>JARQOD010000002.1:403787493-403909993 GCA_033576555.1 Oophaga sylvatica
GCACCTTGGGCCCACCAGAGAAAATCATTCTTGGGGCCCACTAAGCTACATAGAAATAAATACAAGACCACGAATTGTGTGGTAAAACGCGCTAAAATCAGGGTATATCATAAGGTAGTACACGTCTTATTTATGTAGCACGGATTGGGGTAGCCCCCTCATAGAATATAAAGTAGCCCTCCTTATAGGGCATAATACAGCACCCCACAAAATATAATGCAACCCCCTCATAGTTTATAATGCAGCTCCCCCATAGAATATAATGTAGCCCCCTCATAGGGTATAATGCATCCCCCCCTCAAGAGTACTTTATAATGCAGCCTCCTCAAAGGGTATAACACAGCCCCCCTCCACCATTGTGCTAATCACCACCTCCATCATTGCCTCCTCCTCCACTACCATTGTCCTTTCCACCACTACCATCATTGTCCTTTCCACCACAACCATCATTGCTTTCTCCCCAACT
Source organism: Oophaga sylvatica (assembly GCA_033576555.1). Classification (NCBI taxonomy): domain Eukaryota; kingdom Metazoa; phylum Chordata; class Amphibia; order Anura; family Dendrobatidae; genus Oophaga; species Oophaga sylvatica. The sequence continues at coordinate 403,787,960 of JARQOD010000002.1, forward strand.
CCCCCATCATTGCCCATTCCAACACCTCCATCATTGCCTCCCCACCACCATCATTGCCTCACCACTATCATCATTGCCTCCCCATCATCATTGCCTCCCCATGATCATTGCCTCCCCATCATCATTGCCTCCCCATCATCATTGCCTCCCCATCATCATTGCCTCCCCATCATCATTTCCTCCCCACACCATCATCGCCTCTTCACCACCATCATTGCCGCCTCACCATCATCTCCTCACCACCATCATCATTGCCTCCTCACCACCATCATTGTCTTCCCCCACCACCATCATCATTGCCTCCTCACCACCACCATCGCCTCCCCATCATCATTGCCTTCTCACCACCATCATCATTGCCTCCTCACCACCATCATTGCCTCCTAATCATCATCATTGCCTCCCCATCATTTCCTCCCCATCATCATCATTGCCTCCTCACCACCATCATTGTCTCCCCATCATCATCATTGCCTCCCCATCATCATCATCGCCTTCTCACCACCATCATTGCCTCCCCATTATCAGCATTGCCTCCCCATTATCATCATCATCATTGCCTTCTCACCACCATCATCATTGCCTCCCTATTATCAGCACTTCCTCCTCAACATCATCATTGCCTCTCCATTATCAGCATTGCCTCCTCACCATCATCATTGCCTCCCCATTATCAGCATTGCCTCCCCATTATCAGCATTGCCTCCGAGTCCTCACCATCATCATTGCCTCCCCATCATCATCACACATACAGCACCACACACAGACAGCACCGCAGCACTCTTTCACATACACACACACAAAGCACCGCACTACATACACACACGCAGGCAGACACAGACACACACACTCACCTATCCGCACCGTGCCCAGCAGCTTCCTCTCTGAAACAGCCGCGCTGTGTCAGACAGGAAGTGCTGGGCTGGCAAGCAGGAAGGACGACAGGGTCGGATCACTGCAGCTCTGCTCCGGTCCCAAGCTGCAGGGATCACAATTAGGGTTCGCCCCCCTTTAGGGGCCCACCTCCGGCCCCGATTCAGCAGAACCAGCGGGCAGTGTTAGCCGCAGCATGTGGCTAACGTTGCCCGCTATTGAAGAGAAATAGTATTCACTCCTCACCACACCCATGGGGCGTGGTGAAGCGTGAATATTCATTTCTCTTTAGCAGTGGGGACAGGCGCTTGTCTCTAGCTGCTGCTCCTGTCACCGAGAGGGCCCCCCTTGACTCAGGGGCCCCATAGCAGCTGGGTGTGCCGCTATTAGCGACACGCCACTGGCTGGGGCCCCTGGAGCAGTTGGCCCGGTTCTCCGGTGGGCCAGTCCGACCCTGGCTGGGGGTGGGTTATAGACACACATTATGACGTAGTCTTTCAAATCTATCAACGCATGCACAAAAACAAAGCGTCCCTCAGGGTTTTTCCGAGCCTCCTTGACCTCCGATCTAGTGTCCTTATGGATTAACAAAGAAACCCCTCTAGAATAACTGGTGTGAAAAGCATGTATGGACCATTGTACCCATGGTTTCTGCACATAACGAGCAGAATCTCTGGTCAAGTGTGTTTCAACCAAGGCCACAATGTGAGGACGATGACGTTTAATCTGGGAAAAAAACCTTAATTCTCTTTCGGGAAGGCCCAAGACCTCTCACATTCCAAGTCATGCATATTAATTCAGACCCATGGTCCCTTGTCTTAGTATGGTATACAGTGTCACGCAGACTGAACCTTACAGGCAGCATAATTAATATCTTGGCAGCAGTACCTATATAAACATCAATCAACAATAGTAAAACAAGAAAAAACAAAATAAAGCTCAAAGGAGGAGCATAGTCCCAAGCTCCTGTAAAAAACAAAAAAGTCCAAAAATGGAGGAGCAAAGTCCTGTGCTCCTATCGTGAGGTAAACTGAAAACAGCGTCCGGTATTGTTGTTGATTTGGACGCTAATGAAAAGAGCTCCAATCTTGTAACCAGTAGGAGAATTCCAAATACCCGCACATATATCATGACTCCTTTTCACAAGATCCCAGATGGGTCTGTAGCCATTCAGATGCCTCGGTCGGATCCATAAAAAATACAGAAGAACCTTCATGGACAATTTGGAGACGAGCTGGATAAATCATGGAGTAAAGAACATTCTTTCCTCGAAGCTGCTTCCTGATTTCATGAATTGTGCCCTTTGCTTCTGGAGTTCCATGGAAAAGTCAGGGAATATTGAAATTGTGGCGTTGTTAAATTTGATGGGACTTCTTTGCCGTGCCAAACGCAATATAGCATCCCTGTCCTTACAATTAAGAAGTCTTGCCAGAAAAGGTCTAGGTGCAGCGCCCGGAGGGAGTGGTCTTGTAGGGACCCTATGAGCCCTTTCCACAGAGAATGTAGAGGAGAATCCATCACCCAGAGTGTTCTTAAGCCAACTTTCAAGGAACTGCTCAGGCTGCTGACCTTCAGATCGCTCCGGCAAACCAATGATTTGAATGTTATTGCGGCGCAGTCTATTTTCCAGATCATCCGCCTTCTGTTTCCAAGCATTTATAGAGCCAGACACCTTGGTTAATCTGGCCTCCATGGGTGGAAGAGTGTCCTCTAAGTAAGATACCCTCGTCTCCATCTCCATAATGCGCCCCTCATGGCCTGTATATCTTGCCGGAGACGCCCCACCTCAGAGTGCACGTCCTCTGTTTTCTCGGTCAAAGATGTTCTGGTCAGGGAAATGGCCTGCATTAACTGCTCGGATGCCTGCCTTAGAGTTAGATCCTCCGTGACGCCACTCTCCACACCATCAGAGGCTTGTTTTTTACGCTGATCTCCAGTTTTGGAAGTATTCCTAAGAGAACGTGCATTATCAGACGGGTCAGACCTTGCAAATTCCTTTAATTTGTCTGCCATGCTTGACCCCTTTGAGCGATTCATTTTTAATAGTAATGAAGTATGGCAAGTTTAACGACTGTTTAATACGAAAGTCCCCTATTCCAGGAGCAGAAGCACCACTGTTAGGGAATATACGGTATGAATGTGCTCGCTTGACTACACAATGTGGGGGAGTACAGATGGCTACAGAAAGTTCACTTTAGGGAGACTTTGATTGATTGCTGCAGCAGACTGAGAATAATTTACAGGTCCAGTGGGTCAGGAGGTGCTGCTGTGTCACAGAGCCTGTATGAGGGCAGCAGGCAGTGGCAGGGGTTCGCAGACTCCCGAGATGGCCGGAGAGTAAGCACCGGGGGGGGCAGCTAAATGTCAGTAAGGGAGAGCAGGGCTCATTTTTCAGAGCTCTCACCGCTTCTCCCCTTTTTATACCTCCAGTGAAAAGATGTGCTGCTCCAGCAGTTCCCCCAGGTCTAGGATCTGCAGTGCTGTGACTCGTTCCTGACGGAGCACACAACCAAGATGGCCGCCGTCCTCCTCAGGCCTCTCGTCCCTGTCGGCACTCCCTCAGAGCTCTGCTCACCGGAGCTATGAATCATGTGTCTTCGGGCACCGGATGACTCCTGGGGTCCAGGAGAATACCAGGCGTGCAGGTAATCACCTGTGAAATTGCTAGACTGACAGGATTGATTAACAGGATGTGAGGAGCTCCTTATCAGCGCGTCCTCTCGGCTCACTTACATCGCCACGCCCCTCCTTTTACACTTTTGAAAAAAAAAATTGTTGCTAAAATCAGGTTTGTATTTAAAAAGTTAAATGTTCATTTTTTCCTTCCATGTTGCCTTCTGCTCCTGTGAAACACCAGAAGGGTTAATAAACTTCTAGAATGTGGTTTTGATCAGCTTGAGGAGTGCAGTTTTTAGAATGGTGTCACTTTTGGGTATTTTCTGGTATATAGACGCCTCAAAGTGACTTCAAATGTGAGGTGGTCCCTAAAAAATTGGTTTTGTGAATTTTGTTGTAAAAATTAGAAATCGCTGGTCAACTTTTAACCCTTATAACTTCCTAAAAAAAAAAAAAAATTTGTTTCCAAAATAGTGCTGATGTAAAGTAGATATGATATTTGCGTGACATATTTCTCTGTTTTAAGGGCATAAAAATTCAAAATTTTAACATTTTAAAATTTTCACCAAATTTCCGTTTTCTTTTTTTTACGCAAATAAACGCAAGTTATATTTAAGAAATTTTACCACTAACATGTAGTACAATATGTCACGAAAAAAACATCTAAAAATCGCCAATATATGTTGAAGTGTTCCAGAGTTATTATCTTAAAGGGACAGTGGTCAGAATTGTAAAAATTGGCCTGGTCATTAACGTGCAAACCACCCTCGGGGGTTAAGGTTGGACTTCAGAAAGGCAGATTTTAATAACTCAGAGGGTAGGAAAGGTCCAAAAGCTGAATGTTCTAAAGGACAGAAATGTCCAACAAGGATGGAAGATTGTTAAATTAAATTCTCACCGCACAATTGGTTATATTACCAAAATGAAGGAAGGTGGATTAACACATAACTTAATCACTTGTTAAAAAAGAAAAAAGAAATGTATATTAAAAGGGAGCATATCTAAATCAGAATATACTGATGTTTGTAGGGAATGCAGGGCAAGCATTAGAAGAGCTAAAGCCAGTAATGAAGCAAGTCTTGCAAGGGTGACCAAAAGCAGTAGAAAAAGATTTTGGCGGTATGTCAAAAGCAAAAGAAAAGTCAAAGATGCTATAGGATTTTTACAGGATGGAAAGGGTGAAGTGGTCAAAAATGATGTTGAGAAGGCTGAACTTCTAAATTCCTGTTTTGTATCTGTGTTCTTTAAAGGGAATCTGTCACCCCATTTTTCGTATATAATCTGCAGCCACTGCCATCAGGGGCTTATCTACAGCATTCTGCAATGCTGTAGATAAGCCCCAATGTAACCTGAAAGTTAAGAAAAACGTGTTCTATTATACCCACCCGGGAGGCGGTCCCATGGGCATCGCAGGTCCGGCGCCTCCCATATTTTAGCGATGACATCCTCCTCCTTGCTTCAGTCGCGCTCCTGCGCAGGCGTACTTTATCTGCCCTGTTGAGGGCAGAGCAAAGTACTGCAGTGCACAGGCGCCGGGAAAGGTAAGAGGCCCAGCGCCTGCGCACTGCAGTACTTTGCTCTGCCCTCAACAGGGTAGATAAAGTATGCCTGCACAGGAGCCCGACAGAAGCAAGGAGGAGGACGTCAACGCTATAAGATGAGAGGCGCTGGACCCGGACTTGCGACGCCCATCGGACCGGACCGCCCCCCTGGGTGAGTATAATATAACTCGTTTTTCTTATCTTTAAGGTTACATCGGGGGGCTTCTCTACATCATTACAGAATGCTGTAGATAAACCCCTGATGGCGGTAGCTGCAGCTTATATACGAAAAATGGGGTGACAGATTCCCTTAAAGAAAGCAATTGTAACATCAACTGATCTTCATGGAGTCATCAAAGGAATAAAAGAATCCACACCATCTATAAATAGAGAGATGGTGAGGGAACACTTAGACAATTTAAATTAATTTAAATCTCCTGGTAGAGATGAATTACATCCTAGGGTACTGAAAGAGTTAGCAGAGGAAATTGCAGAACCACTAGTCAGAATCTTTGATAAGTCCTGAAGAACAAGAGAAGTCCCAGAAGATTGGAGAAAGGTAAATGTCCCCATCTTCAAAAAAGGAAAGAAGATGGAGCCAGGAAATTACAGGTCAGTGAGCCTTACTTCTATACCAGGAAAGATATTTTAACAAATTATTAAAATAGCATATATGTAAGTACATGGTTATAAGAATACAGTAATTAACCAGAGCCAGCATGGGTTTGAAGCAAACAAGTCATGCCAGACTAAACTAATTTCTATCTATGATGGAGTCAGTGACTGGGAGAAACAGGGAAATGCAGTAGACATATTAGATCTTGACTTCAGCAAAGCATTTGATAAAGTATCTCATACTATCCTTATTGAAAAGCTGACCAAGTATGAGATTGACAAGGCTACGGTTAAGTGGATTCATAAATGGCTTAGTGATCGTACTCAAAGAGTGGTGATAAGTAGTTACACATCCAATTGGAAGAGTGTTTCAAGTGGGGTACCACAAGGCTCTGTCCTGGCACCAGTTCAACATTTGTATAAATTATCTAGATAAGGGAACTGAAGGTAACAATTAAATTTGCAGACACTGCAAAGCTAGGAAGGATAGCCAACACTAGAGAAGGCAGAGAAAGGATTCAGAAGGATCTAGATAATCTTGATCAATGGGCAGCAACTAATAGAATGGTATTTAACAAGGAGAAATGCAAGATTCTACATCTGGGCAAGAAAAAAAATAATTTCATCTACAGAATGGGAGGATTAGAACCAAGCAACACCGCGTGTGAAAAGAACTTGGGTATAATAGATCACAGACTGCAACAGTGTGATGCAGCAGCAAAAAAGGCAAACAGTTCTAGGATGTATTAAGAAAAGCACAGAGCCTAGATCACGTGTAGTAATTATTCCCCCTCTACTATTCCTTTGTCAGGTCTCATTGGGAATACTGGGCACCACATTTTAAAAGACATGGACAAACCGAAGCAAGTTCAGAGAAGAGCTACCAGGATGGTGAGCAGACTGAAAAGTATGTCCTATGAGGAATGGTTAAAGGATCTGGGAATGTTTAGCTTGCAAAAAAGGCTTAATCCCTTAACGACCACCGATACGCCTTTTAACGACGGCAGTTAAGGGTACTTATTCCTCAGCGCTGCTTTTTAACGGTGCTGAGAAATAAGTGTATAGCGCCCCCCAGCGTTGGAAATTCTCCGGTGTCTTGGCTACCGGAGGTAGCTAAGACCAAGGAGAACACGATTCAAAGAAGTCAGATTTCTCATTGCTCTCTCCTCTGATGTGATCGCACATCAGAGGAGAAAGAAATGGGGTACCCCGATCCCCCTGGACCCTCCTACATCACCCCGTGATGTCCCTCGGCATCTTCTTCCGGGAAGAAAATGGCCAGCACCCAGCAACAATAGGAAATTTTTCCAATTGGTTCACTTTGATCACTGTGATAGGGTCATAAAACACCTTTATTACCCCCCTAGTTAGGATGAAATAAAAAAAGGTGTTAATTTCCATTTTTCCATTAGGGCTAGGGTTGTAGTTAGGGTTGGGATTAGGGTTGGGATCAGGGTTGGGATCAGGGTTGAGGTTAGAATTGGGGGGGTTCCACTATTTAGATACATCAGGGAGTCTTCAAATGAGTCATGGTGCCGCCATCGATTCCAGACAATTTTGCATCCAAAAAGTCAAACGGTGCTCCCTCCCTTCTGAACCTTGCCATGCGCCCAAACAGTGGCTTTCCCCCGCATACGGGGTATTGCCGTGCTCAGGAGAAATTGCACAACAAATTTTGTTGTCCATTTTCGCCTGTTACCCTTGTGAAAATAAAAAAATTTGATTCCAAAGTACAGTCATGGACAAAAGTTTTGAGAATGACACAAATTTTAATTTTTACAAAGTCTACTGCTTCACTTTTTCTAATGCCAATTTGCATATACTCCAGAATGTTATAAAGAGTGATCAGCTTAACAGCAATTACTTGCAAAGTCAATATTTGGCTAGAAAATGAACTTTATCCCCCAAAACACATTTCAACATCATTGCAGCCCTGCCTTAAAAGGACCAGCTAACCTCTTTTCAGTGATTGCTCCATTAACACAGGTGTAGATGTTGATGAGGACATGGCTGGAGATCAATCTGTCATGATTAAGTAAGAATGACACCACTGGACACTTTAAAAGGAGGCTGGTGCTTGGCATCATTGTTTCTCTTCTGTTAACCATGGTTATCTCTAAAGAAACACGTGCAGTCATCATTGCAATGCACAAAAATGGCCTAACAGGGAAGAGTATCACAGCTAGAAAGATTGCACCTCAGTCAACAATCTATCGCATCATCAAGAACTTCAAGGAGAGAGGTTCCATTGTTGCCAAAAAGGCTCCAGGGCGCCCAAAAAAGACCAGCAAGTGTCAGGACCATCTCTTAAAAGTGTTTCAGCTGCGGGATCGGACTACCAGCAGTGCAGAGCTTGCTCAGGAATGGCAGCAGGCAGGTGTGAGTGCATCTGCACGCACTGTGAGGCGGAGATTCTTGGAGCAAGGCCTGGTCTCAAGGAGGGCAGCAAAGAAGCCACTTCTCTCCAGAAAAAACATCATGGACAGACTGATATTCTGCAAAAGGTACAGGCAGTGGACTGCTGAGGACTGGGGTAAAGTTATTTTCTCTGATGAATCCCCTTTTCGATTGTTTGGGACATCAGGAAAACGCCTCATTCGGAGAAGACAAGGTGAGCGCTACCACCAGTCTTGTCTCATGCCAACTGTTAAGCATCCTGAAACCATTCATGTGTGGGGTTGCTTCTCAGCCAAGGGAATCGGCTCTCTCACAATCTTGCCTAAAAACACAGCCATGAATAAAGAATGGTACCAGAATGTCCTCCAAGAGCAACTTCTCCCAACCCTCCAAGAGCAGTTTGGCAATCAACAATGCCTTTTCCAGCATGATGGAGCACCTTGCCATAAAGCAAAGGTAATAACTAAATGGCTCAGGGAACAAAACATAGAGATTTTGGGTCCATGGCCTGGAAACTCCCCAGATCTTAATCCCATTGAGAACTTGTGGTCAATCATCAAGAGACGGGTGGACAAACAAAAACCTAAAAATTCTGACAAAATGAAAGCATTGATTGTGCAAGAATGGACTGCTATCAGTCAGGATTTGGTCCAAAAGTTGATTGAGAGCATGCCAGGGAGAATTGCAGAGGTCCTGAAGAAGGGTCAACACTGCAAATATTGACTTGCTGCATTAACTCATTCTAACTGTCAATATAAGCTTTTGTTACTCATATGTTTGCAATTATATTTCTGTCTGTGATAAAAACATCTGTCAAACACACATAAAAACCAGAGGGCAGCAGATCATGTGAAAATATAATATTTGTGTCATTCTCAAAACTTTTGGCCATTACTGTACATTTTTTGTGAAAAAAAGTAAAATGTTAATTTTTTCCTTTCACATTGCTTTAATTCTCGTGAGCACATGAAGGGTTAAAATTGAATGAGGTTTTGCACACTTTGCGGTGTCCAGGTTTTGGGTATTTTCTGTTATATTGACTCCCAAAACTCACTTCAAATGTGATGTGGTCTCTAAAAAAAAAAATGGTTTTGTAAATTTTGTTGGAAAAATGAGAAATCGCTGGTCAACTTTTAACCCTTATAACGTCCTAACAAAAAAAATTGTTTACAAAACTGTGCTGAAGTAAAGTAGAAATGTGGGAAATATTATTTATTAACTATTTTGTGCGATATGACTCATTTAAAGGCACAAAAAATAACAGTTTGAAAATTGCAAAATTTTCTAAATTTTTTCCAAATTTCGTTTTTTTTTTTCATAAATAAACAAGTTATATCAAAGAAATTTTTACCACTAACATGAAGTACAATATGTCTCAATAAAACAATCTCAGAAACAGTGGATACGTTGAAGCTTTCCAGAGCTATAACCTCAAAGCGACAGTGGTCAGAATTGTAAAAATTGGCTTGCTCATTAATTACCAAATTGGCTCGATCACTAAGGGGTTAAAGGAGACTTTATAGATGTCTACAAGGGATTCTCAAACGAACAGTCATAGGAACTGGGTAACAAACAAAACCCTAGGCTGCAGTCAGGGCAGGCGTCAGCACCCGGCATACCCGGGCAAGTGCCGGGGCCCTGAGCAGGCGGGGGGGCCCACTCGCCGTCGGGCACCTTGATGTGGCCCTCCACCCTTGCTCAGGGCCCCAGCAGCAGCCGGCACAATACTTACCTCTCCCCGTGCCTCCTCAGCTCCGGGATCCAGGGTGCGCCTGCAGGGCGCCCGCGCTTCCTCTCACAGCAGTGGCGCTGGATGACGTCATCATTCAGCGGCCGGCTGTGGCAGAGAGTAAGTGCGGGCGCCGGTGATGCTGCGGCCTGGACCGCCTGCGGTGCGGACGCCGGACAGGTGAGTGGTGGTGTGTGTGTGTATCAGTGTGTGTGTGTGTGTATGTAGTGCGCGGTGCTTTCTGTATGTGAGAGAGTGCTGCGGTGCTGTCTGTGTGTGGTGCTGTATGTGTGATGGTGGGAGGAAGTGATAGTGGTGACAAGGCAATGATGATGATGGGGGGCGATGGATGATGGAGGAGCAATGATGATGTTGAGACAATGATGATAATGGTGAGGCAATGATGATAATGGGGAGGCAATGATGATGATGTTAATGGGGAGGCAATGATGATGATGATGATGATGGGGAGGCAATGATGATGATGGGGAGGCAATGATGATGATGGGGAGACAATGATGATGATGGGGAGGCGATGATGATGATAATGGGAGTCTTTCCACAGCGCCTTTTCTGAGCTGTAACAGTGCAGATCGCAGCACAGTGCACAGGAGAGCTCCATATTTTGTATGGAGCATTATATGGGGACCAGTATCCTGTATGGAGCATTATTTGGGGTCCAATATTCTTTATGGAGCATTATATTTTGCCCATAATACTGTATGGAGGACTATGTGGTGCCCATAATATTGTATGGAGGACTGTACTGTCCAGTCTGTACTGTGCGCTGTGAGGATTTGGCGGTTTCTGAGCTATGTAGAATTTACAATAGATATCACTCATGTAATGGAAGAAGTGAAGTGTTTGGCATTGTACTATACCTATATTTCTCTGCCGTATCGGAGCATCATGAACTCATGAATCGTGGTCTGTGTAAAGGGTCCACTGAGACTCTTTCGCCGGGGCCCATAAAAACCTGGAGCAGGCCATGGCTGCAGTACAGAGTGAATGATAGGGCATTTTACCATGAATTATATTACAACAGTTATTCGTTTTTAAAGATTTATTAATTGAAATTTACTTTTGGGCTTTGGACTAACTCTTTAAGGACTATCAGCTGGTCACAGAAACATTCTACAAAGTCTTCTGCACTTTTATAAACAGTGTCAAAGTCCATCTGTCACCAGATATCCACCGTTTATAAATTATACTACCATCGTGTCTTCGAAACTATGTAATATTTTTTCTTGGAGAGCCATTCCTGGAGGACAGCTTGAGCTCTTTTCTAGACAAATTATTGGAGACACTTACCGTATATACTCAAGTATAAGATTAGATTTTCAGCCCATTTTTTAAGGCTGAATGTCCCCCTCTCGGCTTATACGCGAGTCATATACCGGGGGGTCGGCGGGGGAGAGGGAGCGGGGTGTCAGATCATACTTACCCCTCCGCGTCTCTGCAGCCCCCCTGCTTCTCCCACGATCTCAGGTTCCTTCCTGCAGCGGTCACATGATACCGCTCATTAAAGTCATGAATATGCAAATATTCATGACTTTAATGAGCAGTACCACTTGACCGCGTAGGAAGGAAGAGCTGCGGGAGAAGAGCAGGGGCTGCAGAGACGCGCCGGCGGGGGGGTGACTATATGCGATATTTACCTGTCCCCGTTCCACCACTGCTCGACGCTGTGTCCTCGCGTCCTCTAGCTGTGAATGTTCAGGCAGAGGGCGCGATGACATAGGAAGTACGCGACGCGCCCTCTGCCTGAGCGCTCACTGACCAGAGGACCCGGAAGACAGCGGCGCGCAGAGGTGGACCGGGTACAGGTAAATATATGGGGTGCTGGGGCCCTGAGCGAGCGGTGACACCGGCACCTGTCCCCCATAGCGCGCCGGTGTCCCCGCCTGCTCAGGACACCGGCACCTGGCCCCCAACGACGAGAGGAGAGTATGTCATTTTTTTTTTTTTTTTTAGTTGCAGCAGCATAAGGGACCTATACTATGGGGCATAATTTATGGAGCATATGGGGCATGATCTGTGGAGCATATGGGGCATAATCTGTGGAGCATTTGGGCATAATCTGTGGAGCATATGGGGCATAATCTGTGGAGCATATGGGGCATAATCTGTGGAGCATATGGGGCATAATCTGTGGAACATATGGGGCATAATCTGTGGAACATATGGGGCATAATCTGTGGAACATATGGGGCATAATCTGTGGAACATATGGGGCATAATCTGTGGAACATATGGGGCATAATCTGTGGAACATATGGGGCATAATCTGTGGAATATATGGGGCATAATCTGTGGAACATATGGGGCATAATCTGTGGAGCATATGGGGCATAATATATGGGACATAATCTATGTAGCATCTTATGGGGGCATAATCTATGGAGCACCATATGGGGGCATAATCTATGGAGCATTTTATGGGGCCATTAACCTTTGTGAGGCATATTATGGGGCGTATTTTGTATGGAACATCTTATGGGGCCCATCATTAACTGTATGGAGCATTATACGGGGCTCCTGATTCAGTATGGATATTCAAAAACATTTAACCTACTGATGTCTCAATTAATTTTACTTTTATTGGTATCTATTTTTATTTTTGAAATTTACCAGTAGCTGCTGCATTTTCCACCCTAGGCTTATACACGAGTCAATCCAGTTTTTTGTGGCAAAATTAGGGAGGTCGGCTTATACACGGGTCAGCTTATACATAAGTGTATACGGTAATTTGTCATCACTAAGGCTGGACTCACCAATCTGAATATCTTTCAGCTTCCCTCTTCTAGCCTAAGCTTAGTGTTCTGGTGCGCTGCACATACGTGTACGGTGTGTGCACCACTACCACCAGCCAGGACACAATTCTTGCGTACCAGGGTAGTACATATTGAAAATCCTATTTTGGAAGAAGTTGAAATTAAGAAAAAAAAAAATCATAGGACTCTTTCAAATTAGCAAGAACCAGCCACTTATGGACATGAGTTTTCTTATCGTTCACTTTCATAGACAGTCTTCCTTGCCAGATATAACTCGGCTCACTTCATCACTATTATAAAACCTTCCACTGCATCCACTATAGATTTATTTAATGATTTGCCTGGTTTAAGATTAGGACTAGTCATGAAACTTTTTTTGGAAAATATGCTGTATATACTCGCGTATAAGCCGAGATTTTCAGCCCTTTTTTTTAAGGCAGAAAGTCCCCCTTTCAGTTTATACGCGAGTCATATACCTGGGGTCGGTGTCTGTGGGGGAGCGCGGGTGTCAGGTCATACTTACCCCTCCTGGCACACGGTCTCTGCAGCCCCTTCTTCTTCCTCGCCTCAGCGGTCACGTGGTACTGCTCATTAAAGTCATGAATATGCGCATGAGCAGTACCACGTGACCGCTGAGACCAGGAAGAAGAAGGGGCTGCAGAGACCGTGTGCCAGGAGGGAGTGAGTATGACGGGGGGAGGACGGGGAGCAGAGCAATATTCACCAGAGCGGCGCGCAGCGATGGAACGGGGGCGATACCGGCATCTGGCCCCCATAGCGCGCCAGTGTCCCGCCTGCTCAGGACACCGGCACCTGGCTCCCAGCGACGAGAGGGGAGTATGTATTTTTTATTTTTCTTTTTAATTGCAGCAGCAGCAATATATGAGGGGGTATTTATCTATGGAGCATCTTTTTGGACCGCCATTAACCCTTGTGAAGCAACACCCTCGGCTTATACATGAGTCAATAAGTTTTCCCAGTTTTATGTGGCAAAATTAGGGGTCTCGGCTTATACTTCGGTCGGCTTATACACGAGTATATATTGGTAGATCCTACACTTTCAGACCACAGGCTGAACAGATCTGAATTCAAGATTTTCAAATTGACTGTTCATATATTTATTTTTTAAGAATATGATCCCTTTAAATTCCAAACATGAATTTTGGTACGGACATGGCAAGGAGCATAGGTGACACGTACATTTTTTGAAAATTTTATAACAGTTTTTTTGTAAATGCTTTTCAAAATTTTGTATTTGAGTCCACATGGGTAGAGATGAGCGACTTTGCCTTTTTTAGGGTCGATTCGGGTTTCGTGAAACTCTACTTTCTCAAAAGTCGAGTCGAACAAAGAAGGCCGATTAACGGAAATAGTCAGGTCAGAGTTGAAAATCCGACCCCAATGCAAGTCAATGGGGAATAAAAGTCGGCAGGAAGAGGAGGACAGTAAACACACCTACAGTGCCCATTTCAATGCCAACGACATCAATTCTTATTACTTAAGCTTGTCAACCTTAATTAACTTTATAATAATAGTAACGCATTGAAAACTGGGGGTTATTTGGCTAAAGTTGTGGGGGGGGGGCATTGCTGGCTCCAGGTCTCAGTGGGCCCCTTTAACACATACCACAATTCATGATGCTCCGATAAGGGAGAGAAATATAGGTATAGTACAATGCCAAATACTTCACTTCTTACATTACATGAGTGATATCTATTTTAAATTCTACAATAGCTCAAAAAACGGCCAGTATAGTCCTCCATACAGTATTCTGGGCACCACATAGTGCGCCATACAGATTAATGAGCCCCATATATTGCTCTATACAGAATAATGAGCCCCATATATTGCTCAATACAGAATGGGCTCTGTGCTCCCTATGATGCTCCATATTTAAAGGGCCCCATATGATGCTCCAGTATATAATGTGCCCCATGGATGATGCTCCAGAGTATAATGGGTCTTATCTATGATGCTCAAGTGTATGATGGGCCCCATATATAATTCTCCAGTGTATAATGCTCCCCATATAATGCTCCAACCATTAAAAAAATGAAATACCTTTCCTCGCTGGGCACTGCTCTACTCTGGACTCCTCAGCGTCGCCATCATCCAGCTCTCTGCACTGTGACTGTTCAGGCAGAGGGCACACAGACGTGACATCATCGCGCTCTCTGACATGAATGTCACTTTTAGGAAACGCGGAAGACGTCACAGCGGTGTAGCAGGGAGAGGTAAGTATTGCAAGTGCTGGGGCCCTGAGCATGCAGGGGGGCACATTTGTGGGTGCCGGGATCTGGCACAGGGCCCCTCAAAGTACGCCAGTGTCTCTTGACGGCGAGTGGGCCCCCCACCTGCTCAGGGCACCGGCACTTGCCCGGGTGCGCCAGGTGCTGACCCCGGCCCGGTACGGCTTGTGGTAGAACCTGCACTGCTGCTGTGTGCTGGGAATGCCTCTAACAAACGGTTTACCAGAGTTGCTTGTTTGTTTGCCAATATTAGCTCCAGGTTCTCCTGTGGCATGATGTTCTGTAAATTGCCTTTATACCATGGATCGAGGATGCTGACCAACCAGTACTCGTCATCCTTCATAATTTTGGCAATTAAAGGATCCACAAGACATAATCACACATGTGGGCCAATGTTCCAGGGGTCAATGATGCACTGCCAGTGGTGGGTGGAGGAGCACTTTCTGCCAATCCTCATCCCTCTATTCACGCACAAACCCTGTACCTGACCTTGGCAATCCAACATTTTCTCTTGCTCCCTGAGAAGCATAATCCTCCCCAAAATAATCATCCCCCTCATCCTCCTCCTCCTCTTCTTCCTCCACCTCGTCCAGGACAGTTCTCTGAGCAGACAATGCCTGTCATGAAGGCGTCCCTCCTCCTCCTCCGATGCAGATGCCTGATCCTTAACGTTTGCATAAGCAGACGCATAAGTGGGATGCTCATGCTTATGATGGCGTCGACTGCGCTTACCAGCCATGTGCATTCCTCAAAACACTGAAAGACTTTACAGAAGTCTTTCAGCTTTGACCACTGCACACCCGACAACTCTATGTCTGCCCTCAAACTGCCTGCCCGTGTATCCTCCCACAAATGCATTACAGCCTGCCTCTGTTCGCACAGCCTCTCAACCATGTGCACGGTGGAGTTCCACCTTGTTTCATTGTCTATGATTAGGCGGTGCTTGGTGAGGTGGAGCGATCGATGCAGCCTCTGCATACGACTAGAGTCTACGGGCGAGCGACGGATGTGCGAGCACAGTCTTCACACCTTATGGAGCAGGGCTGGTAACTCCGGATAATTATTTAGGAAGCACTGCACCATCAGGTTCAAGGTGTGAGCCAGACAAGGTATGTGTCTGAGTTTTGCCAGGGCTATGGCCGCCACAAAATTACGGCCGTTATCACTGACTACCTTGCCTGGCTCAAGATGTAGACTGCCCAGCCATGACTCAGTTTCTCGCTGCAAGTAGTCGGCCAGTACCTCCGCGGTGTGTCTGTTGTCGCCCAAAGACATCACCTTTAAAACAGCCTGCTGACGCTTACCACTAGCTGATCGATAGTGGGACATCTCGTGTGCAACACTGGCAACTGCGGATGGAGTGCTCGTGCGACTGCGCTCTGTCAACGAGCTTTTGCTTCTGGAGGAGGAGGAGGGTCGAACGCCTACAGCCAACTGCTGCCTATACCGTGGGCTAGGCAGCACTGTCCCACCGCCGCTGTCCCCTGTGGACCCTGCTTCCACCACATTAACCCAGTGCACAGTGATGGACACGTAACGGCCCTGGCCATACCTACTGGCCCATGCATCTGTTGTGAGGTGCACCTTTCCACTCACTGATTGCTTGAGTGCATGTACAATGGGGTCTTTCACATGCAGGTGGAGGGCAGGGATGGCTTTTCTAGAAAAGAAGTGCCGACTGGGTAGGTCATAGCGTGGGACAGCGTAGGCCATGAGCTCTCGGAACGCTGCGCTTTAAAAAAAAAAAAAACGGAAGGGCATCATGTCTAATGAGATCAGTTTGGCAATGTAGGCGTTCAAAGCCAGTGAGGTTTTGTAGTCCGTCCACGTTTGCAAGTGCATGGTGTTTAAATGACTAAGAATGCAACTGGTATTCAATTTTCGGAGATTTTTCCCTCGGCTAAAGGTTCCTTCCACACTTCTTACAGATAACCTTTGCATCATCAATAGGATTTTGGTTAAAAAGTGCCACACTGCACTCTTCCTACTATGGGATAAATTATCAGGGCTTGCATGCAGTGCTAATTTGACCATCTGGCCAAGTTGTCCTGCAACTCTTTGTTTTTTTAACACGTTTTTGGACTGCTACGGGCCTGCCAGATAACCACAGCTGCGATGTCAATGCCTGCAGCGGATCCTCCTCCTCTTCTGAGCTATTGCCAGTGGCAACCTGTAACCTGCAACCAATCCAGGTCAACAACTGGGTCATCCATCACCTCATCTTCAATTTCATCTGCACCTTCTTCTGTGTCACCGTGTAAGGTGGTATAGTATGCGGGAAAGGGCACCTGAGTTTCATCAGGGTCAGATCCTGGCTCAGTAGACTGCGAGGGAAATGTAGTGCTCTGGGTGAATGTACCAGCAGAATCAAATAGCAGTGGCTGTGCATCAGTGCACTCCATGTCATATTCATCTTGGACTGGGGAATTCAGGATTTGACTTGATAACCCAGGCATGGTATGTGAAAAGAGCTCCATGGAGTAATCTGAAGTGTGGCCTGCCGCATCCTTCACTTTTAGTGGGGGTGAAGGACACAATGAAAGGTGTTTTTCCTGACCAGGAGCCTGCACTGACGACTCATTGCTTGCATTATTTGAAAGTTCAGAAGAGGAGGTGATAGAGCTGGAGGCTGTTTCGGCAATGTAAGCCAAAACCTGTTCCTGATGCTCCGGCATTAAAAGCGGTTTACCTACTCCCAGAAAAGGGAGCCTTACAGGCCTTCTGGAGCCAGACGATGACGCAGGCTCAACACCTCCTGTCTTAGGTGCTATTGGGCTTTTGGCACTACCAGCAGATGCACCATCACCATCATTCCCAGCTGCCCCCCCCTCCGCCCACGTCCGCGGCCTCTTCCACCATACTTCCTCATGTTTGGGAAAATGTACCAAAAATACCAGCAGATATATGGTACTGTATGAGGAGCGTACAGCTGTATACGGTGTAGGGGAAAATTGCAATCTCCGTATATATTTCCGGAGTCACACACAGACGCTCACTCAGTATGGATTTGACCGTAACACAAAGAGTAGATATACGGTACTGTCTCAGAAGCGTACAGCTGTATACGGTGTAGGGGAAAATTGCAATCTCTGTATATATTTCCAGAGTCACACACAGACGCTCACTCAGTATGGATTTGACCGTAATACAAAGAGCAGATATACACTAAACTCTGCAGGGTAATAAATACAGAGGAGGATAATTTTATATTACAGGAGGATTTATGTAAACTAGAAGCTTGGGCTGATAAATGGCAAATGAGCTTTAATGGGGATAAATGTAAGGTCATGCACTTGGGTAGAACAAATAAGATGTATAATTATGTGCTTAATTGTAAAACACTGGGCAAAACTGTCACTGAAAAAGACCTGGGTGTATGGGTGGACGACAAACTCACATTTAGTGGCCAATGTCAGGCAGCTGCTGCCAAGGCAAATAAAATAATGGGATGCATTAAAAGAGGCATAGATGCTCATGAGGAGAACATAATTTTACCTCTATACAAGTCACTGGTGCGACCACACTTAGAATACTGTGTGCAGTTCTGGTCTCCGGTGTATAAGAAAGACATAGCTGAACTGGAGCGTGAGCAGAGAAGAGCGACCAAGGTTATTAGAGAACTGGGGGGTCTGCAATACCAAGACAGGTTATTACACTTAGGGTTATTTAGTTTGGAAAAACGAAGGCTTAGGGGTGATCTTATTACAATGTATAAATATATGAGGGGACAGTACAAAGACCTTTCTAATGATCTTTTTACTCTTAGACCTGTGATGGGGACAAGGGGGCATCCTCTACGTCTGGAGGAAGAAGGTTTAGCCATAATCACAGACGCAGATTCTTTACTGTAAGAGCAGTGAGACTATGGAACTCTCTGCCGTCTAATGTTGTAATGAGTGAATCCTTACTAAAATTTAAGAAGGGACTGGACGCCTTTCTTGAAAAGTATAATATTACAGGCTATATTCACTAGTTTCCTAGATACTGCGTTGATCCAGGGAGCTAGTCTGATTGCCGTATGTGGAGTCGGGAAGGAATTTTTTTCCCCAATGTGAAGCTTACTGTTTGCCACTTGGGTTTTTTTTTTGCCTTCCTCTGGATCAACATGTTAGGGCAGGTTAGGATAGGATATGGGTTGAACTAGATGGACTAAAAGTCTTCCTTCAACCTTAATAACTATGTTACTATGTTACTATGTCTCAGAAGCATACAGCTGTATACGGTGTAAGGGAAAATTGCAATCTCCGTATATATTTCCGGAGTCACACAGATAGTCAGCATGTATTTGTCCGTGATACCAGCCGGTACACGGTAGTGTGTGAGGAGCGTACAGCTCTATACAGTGTGGGAAAAAATGAACGGTCGGTAAGTGTGCAGAAAAAAAAAAAAGAATAAAAGTATTAGTGCTGTGTAAAAAGCAGTCTGCACAGCAGTGTACACACAGCAATACAGCTATCAGGCAGCCTAATAACCAGCGCTGCTGCACACAAGAAAATCCTCCCCTGTCACTGCACACTAACTGTACAGCACAATTGCTATCAGCACAAGCACAGAAGAACTTCTCTTTCTCGCCTAACTCTCTGCCTACTGATAAATAGTGTCAGCAACCTCTCCCTACCGTTAATATCGGCAGAAGTAAAATGGAGGTCGGCGTTTAGGGCTTTTATAGACACTATGACGCCCCCAAAGCAAGCCAATCACTGCAATGCCCTTCTCTAAGATGATGGTGGACGCTGCACATGTCATCTCTTTGCCCACAGTGTACGTCCTTGCACATTGGCTGAAAAAAGGCGCCTGCAAGCATTATGGGAAAACCGACTTGGGCCCTGGGTCAACGACCGCATGGCCGATTGCACGCTTTGTCGGGTTTCGGCCAACGAAACCCGACTTTGGCGAAAGTCGGCGACTTTTGAATCTGACCAACCTGTTTCGCTCAACTCTATACATGGGTAAAATATTAACAAATATATTCTTGTGACATACTGGTGGAAAGCCTGAACACGTCTCAGTGTAATGGTGTTTTTTTTTTTCCAGTTCTCCATCTTGGTTATGGCATGAGCTATGAGGAGAAAAAAAAAGGCACACAACACAGAAATTTTATGTTTTTTCAAAACCTTGAAAATTATTATAGCTAATATACATTATAATATATATACATATACACATATACACTATAAGTATATAGTGGGGAAAAAAGTATTTCGTCAGCCACCAATTGTGCAAGTTCTCCCACTTAAAAAGTTGAGAGAGGCCTGTAATTGACGTCATAGGTAGACCACAACTATGAGAGTCAAAATGAGAAAACAAATCCAGAAAATCACCTTGTCCGATTTGGCAAGATTTATTTGGCAAATTATGGTGGAAAAAGACGGATTTTGGTAAGAACTTACCTGTAAAATCCTTTTCAGCGAAGAAGGAAGGGAGACACACTAGACATTACTAGTGGGGTAGGCGGAGCCCAGATGAGATAGACACCTCCGATTAAAAAGAGTGTTGACCGGCCCCACCAGCTCGGGCTCCTGCTACTCAGCTCTCCAGTTGTACCAAGCTTAAGGAAGAGCAATATCACCAGCGAAGCAACATAACCCCTTCTGAAGGACTTCAGAGAATAAAACACAAAAATACAGGTTATGCATGCATGTAGGCAAAAACCACACAGTTCCAGGTACTACTCACTGGACTTGACCACTGCGATGAGCTGGCGATGCTGGAAAGAGCCTTAGCGCGTCGACCTCAGCCCAGATAATCGCTATCAGAGAAGGGTCACGCCGCATCTGAAAAACAACAACACACTTCTGCCATGGGAGGGATGTGTGTCTCCCTTCCTTCTTCGCTGAAAAGGGTTTTACAGGTAAGTTCTTACCAAAATCCGTCTTTCAGCTGCAGATGAAGGAAGGGAGACACACTAGACATTACTAGTGGGACGTCCCAAAGCAGTCCAAAAATTAAGGGTGGGAAAAAAACAATAGAGGCAGAATCCCAACAACCTTGATAAATGCGCAACAGGCGGCAAATACAAGTTAACTAGAACTTTAAACTACAGCCGCCTGCAGAACCCTACGTCCTAAGGCTGCATCAGCGGAAGCACTAACGTCCACCTTATAAAATCTTGTAAAGGTGTGGACGGAGCGCCAGGTCGCCGCCCAGCAAAGCTAAGCTGCCGAGGCCCCTTGATGGAAAGCCCACGATGAGCCCACAGCTCTCGTGGAATGAGCTCGAACCTTAATCGGGCAAGGTTCGCCTTTAAGTCGGTAAGCCTCCAAAATGGCCGACCGGATCCAACGAGCTATAGAATCCTTGGAAGCCCGTTGACCACGTCGACGACCTGCTGGAATCACAAACAGGGAGTCCGACTTCCGAAAACTTTGGGTAACAGACAAATAGAACTTCAAAGCCCGCACCAAATCCAATGTGTGCAAGGCCCGTTCCTTCGCATTACTCGGTCCCGAACAAAGGGAGGGCAACACAATATCCTGGTTAAGATGAAATTGCGACACCACGGTAGGTAGAAAGTCGCCCCGTGTGCGAAGCACTACACTATCCGGGTGAAACTCCAGAAAAGGAGGCAAGTAAAAAAGCCGCCAACTCAGAAATCCTTCTCAAAGAGGTGACCGCCACTAGGAAGGCAACCTTCCCAGAGAGCAAAGAAAGACTAACAGAGTCCATAGGCTCAAAAGGCCCGTGTCGAAGAGCCTCCAAAACAAGATTGAGGCACCAAGGAGACACAGGCGCCTTCCGCGGCGGAAACTGGCGGGTTACTCCGCGAAAAAAAAGGAACGTACGTCCCTACGTGAGGCGATAGCCTTTCGGAACAGCAAGGACAGAGCAGAAACCTGACCCCTCAGGGTGCTCACTGCCAACCCCTTGTCCAACCCGAATTGCAGGAAAACCAACAAATTGGGAATGGAAAAAATCCTCGGGTTCCTTGAAGAACCCGAACACCACGAAAAGAAGGCTTCCCAAGTGGTAAATCCTAGTAGTAGCCGGACCTCTGGCAGCTCGCAAAGTGGCAATGACTTCGGCTGAAAAACCTTGACGGATTAATATTTCGGTCTCAAGAACCACGCCGTCAAACGCAGAGACATCAGGTCCGGATGACCAACGGGCCCTTGGGTTAACAGGTCCGAGCGGCAAAGGAAGTAGAAATGGTGGCGCTGCCAGGAGCGACCCCAGTGTCGAGAACCACGTCCTCCTTGGCCAATCTGGGGCTATCAACATAGCCGGGATTCTCTCTAGTCTGATCCGACGTAACACCAGGAGGAGTAAGGAAGGAAATCGGGGTGAAAACATAGATTAGCTCGAATTGGTCCCACGGAGCCACTAGAGCAACCACCGCCACAGCCTTCGGATCCTTGTACCTGGACATAAAGTCGGTAACTTGGCATTGAACCTGGATGCCATCAGATCCACTTGGGGAGTTCCCCAACGGGAGCACAGCAGTGCAAAAATTTCCGGATGAAGACTCCATTCTCCGGGATCCATCTTCTCGCGACTGAGAAAGTCCGCCGTGGTATTCTGAACTCCCGGAATGTGGATCGCAGAGATAGCTGGCACTCTGGTCTCTGCCCATACTAGGATACGAGATACCTCCACCATGAGCTTGGAACTCCCAGTCCCGCCTTGGTGGTTGATATATGCGACCGTCGTCGCATTGTCCGTCTGCACTCGGACTGGCAGACCGCTTAAAGGGACCGTCCAGTGTTGGAGGCAAAGAAAAAAATCGCCCTCAATTCCAGGATGTTGATCGGCAAGACAGACTCTTCCGACGACCATACTCCCTGAGTCCAAAGATCGTTCCAGACACCCACCCCCCCAGCCCGTAGGCTGGCATCGGTGGTTATGACCGACCACTTCGGAGGGAGGAAGGACTTTCCCAGGGATAACTCTTTCGGACGTATCCACCATCCTAGGGACTCTCGTACCCTGTGGGGATGATGACACTGCAATCCAGTGAAAACCTGCGATCGATCCCAACGGCCCAGAATGAACCTTTGGAAAGCCCTGGTATGAAACCGGGCAAACGGAAGTGTTTCCATGGACGCCACCATCAACCCCAGAAGACGCATACAGCTTCGCAGGGACATTGCTGTGAAGACTTCATAACCCGTGCATGTCGAAAGAGACATGCTTGCTTGTCTGGAGGCAGGGACACCACTGCTCGTACCGTGTCGAAATGCATCCCCAAAAACAGGATTGACTGCGACCGTTCCAGAGACGACTTCTCCCAATTGACCAGCCACCCGAAATCCTCCAGGAGCTGAAGGGATAGATTGCGAGCAGTTACCGCCTCCTCCTTCGAAGACGCCACAATCAGAAGGTCGTCCAGGTAGGGAAGTATCGTAACCCCCTGCCTTCGAAGAATCGCCATGAGAGGCGCCAGAATTTTTGTAAAAACTCTGGGCGCTGAGGCCAACCCGAATGGCAGAGCCACAAACTGGTAATGGCCCTGACCTACGGCAAAACTAAGGAAGCGTTGGTGGGCCCTTCCGATTAGGAAGTGCAAATAAGCGTCGCGAATGTCGATTGACACCCAAAAAAGCGTTCTGCGACAGGGCCGCCAAAACGGAGCGAAGCGACTCCATGCGGAATTTCCTGGCGTGGACATGCCGATTCAATCTTTTGAGATCCAGAATGTGCCGAAATTTGTCCTCTTTTTTGGGGACCACAAAGAGGTTAGAATAAAACCCTCTTCCCCGGCCCTCCGGCGGAACCGGTACCACCACACCTTTCTGCAGAAGGGAATCTACCTCCCACAGCAGAGCGGCAAAAAGCTCGGGCTCTGACGGAACGCGAGGTTGACAAAAAAACTGTCTGGGGGTCGAAAAAGAGACTCTATGAAGTAGCCTGCCAACACAACCCGTGTCACCGAGGCGTCCGACATGCGGAAGCCCAAGTCGGTTTGAATAGGAATAGACGACCCCCCACTCGAGAGCGCTCGAGTGAGACCCAGGCGTCAGTCCGCTTTAGCGGGCTTTTTGCCAGCTTCCCGTTGTCTTAAAGGAAGTTCTGTTTCCAGGGTATGCGGAATTTCTGAGAATTCCCCCTTTTTTTTTTTTAAAAAAAAAAGAGAGAGACGACCCGAACCCCAGAGGGCTGACTGAATCATCCCCTAGACCGAAATGACCGCCGACAACTACCGGCACTAGTCCTGACAGACGCAGAGGTCACAGCTCTGCGCTGCGGTAAAGCTGTTTCTTTTGCCTTTACCTTGGCAATCAGCTCCGTGAGGTCAGGTCCAAATAGCTGACCACCTTGCAAGCTAGCAAACCCTGTTTGGAAACTGCGTCCACTGTCTAAGGCACAGTGCTCTTCTGACTGTGACTGCCGAGGATTGCGCCCTGGATAGCAGTGATGCAGTATCCTCCAAAAATGGAAAGGCCCATCTACCTCTATAGAGGAGATCCACCCTGCCAAGCCGTCCGTAGACGGTCCAACCGGCTCAGGGAAACTTTACAAGCACACATGGATTCTTAATACCGAATCCATGATCCGCGGCCTCGCAGATGGATTTTTCTGCCATCTACGTTTTTTGTCCAGCGGGTCCTGCAGACTCGCCTTCCCCTTAACAAGGAGGATTTTGCTAAGCTGGGATAAAGGGACATCCACTTCAAGAGAAGGATCCAATTATCATCAACTCCGTAGAACACGGATACGGTGTCTCAATTTTCTGGACACAGGCGTTCCTTCTCCACTGCCCCATTAAGCTCATCCAGTGATGGTAAAGCTTGATCGTGATTGAAAACATCCGGGCCGACTTACCAGGACGTCCAGATACCTCCTTCGGTAACTGTAACGCCTCCAATAAAAACCTCTTTACGGCCCAAAAGGGAGGCAGAGTGTCCCTGCCGATCCTCCTTGTCCGAATCGGACATTTTCGTTACGCGGGAAGGAAGGCACCGGCTTGTGTCGCTTCCTGACATAAGCGGATCTAGCTGACACTCAATAACAGAAAATCAGACAGGCCATCAATAGAAACAGTGAGGGCCTCCATTCTGACACCACTGGAAACCTCCGACCGCTGCGCTTGACGCCGTCCAGGTCTGCGCGTCAGATACGCGAGACTGATCCTGTAGCGGATCTGGGAGACGGTTGCACAGTATATGGCAGGTTAAACCTGTCAGTAATTAGAAAGTGTGGTTTCTTAAAGAAAAAACGAAACGCTGAAGGGTTAAAGCTCTTAAGGAGAGAGCTACCCCAGCTGTCCCCCATTAAGAGTTAACCGCCTAAGAAGGGGTTAAAGTCGCAGACTCCCCACAACCTTAATAATGAAAAGGGTGTGCGAGCCCCAAGTGCCTCTTATAAGGCAGCAGCTATAGGACAGCTATGCCACACTTAAGAAAAAACGTTCACAATATCGCTAAAAAACTGCGCTGTTTGTAAATCGCAATGACCGCCAAAGTCATTAAGGGGATCGCTAACCGCCTATGCGTTGTTAATGAGATCGCCCAGATTGGCAGCTACTAGCGACATTAAAAATGATCACACAACGATCGCATAGTATGCGTCGTCGTTAGCAGGAACGTATAGTGGCAGTATTACTGTCGCAGACTCCCCACAACCTCTTATATTGAAAAGGTGTGCGAGCTTTGAGATAACAGCTGCAGGCAGCGCAGTCTGCCACCCATTTGTGCCTCAGAAAGGTGCCCGCGCTGTGGGGTGAAGGGGTTAAGCTTCTGCCCTAGACGGGTAGAAGAGACTCACCCAGCTGGTCGCGGGGCAGCGCTGCCGAGAGGGGAGAAGAGCGATGTCCGAGGGAGCTTTCAGCCTGTCAGCATTACTCGGCTAATGGCCGCCGCGTGCTTCATGAGGGAAGCCGGAAAAGGAGACTGCCGTAAAGCGCGCGCTCAGAGCGGCGCGAAATTCAAATAAAAAAGGCGCGCAGCTCCTCTCTCCGCCGTTCCTATGTCCTGCAGGCATCCACCTGCGGACAAAAACACCACAGTCACCGCATGTATACTGTAACAGCGACTGCCGCAGCAGTCGCTGAAAACACTCAAACACATATTAAATGTGGAGTACTCACCAGACGAAAGCGCCACAGGGACCCCCAGGGGTTTCTGGCGCTTGCCCATGCTTCCCCCCAGGGCGGGGAACGCAGTGACCCCTGCAGCGCGGTTTGCGTCCCCGCCAGGGAAGCCATCCTCATCCCCCCGGGCCGGCAGGGTTCTGAAGGGACCACCATATAGGGTAATACAGATCCGCCAAAGGAGAGGTTGGGGTCCAGCAGCGCTGAGACCTCTAGACCACATTTGGTGATCCAAGTCTCTTGTCCGATAAAAAATAATAAAATCTTTGAGGAGCTGCTTCCAGCAGCGACTATCTTCTCTGACCTCAAATTGAAAACTGGAGAGCTGAGTAGGAGGAGCCCGAGCTGGAGGGGCCGGTCAACACTCTTTTTAATCTGAGGTGTCTATCTCATCTGGGCTCCGCCTACCCCACTAGTAATGTCTAGTGTGTCTCCCTTCCTTCATCTGCAGCTGAAATGATAATTACTTACGGGTAATTTGATTTTCCAGATACATGACAGCACCGTGATGTGAGAGATGGCTTCCGCTCCCAGAAAACAGAAAACCTGCAGCGGAGATAAAAGGGGGCGGTACCTGTTGTTAACATGTTGGAAATTACTTCTGAGCTGAGGCTCCCTCTTGTGGTTGCTGATGGTATTGAAGCTGTATTGAATGACAAGGCTTTATCACCTGGAAGCGAGGATTGGCAATCAGGGGAGACGGACTGGGCTGATATAAGTGAGCTGCACTTATTAGTTTCCTCTTCCTGGTCTACTTTGGAAGTCAGCTGGTTTTCTGCTGCCTCTGCGAACATTCAGATAAGTTACTTTCTGTTTTTTTCTGTGGTTAGATTTTCTTTGTTTTTGCTGCCCTGCTTTGTGAGGTCAGCTGGGTCCCCTACAGGGGCCTGTGCTGGTCTCTGGTTCTCACTTGTTTCTATTCAGTTGCTCTGTTCCTGTTGTTTGAGTGCTGCTGGGTAGCGGCGTGTTCACACTAGAGATCTGATTAAGTGGGGGCGAGATCGTGTGGTCTCAGCATTTTTGGAATCAGAAGTGTTGGAATTTTTCCTAGGGTTTTGCTGGGTTGCAGACAGTATTCTTTCCTATACTGTCCTGTCTAGATAGCTTTTGGCCCCAGCGTTTGCTTACTCTATTTTCTACCTGCGCTTGTATTTCATCTTGTCTAACCGCCATTATATGTGTGGGGGCTGCCTATTCCTTTGGGGCTCTACTCCAAGGCAGTTAGCTTTCCTCTTTCTATCGTCAGGTGTAGCTAATCTCTCCGGCTGTGTCGAGGCGTCTAGGTCACCGTAGGTACGTCCCACGGCTGCTTCTAGTTGTGCGGTTAGTTTAGGAGTCTGCAACCTTTTAGTTCCCAACCTCTCTGGTGTTCGGCTGCCTTGGCTGTTTTTTGCTCCTGTCCTCCTCAGCTACCAAATCATAACAGGTACCTCTCTCCTCAGTTTTGTTTACAGAGTATGGAAGGTGACCGCCTTATTAGTTTAATTTGTTCATATTTTTGAACCGACGTTTACATATATAATGTATAAATATCTTTGTTTAATATTATTATTTACACTATTTCCTCGTGAATCATACCACCATCACCAAGATAGGGCGGGAATTAATAAGGTGCTGTCATGGATCTGGAAAATCAAATTACCCGTAAGTAATTATCATTTTTTTCCCTTCCCCATTTCAGCACCGTGATGTGAAAGGAAGAAATAGAAAGACTCCTAAGGTGGGACGACAGCAGATAACACTTTCCTCCCAAAGGCAAGATTTGAACGCCCTAGGTCTAGCCTGTAGTGACGGAAGAAAGTGGAAGGTGAAGACCATACTGCAGCATTACAGATCTGTTCCACAGATGCATTTGCCCTTTCTGCCCAGGATGTGGAGACTGCTCTTGTAGAGTGGGCTGTTACCCCTGGTGGAGGTGCTTTCCCTGCAGAAGAGTAGGAAAGTGAAATAGACATACGAAGCCACCACGCAACGGTTGATTGTGAGGCCTGCCTCCCCCTGTTTGTCCCCTGGAAGGAGACTGTCGCCAGTGCTCCATTAGTTCTAGATACTGAAGTAGACTTCGTCTAACATCTAGGCAAAGGAAGGTTTCTTCTCCCTGGGATTTTGGATTGGCACAAAAGAAGGGTAAGGTTATCTCCTGGTTTCTATGGAATTTTGAATTTACCTTCGGCAGGAAGGCTGGGTCAGTTCTAATAACCACCCTGTCATCCAGGACGGTAGTATATGGTGGGTTAGCAGAGATAGCCTGCAATTCAGTAATACATTGTGCTGAAGTTAGTGCTACCAGGAGAACCGTCTTTAGAGTCAGGGATTTTATTAAGATAGATGTAATAGGCTCAAACGGAGGCGAAGTCAGAGCATTGAGTACTAAATTTAGATCCCAGGGAGCTACAGTACCTTCAATCGCGGCTTAAAGGGTCTGGTCGTAAATGAGGCTCGAATGAACCTGTATACCCAAGGGTGGTTAGCAAGTTTTTGATCAAACAACACACCTAATGCCGCGACCTGTACTTTTAGAGTGCTGGTGGATAGTCCTTTCTCCAGCCCTTTTTGGAGGAACTCCAATGCTTCGGATATTGGGACCTCTTGGGTTGTATCCGATAGGGAGCGTCCCGAAAATTCCAGGAATCTTTCCCAGACCTTCTGGTATTTCTCTTGTTACTTTCTTTCTGCTCGCAAGCAGGGTGGTAACTAAGGGATCTGAGAAACCTTTCCCTAGTAGGAGTCCCCTCTCAAGTTCCAGGCGGTGAGATGCAGTCTGTGTACCTGAGGGTGTAGAGCCGGACCCTGGTGTAGGAGGTCTGCAAATTCCGGTCAAGATCCACGGGTCCGAGATGGACATACGTCTGAGCCACGTGAACCATGCTCTTTTCGGCCAGAAGGGTGCTATCAAAATTATTCGCACACCCTCCTCCCGAATTTTCTTCAGGACTGTTGGGATTAGTGTGAATGGGGGAAACGCTTAAGCTAGCTGAAAGCTCCACTGATTTAACAGGGCATCCACCCCTTCTGGATTTTCCCTTGGATACAGGGAGTAGAATCTGTCCACTTTCCGGTTTTGTCTCGTGGCAAATAGGTCCACTTCAGGAGCTCCCCAGCCGGCACAGATTTCTCCAAATACCTCCTGACTTAGGGACCACTCCCCCTGTTCTAACACATGGCGACTTAGGAAATCCGCCACTAGGTTGTCTGCCCTTTCAGGTGTGTGCTTGATAGAGACAATAGATTGGCCTCAGGAATAATTGCCCATAGGAATAATTTGCTGGCCTCTTCCATCAGTGAACCCGACCTTGTGCCTCCTTGTCTGTTTATGTATGAGACGGTTGTGCTGTTGTCTGACAACACAACTAGATGTCTCCCTCTGATATCCTCCGCTATCAGAAGGATTGCCTGTCTCACTGCTGCTAATTCTTTGAGATTGGAGGTTGCTCTTTTCATTGCGGGCCCCCACTGACCTTGCCGGATATGGTTTGACAGATGTGTGCCCCAGCCAAGGGGCCCTACGTCTGTGGTCAATACCGCTGGGTCCTGGTTCGACCAGGGAACGCCCTTTTTTAGATTTGACGGCTCCTGCACCATTTTAGTGAGTCCCGTACTTGTGGCGAGAATGTGACCTTTCGATTTAAACTGGTCATGTTTTTTGCTTGTTCGCCTATTTTCCTGCCACTGCAATTGTCTGGTGTGCACTTGAACCCATCGAACCTCGGGGATTGCTGCTGTCAGCATACGTAGAAGGGACATTGCTTCCCTTAGGGAAGTGGATTGACTTGATTGTGTACGGTTTATCCATTGTTGTATGATACACATCTTTCTGTCTGGGAGCACACTTTCTCATGTGAGAGAAATTAATTGGATACCCAGGAACTCCTGTATCTGGGCTGGAACCATTTTTGATATTTTCAAATTTATTATCCAACCCAAGTTGGTTAGTATCTCTCGCACTCTTGTGACTGCTTTTATGCCGTCCTCCCGGCTGTCTGCTATAATGAGAAAGTAGTCTAAATATGGTACTAGTAGTATACTTTCTTTCCTCAGGAAGGATGCTACCTCAGACTATCTTTGTGAAAATACGTGGGGCTATTGAAACCCCGAAGGGTAGACACTGGTACTGTAGGCGAGTGGGAACCCCTGCAATTTCCACCAACACTCAGGAACTTTTGATGCCCCCCATATATTGGTACATGGTGGTACACATCTGAAAGATCTACTACCGCCATATAGCAGCCTGGATACAGTAGTTTTAAGCCCCCGTCTCACACAGCGATCTCGCTAGCGAGATCGCTGCTGAGTCACTAGTTTTGTGACGCAGAAGTGATCTCCCCAGCGATATCGCTGTGTGTGACATTCAGCGACGATCAGCCCCCCTGCTGGGTATCGCTGATCGTCGCTGAATGTCCTGGACATTTTTTTTGATCGCTGGTCTCCCGCTGGCAGGCACGCATCGCTGCGTGTGACAGGCGGGAGACCAGCGATCCGCTGGTAACCAAGGTACACAGCGGGTTTCCAGGCACCGCGCAGTGCCTGGAAACCCGCTGTGTACCTTGGTTACCAGCTCCCTGCATCAGGGCGCTGGTATCCAACGTACACTGCGGGTAACTAAGCGATGTTACCCGCAGTGTCGCTGTGCTGATCGCTGCCTGAGCTGCCTGTTTGGCAGCTCAGCAGCGATCATGTAGCGACACACCAGCGATCCTGATCGTTGTCGGGATCGCTGGTGTATCGCTACGTGAGACCCGGGCTTTACTGTCGACCTTAGCGTTTCCATTTTGAATATTTCTAACCGGATATACCGGTTTAGGGCCTTTAGATTGCAGATTACTCTCATTGACCCGTCTGGTTTGGGCGTTAGAAACAGAGTGTTGTAAAAGCCTTTCCCTTCCTCGTGGACTGGAAGTTTTACAAGAACCTCTTTTTGCATGAGGAGCTGAATTTCTCCTTCCAAAATGACCTGCTTTATTTTGGTGACCGGGTAACTACTATGCGCTGTGGAGGGAGGGTGGTGAAATTTAACTTTACGCCCTCTGACATCAGATTGGTTATCCACTGTGAGGACAGCAGTGCCTCCCACTGATGAACAAAGAACCGGAGTCTTCCCACCACCGGACCCCTGGCGTCATTGGTGTTTTGGATCTGGTTTGTGAGGAGGTTTATTGAAGAGGAACCCTCTATCCTTTCTATCTCTCCAGACTTTTTACCCGCATGGATCTCTCATCTGAGCAGCCTCGGATTCCTCTCCCGGACCCCCGAAAGGACTGCTGAAAGTCATCCCAACGTCGCCTAGATAAGGGTGCGGTGAAAAATGTTTCTTTTTGTCTGCCGCTTTTTCTAAGATTTCGTCTAGGGCTTTCCCAAACAGGTACTGGCCTTCACAGGGGACTCCGCAGAGTTTTACCTTTGACTGAAAATCTGCTGACAAGTTTTTTAGCCATAGAGCTCTACGTCCGGAATTGGATAGGGCACATGCACGGGCAGCACTACGGACTGAGTCAACCGCCGCATCTGCTAGAAACCCCGCAGCTTTCTGTAAGGAGGGTATTGCTTCCAGCAATGCCTCCCTTGGGCATCTGTTCCTTATCTGGTCGCTTAGCTCTTAACGAGCCGTGCAAGTGGCGGCCACCCCAGGTTTAAATGACCATGCTGAAGCCTCCCAGGCTGACTTTAGAAATGCATCTGCTTTTTAGTCAAGGGGATTCTTTAATGCTCCCATATCTTCGAATAGAAGAGCTATTCCCCTGGAGGTCCAGGCTATGGCTGCGTCTAATTTTGGCGCTTTTTCCCACTTTTCGCAGACCTCCTCTTCAAAGGGATATTTTTGTTTTAAGGCTTGTGGAACCGACATTTTCTTGTTCGGCTTTTTCCACTCTCTCTTAATTAAATTTAATAAGTTATCATAGAAAGTAAAAACTTTTCGCTTTTTCCCTTCCAGATTACTAAACATAGAATCTTGGACTGAACGCTGTTCTCTCGGTGTTTCGACCCCCATGGTGGACCTGACCAGTTTAAGTAGCTTTCCGATATCCTCGGATAAAAAAGAGGGGCGACCATATTCATTCTCTGAAGACTCGATTTCTGAGTCATTAGAAGCTACTATTTCCCCCGGTTCGTATCCCGAATCTATATCTGAACTATGTGAGGGTGGAGGGGGGGGAAGGGTTCCCAGTATGTGTCATCTGTTGCCTAATCGGCTCCTTTACAGAAGTTTTTACTTCTTCCCTGATCTTGGTTTTTATATTCTGAAGCAAAGATGGCGACTCTTGTGCTATGGTTTTTTCAATACATTTGCGACAGTCGTTTTTCGTATGCCTTATGGAGGGTTTTTAAACATGGAGCGCAGGCTTTATTTTTTTGCTTGGATGTAGCTTTCCTTGCCTAAATAAACATGACACAGAAAAAAACACCCATTACCAGAGTGATCTTTCTTTGCCTTACAAAGGTACCCACCAGCCCTCAGGTACTGCAGTCATTGGTGGGTTCTCCTGTACAGGCAGTGGCGTCTCCTCTGCTGGTTCTGCCATAATGTCAGTGGAGCTGCTGCCACCATTCCATGAGCTCAGCCACTTTTTATAGTTGGGGATGTGAGCGGTGTTCGCGCTCCTGAATCAACTCTGTGCTTGGAGCATTAAGGGCACCGCTCTCCACCGGCGTGTGACGTCACTTCCGGTGCCACCCGGAAGTAGTCACATCAACTCAGCGCCTGCGTCTGATGTACACGCCGCTTCCTCCCCGACTCAGCCTTCGGCCAGGAGAGGTCACCGGGGGGTCCAGGCACAGGATGGAGCGCTCCCTGACAGCGTCAGACGGCTCAGCCTCCTGGCTTACACCACAGCCCCGTACCTTACCAGGCGCTGCTCACCAGCTGCCTCCTGCACCCAGACTAGCCACATCGGAGGGGGATCCCTGCTAAGGTAGATACAACGCCGCAGGCTCCCAGTCCCAGAAAACAGGAAACCAAACTGAGGAGAGAGGTACCGCACCCTTCTTTTATCTCCGCTGCAGGTTTCCTGTTTTCTGGGTGCAGAAGCCATCTCTCACATCACGGTGCTGTCATGGGGAAGGGAAAAATAAGTATTTGGTCACTTAAAAACATGCAAGATTTCTGGTTCTCACAGACCTGTAACTTCTTTAAGAGGGTCCTCTGTCCTCCACTCATTACCTGTGGTAATGGCTCCTGTTTGAACTTATCAGTATAAAAGACACCTGTCCACAACCTCAAACAGTCACACTCCAAACTCCACTATGGTGAAGACCAAAATTGTAGCCTTGCTCCAGGCTGGGAAGACTGAATCTGCAATAGGCAAGCAGCTTGGTGTCATGAAATCAACTGTGGGAGCAATAATAAGAAAATGGAAGACATACAAGACCACTGATAATCTCCCTCAATCTGGGGCTCCATGCAGGATCTCACCCTGAGGGATCAAAATGATCACAAGAACGGTGAGCAAAAATCCCAGAACCACACGGGGGGGCCTAGTGAAGAGCTGGGACCACCATAACAAAGGCTACAATCAGTAATACACTACGCTGCCAGGGACTCAGAGCCTGTAGTGCCAGATGTGTCCCCCTGCTTAAGCTAGTACATGTCTGGGCCCGTCTGAAGTTTGCTAGGGAGCATTTGATTCATCCAGAAGAGTACTGGGAGAATGTCATATAGTCTGATGAAACGAAAGTAGAACTGTTTGGTAGAAACAAAACTTAATGTTTGGAGGAGACAGAATGCTGAGCTGCATCCAAAGGACACTATACCTACTGTGAAGCATGGGGTTGGCAACTTCATGCTTTGGGGCTGTTTCTCTGCGAAGGGACCAGGACGACTGATCCGTGTACATTAAAGAATGAATGGGGCCATCCCGGCAGCTCTTCCTGTGCTCACGTGGTACCGCTCATTAAGGTAATGAATATGCACGGTTCTCCACTCCCATAGGCGTGAAGCGCATATTCATTCCCTTAATGAGTGGTACCACGTGACCGCTCAGAACAGGAGAGTTGCCGCAACGGGACAACGGAGATGCAGCGACGACGCGAGGAGGGTGAGTAGGACAGATGGGGAAGCCGAGCCATGCAAGACCTGGGGAGCCGAGCCATGCGAGACCTGGGAAGCCGAGCCATGCGAGACCTGGGAAGCCGAGCCATGCGAGACCTGGGGAGCCGAGCCATGCGAGACCTGGAGAGCCGAGCCATGCGAGACCTGGAGAGCCGAGCCATGCGAGACCTGGGGAGCCGAGCCATGCGAGACCTGGGGAGCCGAGCCATAAGAGACCTGGGGAGCCGAGCCATACGAGACCTGGGGAGCCGAGCCATGTGAGACCTTGAGAGCCGAGCCATGCATACAACAGGGGGAGCCACACACCAGGACGGGAGAGTGTAGCCATACATACCAGGACAAAACAGGGGATCGAAGCATAGCAGGACAGAGATGAGGGGACAATGCATACCCGGCTTATACTCGAGTCAATAAGCTTACCTAGTTTTTAGTGGCAAAATTAGGTGCCTCGGCTTATACTCGAGTATATACTTTATATTACCGCTAGTGTATGCTGTACTAGTGCAAAAACTCTTCCAGGTTTTGGATGAATGTACTATGCACAATTTTAACACAGTTTCATTTTGAAAGTACAGATTCCTTAAAGAGCATTTACAGGAATAAAGCCCCTGGCTTTATTTTGAGTTTCCTGCCACTGAGGCAGTGGTAAAGGAGGTGGTTGACTGTAATGATCAAATCACATAAAAGCTTTATGTCACCTCCTGCTGTACAGAGCAGGATAAGAAGAGGAGGCCAAGATAGGATCAATATCCATCAAAGCACCTATGCTTTCAACTGGAGACAGACACTGCAGCTCCTGCCCTCCTCCCACATCCAACAGCACTGACAACCATGAGCACAAAAGTCCTTGTGGATTTTCATACAGCTGATATATTCATGTACAAGTCCAGACACACGTAGCTTTTCATTTTTTTGCAGTTGTCAGAAATGGACTTGTTTCGAACTGTCTCAGACTGGCTAAAAATGCGCTCTGCAATAGTGAATCATTTGTTTTTAAACACTGTACTGGCATACTAAAACAAAATAAATTATATATATTATAATAATCTTAATTTGTGTATATGTGTACATATAAAATATTGTATGTATGTATGTGTGCGTGTATGTGTGTGTACATACATACACGTAGGAGAGAAGAGGACATTCAAACAGCACTAATGGAAGTTCAGCTAATGATTATCAATATTCCCCAATGTTCCATAGCAGTGACGATTGATGTGTTAACACGGATATGTCCCCTGTTAATCATGTTTATTGTTTAACTATCCCTTTTTGGAAGCTATTGAGAGATTTCTCTGCTGCTTGCAAACATTAACGCTCCAGTCTTTGCCTCTGAAAAAAAAAAAAAAAAATCAAAACAATCTTTTTGCAGAAAAGAGCAATTAAATTGTGACAGTGGAGCTAGTCATCTCATTTTACTGCAGAACAGGAAACCAAAGCATCTTTTCAATTTCTTCCTGATCTATATCAACTGTTTGACAAATGAGCCAATAGAAAGCTTTATGACGAGAAACTACACATTAATATTTCAGTGTCCTGGAATAATTCACCATGACAAGAGGCTGACCTGCTGAAAGTAGAAGTTGGAAAACAAACAGGAGATGCCACAAAATTGAATGTTTGATGGGCTTCAACCACTACAGATGAATACTATACAGTACTACCTATGAATAGTAACATACTTAGTCATTCAATAATAAAACTAAAGAAGAAAGGTGTTAAGTAGAGTTGAGCGAAACAGGTCGGTCAGATTCAAAAATCACCGACTTTCGCCAAGCAAAACCCGACCATAGCGTGGACAGGTCGGCCATGCGGTCGTCGACCCGGGCGCCAAAGTTGGTTTTCCCAGAATGCTTGCAGGCGCCTTTTCTCAGCCAATGAGCAAGGACATATACTGTGGGCAACGCGATGACATGGGCAGCGGCCACCACCATCTTAGAGAAGGGCATTGCAGTGATTGGCTTGCTTTGTATTGCGTCACAGTGGCTATAAAAGCCCTGACCGCCGGCCGCCATATTACTTCTGCCGATCTTAGCATAGGGAGAGGTTGCTGCCGCTGTTTCTCAGTAGGGAGAGAGTAAGGCAAGAAAAAAAGTTATTCTGTGCTTGTGCTGATAGCGATTGTGCTGTACAGTTAGTGTGCAATGACAGGGGAGGATTTTGTTGTGTGCAGCAGCACTGGTTATTAGGCTGCCAGCCAGTGACAGGGGAGGAATTTCTTGTGTGCAGCAGCAGAGCTGAGTATTAGGCTGATTGCCAGTGACGGGGGGAATTTCTTGTGTGCAGCAGCAGAGCTGATTATTAGGCTGCCTGCTAGCTGTATTGCTGTGTTTACACTGCTGTGCAGACTGCTTTTTACACAGCACCTACACACACAGCACTAATACTTTTATTGTTTTTTTTCTGCACAGTTACCGAGCGTTCATTTTTTCCCACACCGTATAGAGCTGTACGCTCCTCACACACTACCGTGTATCGGCTGGTATCATGGACAATTACATGCTGACTATCTGTGTGTTACTCCGGAAATATATACTAAGATTTACAATTACCCCTACACTGTATACGCCTGGTATCTTTGGATACATTAGCCTTTTTTGCTTTTCTATATTCTGGTGTACTCCATACTAAGCCTGTGAACGTCTGTGTTACACCGGAAATATATACGGAGAGTTACACTGTACACAGCTGTACGCTTCTGATACAAACTTTTTCTACTTTTCATATTCTGGTCTAATCCATACTGAGCCTGTGAGCGTCTGTCTGCTACTCCGGAAACATATACGGAGATTTTCAATTACTCCAACACTGTATACAGATGTACGCTTCTGAGACATTACCCTTTTTCAACTTTTTATATTCTGGTGTGATCCATACTGAGCCTCTGAGAGTCTGTGTCTGACTCTGGAAATATATACGGAGATTTACAATTACCCCAACACTGTATACAGATGTATGCTTCTGATACATTACCCTTTTTCAGCTTTTTATATTCTGGTCTAATCCATACTGAGCCTGACAGCGTCTGTGTCTGACTCCTGAAATACACATGGAGATTTACAATTATCCCTAGACTGTATACAGATGTACGCTTCTGATACAGTACCATATATCTGCTGGTATTTTGGGTACATTTTCCCAAAAATGAGGAAGTATGGTGGAAGAGGCCACGGACGTGGGCGTGGGGGGCCAGCTGGTACTGATGGTGGTGCATCTGCTGAAGTGCCAAAAGCACAATAGCACCTAAGGCAGGAAGTGTTGAGCCGGTGTCATCGTCTGGCTCAAGAAGGCCTGGAAGGCTCCCTTTTCTGGGAGTAGGTAAACCGATTTTAATGCCGGAGCATCAGGAACAGGTTTTGGCTTACACTGCCGAAACAGCCTCCAGCTCTATCACCTCCTCTTCTGAATTTTCAAAAAATGCAAGCACTGAGTCGTCCGTGCAGGCTCCTGGTCAGGAACAACACCTTTCCTTGTGTCCTCCACCCCCACTAAAAGTGAAGGATGCGGCAGTCCACACTTCAGATTACTCCATGGAGCTCTTTTCACATACCATGCCTGGGTTATCAAGTCAAATCCTGAATTCCCCAGTCCAAGATGAATCTGACATGGAGTGCACTGATGAACAGCCACTGCTAGATAATTCTGCTGGTACATTGACCCACAGCACTATATTGACCTCGCAGTCTAGAGAGCCAGAATCTGACCCTGATGAAACTCAAGTGCCCCTTCCCGCATACTATACCACCTTACACAGTGACAGAGAGGAAGCTGCAGATGAAATTGAAGAGGTGATGGATGACCCAGTTGTTGACCCAGATTGGCATCCATTGGGGGAAGAGGGTGCCGCTGGCAATAGCTCAGAAGAGGAGAAGGATCCGCAGCAGGCATCAACATCGCAGCAGCGGTTATCTGGCAGGCCCGTAGCTGTCCAAAAACGTGTTAAAAAAAACCAAAAAGTTGCAGGACAGCTTGGCCAGACAGTTCAATTTGCAAAGCGTGCAAGCCCTGAAAATTTATACCATAGTGGGAAGAGTGCAGTGTGGCACTTTTTTGACCAAAATCCTATTGAAGAGGCAAATGTTATCTGTAAGAAGTGAGGAAGGACCTTTAGCCGAGGGAAAAATCTCCAAAATTTGAATACCAGTTGCATGCTTAGACATTTAATGACCATGCACTTGCAAGCGTGGACGGACTACAAAACCTCAGGTAGCACATGTGCACCTGCTTCGACTGAAGGTAGCCAGAAACGCTCCATCGCTTCCCCAACTGTAAGCCAACCGGTTAGCACACCACCAGCAAGAAATGTTGAGGTATCATCGCAATGTCAAAGCAGTCAGGGAAAAAAAATGTTTTTGCAATGAAAGACTGACTCTAGGCCATCACCACCACCACTATCCCCCTCTCAGTCCGTCATGTCCACCGCAAGTTCCCCCATATGCAGCTCTCAAGTGCAGCTCACCCTAGCAGACACTGAGTAGGACAAGAAAGTACTCATCCTCTCATCCGCGTACACTGGCTTTGAACGCCAAAATTGCCAAACTGATCTCAATAGAGATGATGCCCTTCCGTTTGGTTGAAAGCGCAGCACTCCGAGAGCTCATGGCCTACGCCTTCCCACGCTATGACCTACCCAGTCGGCACTTCTTTCCAAGAAAAGCCATCCCTGCCCTCCACCTGCATGTGAAAGACCGCATTGTCCATGCACTCAAACAATCAGTGAGTGGAAAGGTGCACCTCACAACAGATGCATGGGCCAGTAGGCATGGCCAGGGGCGTTACGTGTCCATCACTGCGCACTTGGTTAATGCGGTGGATGCAGGCTCCACAGGGGACAGCGGCGGTGGGACAGTGCTGCCTAGCTCATGGTATAGGCAACAGTTGGCTGTAGGCGTTCGACCCTCCTCCTCCTCCAGAAGCGAAAGCTCATTGACAAAGCGCAGTCGCACGAGCACTGCATCTGCAGCTGCCAGTGTTGCACACGAGGTGTCCCACTATCGATCAGCTAGTGGTAAGCGTCAGCAGGCTGTTTTAAAGATGATGTCTTTGGGCGACAACAGACACACCGCGGAGGTACTGGCCGACTACTTGCAGCGAGAAACTGAGTCATGGCTGGGCAGTCTACATCTTGAGCCAGCAAGGTAGTCAGTGATAACGGCCGTAATTTTGTGGCGGCCATAGACCAGGCAAAACTCAAACACATACCTTGCCTGGCTCACACTTTGAACCTGGTGGTGCAGTGCTTCCTAAGTAATTATCCGGAGTTAACAGCCCTGCTCCATAAGGTGCAAAGACTGTGCTCGCACATTTGTCGCTCGCCAGTACACTCCAGTCGTATGCAGAGGCTCCAGCGATCGCTCCACCTCCCCAAGCACCGCCTAATAATAGACGTTGCAACAAGGTGGAACTCCACCATGCACATGGTTGAGAGACTGTGCGAATAGAGGCAGGCTGTAATGCATTTGTGGTAGGATACACGGGCACGCAGTTTAAGGGCAGACATGGAGTTGTCGGGTGTGCAGTGGTCAAAGCTGAAAGACCTCTGTAAAGTCCTTCAGTGTTCTGAGGAATGCACATGGCTGGTAAGCGCACACGACGCCATTATAAGCATGAGCATCCCACTTATGCGTCTGCTCATGCAAACTTTGATGCATATTAAGGATCAGGCGTCTGCAGCGGAGAAGGGAGATGAAGAGGAGGAGGGAAGCCTTGATGACAGTCAGCCATTGTCAGCTCAGGGAACTGTCCTGGACGAGGTGGAGGAAGAAGAGGAGGAGGAGGATGAGGGGGATGATTATTTTGGGGAGGAGGATGCTTCTCAGGGGCAAGCAAAAATGTTGGCTTGCCACGGTCAGGTACAAGGTTTGTGCATGACTGGAGGGATGTGGATTTGGCAGCAAGTGCTCCTCCACCCACCACTGGCAGTGCATCATTGACATCTGGAACATTGGCCCACATGTGTGATTATGTCTTGCGGATCCTAAAAAGGGACCCCCCCATTGCCAAAATTATGAAGGATGACGAGTACTGGTTGGCCAGCATCCTCGATCCACGCTATAAAGGCAAATTACAGAACATCATGCCACAGGAGAACCTAGAGCTAATATTGTCGAACAAACAAGCAACTCTAGTAAACCGTTTGTTAGAGGCATTCCCAGCACACAGCAGCGGTGCAGGTTCTACCACAAGCTGTAGTGGGCCAAATGGAAGAGGTGTTCGTGGTGCACACAGCCGAAGTGACATTGGAGACAGGGGTTTCATGACCATGTTGTGGACTGATTTCTCAAGTACCGCTCACACGACTGTTAATACTGAATCGATTAAAATAGACAGGAGACAGCAGTTGTCAACAATGGTTCAAAATTACCTCTCCTCCCCTATCGATGTTTTCCCTCACAGTTCATTACCCTTTGACTACTTGGCCTGTAAACTGGACACCTGGCCTGAAATGGTACAATATGCCTTACAGGAGCTCGCTTGCCCTGCTGGTAGTGTGCTATCAGAAAGAGTCTTCAGTGCAGCGGGATCAATCCTGACAGAAAGAAGGACCTGGCTGTCGACCCAAAATGTTGGTGATCTCACCTTCATAAAAATAAACCATGCCTGGGTTTCAAAGGATTTTGTACCACCTTCCCCTGATGACACATAGGTTGCCAGCAAAATGTCTTGCTTTATCCTCCTCTTTCTCCGAGTTCTCCAATTCCTCCATTTGCAGATGCTGAACGTCCAGCCTACACCTCAACATATGCCAGTTTTTCCACCTCCCTAACTGGTGTGCCACCCCATCCCCCAGGGCCGGCGTCAGCACCTGGCGCACCCGCGCAAGTGCCGGTTCCCTGAGCAGGTGTGGGGAGCCCACTCGTGGGCGACGGCACTGGCACAGGGCCCATCATAGTACGCAAAAGTGTCTGACGGTGTGGGGGCCCACTCGCCGTCAGACACACCCGCATACCATGAGGGGCCCTGTGCCAGTGCCGTCGTCAATGAGTGGGCCTACTGCTTGCTCAGGGCCCCAGCACTTGCAATACTTTCCTCTCCCTGCTCCACCGCTGTGACATCTTCCGCGTTTCCTGACAGTGACATTTAGGTCAGAGAGCGCGGTGACGTCACATCTGTACCCCCTCTGCCTGAACAGTCCAAGTGCAGAGAGCTGGAAGATGGCGACGCTGAGGAGTCCAGAGTATTGCAGTGCCCAGAGAGGAGAGGTATTTAATTATTTTTAATGTTTGGAGCAATATATGGGGAGCATTATACACTGGAGCATCATCCATGGGGCCCATCATATTCTGGAGCATTCTAAATGGGGGACATCAGACACTGGAGCAGCATTTACTGGGCCCATTATACAATGGAGCATTATAAATGGGGCCCATTATATATGGAGCGTTATATTGGCCCATCATACACTGGAGCATCATCCATGGGGCCCATCATATATTGGAGCATTCTAAATGGGGGACATCAGACACTGGAGCAGCAACTACGGGGCCCGTTATACACTGGAGCATTATAAATGGGGCCCATTATATATGGAGCATTATATTGGCCCATCATACATTGGAGCATCATCCATGGGCCCATCAAATACTGGAGCATCATATGGGGTTCATTATTTATGGGGCATCATATAGGGTATGGAGCATCATATGGCGCACATATGGGGCCTATTCTGTATGAAGCATTATATGGAGCCCATTCTGTACGGAGCAATATATGGGGACCATCATATACTGTATGGA
Organism: Oophaga sylvatica; assembly: GCA_033576555.1. Classification (NCBI taxonomy): domain Eukaryota; kingdom Metazoa; phylum Chordata; class Amphibia; order Anura; family Dendrobatidae; genus Oophaga; species Oophaga sylvatica. Next base: position 403,829,560 of record JARQOD010000002.1, read on the forward strand.
GCTTTATATGTGACTCATACTGTATGGAACAATATGTGGGGCTCATTCTACTCTATGGGGACCGTCCTATACTGTATGGAACATTATATGGGACAAATTATTCTGTATGGAGCAATATATGGGGCTCATTATTCTGTATGGTGCACTATGTGGTGGCCATAATACTGTATGGAGTAATATACTGTCCGGTTTTTGAGTTATTGTAGAATTAAAAATAGATATCAGTCATGTAATGTAAGAAGAAAGTATTTGTCATTGTACTATATCTATATTTCTGTGCCGTATCAGAGCATCATGAATTGTGGTGTGTGTTAAAGGGGCCCACTGACACGCTTTCGCCAGGGGCACACGAAAACCTGGAGCCAGCCCTACCCCCCCCACAACTTTAGCCAAATAACCCCCAGTTTTCAATGCATAACTTATTATAAAGTAAATTAAGGTTGCCAAGCTTAAGTAACACGAATTGATGTCGCTGGCATTGAAATGGGCACTGTAGGTGTGTTAACTGTCCTCCACTCCCTGCAGACTTTGCTTCCCCATTGACTTGCATTGGGTTTCGTGTTTCAGTCGGACCACCGACTTTTCCCAATAGTCGGCCGATTTCGTTCGACTCGACTTTTGAGAAAGTCGGGTTTCATGAAACTCGACTCGACCCTAAAAAAGGCAAAGTCGCTCATCTCTAGTGTTAAGCGTACGGAGAGATCTTAATTCCAAAGATTGTTGGGAGTCCCAGTTGAAAAAAGTGGTTTTATACACAAAGAAATAGTTTGCTCCAGAAATATTTGGACAGTGACCAAATCACTGTGTTTGACTTAAAATGAGACAACTGAGATACAATTGACTTTGAGGTTTAATTAAAGGGATTTTACAAAAATATCCTGTGAAACATTTATGAATTGCAACAGTTTTTCTACAAAACCTCATTTCAGGGGCTCAAAAGTCACTGGACAAATTAACTGTAACAAATAAAAAGTTCATTTTTAATACTTTGTAAAGTCTCCTTTACATGCAATGGCTATCTGAATTCTGGAAGCCATGGACATCACCAGACGCTAGGTTTCTTCCTTTGTGATGCTTTGCAGGCCTTTACTGCAGCTGACTTCTGTGGCTTCCTGTTTGTGGGTCTTTTTGCTTTAAGTTTTGTCTCAAGCATGTGAAATGATGCTTAATGGGGTTGAGATCTGGTGAATGACTCAGCCACTGCACTCATTCCACTTCTTAGCCTTAAAAAAAAAAAAAAAAAAAAAAAACTCTTGGGTTCCCTTCACAGTATGTTTTGAGTCATTCTCCATCTTTACTGTGGAGTGCAGTCCTATCAACCTTCCTGCATTTGGATGAACCTGAGCAGAACATATAGCACTCACTTCAGAAACCATCAGGTTGCTTCTGCCTTCAGTCACATTATAAATAAACACTAGTAATCCTGTGCCATTGGAAGCCATACATGCCCATGCCATCACACAGCCTTCATGTTTTACAGAAGATGTGGTGTGCTTTGGATTATGTGCCATTCGAAGTCTTCTCCATTCTTTCTTCTTCCGGTCATTTTGGTACAGGCTGATTTTAGTTTCATCTGTCAAAAGAAAGCTTTTCCAGAACTGGGCAGGCTTCTTTAGATTTTTTTGCCAAGTCTAAATCTGGTCTATTTTTAAGGCCGATTATTGGCTTGCACCTTGTGGTGAATCCTCTGTATTCGCTCTCATGAAGTCTTCACTTTATGGTAGGCTTACATACTGAAACACCTACTTCCAGAAGAGTGTTCTTCACTAGGGCGGATGCTGTGAAAGGATTTTTTCACCATGGGAAGGCTTCTGTGATCAATTTCCTTGGACGTCCAGCCCTTTATGAATTCCCAAGCTCCCAAAAAGAGATGTAAAAGAGGTTTGATTTTGTAATGAAATCTTGGCAGTCTATTGACGATCCAGTAGTAGGTTGTGAGGAACTCAGTCGGCCGCCACACGGTAGCCCGGGTATCACAGCTTCTGATACCACCGCCGCTACCAAATGTGACGGACGATCCCTTTCCTCCCACGTCACCAATGGGACGTAACTCCACAGGTACAGCTCTCCGGCCCCCCCTTTGTCTCTCAGGTCAGTAAGAGAACTGCAAATGGCCGCCGGGGAAGGTGTCCTGCTACCCACTGGGTATTCTAAGATTCGTGATCAGAGTAAAAGCATCAGCCCAGGATTAATTTTATGGTTTAATTTGCCTTAAGGGCGCACTAGATAATTACAGAAATATACAGTAAAGCTATACAACGTAACTACAATGGAATGGCAGTCAGAGTAAAAATACAACAATAATGTACAAGGCTTAAAGGTATAAGCTATGGATCAATATTACCGGGTATTATGGTCATGGGAAGGCCTTGGCTCTGCCATTCCCAGGTACAGTCTTCAGTTCCTGAATAGTCCCTTGGTCTTTCCTAGACCATCTTCTTGGCTTCTGTGTGTGAAATGGAATGAGACCAGCAGCCTGGTCATGGCTAGTTCTTAAACCTGCTAGGCCCATCCCCATTGCTTTGAAGCACGCATGTTAATTGGCCTGCAATTCATATGGAGCAGGAAACAATGCCTGAGCTTGGGCTATTTACCATACGACTGACCATCTTATTCAGTCACTGGCCTAAACTAATTAGCATGTAAAGGCCTATTGATTCCTAGTGGACATCAAAACCTGTCGTACTGGATATGCTAATAGGCAATGTGTAGCTAAAAGTCTGTGGCTGTGTGAACTGACAAAATGGAGGCTGGTACAGGCCCTATACAAAATGGCGACAACCTTTTCCTTACATAGGTCATCTCAAATTCTAAAAGAAACACATACTATGGTGAACAAAGTTCTAAGAGACTTTCCAAAATTTTGTCTTTCACAAAGTATGCAACTTCAGTGTGATTAGATCTAGTAATGGGCAAACCCAAACAGTAAAGTTCGGGGTCTGTACCGGACACCTACTGTTCAGGCACAGACCCCGAACACTTACTCCTCAGGAAGTCTGTGTTACCATTTGGGTTTGGCACTCCACACATCGGGTGTTTCCCATGTTGTTATCTGCATGACAGCACGACAAAACACCGTCAGCTCTGATTATTGCAGCTGGTCAGAGCGCCACCAGCTGTGTCCAGCGGTAAAGTTTACCTCCGGTCACAGAGGCGTCGGCTAATGTGAGTACTACTCCCATCAGCCTACGCTGCTGCCACTAATAACAGTGAGCAGGCGGTGACTGATGGGACTATTCATCAGCCAGCACTTTAAAGTAAATAAATAATTACATGGGGGACTTTAATTTTGTTAACCAGCATGGCAAAAATGACAGCTGCGGGTTGCAACCCTCAGCTGTCAGCTTGGTCATGGCTGGTTATCAAAAAAGAGGGGTCCCCAATCTTTTTTTTTTTTTACATTTAAATAAATAAATTTAAAAAATAAAAATGGCATGGAGTCCCTCCATTTTGACAACCAGCCAAGCTAATGCAGACAGCTGGGTGTTGGTACTCTCAGGCTGGTAATGGGCTATGGATATTGGCTCATCCAGTCTAAAAATAGCAGCCACCAGACGCCCCGAAAAAGGCACATCTATTAGATGCACCAATTCTGGTACTTTGCCCGGCTCTTTACACTTGCCCTGTGGCAGTGGAAAGTGGGGTTAATGTCACATTTGTATTTTTAGGTGACATCAAGCCTAGAAGTTATTAATGGAGAGACACCTATGAGACACCTATCCATTATGAACCCCATAGTCATACTGTCAGTAAAAAAAACACCAAGAATAAAGTCCTTTATTTGAAATAAAAATACAAATTTATTTTACAAATTTATTTAAAAATATCAAAACACAATTATACTGCTGGGGCATGGCCAGCTACGGATCTGTGAAGACACACATCAGAGCTCCTCTACATCAGCAACAAAAAGACCTGACTAACCGGCTCCCCACGGCGTGGGAAAGTTTACTGCCCCTACATCGCCCACATCCACCTCACAGCGAAACATCCAATCCTACCTCATCCGCAGCAGCCTGTCAGCACCTCTGACCATCACCTCTGCTACATCCCCAGACATACTAACAGAGGCCAGGACAAACAGAGTACCCTCAATTGGATCACAACCAGCACAGTCATGGGGTGCCAGCTCACGTCAAGTGACTCTAGCCGACATTCAGCCACTTTTGAAATCTCTCCCAGCTAAAGATGATCTGACCTCATTTGCAAATTACATCATAGATGAGTGCAAGCAGTAATTCGCAAAACTGCAATCTGATGTGGTTACCCTGACAAAGAGTGGACACTATAGAGCAGAATATGACTAATACCTCTGCCACCATCGCAGTCCACCAAGACACAATTCACATCCACTCTACCCATATCATCAATCTCCAATCTCACCTGGATGACCTGGAGAACAGAAAAATATTAGACTTGAGAGTCCTCAGTGGTTGATACCTTTTATGGCTAACTGAAGATGGAAACAATTGCAAGCTTTCGAGACTACTCGGTCTCTTCATCAGCAAAGACTAAAAACAAATACTGAGAATCACATCTATATATATACACAAGAGGACACAGGGAATAGTGCAATAGGTAAGACAAGTGAGTTGAAGCGAGAACTGTCATTATGGCAGAGGAATGAACATAAATATTGGAACAGATCATAAGATAAGGAGAGGAGTTTTGTTGTTTGTTTGTTACCATCTTTTCAGTTGCATTAAAAGGTATCAACCACTGAGGACTCTCAGTCTAAATATTTTTCTATCTACTGGCTAACACGGTACGAAGATACACATCTTTCCTATATCAAACTGGAGAACAGAGGAAGACAAAACGATGTACGCATCAGGGGCCTGCTGGAATCTGGTTACTGCAGATTTACCCTCTACTCTTAATCACATTCAATAAAATACTAAGGGCTCCCCCTTCCTCAGTGATAGAGCTAGACAGAGCTCACAGGGCGTTACGCCCCATGGACTTAGGCCCCAATAAACCAAGAGATGTCATCGGTCGAGTCCACTACTACAAAGCTAAGGAGGAGATCCTTCTCAAATCCAGGGACAGCTCTGCAACAATAAACAAGGCAAGTGGTTGATGGTTCTCCCTGAATTGTCTAGGCGGACATTATCAATGAGAGCAGCTTTGAAACCACTCACAGATGCCCTCAGGGAGTGTGATATTCCCTATCAGTGAGGTTTCCCATTCTCCCTTCAAGTTAGACACAATGGACGCTCGGCCAGACTACTCACCCTGGGAGACCTACCGAAGTTTTTAAAACAACTCAATCTCCCACAAATATCCATCCCACAGTGGTCACAGTTTTTCACACTGTTCTGGTGAACGGTGGACCTAGTCATGGGCAGGACAGGAAGGCTTCATCTGTTACTAATCTCCCCAGAGAGCCACCAATCACTCCCAGAAACCACCGCAGATGCCCAAAAAAGGACCCTGATCCTGGAAGCCCAAGTTTAGCTACTTACTCCATCTGAACTGCCTGTTAGTCTAAGGATAGCCTAATGTTTTCTCTGGAAAAGGAGTTGGGTGGGAAATACGGGTGGCTCTGCAGGGGAGCATATACAAATATTTGCCAAAGTGCATAGGTCTTAATGCCTTAACCTTGCTAACAACTATCAACAAAATATTCACCTGGATCCGTTGGCCCCACTGTAATCCCGTGGGAGTTTAATAGTTTTGCCTTTCAGTAATGTTTTTCATGGTTGGGTAGCCTTTTTTCCAGCAACATAACTCTTAAAGGAGCATTTGTGCTCACGATGCTTAGCTGTCACCTTCCCCCCACGAAGGGACACCGCCAGACGATCGGGTACCCCCACAAGCGTGGTTCTACTTAATATGGTTACTTATACTCGGAACGGTAGTTTTTTACTTACTGTTTCTTTTGTTATGTTTGTTTCACCATATTGTCTTTTTCCCACAGTTGCTTCAAATGTCCATCGATGTTTGGAACCATCTCACTCCGAGGGGAGCAGACTGCCGAGAGACTAAACCCAATGGCGTCACTTAAGTATGCCTCCTGTGAAGGGGTTTAACATCCCGGAAAAATGGCCCAAATTCTAAGATTAAGCCAAAAAAAAAAAAAAAAAAAGGTACAGATCGCATGCCTACAGGAAACACACTTTAAAAAGGAACACCACACCCTTACCCCTAAAAACAAATACTATACCCACTGGTACCTATGTAACAACACCCAATGAAAGAGTAAAGGAGTAGCTATCCTCATTCACAAAAGCCTGACACACTAGTTTGTTGAATGCATTAAAGATCCAAATGCAAGATATAGGTTCCTAATTTAAAAAAATTGAAGGCAGACTCTGCACGATCTTCAATGCTTATACCCCTAAAAAGGGTCAAACTCCGTTCCTTCTCGACCTAATAGACAAAGTCATATCCATTGTCCAGGGCACAGTCATTCTGTTTGGAGACCTCAATTTGATCCTAGATCCTACATTAGATAAGGAAAAGCATATCTATCATTCAGCTATCAAAAAAGTAAAGAGGGCATTTCTCCAATTACATCTCTGTGACGTTTGCCGCCTCACACACCCAACTGTCAAAGATCATACCTTTTATACCCCCCCCCATGACTCTTACAGCAGAATTGACTATGTCCCGATGCAAACTAAATAAGTCCTTGTTGTTGGACCCAGAGTGCACTCAGGATGTGACCAACACCATATTAATCTTTAAGGAAGACCACAAATTTGACGAATCTTCCGCCACAATCAAATGGTAGGCACTGAAATGCGTTCTTAGGGGTATATTTAAAAAACATGGTTCCTGATTGAAGCGAGATAGGGCACATAACCTCAATCTCTCTCTGTGCAAAATAGAAGCCCTTGAGGTAACCGACAAACATGCCCTCTCCACAGCAACCCTCCAAGACCTATTAATAGCCAAACAGGAAGCCAAAAAACTATTTAGACTTGGGATATAGACGCTATCTTCAGGTCTGTAGCAGTAAGTTCTACGAACATAACAATAAATGTGGACGCATGCTAGCGAGAACTCTAAAATCTCAACAAGCCCAAAATCACATCCCAAAAATAAAAGCCAACTCGGGTCAAATGTTAAATACAACGGAAAATATCACTACTGAATTCCATAAATATTATACTCAACTATACAATCTTGATGGTATACTAAACAATACATCCCCTGTTAATACTTCCTTGAATGGGACAGACACGCCTGAGACAAGCACAGAACCCTTTAAAAACGTCTCCCGCCTCATCTCTAGATGAACCCTTAACAGAGTCCGAATTGCAGTTGGCTACCCAATTGTTAGCGAGTGGAAAAAGAAAGCCCGGGCCCAGATGGATATACAGTTAAATTCTATAAAACATTGCTTCCCCTCCTTTCACGTCTCCTACTTGGAGGATTTAACCACGCATCCTGCACGAAACCTTTCCCTCCTCAAACCACAGAGGCACATATTACTGTTCTCTAAAAAAAAAGGGTGGGGACCCACATTTATATTCTAGCTATGGACCCATCTCTCTGCTGAACGTGGATCTGAAGATCTAAGTGAAAATATTGGCGAACAGGCTGTAACCTTTCTTAACCGAAAACATACACTTGGATCAGATGGGTTTTCTCCTTGGGAAGGAAGCTCAGGATTAGGACTGAGGAGTCTGAGTCCATTTTGGCGGAGTTGGAGTCATGGAAATTGAGGAGTCGGAGGTTTGGCTTACAGACTCCACAGCCCTGCAAGTCGGGACAACACCTTAAAGACAACTGACATTATTCATCATGCCCAATCAAGAGGTAATACTTTCGTTAGACGCTTGGGGTAGGGGGACCCTTTTATAGCCAAAATCATGGCCCTGTATTGCAATCCATCAGCTAGGCTGAAGATAAATGGAACAATATCACCTTTCATAATAACCAATGGAACAAGACAGGGATGTCCCCTGTCTCCCCTCTTATACATCCTAGTGATGGAGCACCTGCTGTCATCAATCGGTGATTTTTTAATACAAGAGTTAGGACTGTCCCACAAGGGTTGCATTGACATGGCGGGATGGCTTGTACATTCTTTTGATCAAAATTATGTTTACTAAATACCCTTATTATTACTACCTTCATGCATTTTTTTGCAATACATATTTTTTTATTTTATTTTAGGATATTTGTGTCTTGTTCTTTGGTTCTCTCTGTGTAATGGTCATGTGTTAATATGCATTTACATTTTGCATACACATTACTGTATATACTCGCGTATAAGCTGAGATTTTCAGCCCAATTTTTAAGGCTGAAAGTCCCCCTCTCAGCTTATACATGAGTCATATACTGGGGGTCGGCGGGGGGAGGGGGAGCGGGTGTGTCAGATCATATTTACCCCCTCCTGGAGCGTCTCTGCAGCCCCCTGCTTCTCCCAGATCTCAGGCTCCTTCCTTCAGCGGTCACGTGGTACCGCTCATTAAAGTCATGAATATGAGCATATTCATGACTTTAATGAGCGGTACCACGTGACCGCTGAAGGAATAGCTGCCGGAGACCGCGGGAGAAGCAGGGGGGGCTGCAGAGACGCTCCAGGAGGGGGTAAGTATTAGCGATATTCACCTGTCCCCGGTCCACCGCTGCGCGCCGCTGTGTCCTCCACATCCTCTGGCTGTGATGGCTGGCGATGTGGCTGGCGATGACGTAGTTCGTGCGCGCCACGCCCTCTGCCTGAGAATCACTGCCCGGAGGACCAGGAAGATGGAGCAGCGCGCAACGGTGGACCGGGGACAGATGAATATCTCAGGTGCCGGGGTCCTGAGCCAGCAGTGACACCGGCAGCTGTCACCCATAGCGTGCCGATGTCCCCGTCTGCTCAGGCACCAGCACCTGGCCCCCAGTGACGAGAGGTGAGTATGTCATTTATTTTTTTTCATTTGCAGCAGCTGCCGCAGCATATGGAGCCTATACTATGGGGCATCTTATGGGGGCATGATCTATGGGGCATCATATGGGGGCATAATCTATGGAGCATCTTATGGGGGGCATAATCTATGGAGCATCTTATGGGGGCATAATCTATGGAGCATCTTATGGGGGGCATAATCTATGGAGCATCTTATGGGGGGCATAATCTATGGAGCATCTTATGGGGCATAATCTATGGAGCATCATATGGGGCATAAAATATATGGAGCATTTTATGGGGGCATAATCTATGGAGCATCTTATGGGGCATAATCTATGGGACATTTTATGGGGCATAATCTATGGAGCATCATATGGGGCATAAAATATATGGAGCATTTTATGGGGGCATCATCTATGGAGCATCTTATGGGGCATAATCTATGGACATTTTATGGGGCATAATCTATGGAGCATCATATGGGGCATAAAATATATGGAGCATTTTATGGGGGCATAATCTATGGAGCATTTTATGGGGCATAATCTATGGGACATTTTATGGGGCATAATCTATGGAGCATCATATGGGGCATAAAATTATATGGAGCATATTTATGGGCCATTATTAACCTTTAAATGGGGAGTATTTTGCATGGAGCATCTTATGGGGCCATCATGAACTCTATGGAGCATTATATGGGGCTCCTGATTCAATATGGATATTAAAAAACCTTTAACCTATTGATGTCTCAATTAATTTTACTTTTATTGGTATCTATTTTTATTTTAGAAAATTTACCAGTAGCTGCTGCATTTTCCACCCTAGGCTTATACACGAGTCATTAAGTTTTCCCAGTTTTTTGTGGCAAAATTAAGGGGGGCTTATACACGGGTCGGCTTATACATGAGTATATACAGTAACTTACTTTTTCAGCTCAGACCTAGTTTTTTATTTTAGTTCAAAGTGCATCTTGTGCATATACTGTAAGGGTGTGATTGCCCTGTTTCTGAGCTGGGAAATCCATCCAGTCTGGCCTATGCTTTTACTGGTGGGTTCAGTCCCTCTGCCCTTGTTCACATTTATGTCACTTGACAAGTGGAAAGGTTTTTAATAAAAGAGTTAGCATTGTGCCACAAGGGTTGCCTTGACGTGGCGGGATGGCTTGTACATTCTTTTGATCAAAATTATACCCTTATTATTACTACCTTCATGCATTTTTTGCAATTTATATTATTTTATTTTAGGATATTTGTGTCTTGTTTTTTGGTTTTCCCAATCGTTCGCAAGCGGAAAAAGAAAGTCCATGCCTAGATGGATATATAGTAAAATTCTATAAAACATTGCTTCCCATCCTTTCACCTCTCCTGCTGGGAGGATTTAACCACGCATCTTGCACGAAACCTTTCCCTCCTCAAACCACAGAGGCACATATTATTGTTCTCCCAAAAAAGGGTGGGGACCCACATTTATGTTCTAGCTATGGACCCATCTCTCTGTTGAACGTGGATCTGAAGATCTACGTGAAAATATTGGCGAACAGGCTGCAACCTTTCTTAAACGAAAACATACACTTGGATCAGGTGGGTTTTCCCTGGGAAGGAAGCTCGGGACCAGGACTGAGGAGTCGGAGTCCATTTTGGCGGAGTCGGAGTCATGGAAATTGAGGAGTCGGAGGTTTGGCTTACCGACTCCACAGCCCTGCGAGTCGGGACAACACCTTAAAGACAATTGACATTATTCATCATGCCCAATCAAGAGGTAATACTTTCGTTAGATGCTGAGAAGGTGTTCGACAGAGTCTCCTGGCACGCCATATATTACTTCTTAAAAAGCTTGGGGTAGGGGACCCTTTTATAGCCAAAATCATGGCCCTGTACTGCAATCCATCAGCTAGGCTGAAGATAAATGGAACAATATCATCACCTTTCATAATAACCAATGGAACAATCCCCTGTCCAGCCTCTTATACATCCTAGTGATGGAGCACCTGCTGTCATCAATCCGTGATAACCTCAATATCAAGGGGATTAAAGTGGAAGGCACAGAGTACAAATGCTCCGCGTTTTCTGATGATGCCCTGTTATATATTACTCAACCATATATATCCATCCCTGCTGCTATGGCTGAAATAGATCACTTTGGCACATGGTCAAATTTTAAAATCAAAGTCAGAGGCACTCTGTGTTTACCTCCCCAAATCCACACAGGATTCCATCCAGTCTAATTTTCCCTTTGCCTGGCCCTCACAGGCATTAAATACTTAGGAATTCGTGTTCATAAAGACCTCTCCCGTCTATTTGATCTTAATTTTGGGACCTTTATTGGACAACTCAATACAGATCCTAATTCTGGGACGGTGAAAGATTTTTCCTGGCTCGGCAGAATAAATATACTAAAAGTGAACATCCTACCTATACTCTTATACCTCTTTCAAACCGTCCCCATGGCAATTCCCTTCAATTTTTGGAAAAGACTGCGTAGTAGCTTTTGCATATTTATTTGGGCTAGTGGGCATCCACGTATTCATGGCGAAGTCCTGATCAGGCACAAACAAAAGGGGGGCCTTAGCCTTCCGGATTGTAGAAAGTATTACATGGCAGTAGTACACACTAGAGTCCTGGACTTTTCATCATTTGGAGAGGAAATTATGGGTTAGACTAGCTCAATCCATTTGTCCTAAAGCTCTTGCCACTTTCCCATGGTGCGCTCATTTAACTGTTCCCTCTCCTGGCCTCATGTCATATAGTACCTACACACTACTGTTCTGGCTATGTGATCTCATAAAAAAAAAGCTTATACTTAATCGACCCCCAGGCCCTTTGCTCCCGATTTCAGATAGGTCTGGAGGGAAATCCAGTTTATCTGCCAATACGGTAGATTTCTTGGTTCAAACAATTCCCATCCGATATTCTTTACTCATGTCATCTCCAATACTTCGCTGCTTCCCCTCAATGACTTGCTTCAGGGAAGAGATGCTTCCTCGAAGGTTAATTATGAATATAGTCAAATTACAACACTTCTATTTAGCTATGAAGAAGCGCGCACATCTCCATAGAGATCTCAAAAAGTTTGAAAAACTGTGCTTATCATGTCACCCCTACACACTCCATCTCCCTAATTTATAATTTCCTCATTGCCCAGTTAACGGACAATAGGCCAGAATTTTGCAATGCATGGGAAAGGGAACTGGGGGAAGTTCTTCTCTGATTCACAATGGGATAAGTGTTTCTTCCTAATATATAAATCCTCAACAGGGTCCAAAGCTCACGATACCTCCTTCAAAATTCTATCTAGATCGTACCGGCGGCCCTCCATAGATGGTAACCAGTGGTCTCAAACAGATGTTGGAGGTGTGGGGAGGGGACAGTGTCACACGTATGGTGGGGTGCCCTATAATAAATACATTTTGGGCAAATGTGGTTCCCTTGAAAAATAATTGGTCTGATCATCCACAATACTCCAGAAGCCATCCTCCTATCAATGTCACCAATAAGTAAACGCATGTATAAAAGGTCGTCAATAGGCTACCTAATACAGGCGGCTAAGAATGTCATACCACGGCATTGGAAAAAGCACTACTCCACCCACTATGGAGGAATGGTTTGCGGAGATTTCTCTCCTCAATAGGATGGAGCATCTGATTGCTCTCTTACCGGCTGATGCTGATAGATACTGTGCGATTTGGAGGGATTGGATGGATTTCCAAAACTCTGACCCCTACCATCTACACCCCAACTAACATTATCCAGTATGTCGTCACAACAATGTTCATAATCTCACACATTGATTGGTGGTCTGCTCCTTCTCTCGCTTTATCTTTCATATGGAAAAACACATGCTTGATCGGGATATTGATGGAAAACCCTCCCTATACACCCAATGTACTGTAGTTATGCAAAGATTTATAGTTGTATTTTACCCCTGTAATTTTTGTATTGTATTTTCTTGCACTTTCTAAATACAAAAATAAAAACCTTGAATTGGAAAAAAAAACACCACATAATTATACTCACCTAACGCCCATTGCATTAAAGCCTTGGTCTCCTATAAAAAAACAAAACAAAAACAACAATATCCCTCACCTGTCCGACATACTGTCCCAAGCCGTAATCCATGTCTGCAATAATTGGTTTTAAAACCGGACGGTGCCAAGATGCGACCGTCCAGGCTGTAAACTACGGGAGAATTAGCTGTTGTGAGTGCAGTGTCAGTGACTAGCGGTGACATCATCAAGGTTACCGCAGATCACTGAGGCTGCATTCCCAGCTCATTTCAGTGTGAGCCGGGCCAATGAACTGTGGTGACCTCCGAGATCACCGCTAGCATCTAGAAATTTTTCACAGTGAACTCCCTGAGCTCAGCGCTGCACCATGAAGCTTTTTACCTCTGAAAGCATGGGAACCGCAGCTCTGTGACCATGGTAATGATATTACCGCCAATCAGAGGCAGCGTCTGCAAACAATGGATGTTCAGGCCTCCCATTCATCTGAATGGGGTCCGGATTCGGGTACTGTTTTGGAACCCGAACATCCAGGGGTTCACCCATCACTGTTTAGATCTTTTAGTCCAATGATTTTATGGCATACTAAAGAACAACCTCAAATCGAAAAAAGTTGGGAAGATGTGAAGAAAACAAGAATGCTATGATTAGGAAATCTCATAGCCATATTTTATTCACAACAAAACACAGATCAAAGATTAGAAATTGAAAGTAAGACCGCTTTCCATTTCATGTGAAAAAAATAACTCACGCAGAAATTGATGGTAGTAACAGATCTCAAAATAATTAGGATGGGATTAACAAAAAGTTGGACAAGTAAGTGATACTAATGATAAACAGCTGGAGGGTCAATTTTCAACTAAGCGACATACATGTATAAAAAGAGCACCACAGAGTGTAGGAAGGATGTGCCCCAAAATGTACTCACAAAAAAAAAAAGTGTGAAAAAGTGTTTGCCCCTTCCCGATTTCCTATTCTTTTGCACGTTTGTCACACTTAAATGTTTCAAATCACCACACAAATGTAAGTATTAGACAAAGGTAAGACAAGTAAACACAATGCAGTTTTTAAAATGAAGGTCTTTAGTACTGAGGGAAAAAGAAATCTAAACCTACAAGGCCCCATGTCAAAAAGTGATTGCCACCTTAAAATATAAATTAACTGGAATTTATCACATTTAGGAAGCGGAGTTCAAATTCCATAGCCACACCCAGGCCTGATTACTGCCGCACCTGTTCTCAATCAAGAAATCACTAAAATAAGACCTGCCTGACAAAGTGCAGTAGACCAAAAGACATTCAAAAGAAAGACATCATGCTACAATACAAAGAAATTCTGGAACAACTGAAAAACTAAATAACTGAAATCTATCAGTCTGGAAAAGGTTATAAAGCTATTTCTAAAGCTTTGGTACTCTAGTGAACCATAGTGAGAGCCATTATCCACAAATGGCAAAAACATGAAACAGTGGTTAACCTTCCAAGGAGTGGCCGACCGACCAAAATTATTGCAAGAGCACAGCGACGACTCACCCAAGAGGTCACAAAAGACCACACAACAACATACAAACAACTGCAGGCCTCAGTTAAGGTGAGTGTTCACGACTACCATAGACTGGGCAAAAATGGTGCAGCATGGCAGAGCTCCAAGATGAAAACCATTGCTGAGCAAAAACAAAGGCATATCTCAGTTTTTCCAGAAAACATCTTGATTTCCAGGACTTTTGGGAGAAAAGTCTGTGGACTGGCGAGACAAAGGTTGAACTTTTTGGAAGGTGTATGCCCCATTACATCTGGCGTACAAGTAGCACAGCATTTCAGAAAAAGAAAACAATACAAACAGTAAAATATGGTGGTGATAGTGTGGTGGTCTGGGGCTGTTTTGCTACTTCAGGAACTGGAACACTTACTGTGGTAAATGGAACCATGATTCCGCTGCCTACTAAAAAAATCTTGAAGAAGAAGGTCCGGCCATCTGTTCGTGATCTCAAACTGAAACACACTTGGGTTATGCAGCAGGACAATGATCCAAAACACACCAACAAGTCCACCTCTGAATAGCTTAAGAAAAACAAAATTAAGACTTTGGAGTGGACTAGTCAAAGTCCTAACCTTAATCTTTTGAGATGCTGTGGCATGATCTTAAAAAGGCGGTTCATGCTCGGGAACCCTCCAAGGTGGCTGTATTACAACAATTCTGAAAAGATGAGTGGGCCAAAATTCCTCTAGAGCGTTGTAAAAGACTCATTGCCAGTTATTGCAAATGCTTCATTGCAGTTGTTGCTGCTAAGGGTGGCCCAACCAGTTATTAGGTTTAGGGGGCAATCACTTTTTCACACAGAGCCATGTAGGATTGAATTTGTTTTTCCCTTAATAAAGACCTTCATTTAAAAACTATTCTCAGAGTAGTGACTGGACCGGTGCCACCCTCATGACTGCAAACAGAGTGCTGGTGTGGAGCATAAAGATTATTTTCTCCTCGTTGCATCACGCTGTGTGCAGGCGCCAGACAGAATAATAATGCTATTAACCTGCAGATTATCTGGAGGTTAGTAGTGTTATTTCTGGTGACCGGTTCCCTTTAATCTATATATATATATATATATATATATATTATATATATATATATATATATATATATATATATGTAAAATTGTATGTGTGTGTGTGGGTATCACCAACCAATCAAGGAGTATCTTAAATTTAACCAGAGCTGTTTAAAAGAAGATGAGCTGTGATTGGTTGCTGTGATTGGTTGTGCAGGCACCGGGAAAGGTCAGAGAGGTCCGGCGCCTGCGCACTGTAGTACTCTGCTCTGCCCTCACCAGGGCAGAGAAGTGCGCCTGCACAGGAGCCGCGAAGGGACAGAAAGAACACGCCGGCTTCGTCACAAGATGGGAGGCCTCGGACCTGACCGCGACGCCCATCTGACCCGAACGGACGGCGGAACGCCCCTGGGTGAGTATACGAGTATAACTCGTTTTTCTTCACTTTCAGTTAACATCGGGGGCTTATCTACAGCATTACAGAATGCTGTAGATAAGCCCCTGATGGCGGTGGCCCTATCTCATAGGGCGAAAATAGGGTGACAGATTCCCTTTAATGACCGGGCCAATTTTTACAATTCTGACCACTGTCTCTTTATGAGATACTAACTCTGGAACGTTTCCATGGATCCCAATGATTCTGACAATATTTTCACGTGACATGTTGTAATTCATGACAGTGGTAAAAAATGTCTTTGATATGACTTGTGCATGTGAAAAAAAACAGAAATTTGGAGAAAATTTTGAAAGTTTCGCAATTTTACAACTTTGAATTTTCATGCCCTTAAATCACAGAGATATGTCACACAAAATACTTAATAAGTAACATTTCCCACATGTCTACTTTACATGAGCACAATTTTGAAACCAAAATTTTTTTTCTTAGGAAGTTATAAGGGTTAAAAGTTGAACAGCGATTTCTCATTTTTCAACACCAATTATTTTTTTTTTTTGGGGGGGAGCACATCACATTTAAAGTCACTTTGAGGGGTGTATATGATAGCAAATACCCAAAAGTGACACCATTTTGGAAACTAGACCCCCAAAGAACTTATCTAGATAGGAGTTCAAAGTGCTTGCCACACAAGTTGTTATGTCCCATGAATGAGACATTTTACAGACTGTCCTGTGCATTTTACATGCTGTATTGCAGTCTTTCATATTGTTTACTGTTGCTATGTGTCCCTGTGTTTGCATAGCTGAAATCCTCCCTTTACATCAAGTTTGTCCCTCCTGTCTCTCTGTCTCCCTCTTCTGGTGTGATGTCATTTCCTTCTTCTTTCTCCTGTGTTTCATTCTCCATCTTGATTTTATCAGAATCACATGTGTTTTCAGTCTGTCTGAAGAAAGTCTTTTTTACCTGCTGCTGTTTGTATGCATTCAACAAGAATTCTTAAAGAAATCAAAGTCTCTTCTGGATTCTTCATAACATGTGTGCCGGCAGCTGAGTTAAGCTATCTGCGATCGTCGCCAATTGTAAGTAGGGTGAAAGAGATCCGGCATCTCACAGAGCCATAGTTACAGCCACAGGCCCCGGGGACAGAATAGTAAAAAAGACTCTTCAGATTCATCTGTAAAACCCACAGCTTCTATAAAGCTACAGAACTTCCTGCAGAGCATCCGCTCTCAACATATAAGAGTCTATACAGCTCCCCTTCTCCCTGTGCAGCAGGATGGCTGAAGGAATGACTACACGGTCTCTGCCAGACCCATTGTCAGAGGAAGAGTGCATAGACCCTGATCCACCATTTAGTGAGAAGGCTAGACGTGTCACAAAGCCAACATGGAAAATAAGGGAGAATCTAGAATCCAGTAAACATGATCTTCTCCGTGCAACAGCAGAGCTATGGCAAAAACTCTTATGCCACATAAATAGCCTATCTCAGCCTGCTTCTCTCCAACGACCACTGGAGGGATCTCTCGCACAACTGTGTTCAGATTATCAATGTTATGCAGAAATAACAGACCAATATATCGCAGTGTTAAAAAGACAACCCATCAGTTACCTGCAAAGAGCTGCAAGCTTTCCAAAAACTTAACTCTGAGAGGGAAAGCATGGTGCGCGATATAAAAGCCAAAACAGAGGCAAGAATCGCACTAATAGCCGAGATGTCATCTTGCATTTCTGGCTCTGCCAGACAGTCAAAGCGAACATCTAAGTCACGCTCTTCAAAATCCTCAACCCTCAGCGAACAGCTCATAAAAGCACGTGCTGAAGCTGAGGCCACTAAAATACAAGCTGCCTTTGCTCAAAAGGAAACTGAAATGAAAACTGAGGCAACTAAAATACAAGCTGCCCTAGAGGCCACTAAAATACAAGCTGCCCTAGAGGCCCTAGAGAAGGAAACTGAGGCCACTAAAATACAAGCTGCCCTAGAGGCCACTAAAATACAAGCTGCCCTAGAGGCCCTAGAGAAGGAAACTGAGATGAAAACTGAGGCCACTAAAACACAAGCTGCCCTAGAGGCCCTAGAGAAGGAACGCCAACACGCCATAGCCATGGCAAAGTTAAAGGTCCTGGAACAAGCCATCAGTGGGAGCCAAAGAGACAGCATCAGTTTAAGTGTTTTTGATACTGAAGACCCTCTTAAGCGTACTAGAGACTATGTACAAAGCCAACACAGTGCTATCCCTGCTCCTGCAATCCTTCCTGACCACACAGATGCTCCCCTGAAACAACAGGGTTTTGATACTGAAGACCCTCTTAAGCGTACTAGAGACTATGTACAAAGCCAACACAGCGCTATCCCTGCTCCTGCAATCCTTCCTGACCACACTGATGCTCCCCTGAGACAACAGGACACAGAGCGTTTATCCCATCCTGCACCCAAGGTCAGTACAATTACAATACGCTGCCAATCTTGTATCCTGATCCACCTCTGTGCACCGAAATGTACCAGAAACCTGCAAATCACCAAATCTTATACTCAGAATCCTACGTACAGGCCAATATGCAGGCCAGTCACCACACTCCGGTCAATCACACAATTCCAGTCCCATGTGTAGCAGAAACTAAGCTCATTAAGCCAGTTAATGGACTGAACGCCTACGCTGCCCCATACGTACCTGCATTCCCAGGTCAAATCACAGACTGTATGAACAAAGCTATCCAGCCAGCATCGGTCCTTCCGAAAATCTGAGAATGCTGATATGACTGGCCTCGCAAGGTACATGATTCGGCGCGATCTAACTAAGACCGGTCTTACAGAGTTTGACGATAAACCTGAGAACTACAGGGTTGGAAGTGTACCTTTGAAACCACGATCAGTGATCTCGGCATCACCGCCGCTGAAGAGCTAGACCTGCTAATCAGGTGGCTTGGGCCACAAACCACGGATCGGGTCAAGAGACTTAAATCTGTCCACATCAGTAATCCCATTGCTGGTCTCACTGCTGCATGGAAGAGGCTAGAAAGAAGCTATGGCAGTCCTGAGGTCATAGAAAGGGCCCTGTTCAAACGACTAGAGGATTTTCCAAAGGTATCTAATAAGGACAGTACAAGGTTCCAAGAGCTCAGTGACCTCCTGTTAGAGCTTCAGCTGGCCAAAGCAGACCCGTACCTTCCTGGCCTCAGCTACCTGGACACTGCTCATGGGGTAACCCCAATAGTTTCCAAGCTGCCACCCAATATCCAAAATAAGTGGGCTATGCTTGGATCAAAATACAAAAGGGAAAACCAAGTCTCCTTCCCTCCATTTTCTTTCTTCTGCGAGTTCATCGAAAATATCGCAGAGTGTAAGACCGATCCAAGTTTTTCCTATGGAGAACACAGCGACCCTGTTTCATCTACAAAACACGACAGTCCACGTCTTAACTACAGGAACCACCAAGCTCCAATGTCCATCAAGAAGACTGATGTTCTTCCGGCACCTTCAGTATCACAAGATAAGAGCGACAAAGGTGAGAAGGTTGAGAATCCTAATCGCCAGTGTCCAATTCACAAACTACCACATCCCCTGAAGAAGTGCATCGGCTTCAGGAAGAAGCCCCTTCAAGAACGAAAGGAGCTCTTGAAGAAGTTTGGAGTATGCTTCAGGTGCTGCGCCTCTACCGAACATCTTGCTAAGGACTGTGTCATCCCCATCAAGTGTCTAGAGTGCGACAGCGAAGACCACGTACAGGCGCTCCATCCATCACAGCCTGACTCTGCGTCTTCACCTTCTCCCACCAAGAGCCATGGCGGGGAGAGTACAGACCAAGTGACAAGCCATGTTGCAGTATCTTCCTCATGCACCGATGTCTGTGGAGAAGGTCTTCGAGACAAGTCCTGTGCGAAGATTTGCCTGTCATGGGTGTATCCCAAGGGCCATCCAGAGAAGGCAGTCAAGGTGTACGTTAGCCTGGATGACCAGAGCAACAAATCATTAGCCAGGTCAGAACTCTTTGACTTGTTTGATTTAAAAGGAGACGTCTATCCCTACACCTTGGGCACCTGCAGCGGCGTTTTACAAACCTCTGGAAGAAGGGCCAGTGGCCTCATAATAACTTCTCTTGAGAAAGGCGCCACGGAGATACCACTACCCACGCTTGTAGAGTGTAACCAAATACCATTCAATAGGGAAGAAATCCCAACACCAGAAGTCGCTTTTCAGCATCCTCATCTCAGAATGATAGCCAAAGAGATGCCACCCCTGGATGATAAGGCAGACATCCTAATTCTCCTCGGCAGAGACATTATACGACTGCACAAGATGCGTCAACAAATCCACGGACTACTCAATGAACCATATGCCCAGCGCCTCGAGCTGGGCTGGGTCATCATTGGCAACGTCTGTAGTGACCAGACAAAGAATCAGAACGACATCTCCTCTTACAAAACCGTTATCACGTCGGATGACAACGACTTGTCCTCCCTGTCATACTCACGTCACCAATGGATGAAGGAGAAGTCAAACGACACTACGTGTCAACGGCAACCATCCGATATTTCAAGTCCGCTTTATCCTCGAGACTACAACCTCGAGATAACAACATTCGATCCTTCAACCAAGGACAACAACTCACTACCTACAGAGGGAGACAAAGTGATCATCAGGGTCATGAGCGTCAAACCCACCGAAGACAACTATAACAGCTGGGTAGCTGCCTCACGTTCTCTTCCAGCAAAGACTAAGTTGCCAAGGGATCCACAGCAAGTAACTGCTAAGTTCCCAACCTTTGATACCCATCTCCATCACAAGCCTGGTCAAACCGAAGCCATGCTAGACTTCAGTACTCAAAGTGAGAGCCCCTCTCTCAACAGCCTACCTCTGACCGATGGTGCCAGCGTTTTCCCCACGCAATTCAGCCTCAGCTCACTGGCGGATGTTGAACAAGACACGTTCACTTCCCAAGCATCACCCTGTAAGGAACTTGCTATCAAACGAGGAGCTTCGCCTGTTGAAAACAGCATCGACAGTCCTCTCGGGTTTAAGACACCCATCGCAGTTCTAGGCAGGGTACCACTGAGACAGCTTGTTACTCCGGATATCAACGGGAACACTATGCTACCATCTCAGAGACAGCAAAGATGGGAGACGTCGAAGAAGTCTGTAAAGGCCTTACAACAAGTCCTGCCCCGTAGTTCTGTAAAGACTCTTTCAACCATCATCAAGAGACAAGTCTACCTTTCCTACGACGTGTCTAAGAAGACTACAGCTGCAGGAGCCTCTCCCAGCGCTTCAGAAACCGGCAAAAAGGTACAGAAGCTGAGCTCTCTTTACCCTGGACATCCTTTCAGCTGGTCAGCCATCCTATCTGCTGACATACATTTCAGGCAAATCATCTGCTGGCTCCTTCGAGCAGGAGTCACATGATCTTAGCTTCGTCTCTGAACTCAGCTCACGGCGGGGAGCCTACCGCCATATACTACTCCAGCTGTGTTGGAACTTTGTAATATTTTAACTTTCTCCAGCGGATTATTGGGTTGGTGGAAGTGTTTGCACGTTGCGGCTTCCCCAATCCGAAGATGGGTTTTCGTGTGGACTCGGACTATTCCGCTGTTGAGAACTTCATGCCTCCAACTGAACATTGGACCATGCCTATTGGACTTCAACTGTTGTTGTTATTACCTGCATGCTTGTTTTTTCCTTTTGTCTTTCAGATCTACAGTGACATCTCCAGTGGACATCATAAAATTATGAAATCTATAGATTTCAGACGGGGAGTGTTATGTCCCATGAATGAGACATTTTACAGACTGTCCTGTGCATTTTACATGCTGTATTGCAGTCTCTCATATTGTT
This sequence comes from Oophaga sylvatica, assembly GCA_033576555.1. Taxonomy (NCBI): domain Eukaryota; kingdom Metazoa; phylum Chordata; class Amphibia; order Anura; family Dendrobatidae; genus Oophaga; species Oophaga sylvatica. The sequence goes on from JARQOD010000002.1 coordinate 403,851,183, forward strand.
TACTGTTGCTATGTGTCCCTGTGTTTGCATAGCTGAAATCCTCCCTTTACATCAAGTTTGTCCCTCCTGTCTCTCTGTCTCCCTCTTCTGGTGTGATGTCATTTCCTTCTTCTTTCTCCTGTGTTTCATTCTCCATCTTGATTTTATCAGAATCACATGTGTTTTCAGTCTGTCTGAAGAAAGTCTTTTTTACCTGCTGCTGTTTGTATGCATTCAACAAGAATTCTTAAAGAAATCAAAGTCTCTTCTGGATTCTTCATAACATGTGTGCCGGCAGCTGAGTTAAGCTATCTGCGATCGTCGCCAATTGTAAGTAGGGTGAAAGAGATCCGGCATCTCACAGAGCTATATTTACAGCCACAGGCCCCGGGGACAGAATACAAGTGCTTCACAGAAGTTTAAAACAGAGCCATGAAAATAAAAAATCATTTTTTCCACAAAAATGATCTTTTGCCCCAAATATTTTATTTTATCAAGGGTAACAGGGGAAATTGGACCCCAAAAGTTGTTGTGAAATTTCTCTTGAGTACGCTGATACCACATATGTAGGGGAATACTACTTTTGAGGCACATTGCAAAGCTCAGAAGGGAAGAGATGCCATAATGGAGTTCAGATTTTGCTGGATTGGTTTGAGGGTGCAATGTCACACTGGCAGAGCCCCTGAGGTGCCAGGACAACAGAAACCCTCTATATGTGAACTCATTTTACAAACTACACTCCCCAATGAATTCATCTAGGGGTGCAGTGATCATATTAACACTACATGTGCCTCACAGAATTTTATACCACTGAGCGGTGAAGAATGAATAAATTACATTTTTACCACTAGAATGTTGTTTTAGCCCCAAGATTTTAATTTTTCTAAGGGCTAATAGGAAATTTTTTTACAACACACGGAGGTCCATTTTTTCCTGAGTACGCCAATACCCTACATGTAAATCGGAAAATAATCCCCCCACAATAAAGTATTCCCCCATCATTCCCACTCCTAATCCCCCACAATAAAGTATTCCCCCATCATTCCCACTCCTAATCCCCCACAATAAAGTATTCCCCCATCATTCCACTCCTAATCCCCCCACAATAAAGTATTCCCCCATCATTCCCACTCCTAATCCCCCCACAATAAAGTACTCCCCCATCATTCCCACTCCTAATCCCCCACAATAAAGTACTTCCCCCATCACCACTCCTAATCCCCCCACAAAAAAAATACTCCCTCATTATTCCCACTCCTAATCCCCCACAAAAAAGTACTCCCCCATGCCACCCCACATTATGTACCCCGTCTTCAGTGGTTTCTTCAGCTCCTCTGGAGCACACTCACCACCAGAGCAAGTCCCCCTTCTGGGCGCCGCCGGCGAGTGACGTCAGCAGCGTGATCACATGACCTGATCACGCTGCTGGCATCTCTCTGACCCGGGGGTCAGAGCTTCAATAGTACTGGCGTCTGTATATAGACGCCAGTACAATTGATCCCTGGGAGCCGGCACGCAGCAGCTTCTCTGCGCCGGCTGTCAGCTTGACAGCGACACAGGAACCGCCGACTCTCAGGCCGGGGGCGGCAGAACGCAGCTGGGGAGACACTGCGGACGCGCATTAGGCGGCCCGACTGCGCCCCTGCCGGCTGCGCCGGGGCACTTGCCGGCTGCCCCCCCCTCGATACGCCCTGCATGGATGTCATCCATGTGACACGCATCGTCGCCGGGGAAGAAGCGTTACAGTAAGCGCTGTTCCCAGCGCCGGGTGCTGAAAACAGCTCTCATCATTCTACCCTGCTCTGCCGGTGATCTAATGATCCCCCAGACGAGTATTACGGCATGGGACATATCGACAAACCGGTATGGTATATTGTTTTTTTTTTCTTTTATTACAGGAGAACGAGAGCTTTGGTGGAATAGGCGTTTGGTGAGTATAACTAGGTTTGTTATTTTTAAATAAAAAAGTAAAACTGTTTTGTTTTATTTCTAATAAAATACTTTATTCTGTCTATGTCTTTATTTACCATATAACGATAGGAATAGTAATGGATGCCATAGGCTTGATGTCATCTGACAATACAAAGGTGTCAACTCCACAAATATGAACCCCACTTGCCACTGCTACAGGGCAAAACGCCAGAATTGGCGCATCTACAACCCCTGGCAAATATTATGGAATCACCAGCCTTGGAGGATGTTCATTCTGTTTTATTTTGTTGAAAAAAAAACACATCACAGACATGGTACAAAACTGAAGTCATTTCAAATGGCAACTTTCTGGCTTTAAGAAACACTAAAAGAAATGAAGAACAAATAATGTTGTAGTCAGTAATGGTTATTTTTTTTAACCAAGCATAGGGAAAAAAATATGGAATCACTCAATTCTGAGGGAAAAAATTATGGAATCATAAAAAACAAAAACAAAAAAACACTCCAACACATCACTAGTATTTTGTTGCACCACCTCTGGCATTTACAACAGCTTGCATGGACTTAAAGGGAATCTGTCACCCCAAAATTGCCATATCAGATAAAGATATGGCTGAATAGTGCGTCCCATAACAAAGCTAACGGTGGGTATCATATATCATGATACCCCCGTTTTCAGATCAAAATACCTTTGTAAACTTCGTTTTTTTCCCTGTCAATCATGGCAGTCAGGTCAGGAGGGCGGCGGTTTCTATGTCCTCACCCCTCCGCTCCTCGGCATCCATTGCGTATCGCCGTCTGTGAATCGCACAGACGGCGTTCAGCTTCCCGCAATTGCGCAATTCAAATTCGGGCGGCGCATGCGCAGTGTGCTTTGCCCGAAAGTGGGCAAAGCATAAAATCAGTACAGCGCATGCGCTGCTCTTTCCTTGCCCCGGATGTCGTCCAAGGCAAGCAGACATTTCCGGGGCAAGGAAAGAACAGCGCATGCGCTGTACTGATTTTATGCTTTGCCCACTGTCGGGCAAAGCACACTGCGCATGCGCCACCCGAATTTGAATTGCGCAATTGCGAGGAAGCTGAACGCCGTCTGTGAATCCCACAATACGCAACAAATGCCGAAGAGCGGGGGAGGGAGGAGGACATGGAAACCGCCGCCCTCCTGACCTGACTGCCATGATTGACAGGGAAAAAAAACTAAGTTTACAAAGGTATTTTGATCTGAAAACAGGGGTATCATGATATATGATACCCACCGTTAGCTTTGTTATGGGACGCACTATTCAGCCATATCTTTATCTGATATGGCAATTTTGGGGTGATAGATTCCCTTTAATGAGTGTCAAACAGTACTCTTTATCAATCTGGCTCCTACTTTCTCTGATTGCTGTTGCCAAATCAGCTTTGCAGGTTGGAGCCTTGTCATGGACCATTTTCTTCAACTTCCACCAAAGATTTTGAATTGGATTGAGATCCGGACTATTTGCAGGCCATGACATTGACCTTATGTGTCTTTTTTCAAGGAATGTTTTCACAGTTTTTGCTCTACGGCAGGATGCATTATCATCTTGAAAAATGATTTCATCATCCCCAAACATCCTAACAATTGATGGGATAAGAAAAGGGTCCAAAATATAAACTTGTGCATTTATTGAAGATGTAATGACAGCCATCTCCCCAGTGCCTTTACCTGACATGCAGGCTCATATCATCATTGACTGTGGAAATTGTATGCTATCTTCAGGCAGTCATCCTTATAAATCGCATTGGAACGGCACCAAACAAAAGTTCCAGCATCATCACCTTTCCCAATGCAGATTCTCAATTCATCACTGAATATAACTTTCATCCAGTCATCCACAGTCCACGATTGCGTTTCCTTAGCCCACTGTAACCTTGTTTTTTTCTGTTTAGGTGTTAATGATGGCTTTTGTTTAGCTTTTCTGTATGTAAATCCCATTTCCTTTAGGCGGTTTCTTACAGTTCGGTCACAGACATTGACTCCAGTTTCCACCCATTCCTTCCTCATTTGCTTTGTTGTGCATTTCCTGTTTTGGAGACATATTGCTTTAAGTTTCCGGTCTTGACGCTTTGATGTCTTCCTTGATCTACCAGTATGTTTGCCTTTAACAACCTTATTATGTTGTGTATATTTGGTCCAGATTTTAGACACAGCTGACTGAACAACCAACATCTTTTGCAACATTGGGGGATGATTTACACTCTAAAGGGTATGCCACACTAAACAATATCGCTAACGGGATCGCTAAAAAACGTCACTATTTAGCGATCCCGTTAGCGATATTGTTCAGTGCGGCAGCTTCCAGCGACGAGCTTCCTGCTGTGATCTCGCTCGTCGCTGGAATCGTTCCGGACCCTATTTTATCGTCGGCGCTCCCGCTGGGTAAGTATCTTATCGCTGTGTGGCACCTTTTCTTAGCGATTTAGCGGTACTTTTGCACCGCTAAAGTCGTTAAGAAGATCGCTAACGGCGATAGCGTCGTTAACTATATCGCTAAATGTGGCCGCAATCCCGCTAGCGATCGCATTAGTATGCGTCGTTATCGTGATCGCTAGCGGGATTGTTTAGTGTGGCAGTACCTTTAAAGAGTTTGCTAATCCTTTCCTTTGTTTCAATTGACATCTCTCCTGTTGGAGCCAGGATTCATGTCAGTCCACTTGGTGCAACAGCTCTCCAAGGTGTGATCACTCCTTTTTAGATACAGACTAATGAGCAGATCTAATTTGATGCAGGTGTTAGTTTTGGGAATGAAAATTTACAGGGTGATTCCACAATTTTTTCCCTATGCTTGGTTAAAAAAATAACCATTACTGACTACCACATTATTTGTTCTTAATTTCTTTTAGTGTATCTTAAAGCCAGAAAGTTGCCATTTGAAATTACTTCAGTTTTGTGCCATGTCTGTGATCTGTTTTTTTCTCAGCAAAATAAAACAACTGAATGAACATCCTCCAAGGCTGGTGATTCCATAATTTTTGCCAGGGGTTGTAATAGATGTGCCTTTTCTGGGCAGCTGCAGGCTGCTACTTTTAGGCTGGGGGGGGGGGGGTCAATATCCATGGCCCGTTACCAGCCTGAGAATACCAGCTCCCAGCTGTGAGCTTTAGCAAGGCTGGTTGTCAAAAATAGGGGGACCACACGCAGTTTTTTTATTTAAATAAAAAAAAAAAAACAGCGTGGGGACCCCTCTATTCTTAATAACCAGCCTTGCTGAAGCTGACAGCTGACGGTTGCAGCCCCCAGCTGTGAGGTTTGCCTGGCTGGTTATAGAAAATACAGTGGAACACACGCCTTTTTTTCCATTTATTTATAGCGCAGGCAGCGGCTGATTAATACCCCTATCAGCCGCCGCCTGCTGTCTCTTATTACTTAAATATAACTCTCATCATTCTTCCCTGCTGGCACCAATTGCCGACCAAGTAGGGGAGAATGAGGAGAGCCTTGTTCAGCACCCGATGCTGGGGAACAGCGCATACTGTAACGCTTCTTCACTGGCACCCGTCCTTATGGTACTGATGCGGCACACGCATGCCACACGTGTACCAGAAGTATTATACACACTGACATCTCCAGTACTGGAAATATCAGGACGTGTGAAAGAAAAAAAATGTTTTTGCATCACCAAATTTTGAGAGCTATAATTTTCCAATATTGTGGCCCACAGAGTTATATGAGGTCTTTTTTTCTGTGGGACGAGCTGACATTTTTATTGGTACCATTTTCAAGGCACATGACATTTTTTGATCACTTTCTATTCCGTTTTTTGAGAGGCAGAATGAACAAAAAGCAGCAATTCATGATTTTTTTTTTTTTTTTGGGGGGGGGTGGGAGTTTATACCGTTCCGTGTGTGGTAAAACTGATAAAGCAGTTTTATTCTTCGGGTCAGTACGATTACAACGATACCTCATTTATATTTTTTTATGTTTTAGCGCTTTTATACAATAAAACAGATTTTATAGAAAAATTATTTTTGCATCGCTTTATTCGGAGAGCTATAACTTATTTTTCCGCTGATGATGCTGTATGGCAGCTCGTTTTTTGCGTGACAAGATGACGTTTTCAGCGGTGCCATATTTATTTATAGCAGTCTTTTTGATTGCGTGTTTTTCCACCTTTTGTTCGGCAGTAGAATGATAAAGCATTGATTTTTGCATCAATGACATTTGAGCATAACCCACACCATACAAACGTCTGTGCATCCACTCCTCTTTTACATGACTGTGCATGCAAAGCTCATGGACTCCATGGAGGATACAGTCACATGTTTACATCTCAGGCCTCAATTGACATTACAATTAAGATCTTTGAGTGTCTTGGCTATAATGTATAAGACTTGTATTAAAAATTGAAATAATTTTACTAGTAAGTTGCATTTATTTAATTTACTTTCTAGTAGAGAAACTTACTAAAAACCCTCTTTAAATGAAAGGGTTAATCACTGACCAGCAAATTCCATGTTGGAGTTAGTTTACCCTTCTTTCAGCAAGATAAAGTTTAGAGCAAATCAAGGAAATTCCTGGAATAAGTCTGCAAACTGGTTAGAGCATTCCAGTTACAAGCATGCCTTCATACTAAAGAACAGAAAAAGAACGCAGGCCACGCACCACAATACAATTTTATAGGAATAGTAAAAAAGAATGGAAGTGCAAACTGGACTTTACTAAACAAAAAAAAATCCTCAATTACAGAACAATGTTTCCCAACAGTTTGACACCTTAAGTCAAAAGTGGTCAATTGGGGTCTTATTTTTTACCATTTCTCCAAGTATCTGTTTTTGTCATATAACCCAACATAAAATTACTCATATTTCTGTAACTTTAATTAGAGCAACATTTAATGGTCTTTACCACGGGAAGTTGCTCACAGGATTCTCTAGCCCCCGTGGTAAAGACCATACACTTTGCACTAAAAAAAAAAAAAAAAAAATGGTCCATATCTAACGGTCTGATGGGTTTTTTAAAAAAAACAACAAAAAAAAAAACACTAAATTCTCAGATTGGGAAGATTGGAAAGACTTTTGATAAAGTCAGGAGGTGACAAACTGATCGCCAATTGACGTGCTGGAGGGGAGGAAACTGACGGCTGGCCACCAGGTCTGTGTTAGTTCTGTTATAATAAGGGTATGGATATTTAAGAGTTCACGATATATCAATGGCATTTCTTACCTTAGTTATTTATAACGGAATGTTGAACTGTTGTGGATTATAGAAATTATTTTGTGGCTTTGCAAATTTTTCTCCACCGCAATCTATTCAGGTGATGATCGCTTTATAAAAGTTTGTTATACAAATAGGCCATGATGCCATCCTGTGTACGGCTCAGCAGGATAAGCAAGGTGAACACAGTATGGTGTCACTGGCCAGAAAGAGACTTTACAGTTTAATGCTATAATGTTAGAGAATCAGACTGTAGTATAGAAAAAAAAAAGCTTTCCAGCTATTTATTTTCCTGCCACCACCTCCCCCCCCACACATACCTGCTTGTCTATCACATTCTGTACTTCTCATATACATGGCATATTTACATCCAGTAGGAAGTTTAGTCTCTTCTTTCTTAAAGATCCAGCATTGATTTCCTGATGTCACCCTGCATTTGATCGCTCTATGCTTTATTTTTAACCCCATGATGCATCAGTACATCACTTGGACCAATAAAGCAAGTACCATCTCTCCCAGGCTGCTGGTTGACATTATGATTATCAGCTCTATATTTCCTAAACAAAACAGGGCGGCTGAACGTTGATCGCCTTTATTAGAATTGTCTGACCGGCACTGTCTAGTCATTATCAGTAACTGTGATAGGAGTTTCTGTCCACCTTTCCCTGTGGAAATATTCTGTGGTACAGTCCATACAGTTTCACCATATAAGTGTTAGACCCTTTATGGACCAAAAGTCATGGAACTTGCAGGAAGGGGTAGGGGGACATGGAGAGATCACAGAGAGATCGAACTGAAAAGAAATATATTGAAAAGTATATTTTCAGATAGCAAAGGCAATATTGGTAGAAATATAAAATACAAAACACACACACACTAGTAACAGTATGAATTAAAACATTTATAGGAGGCTACGCTAAACCTGTTACGGTACAAGCCTGATGAATGGGGATATATACACAGAAACTGTCTCTTGATATAGTCACAGCAGTTATTTATAACTAGATGGTGGCCCGATTCTAACGCATCGGGTATTCTAGAATATGTATGTAGTTTATTTATGAAGATTTAAGAATAATGCAATGAATACACAGGATTTTCCAGGTAAAATATATACATCATTAAATGTTATTGTATTACAGTATCTACTATACAATCATCTAATTCTGTCTGTAACGGAAATCCCGCGTCGCTGATTGGTCACGTCCGGCCGGGCGTGACCAATCAGCGACAGGCGCAGTCCGGCCGAGAATTCGCGCAGGATTGGAACCACGCACGCCACCGCTATCGTCAGGAGATCGGCGGCGCTAGCTGCTTATCTCCCGATGGTAGCCGCGGGTCATCTCCTGATGCATGGAGGTCAACGAAGACGCAGCTGGGAGATGACCGGCGCCAGCCGGTCATCTCCCGGCTGCTCACAGCGGAAGTACCCCGACCGGCAGCCTCCACGTAAACCCCAGCAGCTGCAGCCTCCACATATACCCCAGCAGCAGTAGCCTCCACATACACCCAGAAGCCTCTATATACACCCCAGAAGCACCAGCCTCTATATACACACCAGCAGCCTCATATTTTGATGATCTGTTTCATAATTTCGTTCAGTTGTATTAAGTTCTATGAGCAATAACATTTAATGATAATGTATATATTTTAACCGGAAAATCCTGTGTATTCATTGCATTATTCTTAAATCTTCATAAATAAACTACATACATATTCTAGAATACCCGATGCGTTAGAATCAGGCCACCATCTAGTATATAATATGCTCGCAGCGGAAGTACCCAGACCAGCGGTAGAGGCTGCTGGGGTGTATATAGAGGCTGCTGCTGCTGGGGTATACGTGGAGGCTGCTGCTGCTGGGGTATACGTGGAGGCTTCTGCTGCTGGGGTATACGTGGAGGCTGCTGCTGCTGGGGTAATACGTGGAGGCTGCTGCTGCTGGGTCGGAGGTGTTATATATGTGGAGGCTGCTGCTGGGGTATACGTGGAGGCTGCTGTTGCTGGGGTATACGTGGTGGAGGTTGCTGCTGGGGTATACGTGGAGGCTGCTGCTGGGGTTTACGTGGAGGCCGTCGGTCAGGGTACTTCCGCTGTGAGCAGCCGGGAGATGACCTCCATGTGGCAGGAGATAACCTACGGCTACCGTGGAGAGATCAGTGGCTAGCGACGCTGATCTTCCGACAATAGCGGTGGCGTGCGTGGTTCAAATCCTGCGCCAATTTCCGGCCGTACTGCGCCTGTCGCTGATTGGTCGCATCCGGCCAGGCGCGACCAATCAGCGACGCTGGATTTCGTTACAGACAGAATTAGACGATTATATAGTAGATGTGTTGCTTATATAGCACCAACATATTCCACAACGCTTTACAGGCTTACTCATTGCTGTCACCATTGGTGCTCACAAACTAAAATGCCCTATTAGTTTGTCTTTTGGGGTGTGGGAACAAACCGGAGTACCCAGAGGAAACTGACAAAAACACAGGGAGAACATGCAAACTCCTTGTAGATGGTGTCCTTAGTGGGATTTGAACCCAGGACCCCAGCTCTACAAAGCAACAGTTACTAGCTACTGTGTTGCCCGTGCAGTTAGGCTTGGGCTCTATAGTCTTCTGTTACCTTCAGAGTATTGCAAGGTTGCTGTAGGATTGATTTCCTGTTTATGGCACCATGAAGTATTAATACAAGGTTTACAGAACCACAGCTATATTGACATTCAATTATTTTGGGATGTAATGCAATGTTTTTGCTAATGCACACTATAATATTGTTAGCCCATTTGCGGACTTCATTTATTATTACTGGAAAATATAAAAATCGGTCAAAAATTATTTTGGGACCACATGAAGAGTATATTTCAGTAGATTTATGCTTACACTGAAGGCAAAAAAGTTGTGGCAGATACTGGTCAACTGTCCTTCCCTGCACACCTCCTCTCCCTACCTGTCCCCCACGATTTTTCCTTTAATGGAGATTGAATAAAGAAGTTCACAGCACATGGGCGAGTGCCGCATCATTTCTTATTTGCTTATATGATCACTGGTCAACTTTGTCTTTTGCAGTACTGTAATGACATCTCTTTATAAACTACAGCAGAAGAAAGTGACCCAGCACGGAAGGTCTCCAGGGCTACAAATTGTGCCGCCACCACGTAGGCATAGGGCAGTACGAACCTGGTGCAGATTACCTTTCTGCGTTACAAGCTCTTGGGGTACGAGAACACTGTATACCTGAAACACCGACAGAATATAACAAGCTTCCAGCTGTCATTGCTGTGATTTAAAGTGAACCTGTCACCAGTTTTGGCCGATATGAGATACGGTCAACCCCTTTCAGGACTGATATACAGTATTCTATAATGCTGTATATCTGCCCCCAACCCGACCTGAAAGAAGAAAAATAACTTTTATTATACTCATCTGTGGGGTGGTCCGGTCCAAGGGGTGCCTATGTCCTTGGTTCGGCGCCTCCTGTCTTCTTACGATAGACGTCCTCCTTCTTGCTTTGTGTGGATAACACCTCACCACATCATTCACACACAGTCTCCTCGGCACCGCGCTCCTGCCTTAAGGGCAGAGTAAAGTACTGCAGTGCGCAGGCACCGGGAAAGGTCAGAGAGGCCCAGGTCATGCACACTGCTCTGTTGAGGGCAGAGCAAAGAACTGCAGAGAAGTACGCCTGCGCAGGAGCCGAGATGCCAAGGAGACTGTGTGGCTGATGTAAGGACACATGATCGACACAAAGCAAGAATCGTAAGGGAGCCACCGGACCAAGGAGAGCGACATCCCTTAGACCGGACCACCCCTCGGGGGGGGGGGGGGGGAGTAAAAAAAATAAAAAATTTCTTCTCTTTCTGTTCAGATTGGCAGCAGATATACAGCACTATAGAATGCTATATATCAGGCTTGGAAGGTGGTCATATCAGCCAAACCTAGTGCCAGTGTAATGTGTTGTAAGCTCTGTGCCGCTATTCTTTCAGTTACATAAAGGCCTTGCTCATAAAACTAGACAAAAAAAAAAAAAATTAAGGATGGAGTCATTACTGATTGACATCATGATCACAGCACCCTCCATTCTAGTGAATAAATGTTTAGGTTTTATATATGCATTTCTTCTTGAAAAAGAAATTCCCAATTAAGGGACAATCCTAGCATGTGCCACAGATCCAATTTTCAGATTGAGTGCATTCTAGCTTAGTAGACCCCACCTACGGGCAGACTTCAGTGTGGGTTACGGTGTGCCAAGTTTAGGACCTACAATATGTATAGTTGACTGGTTGTTATAAGACATTATTACAGATGATGGTTTAACCTATTTTTCTAAGCTACTGGTACAGGCGCAGAAATGATGCAGTTTCTGTTCATCAATTTAGCAAACACTCGAGTTCTACACAAAAATTCAGCTCAGTCCATATACTGCAAAATAAAATATCACCAAAACAGGAGTGCAACTTGGGACTCCCACCGTACTTCATGCCTTTTTCCAGGGTTCCTTAAGAGTCCAATTTTTAGCAGATTCAGACAGAACCCCTGAAGAGGTCATGAACACACGACTACAGTGATCACATTATTATCGGTGTCATCCCAATGCTCAATAAGGTGGCCAAACCCAATACATCATTTCCAACATGTTAATGTATTTTAATACAGCTCAGTTCTCTCTTCCTCTCATTAGGTATTTTTTGCAGATGTTGTACAGGTTGTCCTCGTTCTGAAAATTGTGGACCATAAGCTGCAATTGTTTTAAAAACAAAACAAACCATATAGATATATTTATATTACTCATCCTCCCGGGGTTCGGCGCCTGCCCTAAGCCACTGTCCTCGGTCTGTTATTTTTTCATTCTTTCACCAAGACTCATTACTATCGGGTTGTTCGATAAGTAGTGCTGAATGAACACACAACAACCCAGTTTTCATCGCTTCACTAGCACTTTGAGGTTGCATTTAGTTCAGCTTTGCCAGAGCACCATGGCCTTCTCTTAGACCTGATGAAGCTGATGTACTTAACTTGAAAATTCATGTTAGAATGGCTGTCCCGTCCGCAAATTAAAAAGTGGTCAGAGAGATTGATTCAGCTTGTAATGTAAAATCTGGTGACAGATGCACTTTAATGTGAAATGATTCATTTCCATGAAAGTATCGACTGCAATAACTAATTTGTCAGGCAGCATAGAGACAGCGATAATGAGTGAGAAGAAATCCATTCATCATATGCTCTGCATACATGTACTGCTTTATGCTACACAGCAGCTCAATTACAACAGTGATCCCATTTTTCAGTGGAGTAGCAGGGGCCACACATGTACAGGCCTTATTGTGAACAGGAGAAAAACTGGGAACATACAGGTGAGTCCAGAAAAATTTGGACAGTGACCGAATCTTCGTGATTTGAGCTCCATATGTCACCATTTTTTTTTTTATTTAAAATGAAACAACTGAGATGCAATCGAAGTGGAGAATTTCAGGTTTCACCCAGGCAAATCAGTTCTCATACGTTGCACTGACAAGAGGCAATACCCAAAACACCGTGTCTGCAAATTGAGATTCTGATTTGGATTTTATCCCAAGTCACAGTGCAAGACTCATTAATGGGTCAATAATGACTTGTAGGATGGTTACTTCCAACAGGTGGCGCTATAGAGTTCAAGTCCTCTTCTTTGAAAAGGAAATTTGCAGGTTTAATTAAAGGTACTACTGAGCAAAATAGTTGTGTGAAATGTATAGGAATTGCAACCATTTGTCTACAAAAGCTCCTCATTTCAGGAGCTCAAATGTAAGTGTATAAATTTGCTTTCCCAAGGGTAATTTGGTACATAAAGGTAAACTTTAGTGTTCAAAAAATAAAAATATGATAGCAAGCATTTCATGGTGATCTGCAAGCTACGAGTTTCAAACACTGCTTCTGTGTCCTTTTTCAAAGCTAGTGACAGATGAATCATGGCAGTAGTATACAGTATATACCCGGATGCTCTAACCAAGTTTGGGCTATCGATCAACTTTAAAGTGGCTAGGGGATAATATGTTGCCCAGGGTGACTGCTGTTTTAGCAACAACTAAGCAGCCAAATAATAAAATGGTAGATAAGTCAGAGACCTCATAGATGATAGGAATGTGTTTGAGATAAAATATTATGCATCATTGATTTGTTATATAGTTGTTAATACCTTGCAAACAGGTTTGAAACACATAGCTTTCAGATCACCATACAATCCTTGCTATCATGTTTTACATTTTTGAAGAATAAAGTTTAGGCATTTAAGAAGCTGGATTCACCCTTTCTTTAGATATTTTGCGTGTGGCCACATGTTTCTGTGCTTCCATATGCCATCAGCCGTCTAGGTGAGCTGTAATTTTCTTCTAGGGACATTCCTTTGGTACACATGCGTAGCTGTGTGGAAATCCTGACCCCTGACTTCACATAAGAAGCTCAAGTCCCTCTTCCTAAGGCTATGTGCTCATGTTGCAGAAATGCTCCGTAATTTTGCAGAGCATTTGCGCAACTCCCAGCAGCGGGTAAAACGCATACGTAATTAGTTTGCGTTTTCCCGCAAAACACAAGCGTTTTGCAAGAGTTTTTAGCTTGCAGAATGCTCGCGCTTTTCCAAGCGATTTGAAGCATTGCTTGGAAAAGTGATTGACAGGTTGATCACACTTGTCACGCATAGTGCTTGACAAGTGTGACCAACTTTTTAGTAATGAGGAATGTTAAAAATAATAAAAAATATGGATATACTCACCCTATGGGGCCCCCAGAGTCCTCCCGCTCCTCAGCGGCGCTGTTGGCAAGTTCCGTTCCCAGGAGTGCTTAGCGAGAAAGACCTTTGTGACCGCGACTTCGCAAAGGTCATTCTCGCTAAGCACGCCAGGGAACGTAACTTGCCGGCAGCGCCGCCAGAGAGTGAGTATATCCATATTTTTTATTTTATTTCTACTTTTTACAGGAATATGGTACCCAGGGCCTGGAGGACAGTCTCCTCTGCTGCAGACCCTGGGTACCAACCACGCATGAAGCACTTACTTCACGCATGGTGGGCATAGTCACATGCGTAAAGTGAGCGTTTCAGTGCAATCCTATGGTGGTGGAATCGCCGCGATTACGCAAGAATAATGAACATGCTGCTTATTTTTACGCAATGCGATTACGCTCCGAAAAAATATGCAGCATGGGCACAGCAATTGCTGAATCCCATAGGATTGCATGGGATGCGTTTTTATAAGCGTTTACGCCGCAGAAAATAGCGGCAAAAATGCTTAAAAAACGTAATGTGTGCACATAGCCTAAGGAGTGTCCTCGCGGCCTCCATTAAGTCATTTATACACAGAATTCACGTTTTTCATATATACTGATTTGACAAAAAAAACAGCCAACATATCCCTACCATACAGACTAATGTCGGATGGTCCAGCCAACATCAACGAGTTCAGCTGGCACTTGAATATGTATGAGGGCACCGGCTAATTGATTATCAGGGAATATGTCGATTGGGCATCATGACTATGGAGTCAGTAAGCCAAACCTCCGACTCCACAGCACTGCCTCACTACTGAGCATGTACATAAGGTGCAGCACCAGCACCGCCTCACTACTGAGCATGTACATAAGGTGCAGCACCAGCACCGCCTCACTACTGAGCATGTACATAAAGTGCAGCACCAGCATCGCCTCACTACTGAGCATGTACGTAAAGTGCAGCACCAGCACAACCTCACTACTGAGCATGTACATAAAGTACAGCACCAGCACCGCCTCACTACTGAGCATGTACATAAAGTGCAGCACCACACAACTCACTACTGAGCATGTACATAAATACAGCACCAGCACAGCCTCACTACTGAGCATGTACATAAAGTGCAGCACCACCTCACTACTGAGCATGTACTAAATGCAGCACCAGCACAACCTCACTACTGCGCGTGTACGTAAAGTCCGCACGCAACACCTCACTATCGAGCATGTACATAAATGCAGCACCAGCACAACCTCACTACTGCGCATGTACGTAAAGCAGCACCAGCACCACCTCACTATCGAGCATGTACATAAACTGCAGCACCACACAGCCTCACTACTGAGATGTACGTAAAGTGCAGCACCAGCACCACCTCACTACTGAGCATGTACGTAAAGCGCAGCACCAACACGCCTCACTACTGAGCATGTACATAAAGCGCAGCACCACCTCATTCTGAGCATGTACATAAAGTGCAGCACCACCCTCATACTGAGCATGTACATAAATGCAGCACCAGCACAGCCTCGCTACCGAGCATGTACATAAACTGCAGCACCAGCACAGCCTCGCTACCGAGCATGTACGTAAAGTGCAGCACCAGCACCACCTCACTACTGAGCATGTACGTAAAGTGCAGCACCAGCACCACCTCACTACTGAGCATGTACGTAAAGTGCAGCACCAGCACCACCTCACTATTGAGTGTGTACGTAAAATGCAGCACCACCTCACTATTGAGCGTGTACGTAAAGTGCAGCACCAGCACCACCTCACTATCGAGCATGTACATAAACTGCAGCACCAGCACAGCCTCACTACTGAGCATGTACGTAAAGTGCAGCACCAGCACCACCTCACTACTGAGCATGTACATAAAGTGCAGCACCGCCTCACCACTGAGCATGTACATATAGTGCAGCACCAGCACCGCCTCACTACTGAGCATGTACATAAAGTGCAGCACAGATTCATCTCAACTAAAAGCCGAGACCCTTAGATCAGGAACAGAACAGACATTTATAGGATATTTCATAACTTTCTCAAATTCTTATGAAAACATTTACAGCACAAACTGCATCATACTACTGTAACCAATTTATTATATATTTTATGAGTCAGAGTCGCTCCTTTTTATACTGACTCCACCAAAATGGACACTGAATCCGACTCAACAGCCCTGTTGAGCATGTCCGATTTTGATTACAGACTGCCGATCGATTTGTTCTCCCGGAAACAGGGTGGATAAAAATCAATGATTTTTTTTCTTTTTTTTATTTAAATCGGATTTTTTTCAATAAACTGCTTTTTGAGGAAAATATTTTACCATCCAAAGGTTCTTCCATCATGAGATAAAGCTGAGTTGTTTAACTCAGTAGAATAAAGGCTGTATATGTGTAACATTCACAATGCCATGCTCTTCCAGAGGTTTCTGTAGGATTAGTGGGCAGTTTCTCTCCTATATTATCACAGACGCTCGCTTTACTTACGCAGTTCTCAAAACTGAATTTGACTCCGCAGAGGTCCCAGCCTCTTCTTCACGGCAAAAATGTTACAACATGAACAGAGTTGAGAAAAAGACCTTAATCCTATTGTTCTACAAACCTATATGAATACAGAATCAACCCCTTCAGTGCCAAGTCCAAGAAGTTAGACAATATGTTTCTGATTGTTTGGCGTGGAATAGATCTGCACAACACAAGAAGAATGTGAATCTAAGTGTGAGGAGGAGGAAGGGCAAGCAGACAAGAAAATGAAAGTGAAACTTTGAGCACAATACTGCAGCATAGCCACAGACAGACAAGTCTGGATCTGTTTGTGTGTACGATCTGAGGTTTATTACATTCTTTCCTTATAATGGCAGCAGGCCGTAAAAGAGACCCAGTTTGGGAATATTTTAATGAAGCTCCTTCGCCTATCGGTAAGGCAGGCATGCGTGCAAAATGCAAACAATGCAACAAAGAGATGCAAGGCCTGGTGGCGCGAATGAGGCAACATCATGAGAAGTGCGGTGATGAAGATGACCAAAGAAACACTTCTGAACAGGCAGGATCTTCAGGTTGGTAAACATTTTTATTGAATCCTATTTCTAAAGACTGAACTGTCATGTGTGAGAAAAATTATATTTCTTATTATTACTGCATGTTACTGTCATTTGGTACAGTTATGAAGAAAAACAAATATTCCTTTTGGGGCAGTGCTGTGTTGTGTACAATAAGCAGAAATTGTATAAACAATAAAATAACAGCATTGACTTTTTTGTTTAGGGGAATTCATGGATTCTGGAAACTATCCACCTCCAAGATCACCATCATCCTGTTCTACAGTTTCAGAGTTATCCATCCAGGATAGTGCTTCATTAGCCGCAGCATCATCATCATCATCAGACACCCACAGCCACATATCACCATCACCCAAAAGGAAGAAAAAACCTTTACCTCCTGGAACCACCATAGATAGGTTTGTGATAAGAACTAGCAGATTAGAAAAAGAGTTGATTGATGAAAAAATTGCCCAGTTTATTTATGCAACGAACTCTTCTTTCCGTCTGACTGAGAACCCACATTTCATTAATATGGTTCAGTCACTGAGACCAGGATACAGTCCACCCAGCAGAGCTGATGTTGCAGGGAAACTGCTGGATCAAGTGTATGACAGAGAAATGGAGCAATGTGCAACAGCTCTGGAGGGTAAAATTGTTAACCTAAGTATTGATGGGTGGAGTAATGTCCACAATGATCCTATTGTATGTGCTTGTATAACAACAGAAGAAGGTAAAGTCTTCCTTGCACAAACAACTGATATGTCAGGAAATGCACACACAGCAGAATACTTACAAGAAGTGGCAGTAAAAGCTATAACAACATGTGAACAAAAATTCAAATGTCTAGTATGCAGTTTGGTCACTGACAATGCTACAAACGTATCCAAGATGAGAAGAAATTTAGAAGAGCAGGGAGGGAATACAAAGCTAATAACATATGGTTGCAGTGCTCATTTGCTGCACCTCTTAGCCAAAGACTTAAGTGTTCCAGAAATAAAGGCTAATGTTGTTGAAATTGCTAAATACTTCCGTAATAATCATTTTGCTGCAGCAGCTCTGAAAAGGATGGGTGGAACCAAGCTAACGCTCCCACAAGATGTTAGATGGAACTCTGTGGTGGACTGTTTTGAGCAGTATATCAAAAACTGGCCTATTCTGATGACACTTTGTGAAGAAAATCGAGATAAAATAGATGGCACTGTCACGGCCAAAATCCTCAACATTGGGCTTAAGAGAAATGTTGAACATATGCTGAGCTTCCTGAAACCCATCTCTCAAGCTTTAAACAAAATACAGAAAAATAGCTGTTTTATTGCGGATGCTGTTGAAATTTGGAAGGAACTGAGTGAACACTTAAAAACAGAACTACACATGGACAGAATTAAATGACAAGCAGTAAACAAACGAATGGGACAAGCACTGACTCCAGCTCATTTTTTCGCAAATATTGTCAATATCCAATATCAGGGTCAAAACCTAAGTGCTGAGGAAGAGGAGTTAGCTATGACATGAGTATCCAGCAATCATCCATCTTTAATGCCAACTATAATAAACTTCAGAGCTAAGAGGGAACCATTCAAGAAATATATGTTTGCTGAAGATATTTTAAGGAAGGTCACACCAGTAAACTGGTGGAAGTCACTTAAGCGCTTGGATTTAGAGACTGTTCAAGTAATAATTTCACTTTTAACAGCAGTAGCTTCTTCTGCAGGCGTTGAAAGAATATTCTCTTCCTTTGGACTCATTCATTCTAAATTGAGAAATCGGTTGGGACCCAATAAAGCAGGAAAGCTTGTTTTTCTTTTCCAGATTATGAATAGAACAAAGAAGAAGATGATGATGAAGATGACGACAAGTGAGCTACAGAGGACAGCAGGGACAGTAGTATTTAAGTTTTTCATGTGTCGGCTGGGCTGACAGTCTAAGTTTCTTAAAATATATATATTTGTTTAGCCAAATTAGTTAACAAACATGGATGTTTGTTTAAGCAAATAACTTATGCTGTAATGTTTATTGTTTCAGTTGAATAAATCTATTTAAATTGTTATTAAGGTCAGGATTATTTTTCTCCTTCCTAAGTACAACAGAACAGTGGTGTCCAAATATGAATGATTAACCCATTAAACTGGGGAGAAATAATAATAATAATAATCTTTATTTATATAGCGCCAACATATTCCGCAGCGCTTTACAGTTTAACAGTTTCAAAACACAAGTCATAGGTAACAACGTTAACAATACAATAATTAAAGCAAAATAAGCCGACCCTGCTCGTGAGAGCTTACAATCTACAATGAGGTGGGGGAGATACAAAGTACAGGTGTGTATATACAATGGTGCATTTACAATGATGGTCCAGCCATCTTGAGGGAGTGAGGCATGGATGGAGATAGTGAATGGGCTACACATACACACTTAAACATAGAACGACTTTGGTTAGTGAATGTGATAGGCCACTCTGAACAAATGTGTTTTGAGGGAGCTCCTGAAACCATGCAAATTGTGGATAGTCCTAATTTCTTGGGGTAGAGCATTCCAGAGGATTGGCGCAGCGCGGGAGAAGTCTTGGAGTCGGGAGTGGGAGAAAAAAGTAATATAAAAAGTGATTCTAAAAATCTTCATCTACTTGCATGTTAAAGTAGCAAGAACTAGTTTAGGTAGAAACTTTGATTTAAATCACTGATTTAAATCAAGCCTTACTGACTAGTGATTTAAATCGTGATTTAAATCAGTTTGATTTAAATCAAATCCACCCTGCCTGGAAATAAGCCGCCAACAGATGTCTGACAGCAGCTTTCACATAAAGAACACAGGAGCACTTGACCAAGTGAACGCTCCCATGTATGGGAGAGGCAGCCAAGATAGCATCATTTGGTAGAAAGCCATCTAATATGAATGGGGACTACAAGAAGCATTAGGTCTATTATCTGATAATTCTCATAAAAGTATTCCAGAGAAGCTTATCTTGTTACTAGACATACTTATTGTTATAGACAATACCATATAGGTGCCATAACTAAAACACACATTTGGCATACAAAAAAGCCTACTTTTACAAGTGGTTTGCAGTGCAAATTTTGCCATACAATCTGCCTGCATTTCTGATAAACTCTAAAGCAAATGTGAATATAGCCTTACAGTCTCCATCTTCGTCTAGTTCCTAATGTAAAAAAACACTGTACACTGTAACCTTTATACACAGAAGCAGCTTCCAAGATGTGACTGTCATGTAAAGCTTTCCTGAAGACTTTCACCTTCAGGTCAAATACAGCAAAGATTATCTTGCAGGATGATCACCATATGGGATGCCCTAGAATGACTGCTATTCAGCCTGTGACTAGAAGAGTCTGCAAGTATTAAGCAGGAAGGATGACACTTCTTACCTTGTTGGCACATTTTCCTATGTCTTCACTGACAGAATGCCCATTCTGTAATAGATAAAGACACTATTAAAATACAGAATTACGGTACTTTACACCCAAACATTGATTCATATCGAGCATTGCCAGAGAATACTTTGCTATCGTTACCATTCTAGAATAGGAATTATATCAAGAACATATTCATAATAACAGATTTGAGAAAATCAATACTTTAGTATAGTTTTAGCATGTGTTTTGTTAACCAAAATGCTGAATGTATTCTAAACAGGAGAATAAAAATGAAGAAAAGTAGAGAAGTAAATTCTGGACAGAAAACCTGCAGCATATTGATACCCATGTGTACAAATGCACTATTTTATGTCTATTACAAGGGGATTCAAAGGGCATGGGAGAGAAAATACAGTCTCAGGCCTGGTACCACAAAGTAACAGTTTTGCCTGGATTGCTCCATGATGTCACAGTGTACTTTGTCAGTGCTGTCACGTTATAAGGAAAATGCCATTTACCTGAACATATAGGGCGAATCTGCAGGTAAATTGTGTAAGGGTATGTGCACACATCAAGTATTTGTGCATCTCTTTGCAGGAAAAACACAGCCTATAATACTCATAGTTATCTGCATTGTTTAGGCTATGTTCACACGTTGCATTTTTTGCTGCTTTTTTATGCTAATTTTAAGCTGCGTTTTACAGTACCAGCAAAAGCTATTAGACTTCAGAAATCTCATACACATACATATTGTTTTACGAGGCTGTAGTTGGTTTCTTATACGTCAGTTTCTTATTCTGCAAATTTTTCTTTTGTTTTTTATAGGTTTAACAACAAAAAATAAGCATCACAATAATAAAAAACAATGCAGTGAGGAGCCCTGATGTGAATACATTTAAAATCAGCGGCAAAAGTTATAAAACTGGCACAAAAATGGGCATAAAAGTGGGCACCAAAGGGCGTTAATGAAAGGGTTAAATGACTTTGGGCCACCGATCTCACACTATGAGTACACAGATAGTGATGCCCAGCATCAAACCCAGGTCCCTCCAGCCTGGCCCAAATGGGTTCTGGGCATCAGAATTGGCATCAAAGTGAGCAAACAGCCAATGTTCACAGATTGGAATAAGTAACAGATGTTTTTAAGGGGTTAAATGACCTTGGGCCACTGATCTCACACCACCATTACATACACAGTAAGGCTGGAGACACACTAGCGATTTAAAAATCAGTCCAATTTTGATGCAGGAGAGTTGGATGAGTGTAATGCAATTGTTATGTGAGTGTCAGGCGTTTTTTATGCGAGTACAATCCGATTTTTCACACTTAGCATCTGATTTACATCAGACTGCAGTGCGATTGTAACATAAGCTTTTACATAGAGAAATGTTCTAAATCAATAACTCAGTTTTAAAACGAAACAGTCATCAAAACATATATACAGTGTATATATATATATATATTAGATAGATAAATTTAAAGTTGGCAAATGATCTGCAGCGCACATTTTAACCAGAGTGACAGGTTACAGTACAATAGATAGAATTGAGATATACACATAAGAATACATGTGTATATAAGATATATATATATATATATATATATACTATCCCTGAAGGAAAGCAAATTCTTTCCAAAACGCGTTTGAGGTTTGGTCCTTTCTGCCATCCTTAGCTCACTGGACTCTTTTTGGTCACGTGTGATCACGTGCTTCCTGGCGTCACAACAGGTCCTGTTCTCCTTATCGCTGCTGAGGAAGGACGCGAACGCAGCTACCAGGACCCCGGAGGACCGTCGGATGAATACTGCAACCAGCTCTTGACGTCACGTCAGGTCCTGTCCCTGCTACTATCAGAGCAGGACGAAGCTGCCGACCGCTGCTATCGAGACGCCAGGCTGACCACAGGACTTAGACCGCCGCTAGCTCAATTGGAGAGCCAGCGGCGCCATTGCAGACGGAGATATCACCACAGGAAACAACGGTACCATTTGGTTCATTTGCTTTACAGGGATTGCCACCGGCCGGGGCAACACCGCATTACTTTCTATGCACACTTTTGGATCGCTTATCTGTATCATTTGAACTTGTGCCTGCTTTTTGGAAAAAAAACGTCACCATTTAGGCAAGAACGGAATAACTCCAATACTTATTCCTGCCTTTCCAAGGGACTAATTGGACACCAAATTTTTATTGTCACTCTGCAATATTGTTGCTATTTATATATTTATTATTTCAACAGGGTCATTTTAGCTATTAACCATATTTGTATTTTAACCATTCTTTCCAGGAATATATTTATCCCTCCTGTTTATTGCTTAAGGGGAATACCATCTGGCGTTACCTCCTATTTTGTCTCCTTGCTCTTCTCTCCACAGAACTTATATAGATTACAAGGTCTAATATGAGACTGTGCTAATACTAATTAGCCATCAGGTCAATCTATTTCATTTACAGGTGCTCTTATCAAGTATACAGTTTGTAATTATTTTCCTCCACTAACTATATATATTTTTCCCTTTATCCCCTGGAGAGACTACGCAGTCACAATCATTACTATTCCTGGGCATTGTGCAATATTGTCATATGACCTATTTTTCATTATTTTTTCTTTTCCTCCTTCTTATTAAATAAATAATTTAGTGACCAAACGTCTTTTCTATTGGTCCAGCATGTTTTAATTGTAAGGTTACTGTGCGCAAAAAATATTTTGTTTCTGTATCTATCTATCTATACACCAACACAACACACATACATACATACATACATACATATACATACATACATACATACATACATACATACATACATACATATATATATATATACACAGTACAGACCAAAAGTTTGGACACACCACCTCATTTAACGATTTTTCTGTATTTTCATTACTATGAAAATTGTAAATTCACACTGGAGGCATCAAAACTATGAATTAACACATGTGGAATTATAGACTTAACAAAAAAGTGTGAAACAACTGGAATTATGTCTTATATTCTAGGTTCTTCAAAGTAGCCACCTTTTGCTTTGATGACTGCTTTGCACACTCTTGGCATTCTCTTGATGAGCTTCAAGAGGTAGTCACCGGAAATGGTTTTCACTTCACTGGTGTGACCTGTCAGGTTTAATAAGTGGGGTTTCTGGCCTTATAAATGGGGTTGGGACCATCAGTTGTGTTGTGCAGAAGTCTGGTGGATACACAGCTGATAGTCCTACTGAATAGACTGTTAGAATTTGTATTATGGCAAGAAAAAAGCAGCTAAGTAAAGAAAAATGAGTGAGCATCATTAGTTTAAGAAATGAAGGTCAGTCAGTCCAAAAAATTGGGAAAACTTTGAAAGTGTCCCCAAGTGCAGTTGCAAAAACCATCAAGCGCTACAAAGAAACTGGCTCACATGAGGACCGCCCCAGGAAAGGAAGACCAAGAGTCACCTCTGCTTCTGAGGATAAGTTTATCCGAGTCACCAGCCTCAGAAATCGCAGGTTTATAGCAGCTCAGATTAGAGACCAGGTCAATGCCACACAGAGTTTTAGCAGCAGACACATCTCTACAACAACTGTTAAGAGGAGACTTTGTGCAGCAGACCTTCATGGTAAAATAGCTGCTAGGAAACCACTGCTAAGGACAGGCAACAAGCAGAAGAGACTTGTTTGGCTAAAGAAACAAGGATGAATTAACGTGAATCGGTTTTCTGAACCAATTGAACTTGGTTCCACACGCTTGTGGACGAAAAGTGACGGATGGACTACATACGGTCCACGTGAGTGGTGAGTGATGGTGTAGGGGTGCTTTGCTGGTGACAATGTTGGGGATTTATTCAAAATTGAAGGCATACTGAACCAGCATGGCTACCACAGCATCTTGCAGCAGCATGCTATTCCATCCGGTTTGCGTTTAGTTGGACCATCATTTATTTTTCAACAGGACAATAACCCCAAACACACCTCCAGGCTGTGTAAGGGCTATTTGACCAAGAAGGAGAGTGATGGGGGCTACACCAGATGACCTGGCCTCAACAGTCACCAGACCTGAACCCAATCGAGATTGTTTGGGGTGAGCTGAACCGCAGAGTGAAGGCAAAAGGGCCAACAAGTGCTAAGCATCTCTGGGAACTCCTTCAAGATTGTTGGAAGACCATTTCTGGTGACTACCTCTTGAAGCTCATCAAGAGAATGCCAAGAGTGTGCAAAGCACTCATCAAAGCAAAAGGTGGCTACTTTGAAGAACCTAGAATATAAGACATAATTCCAGTTGTTTCACACTTTTTTGTTAAGTATATAATTCCACATGTGTTAATTCATAGTTTTGATGCCTTCAGTGTGAATGTACAATTTTCATAGTCCTGAAAATACAGAAAAATCTTTAAATGAGGTGTGTCCAAAGTTTTGGTCTGTACCGTGTGTGTATATATATTATATATATATATATATATATATATATTATATATATATATACACACACACACACACACACACACACGGTGTGCAGAATTATTAGGCAAGTTGTATTTGAGAGGATTCTTTTTATTATTGAACAACAACTATGTTCTCAATCAACCCAAAAGACTCAAATATCAAAGCTTAATATTTTTGGAAGTTGAAGTGGTTTTTTTTTAGATTTGGCTATCTTAGGAGGATATCTGTTTGCGCAGGTAACTATTACTGTGCAGAATTATTAGGCAACTTATTAAAAACCAAATATATACCCATCTCACTTGTTTATTTTCACTAGGTAAACCAATATAACACAAAATTTAGAAATAAACATTTCTGACATTCAAAAACCACAAAAAAAAAATCATTGACCAAGATAGCCACCTTTCTTTACGATGACACTCAAAAGCCTTCCATCCATAGATTCTGTCAGTTGCTTGATCTGTTTACGATCAACATTGCGTGCAGCAGCCACCACAGCCTTCCAGACACTGTTCCGAGAGGTGTAATGTTTTCGCTCCCTGTAGATCTCACATTTTATGAGGGACCACAGGTTCTCTATGGGGTTCAGATCAGGTGAACAAGGGGGCCATGTCATTATTTTTACTTCTTTTTGACCTTTACTGGCCAGCCACGCTGTGGAGTATTTGGATGCATGTGATGGAACATTGTCCTGCATGAAAATCATGTTTTTCTTGAACGATACCGACTTCTTCCTGTACCACTTGAAGAAGGCGTCTTCCAGAAACTGGCAGTAGGTCTGGGAGTTGGGCTTCACTCCATCCTCAACCCGAAAACAGGGTGGATAAAAATCATGATTTTTTTAAAAAAAAATCAAAAAAATCGGATTTTTTTGATTTAAATCGGATTTTTTTTTATTTAAATCGGATTTTTTAATCAAGTTGTACACAAGCAAAACTTTGTCTTTTTGCAAATCAAATTATTTTACACAAATAAAAATATTAAAACAGTTGATGATTATGAAACCTAATAATTTTTATTTGCACTATTAAACAATCAGAATTGAACTACAGAGAGTACCGTATATACCCATGTATAAGCCGAGATTTTCAGCCCATTTTTTAGGGCTGAAAGTCCCCCTCTCGGCTTATACGCGGGTCATATACGGGGGTCGGCGGGGGAGGGGAAGCGGGGGTGTCGGATCATACTTACCCCTCCGCCGGCGCGATCTCTGCAGCCCCCCTGCTTCTCCCACGATCTCCGGCTCCTTCCTGCAGCTGTCACATGGCACCGCTCATTAAAGTCATGAATATGCACATATTCATGACTTTAATGAGCGGTAGCACGTGACCGCTGCAGCACTGAAGCGCTGCGGAGAGCGCCGGGAGAAGAGGAGAGGCTGCAGGGACGCGCGGCGGAGGGGTGAGTATAGTTATATTTACCTGTCCCTCGGTCCACCGCTGCGCACTAATCCCTTGGTCCAACTCCTCTGTGTGTAAATGATCAGGCAGAGGGCGCGATGACGTCGTTAGTGCGCGCCCCGCCCCCTGCCAGATCATTTACACACAGAGGAGTCGGACCGAGGGATTAGTGCGCTGCTGTGGACCGAAGGACAGGTAAATATCTCAGGTGCCGGGGTCCTGAGCGAGCGGTGACACCCCGCCTGCTCAGGACACCGGCTCCTGGCCCCCAGCGACGAGAGGTGAGTATGTCTTTTTTTTTTTTTTTGCAGCAGCAGCATATGAGGCCTAATACTATGGGGCATAATTGTGCAGAATATGGGCATAATATGGAGCATATGGGGACATAATATGGAGCATATGGGGGCATAATATGGAGCATATGGGGGCATAATATGGAGCATATGGGGGCAAAAGCTGTGGAACATATGGGCCATAATCTGGAGCATATGGGGGCATAATCTGTGGAGCATATGGGGCATAAGCTGTGGAACATATGTGGCATAATCTGGAGCATATGGGGGCAAAAGCTGTGGAACATATGGGGCATAATCTGGAGCATATGGGGGCATAATATGGAGCATATGGGGGCATAAGCTGTGGAACATATGGGGCATAATCTGGAGCATATGGGGGCATAAACTGTGGAACATATGGGGCATAATCTGGAGCATATGGGGCATAATATGGAGCATATGGGGCAAAAGCTGTGGAACATATGGGGCATAATCTGGAGCATATGGGGGCATAATCTGGAGCATATGGGGGCATAAACTGTGGAACATATGGGGCATAATCTGGAGCATATGGGGGCATAATCTGGAGCATATGGGGGCATAATATGGAGCATATGGGGCAAAAGCTGTGGAACATATGGGGCATAATCTGGAGCATATGGGGGCATAATATGGAGCATATGGGGGCAAAAGCTGTGGAACATATGGGGCATAATCTGGAGCATATGGGGGCATAATATGGAGCATATGGGGGCATAAGCTGTGGAACATATGGGGCATAATCTGGAGCATATGGGGCATAAACTGTGGAATATATGGGGCATAATCTGGAGCATATGGGGGCATAATATGGAGCATATGGGGCAAAAGCTGTGGAACATATGGGGCATAATCTGGAGCATATGGGGGCATAATATGGAGCATATGGGGGCATAAACTGTGGAACATATGGGGCATAATCTGGAGCATATGGGGGCATAATATGGAGCATATGGGGGCATAATCTGTGGATCATACGGGGGCATAATCTGTGGAATATATGGGGGCATAATCTGTGGAGCATATTGGGCATAATCTGTGGAGCATATGGGGCATAATCTGTGGAGCATCATATGGGGGCATAATCATTTTTCACCCTAGGCTTATACACGAGTCAATAAGTTTTCCCAGTTTTTTGTGGCAAAATTAGGGGGGGGGGTCGGCTTATACGCGGGTCGGCTTATACATAAGTATATACGGTAAGTACTTTTTAACAATAGCCTATCTCTAACGTTTGAAGTAAGCAAACATCTTCAGTGAATACATCAGTCCTTTAAGCCTACTGTTTATTTAGGACTTTTAATAGGAAAACTAGTTGTCCTGCTTTAGCAGTTCCTAAGCGGTTTCGGACTGTTGTGTGCACAAAACCAAATGAAGAAAACAATCTCTCTACTCCTGCCCATGAAGCCGATGCAGTCAGTAGCTGAGTAGCTACATTTATTATCTTCGCTGGAAGAACAAGTGATTGCGACTTCCACCAGTCCAGTGGTTTTAGTTCATTAACGACGTTATCTGCAAACATGTATTTTTGAAATGGTGCAGATTCACACTTCAATTTCAGCACAGTTGCCACAATGTCATGGTTAGTATTGGCGAGCCACTCCATTGCAGAGTTGATTTCCGCCTCAGATAGTTTTTTTCCCTCTGTAGATGGGATGCAAGATATTGGCTAAATAGTGTTCTTCTTTTAATGCTTGGTCCTTGCGGTGGTGTATTGCAACCTTTACATTGTTTGAGAGGTTCAAGCGATCTAGCGAACCTTCTAAATCTTTCCAAACTTCTGTGGCATCAGCTATGGTTGCAGTATCTTTCTGCATTTTATCCAACGCAATAGATATTGGCTTTAACCTTTCCAAAAGGTCCTCGGCATTTCTCTTCACACCAAGATTTAATACTTTGCTTCGTATATTAGCATCAATTTTATCCCGATGTGTTTCGCAAATGGACACTAATTTTGACCAGTTGTTAATAAACAGTTCCAAGCATTCAGCCAAGGTATTCCATCTAACATCTTGTGGTAGAACCAACTTCAGTCCTCCCATTTCCTTGTAGGTTGCATGTGCAAAATGATTATTGCGGAAATATTTAACAATTTCTACAACATGTTCCTTGACACCCGAAATATGCAGGTCTTTTGCCAAAAGATGCAACAAATGGGCAGAACAACCGTATGTAATGACATTTGTGTCATCCTCATGTGCCAGTTCCGCTCGCATTTTTGCCACATTGCTTGCGTTATCAGTAACTAAGCTCCTTACTTTACATCCAAACTGTTCTTGGCATTGGTGAATTGAGTTCTTAGCAATTTCAAGTAAATATTCAGCAGTATGTGAATTTCCAGATGTGTCGATTGTGTCTGTAAGGTAAGTTTCACCATCTTCTGTTGTGACACAAGTGCAAATTATGGGGTCGTTGTGGATGTTGCTCCAACCATCCAAGCTCATGTTAACAACTTTGTCTTTCAAATATTTTGTACAAGCCGCTCTTTCTTTGTCGTATACAGCCTGAAGATGTTTTCCTGAGATATCAAATCTACTTGGTGGTTTGTAGCCTGGTCTTATTCCTTCGATCATTTGTACAAACAATGGGTGTTCAACTAGTCGGAAAGAAGAATTGGTTGCAAATATGAATTTAGCAATTAATTCATCAAAATGTTCTTTCTGGCTCGTCGTAGTCTTTAAGAGGAATTTTTCTACACTTTGCACGCAAAGTTTTTTGTTGGGCTGCTTTGTTCAAGTTGTACCCAGATATTGATTGTCACGTGCAGCACAAGCCATATTTGACCCTGAAAGCACAGTAATTAAAAATATAATTCGACTTAGTATTTGAAGAAATATAACGAAAATATTTTGAAACAAACTTTTTGAACAATGTAATGGTCCTCGTCCTATAAGGGCTGTCTCAAAAGTTATGCTACTCAAGTTTCCGGTGAAGTTGCTGTAATACTAGTAATATCAGAGCAACTGAAAAAAATTATGTCACAAAAGTTTTAAAAATGTTTTTTTAAAAAAATGGTCAATTTGGCAGACTTCAAAAGTGAATTGTAGCCTACAATAAAAAAAAAAAATAGGCGTATACACACTCTTATTTTTACTTAACGTTAATCTTCTGTGAAATATTGCCTTAACATAAGTTTAAATTCTATACTCCAGAACTAGTGCTAGAAATTTTTCTTTTCATAGACTTTATGAAAACGTCTGTTAAAATAGGTTGTAATTGCCAGACTTACCACTAGTGCTAGGGTCCTGGTGCATAAGAAGCTGTGGGGGTTCATTGACATTAGTTGTATCACTATCAACATCTTCATTTCCCTTCTGGTTGCAGTTTTCATAATGTGATTTCAAACGGCAAACAAGTCCTTGGATATCCTTTTGACAGTATTTGCACTTTGCTCTCCCACCTTTCTTTCCAAGCTCTGCTGGCATCTCAACAAAATGAACCCAAATAGGGTCTCTCTTACGACCTGCCATGGCTCACGCAGATCACTTCTGAAGTTTGATTGTTACTACAGCCAAGTACTGCTGACTGACTATCCAACAAGTTTGGGCATGTCAACTGAATGGAAAAAGAAACTGAAACGAAGCTACAGAAAGTGAAACCAAGCTAGAAGTGTGGAGTTAATTGAACAATGATTGAAAGTTTTAGATTTTAATCGTGATTTATATTAAAAAAATCTTTTGATTTAAATCAGTGATTTAAATCATGATTAAAATCACGATTTAAATCGATCTGATTTAAATAGAAAAAAATCATTTGATTTAAATCATGATTTAAATCGTTGATTTAAATCGGCGTGATTTAAATCAATCCACCCTGCCCGAAAATGTCCCACAAGTTCATCTTTGATGATACCAGCCCATACCAGTACTCCACCTCCACCTTGCTGCCGTCTGAGTCGGAGTGGAGCTCTCTGCCCTTTACTGATCCAGCCTCGGGCCCATCCATCTGGCCCATCAAGAGAGTCACTCTCATTTCATCAGTCCATAAAACCTTACAAAAATCAGTCTTAACATATTTCTTGGCCCAGTCTTGACGTTTTATCTTATGTTTCTTGTTCAAAGGTGGTCGTTTTCCTTACCTTGGCCATGTCTATGAGTATGGCACACCTTGTGCTTTTTGATACTCCAGTAACGTTGCAGCTCTGAAATATGGCAAAACTGGTGGCAAATGGCATCTTGGCAGCTTCACGCTTGATTTTCTTCAATTCATGGGCAGTTATTTTGAGCCTTTTTTTTATCAACACACTTCTTGCAACCCTGTTGGCTATTTGAGAGTGAAACGCTTGATTGTTCAGTGATCACGCTTCAAAAGTTTTGCAATTTCAAGACTGCTGCATCCCTCTGCAAGGCATCTCACAATTTTTGACTTTTCAGATTCCGTCAAATCTCTCTTCTGACCCATTTTGCCAAAGGAAAGGAAGTTGCCTAATAATTAAGCACACCTTATATAGGGTGTTGATGTCATTAGACCATACCCCTCCTCATTACAGAGATGCAAATCACCTGATTTACATAATTGGCAGTTGGCTTTCAAGCATATACAGCTTGAGTGGGACAACATGTATAAAAAGCATGATGTGATCAAAATACTCATTTGCCTAATAATTCTGCACACAGTGTATATATATATATATATATATATATATATATATATATATATATATATATATATATATATATATAATTAGGCTAGCTTAACACTAGCATTTGGTCAGTCTGCGCATGGCCGCCGCTAAGCTCCGCCCCTGGCCGCTCCTCCCGATAGCTCCGCCTATGGGCGCATGACGCTGCATGCAACCTGCGCACCTTACCTTTAGCATTGGGTTCGCAGGCCGTACGTAGGTATGCGTTTGCTAGCGCCTGCGTCCTTTTGATGGTGCGCCGACCTGCGCCCAACGCACCGTGTTGCATTTTGGTGCGCTCGGCGCACCGTCAAAAGGACAAAGGCGCCGGCAAACGCATACCTGCGCCCGACCTGCAAACCCAATGCTAAAGATAGGGTGCGCAGGTCGCATGCAGCGTCATGCGCCAATAAGCGGAGCTATCAGGAGGCGCAGCTGGGGGCGGAGTTTAGCGGCGGCTGTGCGCAGGTCGGTCAAATACTCTTGTGAAAATAGCCTATATTATACACACACATGCACCACAGATACACACAATCATAAAGAAGCTGAAGTTGGCTTCTTATTCGTCAGTTTCTCATTCGGCAATTTTTTCTTTTCTGTTTTTTATAGGTTTAACAACAAAAAAATAAGCATCACAATAATAATATACAATGCAGCGAGGTGCCCTGATGTGAATACACTAAAAAACAGCTACAAAAATTATAAAACTGGCATATAAATGCCCATCAAAGTGGGCACCGAAGGGCGTTAGTGAAAGCGTTAAAATACTTTGGGCCACAGATATCACCCTGCAGACATATACAGCTCTGGCAAAAATTTAGACACCACTTTCAAATGTTCAGTTTGTCGGATTTTTCTCTTTATAGGTATATTTTTGAGTAAAATGTAAATTGTTCTTTTAGTCTATAAACTTCTGACAACGTCACCGAATTTCCAAGCAATAAATTTTGCATTTATTTTCAGAAAATGAGAAATGGTCAAAATAACAAAAAAATTGCAGTGCTTGCAGACCTCAAATAATGCTAAGAAAACAAGTTCATAATCATTTAGAAACAGCAATACTAATGTTTTAACTTAGGAAGAGTTCAGAAATCAATATTTTGTGGAATAACCATGATTTTTAATCACAGCTTTCCTGAGTCTTGGCATGCTTTCCACCAGTCTTTCACACTGCTTCTGGGTGACCTTATGCCACTCCTGGTACAAAAATATAAGCGTTTCTTCTTTGATGGCTTGTGACTATCAGTCTTCCTCTTGATCACATTCCAGAGGTTTTCAATGGGATTCAGGTCTGGTGAATGGGCTGCCCATGACAGGGTTTTGATGTGGTGGTCTCTTAATTTTTGCCAGAGCTGTAGAACAAGGATCCCCACATCAAAACCAGGTTTCTCCAGCCTGGCCCAAATGGGTTCTGGGCATCAGAATTGGCATCAAAGTGGGAAAACAACCAATTTTTACAGATCTTTATAAGTAACTGATGATTTTTAAAGGGTTAAATGACTTTGGGCCACTGATTCCACACACCATTACATACATAGTGATGTCCCGCATCAAAACCAGGTCTCTCTAGCCTGGCACAAATGGGTTCTGGGCATCAGAATTGGCATCATAGTGGGCAAACAGCCCATTTTCACAGATTTGAATAAGGAACTGATGTTTTTAAGGGGTTAAATGATGTTGGGCCACTGATCTCACTCTAAAAATCCACAGATATTGATCCTCCGCATCAAATCCAGGTCCTTATAGCCTGGCTCAAATGGGCTCTGGGCATCAGAATTGGCATCAAAGTGTGCGAACAGCCAATTTTCACAGATTCTAATAAGTACAATCTTTGGATGTGCTAATTTTGTGGCGGTTGCGGGCTGCTATTTTTAGGCTAGTGAGGACCAAAATCCATGGGACTTGCTAGCCTGAGAATACCAGACCGCAGCTGTCTGCTTCTTCCTTGACTGGTTATCATTAATAGGGGGACCCCAAGCATTTTTTTTTTGGAGGGGATCCCACTATTTTTGCTAACCATCCAAGGTAAGCAGACTGTTGCAGACTTTTGTTATCAGGCTGGTAGTCTGCTATAAACTGGATGGTTAACAAATATAGGGGGACCTCATGCCATTTCTTTTTTAATTATTAAAAAGGAGGAGACCTCGCTCTGTGCTTTCACCATTATGTTAATTAGTACACATGTGTAGTAAGCTGCGTTCCCGCACTTAATACATATGTGACTAGGAAGATAATGTAGTTTTACCACATCTAATGAAAGTGTATGGGTAATTTACGCAGCGGAGATTGAGCATTTCCACTACATAGTTTGACATGGTGCTTTCTGGAAAGACGCGCCGCATGTCAGTCTGTGCGGGCGAGTCGCGGGCATCGGTGCACGCATAAAAGGCATGAGCTTTCTTGAAATCCCATCCACTATGCTGTAACAGCTGGACGCTCCAGGTTGGACATGGCGGATGTATGCAGAATCTAACCCACAGCGTTTACTGACCGTGTGCACATACCTCAACATATCTGTAAACAGGAAATTACTTTTTTTTTTCATTCCCAGAAGCCAACTTTCAATTAGCTTTATTTCAAGTGACAAAAAAACAAACAAAACACGCATGCAATGAAAAAAACGCATCAAAAACGCAGGTGACCTGCCAGTGACATCAGATGCAGATTTCACCTACGTCAAATCCTGAGCCATTCCTGATTGTGTGCACATACCCTAACACTGCAGGGACAGAGAGGGGGGATGGAGAGATGCTCCGGGACTACAGAGGATGCACAGCATTATTCACTGTAAGTAATTCTGTACACCCTCTGTGCACTTCATGAAGAGCTGCAGACACAGGGGGGCCACTTGTGGGTGGGGGCCCTAGGCATCTGCCTTGTTTGCCTGCTCCAAATGCCGGACCTGCATGTGTGAGAATTCATTATAGATCACAGTGACTATCACTACAGTGCAACTGATCATCAGCATCAAGGGGGAGAGTTAGGTAGAGGTTCAGATAGGAGAGTGGGAGCACTTGCCAAGACTGACCGCCGTCACGGCACTTACCAACTCATTTACAAAATAGAACAAAATTAACATTTTAAAATGTACAGTATGTGTAGTCAGATTTTCTAGGCATTAGCTATCAGACCAACTCTTTGTTGAATACTTACAAATACACAATGTATTATGTTCAGGAGTGAGTACAGGGTTAGCAACAGAGTAAATTACTGATAATACAAAAGGGTCTAATTAACAAGACATCTTATGAGGACTAAAAGTTCCGCTTTAAAGGGGTTGTCCACTTTGCTTTAATAAGCGTATTGTGGACAGTTACTAATATGGAGTATTACATGTTCTCATGTACTTGGCAGTTCAGCCACAAAATGGTTGCTACAGAAAAAGCATGTGACCAGACCTGACCATGTATCCTCCAATTGAAAAGCACCTTACACGGGAAGGCGGTTTTTCAATTGGAGGAGATTGATGGACTGGTCACATGTTCCGCCACCAGCAGACAGAACTGCTGGTCAGTTTGTGAGGAAAGCTTCATTAACCCCTTTCTGCCATCGGACGTACACTCCCTGACAGAAGTCATGTCGCTTATCCATGTAATGTAAATAAAAGCTTATAACTTGACGTTAAATTCATCCACTGGTTGTATAAATTATTCTTATTAAAGCTGAAACCCTCCGAAATGTGGTTTAGGTTAAGAAAATAGATTGGCATCAATGCAGAAATATTGATCATTTAATGGACACAGAATGGTCAGATTTTGGCAAGACAAAAGTTTTGTCGCCCACAAAAAGTAATATGATATTCAAAAATTAACTTAAAATAAAAATATATGTTGCATAACATTGGTGAATGAAGTTGTGGTGCTATTAGTGTCATATTTAATATTTTGTGTGACTTCCATGAGCTTGAAGGACTGCATCCATGCGGTTCAACAATGATTCATACAATTTATTAATGAAGTCATCAACATGCCTCCCAGAGCTCATCTAGATTCTTTGGTTTTGTCTTCCAAGCTTCCTCTTTCATCCTACCCCAAACATGCTCAATGATGTTCATGTCTGGTGACTGGGCTGGCCAGTACTTGAGCACCTTGATCTATTTTGCCTGGAGGAACTTTGTTGTAGAGATGGATGTATGAGATGGAGCACCATCCTGCTGCAGAATTTGACCCCTTTTATGATTTGGAATATAAGAGGTAGCTAATACTTCTTGATATTTTAGGCTATTGATATTGCATTCCACCTTGCAAATGTTTCGCACACCCCATACTGAATGTAACCCCAGACCATGATCTTTCCACCACCAAATGTAACTGTTTTCTGGGTGTATTTTGGATCCATACGGGCTCCAGTAGGTCTCCTGCAGTATTTGTGGCGGCTGTGGTGTAATTCTCCTGAAGATTCATCAGAGAAATTCACCTTCTGCCACTTTTCCAGCATCCATCTGTTTAGCAGGCTGTGGGACTTTGCAAATGCCACACGGTTTTTTATTTGCCTTTTATTTAGTGCTGGCTTCTGGGCACGGATTCGACCATGGAGGCCATTTCGAGACAGAATCCTACAAACTGTTCTAGTTGACACAGGGACTTGAGGTGACCAGGCCTGTTGGAGCTCTGCTGCAGTGGAAGAGGGGCTTGCTTTAGGTTTTCTAACCAACAAACACTCCTCAGCAGTTGTCTTGCGGGGTCTGCCGGACCTGGGCTTGTCAAACACATCTCCAGTCTCTTCAAATCTTTTTCTAATTCTTTGTACTTGACACAGACATATTAAAGGTGCCAGCCACCTCTGCAGTGTATCTGTTCTTCAGCCTCTTGATAATCCAGGCTTTGGTCGCAGGGTGGATTTTTGGCATGTTGTCAGAGTTCAAGTTGCAGTTCAAGTGAAGGTCTGGGGTGCTGGGTTTCTTTTTATGCACACCCACTAATTAACCGATCATTTACTGAACACAGGTGAGGATGTAAACTAGGATTGGGTGCATTATATGACCAGGCGACAAAACTTTTGTCTTGAAAAAATCTGACCTTTCTGGTTCCATAAAATGATATTTCTGCATTGATGCCAATTTATTTTCTCAACCTAAACCACATTTCAGAGGGTTTCAGCTTTCAAAAGAACAATTTATACAACCAATGGATGAATTTAACGTCAGGTTATAAGTTTTATTTACATAATATGGATAAGCGACATACACTCCCTGACAGAAGTTACTATCCCGTCCATGTGACCTGGGCCAGTATGACCATGGACGGGATAGTACGTCACATGCGATCAGACGCGCTCCGGGGGGAGCGCGGCCGATCGCGGCTGGTTGTCAGCTGATTATCACAGCTGACACCCGTCACTATGTGCCAGGAGCGGTCTGTGACCGCTCCTGTTGCACACTGCGATCAAACATGACTAGGGGCACAGGGAAGCATCGCACAGGGAGGGGGCTCCCTGCGTGCTTCCGTGAGACTCTCAGAATAACACGATGTATCGCACTGTTCCGAGGGACCCTCCTCCCTGAAGGACCCGGATCCAAGATGGCCGCGGGGTCCTTCGGGGTCTTGCAGGGAGGCGGCTTCCTCAGTGCCTGCTGAGAGCAAGTGCTGAGAGCCTGCAGCACTGCCTGTGAGATCGCCGATCTGACAGTGCTGTGCACAGTGTCAGATCAGCGATCCACCTCTATACAGTGATGTCCCACCCTGGGACAAAGTAAAAAAGTTAAAAAAAATGAAAACATGCAAAAAAAAATTCCAAAATAAAGGGAAAAAAAATTCCTAATTCATTTCATGTAAATAAAAACAATAAAAGTACACATTTGGTATCGCCGCGTCCGTAACGACCCGCCCTATAGAACTGTCCCACTAGTTAACCTCTTTAGTGAACCCCTTAAAAAAAAAAAAAAAAAGCAAAAAACAATGCTTTATCATATCGCCGACCAAAAAGTGGAATAAAAGGCGATGAAAAAGACGGATATAAACATAGTACCGCTGAAAACGTCATCTTGTTCCGCAAAAAAAAAGCCGCCATACAGCATCATCAGCGAAAAAATGAAAAATTTATAGCTTGCAGAATAAAGCGATGCAAAAATAATTTTGTTCATTCTAACCTCCCAAAAAGCGATCAAAAAATGTCACGTGCCCGAAAAAAGGTACCAATAAAAACGTCAACTCGTACCGCAAAAAATAAGACCTCAAATGACTCTGTGGGCCAAAATATGCAAAAATTATAGCTCTCAAAATGTGGTGATGCAAAAACTATTTTTTGCAATAAAAAGAGTATTTTAGCGTGACAGCTGCCAAACATAAAAACCCGCTATAAATAGTAAATCAAACCCCCCTTTATCACCCCCTTAGATAGGGAAAAATAATAAAATTAAACAAATTTACTTCCATTTTCCCATTAGGGTTAGGGTTGCGGCTAAAGTTAGGATTAGGGTTAGGGTTGGGATTAGGGGTGTGTTAGGATTAGGTTTGTGGTTAGGGTTATGACTAGGGTTAGGGGTGTGTTGCAGTTAGGGTTGGAGTTAGAATTGGGGGGTTTCCACTGTTTAGGCACATCAGGGGCTCTCCAAATGTGACATGGCATCTGATCTCAATTCCAGCCAATTCTGCGTTGAAAGAGTCAAAAGGTGCTCCTTCCCTTCTGAGTTCTGCCATGAGCCCAAACAGTAGTTTACCCCCACATATGGGGTATCCGCGTACTCAGGACAAATTGCAAAATAACTCTTGGGGTCCAATTTCTTCTGTTACCCTTAGGAAAATAAAAAATTGGGGGCGAAAATATTTTTGTAAAAAAAAATGATTTTTCTGTTTTTACTGCTATACGTTATAAACTTCTGTGAAGCCCTTGGGGCTTCATAGCGCTCCCACACATCTAGATAAGTTCCTTGGGGGGGTCTATTTTCCAAAATGGGGTCACTTGTGGGGGGTTTCCACTGTTTAGGCACATCAGGGGCTCTCCAAACGCAACATGACGCCCGCAGACCATTCCAGCAAAGTCAGCAATCCAAAACATCACTACTTCCCTTCCGAGCCCTGACGTGTGCCCATACAGTAGTTTTCTCCCACATATGGGTATCAGCGTACTCAGGACAATTGGAAAACAACTTTTGTGGTCCAATTTCTCCTGTTACCCTTGGAAAAATAAAAAATTGGTGACTAAAAGATTATTTTTGTGTGGAAAAAAAAAAATAGGATTTTTTTATTTTCATGCCCGGGCATTATAAACTTGTGTGAAGCACTTGGGGGTTCAAAGTGCTCACCACAGATCTAGATAAGTTCCTTAGGGGGTCTAGTTTCCAAAATGGGGTCACTTGTGGGGTGGTTTCCTCTGTTTAGGCGCATCAGGAGCTCTCCAAACGTGACATGGTGTCCAATCTCAATTCCAGCCAATTTTGGTTTCAAGAACTCAAACAGCGCTCCTTCGCTTGCGAGCTCTGCCGTGTGCCCAAACAGTGGTTTCCCCCTACATATGGGGTATTGGCGTACTCGGGAGAAATTGCACAACAACTTTATCTGTCCATTTTCTCCATTTACTCTTGTGAAAATATAAAAAAAAAAAGTTTGTAAAAGAATTTTTGTGACTAAAGGTACTGTCACACTAAGCGATCGCACCAGCGTTCACGACAAAGACACGACCTGGCGAGATCGTTGGTGTGATCGCTATATGGTCGCTAGTTAGCTTCCAAACAGGAAGATCTCAAACGACATCAGCGATCTGTATAACGACCTCGGCGGTGGTTGGGACCTGTCACACAGCATGTATTGTTAAAGATCCCGACCTCGATAGGCGTGATTGAGCGCAACCTTTTCCACACCCCTCAGCACAGATTGGTGGTCACTGTATGTCATATGTCACAGCTCTCGCTTAGTGATTGGACGTCCGCGTCATAAAAGACGACGCAAGTGGTTCATACGAATTTCCAGCATTGTTCCATACTGCATCCTGCTAACCTTCTGCTTTGCAGCTACTGCGATCCAGTCTGTGCCGCTATTGCGTTTGCCCAGGATTCATTTTTTCAGGATCCCAAAAATGTCTTGTATAAATGGCAAAGATGAAGCGCTGTAGCGACAGCATCGCAAAACCCCACACACATATATCCTTGCAACAACACACAAAGGACTAGATGTTGTGGCCACCAATCGGAGCTGAGGGGCTTTAAAACCTAGCCCCGCCTGCGCCGCTGACATGAGTCGCCAACGAGGTCGCTCGTTGTTCATAAAGGGTGTCAAACTCAGCGATTCAGGCTCACCAGCCGGACGCCAACGATCAAAAAACGGTTCAGAACGTTTGTGCACGATCAGCGACATCGCAGCAGGGGCCACATCGCTGCTACATGTCACACACAGCGACGTCGCTGACGATGTCGCTACTACGTCATAAAATTGCTGTCGCTTAAGCGATATCGCTAGCGATCTCGCCTAGTGTGACAGTACCTTAAAAAGTTAAATGTTCAATTTTTCCCATCCACGTTGCTTCAGCTCCTGTGAAGCACCTGAAGGGTTAAACTTCTTGAATGTGGTTTTGAGTACCTTGAGGGGTGAAGTTTTTAGAATGGTGTCACTTTTGGGTATTTTCTGCCATATAGACCCCTCAAGGTGACTTAAAATGTGCGGTGGTCCCTAAAAAAATGGCTTTGTAAATTTTGTTGTAAAAATGAGAAATCGCTGGTCAACTTTTAACCCTTATAATTTCCTAACAAAAAAAAAATGGTTCCAAAATTGTGCTGATGTACAGTAGACATGTGGGAAATGTTATTTATTAACTATTTTGTGTGACATTTCTCTGTTTAAGGAAATAAAAATTCAAAGTTTGAAAATTGCAAAATTTTCAAAATTTGCCATATTTGCGTTTTTTTTTCAAAAATAAACGCAAGTTGTATCGAAGAAATTTTACCACTAACGTGAAGTACAATATGTCACGAGAAAACCTCAGAATCGCGAAGATTTGTTGAAGCGTTCCAGAGTTATAGCCTCATAAAGAGACAGTGGTCAGAATTGTAAAAATTGGCCCGATCCTTAACGTGCAAACCACCCTTGGGGGTAAAGGGGTTAATAAGGAGGAGAACATGTAATACTTCTATATTAGTGAATGCCATAAAATTACCGTATGTCCACAACACATTATTAAAAAATGATAAAGTGGCCAACCCCTTTAAGAAACATAGCCCAGCTTTTAGGGTAAGAGTGTAGAGGCATTTGATGCAATGCCAGAACAAGAGCAGATAAATACGCAAGTCTGCATTGAGCAATGTATTCCCTCCTTCTCGCATTGCCATGGAAATGGAAGATACAATGAACAAGAGGAAAGTGTGCAAGACCTTGTGTTCCTTGTCGTTCGGAAGGTAATGCACTTGTTTAGGGTATCACAGGCAGCACAGACATCATCGGGAAGGGGGTGCCAGGTACCCAAAAAGTGTGCTGAGAACAGGCACGTACGAATAGAAATAGTGTCCCTGTCATTCATGCCATCACATTACAAGTGACTAATGGAATACAGAGAGAGACAAGGAAAGTTTCCAGGCTGACAGATCATGAAAAGTAAGGAGAAGATTCCTCTGGCAGCAGATCACCATCCCCCAAGATGTGCCGTCAGCTTGATCCAAGCATTACGTGCACAGACAAGTTATAGCGCATTGCTACAAAGCAGGCTGGAAATGTCCTTATCCACAGGATAACTAAGGCTGGGTTCATATTGCGTTAACGCTGCCATTCGCCCCCATTGGTGGGTGCATCGCGACTAAAGCGGCATGCGTTCGCGACGTGCCGTCATTCAGTGACGGAGCCTCGGATGCAGCCTGCAGCATCTGGGCTCCATCACCACTAGCATCTGTGCTAGCACACTGCACTAGCGGGTATAGCATAACGCGATCGCGTTATGCTATACGTTACCAGCCCGTCAACGCTGCGGTGAAGTGCATGGCATTGGTACAAGTGGCAAAGAGAGCCTTCCTAGCCGTATCTGGTCACTAGGGCCACGTATTCCACGCTCCAGAAGAATCCAGTAGTGACTATTTAATCCCCCACAGATTAGTAAGACATCATTTGATTGTTCTTAAGTATGCCTCATGAGGAACACTTAGTAGTGATGTAAAAAACCTAGAGTCTTCATATGCATTAACAAGCAAATGTGTGAACAGGAAGCATATTATAAAAGATTTGTGACATGTCGGATTGTATGCATGCAAGCAGATACTGGGTCACATGGTAAAAACGACATGGCTAAACGGCACACACTTTAAAGGGAATCTGTCAAGTAAGATCGAGCCCTGTAATCTCCATATATTGGCATGCAGGTCTTTAAAATGTAAATCCATCAACATCTTTATATCCATCTGATCCTGCATTACAGTTGGATCGCCCGCCAGGGCAGTGGGGTACTCGGTACCAGGCCGCTTCTTAAAGCGGCAGTGTCACAGCAGCAGTGACCCAGTCTGTGGCCATGGGCGTCCAATAAAAGGGGAATATTTACAGGGGATAATAGAGTTTGCAATAAGGTGCTCGTGACGCCACCTGTGGTTTCTGGTCAGAGGTGACCAGCGCTGCAGTACATATTCTCTGGGACTGATAGTGATGCAGCAGAGTTGGTAAAGCTCCCCACAAGTGGAGCTAAGTCCCAGGCAGATGTAATGTAAGGTAGATGGTAAAGATGTAGTATTCAGCAAAGGATGTAGCAGTGTTGAGTGGGTGTTGCAGGAAAAACTTGAGAGGACACAGTCATGCAGTTTCCAAAGCTTTACTCACAGTTCTGCAGGCAAAGTGTCCAGGGATCAGATTACAGATGGTGCTGAAGTCAGTCAGCCTGAAAGCAATTTGGAATCTCCTTATTTCAAGTGAATTATGAGGCCTCTTTTCTAGCGCTGGTCTCTGAGGTACTTGCAAAGCTTGTAAGCTCTGTTCAAGTTCGTCTATGTCTCTGTGACTTAAGTAGAACTCCACTCTCATGACAGACAGCTGTAGCCTACTTCAGGGATCGCTCCTCTCTGGAGTCTCCGGCTCACACGTGCTGCTGTGTAGTCGAGTCTTAGTTGGGGCAGATAACCTGCTGTCTTCATCCCTCCAGATTCTGCTGCTGGGGCTTTAGTTTACCCACTCGGTCTAGGACTCAAGGGTCCGGTTTCTGGTGCTCCGGACAAGGGGTGAGCTCAGCTTTAGCTCCAGTCCCCCAGCTTGTCTCCACACATCCTTCCTCTCTCAACCCTGCTCAGCTCCCGGGGGAGCGCAGCTGATCGCAGCCGGGTGTCAGCTGATTATCACAGCTGACACCCGGCACTATGTGTCAGGAGCGGTCACGGACCGTTCCCGGCACATTAACCCCTGGCACACCGCGATCAAACATGATCGCGGTGTACCGGGGCACAGGGGAGCATCGCACAGGGAGGGGGCTCCCTGCGTGCTCCCCTGAGGCCCTCAGAACAGCGCAATGTGATTGCGCTGTTCTGAGGCCTTCCTCCCTGCAAGGCCCCGGATCCAAGATGGCCGCCGGGTCCTGCAGGAAGCCTGCAGCACTGCCTGTGAGACCAGCGATCTGGTATTATACAGTAATGTCCCACCCTGGGACAAAGTAAAAAAGTAAAAAAAATAAAAATAAACGTGTAAAAAAAATTCCAAAATAAAAGGAAAAAAAATATTCCCCAATAAATTCATTTCTTCATGTAAATAAAAAAAGCAAAACAATAAAAGTACACATATTTGGTATCGCTGCGTCCGTAACGACCCGCCCTATAGAACTGTCCTACTAGTTAACCCCTTTAGTGAACCCCTTAAAAAAAAAAAAAAAAAAATCAATGCTAAATCATACCGCCGAACAAAAAGTGGAGTAACACGCGATCAAAAAGACGGATATAAATAAATATGGTACCGCTGAAAACGTCATCTTGTCCCGCAAAAAACGAGCCACCATACAGCATCATCAGCGAAAAAATTAAAAAAAAGTTATAGCTCGCAGAATAAAGCGATGCAAAAATTATTATTTTTTTATATAAAATTGTTTTTATTGTATAAAAGCGCCAAAACATAAAAAATTATATAAATGAGGTATCTCCGTAATCGTACTAACCCGAAGAATGAAACTGCTTTATCAATTTTACCACACGTGGAAGGGTATAAACGCCCCCCACAAAAGAAATTCATGAATTGCTGATTTTTGTTCATTCTAACCTCCCAAAAATCGAAATAAAAAGCGATCAAAAAATGTCATGTGCTCAAAAATGGTACCAATAAAAACGTCAACTCGTACAGCAAAAAATAAGACCTCACATGACTCTGTGGGCCAAAATATGCAAAAATTATAGCTCTCAAAATGTGGTGATGCAAAAACTATTTTTTGCAATAAAAAGCGTCTTTTAACGTGACAGCTGCCAATCATAAAAACCCGCTATAAATAGTAAATAAAACCCCCCTTTATCACCCCCTTAGCTAGGGAAAAATAATAAAATAAAAAAAATGTATTTATTTCCATTTTCCCATTAGGGTTAGGCCTTGTGCACACGTTGCGGATTGTGCTGCGGATCCGCAGTGGTTTTGGCGCTGCAGATCCGCAGCAGAACCGGACGCCATGTACAGTACAATGTTAGTGAAGGGAAAAAAAAAAGCTGTGCACATGATGAGGAATTTTCCACGCGGATTTGGTGCGGTTTTAAAACAGCAGCATGTCAATTCTTTGTGCGGATTGCAAAACCGCAGTAAATCCGCGCTAAATCCGCAGGTCGTTTTACCTGCGGTTTTAGCAAAATCCGCGCAGAAAAATCCGCAAGTAAATCCACAACGTGTGCACGGGGCCTTAGGGTTAGGGTTGCGGCTAAAGTTAGGGTTAGGGTTGGGGCTAAAGTTAGGATCAGGGTTGGGATTAGGGTAAGGTTTGTGGTTATGGTTAGGGTTGGG
The DNA here is from genome assembly GCA_033576555.1 of Oophaga sylvatica. Classification (NCBI taxonomy): domain Eukaryota; kingdom Metazoa; phylum Chordata; class Amphibia; order Anura; family Dendrobatidae; genus Oophaga; species Oophaga sylvatica. The sequence continues at coordinate 403,895,037 of JARQOD010000002.1, forward strand.
ACTTGGGTTAGGGGTGTGGTGGGGTTAGGGTTAAAGTTAGAATTGGTCGGTTTCCGCTGTTTAGGCACATCAGGGGCTCTCCAAATGTGACATGGCGTCTGATCTCAATTCCAGCCAATTCTGCGTTGAAAAAGTCAAACGGTGCTCCTTCACTTCTGAGCTCTGCCATGCGCTCAAGTTTACCCCCACATATGGGGTATCAGCGTACTCAGGACAAATTGCACAATAACTCTTGGGGTCCAATTTCTTCTGTTACCCTTGGGAAAATAAAAAATCGTAGGTGAAAATATCATTTTTGGAAAAAAAAATGATTTTATTGTTTTTACGGCTGTACGTTATAAACTTCGGTGAAGCACTTGGGGCTTCATAGCGCTCATCACACATCTAGATAAGTTCTTTGTGGGGTCTATTTTCCAAAATGGGGCCACTTGTGGGGGTTTCCACTGTTTAGGCACATCAGGGGCTCTCCAAACGCGACTTGACGCCCACAGACCATTCCATCAAAGTCTGCAATCCAAAACATCACTACTTCACTTTCGAGCCCTGACGTGTGCCCATACAGTAGTTTTCTCACACATATGGGGTATCAGCGTACTCATGACAAAATGGACAACTTTTGGGGTCCAATTTCTTCTGTTACCCTTGGGAAAATAAAAAGTTGGGGACCAAAAGATCATGTTTGAGGAAAAAAATATGATTTTTTTTATTTTCATGCTCGGGCGTTACAAACTTTAGTGAAACACCTGGGGGTTCAAAGTTCTCACCACACATCTAGATAAGTTCCTTGAGGGGTCTAGTTTCCAAAATGGTGTCATTTGTGGGGGGTTTCCACTGTTTAGGCACATCAGGAGCTCTCCAAACACGACATGGCGTCCAGCCAATTCTGCGTTGAAAAAGTCAAACGGTGTTCCTTCCCTTCCGAGCTCTGCCATGCACCCAAACAGTGGTTTATCCCCACATATGGGGTATCAGCGTACTCAGGACAAATTGAACAACTTTTGGGGTCTTGTTACCCTTGGGAAAATAAAAATTGGGGTGAAAAGATCAATTTTGTGGAAAAAATATGATTTTTTAATTTTACGGCTCTACGTTATAAACTTGTGTGAAGCACTTGGGGGTTCAAATTGCTCACCACAGATCTAGATAAGTTCCTTAGGGGTCTAGTTTCCAAAATGGGGTCACTTGTGGGGGGTTTCCACTGTTTAGGCACATCAGAGGCTCTCCAAATGCAACATGGCGTCCAATCTCAATTCCAACCAATTTTGGTAGGAAAATGTCAAATGGTGCTCCTTCCATTCCGAGCTCTGCCGTGCTCCCAAACAGTGGTTCCCTCCCACATATGGTGTATCAACGTACTCAGGACAAATTGGACAACAACTTTTGTGGTCCAATTTCTCCTGTTACCATTGGGAAAATAAAAAATTGGTGACTAAAATATAATTTTTGTGGGAAAAAAAAAATAGGATTTTTTATTTTCATGCCCAGGCATTATACACTTGTGTGAAGCACTTGGGGGTTCAAAGTGCTCACCAAAGATCTAGATAAGTTCCTTAGGAGGTCTAGTTTCCAAAATGGGGTCACTTGTGGGGTATCCACTGTTTAGGCACATCTGGGGCACTGCAAACGGAACATGACCCCCATCAACGTCTGCATTCCAAAACATTATTACTTCCTTTCCAAGCCCTGCCGTGCGCCCAAACAGTTTACCCCCCCCCACATATGAGGTATCAGCGTACTCCGGACAAATTGGACAACAACTTTTGGGGTCCAATTTCCTTGGGAAAATTCAAAAATTTGGGACTAAAAAATCATTTTTGTGGAAAATTGTTTTGTTTTTTTCACACCCAGGCATTTTAAACTTTTGTGAAACACTTGGGGGTTCAAAGTGCTCACAACAGATCTAGATAAGTTGCAAAGGGGTCTAGTTTCCAAAATGGTGGCACTTGTGTGGGGTTTCCACTGTTTAGGCGCATCAGGGGCTCTCCAAACGCAACATGGGGTCCAATCTCAATTCCAGCCAATTTTGGTTTGAAAAAGTCAAACGGCGCTCCTTCCCTTACGAGCTCTGCCGTGTACCCAAACAGTGGTTTTCCCCCACATATGGAGTATTGGCGTACTCAGGAGAAATTGCACAACAACTTTATCTGTCCATTTTCTCCTTTTACCCTTGTGAAAATAAAAAAAAAGTTTGTAAAAGATCATTTTTGTGACTAAAAAGTTAAATGTTCATTTTTTCCTTCCACGTTGCTTCAGCTTCTGTGAAGCACCTGAAGGGTTAATAAACTTCTTGAATGTGGTTTTGAGTACCTTGAGGGGTGCAGTTTTTAGAATGGTGTCACTTTTGGGTATTTTCTGCCATATAGACCCTTCAAAGTGACTTCAAATGTGAGGTGGTCCCTAAAAAAAATGGCTTTGTAAATTTTGTTGTAAAAATGAGAAATCGCTGGTCAACTTTTAACCCTTATAATTTTCTAACAAAAAAAAAATTTTGGTTCCAAAATTGTGCTGATGTACAGTAGACATGTGGGAAATGTTGTTTATTAACTATTTTGTGTGACATATTTCTCTGTTTTAAGGGAATAAAAATTAAAAGTTTGAAATTTGCAAAATTTTCAAAATTTTCGCCATATTTGCATTATATCGAAGAAATTTTACCACTAACGTGAAGTACAATATGTCATGAGAAAACAATCTCAGAATCGCGAAGATCCGTTGAAGCGTTCCAGAGTTATAACCTCATAAAGAGACAGTGGTCAGAATTGTAAAAATTGGCTTGGTCATTAACATACAAACCACCCTTGGGGGTGAAGAGGTTAACCCCTTCATGACCCAGCCTATTTTGACCTAAATGACCTGGCCATTTTTTGCAATTTTGACCAGTGTCCCTTTATGAGGTAATAACTCAGGAACGCTTCAACGGATCATAGCAATTCTGAGATTGTTTTTTCGTGACATATTGGGCTTCATGTTAGTGGTAAATTTAAGTAGATAATTTTTGCATTTATTTGTGAAAAAAATTGAACTTTGGCCAAAATTTAGAAAATTTTTCAATTTTCAAATTTTGAATTTTTATTCTGTTAAACCAGAGAGTTATGTGACACAAAATAGTTAATAAATAACATTTCCCACATGTCTACTTTACATCAGCACAATTTTGGGAACAACATTTTTTTTATTAGGAAGTTATAAGGGTTAAAAGTTGACCAGCGATTTCTCATTTTTACAGCAAAATTTACAAAACCATTTTTTTTAGGGACCACCTCACATTTGAAGTCACTTTGAGGGGTCTATATGGCAGAAAATACCCAAAAGTGACACCATTATAAAAACTGCACCCCTCAAGCTACTTAAAACTACATTCAAGAAGATTATTAACCCTTCAGGTGCTTCACAGGAACTAAAGCAACGTGGAAGAAAAAAATTGACATTTTAATTTTTCCAACAAAATTTTTCTTTTAGCATCAATTTTTTCATTTTTGCATGGGAAACAGGATAAAATGGACCCTAAAATTTGTTGGGCAATTTATCCTGAGTACACAGATACCTCATATGTGGTCATAAACCACTGTTTGGGCGCACGGCAGGGCTCAGAAGGGAAGGAGCGCCATTTGACTTTTTGAATGGAAAATATGCTGGAATATTTAGCGGTTGCCATGTCGCATTTGGAGAGTCCTTGTGTGCCTAAACATTGGAGCTCCCCCACAAGTGACCAAATTTTGGAAACTAGACCCCCCAAGGAACTTATCTAGATGCAGAGTGAGCACTTTGAACCCCAGGTGCTTCACAAAAGTTTATAACGCAGAGCCGTGAAAATAAAAAATCATTTTTTTTTTCTCAAAAAATGATTATTTAGCCCACTATTTTTTATTTTCACAATGGTTACAGGAGAAATTGGACCCCAAAAGTTGTTGTCTAATTTGTCCTATGTACGCTAGTACCTCACATGTGGGGGGAACCACTGTTTGGGCACACGTCAGGGCTCGGAAGGGATGTAGCGACGCTTTGAAATGCCGACTTGATGGAATGGTCTGCGGGCGGGCAGAGCCCCTGATGGCCTAAACAGTAGAAACCCCCCACAAGTGACCACATTTTGTAAACTAGACCCCTCAAGGAACTTATCTAGATGTGTGGTGAGCACCTTGAACCCCCACGTGCTTCACAGAAGTTTGTAATGCAGAGCCGTGAAAATAAAAAATCATTTTTTTCCTCAAAAACTGATTTTTTTAACCCGCAATTTTTTATTTTCACAAGGGTAACAGGAGAAATTGGACCACAAAAGTTGTTGTACAGTTTGTCCTGAGTACACTGGTACCCCATATGTGGGGGGGGGAACCACTGTTTTGGCGCATGGGAGAGCTCAGAAGGGAAGGAGCGCCATTTTCGAATGCAGACTTGATGGAATGTTCTGTGGGCGTCATGTTGCGTTTGCAGAGCCCCTGATGTGCCTAAACAGTAGAAACCCCCAAGTGACCCTATTTTGGAAACTAGACCCCCCAAGGAGCTTATCTAGATGTGTAGTGAGCACTTTGAACCCCCAAGGGCTACACAGAAGTTTATAACGCCCGGGCATGAAAATAAAAAAATTGGGGACTAAAAGATCATGTTTGTGGAAAAAATATGATTTTTTTTATTTTCCCAAAGGTAACAGGAGAAATTAGACCTCAAAAGTTGTTGTCCAATTTGTCCTGAGTACGCTGATATCCCATATGTGGGAGAAAACTACTGTATGGGCACACTTCGGGGCTCGGAAGGGAAGTAGTGACGTTTTGAAATGCCGACTTGATGGAATGGTCTGCGGCGTCATGTTACGTTTGCAGAGCCCATGATGTGCCTAAACAGTAGAAACCCCCCAAGTGACCCCATTTTTGAAACTAGATCCCCCAAGGAACTCCTCTAGATGTCTGGTAAGCACTTAGAATCTCCAAGTTCTTCACAGAAGATTTATAACGCAGAGACGTGAAAATAAAAAATCATTTTTTTTCCACAAAAATCATTTTTTTAGTCCCCAATTTTTTTTTCCCAAGGGTAGCAGGAGAAATTAGACCCCCAAAGTTGTTGTGCAATTTTTCCTGAGTACGCCGATACCCCATATGTGGGGGTAAACCACTGTTTGGGCACACGTCGGGGCTCGGAATAAAGGGAGCACTGTTTGACTTTTTGAACGCAAAATTTGCAGGAATCAATGGTGGCACCATGTCGTGTATGGACACCCCCTGATGTACCTAAACAGTGGAAACCCCTCAATTCTAACTCCAACCCTAACCCCAACACACCTCTAACCCCAACCCTAATCCCTACACACCCCTAACCCTAATACAAACCCTAACCATAACCCTAACCCCAACACACCCCTAACCCTAATCCCAACTCTAACCATAAACCTAACCACAAGCCTAACCCTAATCCCAACCCTAACCCCAAAACACCCCTAAGGCCGGGATTACACATGCGACGAAAACGGCCGTCGCTCGCATGTAAAATCCCAGCTCTGGCGCCGACACTCGGGAGTGGAGCGAGCGGCTGCATAGAACTATATGCAGCCGCGCACTCCACTCCCGAGTGCCGGCGCCAGAGCTGGGATTTCACATGCGAGCGACGGCCGTTTTCGTCGCATGTGTGATCCCGGCCTTACGCTTATCCTAACTCTAACCACAAACCTAACCCTAATTCCAACCCTAACCCTAATTCCAACCCTTATCCTAGTTCTAACCCTAAGGCTGGGTTCATATTGCGTTTTACCAGCCCGTTCAACACGTAGCGTTGACGGGCTGGTAACGGTATAGCATAACGCGATCGCGTTATGCTATACCCGCTAGTGCAGAGGAATCAGCGATGATTCATCTGTGCTAGCGGTGATGGAGCCCAGACACTGCAGCCTGCGTCCAAGGCTCCGTCACTGAATGACGACACGTCGCGAACGCATGCTGCTTCACGGCATGCGTTGCGATGCGCACACAAATGGGGTGAATGGCAGCATTAACGGACTGCGTTACACCGCGTTATACCGCGGTGAAAAGCAGTCCATCTAACGGACTGCCATAATACAATATGAACCCAGCCTAACCCTAAACCTGAGGCCCCGTGCACACATTGCGGATTCACTTGCGGATTTTTCTAAAATCCGCAGGTAAAATGACCTGCCTTTTACCTGCGTATTTAGCGCGGATTTGCTGCGGTTTTACGCCTATAATGGAATAGGTGTAAAATCGCTGCGGAATCCGCACAAAGAATTGACATGCTGCGGATTTAAAACCGCAGCAAATCCGCGCTGAAAAATCTGCAGCATGTGCACAGCATTTTTTTTTACCATTTATTTGCATTGTACTGTACATGTTTTCTGGATCTGCTGTGGATCCGCAGCGCGAAATCCGCTGCGGATCCACAGCAAAATCTGCTGCTGATCCACAACGCAATATCCGCTGCGGATCCGCAATGCAAAATCCGCTGCGAAATCCGCTGCTGATCCGCAGCAGAATCCCCTGCGGATCCGCAGCAAAATCCGCAACGTGTGCACAGAGCCTAATAGGAAAAAAAAAAATTCTTTATTATTTGTCCCTACCTATGACGGGGGGGTTCACTTACTTTTTTTTATTTTGATCACTGTGACAGTTTATCACAGTGATCAAAATAAATTTCTTGACTCTGCAGGGCGCACTGCGCCCGCCATTTTCCAAGATGGCGGCGCCCATGAAGAATCCCGGGCAGCAGCCGGGAAGGATCCAGGGACATCGGTGGACCGGAGAGGTGAGTATGGGGGTCGGAAGTGAGGGGGGGGGGTGGGAGATCGGAAGGTGGGGGCAGCGGAGGCCAGGACGAGGGGAGCTGTTAGCGACGGTGGTGACCGATCGCTGCCATCTTTCGGTGGCGGTGGCCGATTGCCGCCGTGACTCGATGTGGGAGGGGGTCAGATCGCTGTCTCCAGCCATGGCAGATGCTATTGCAGCATCAGCCATTGCTGGATTGTAATATTTCTGTCACGCTGTCTAATGATATGAATACAATGTCAGTAAACTATTTTACAGGAACCACACTCTATACAACATATAGTTTAGCAACATCAGAATGTAAGTATAAAATAGATTTACCTGACACAATCTCTGCAGAACTTAGGGTTAATCTTGAGGACTAGATGTGCAGAAACGATATAGTTGAACTCAGGGTTAATCTTGAGGACTTGATGAGCTTTAACAGGAAAGAGGAGGACCGGGGTCTAACCTGACACTGCACTGGGGTCCTAACTAATCCCTTACCTTGGAGGTACTGATAATGGTTCAGAGGTCCAAGTCTCCAGCCTAACCCTGTCTCCTGTCAGACCCTGAACCCTGTAATCAGTCCTAAGAAGGATCCTGATTACCACCAAAGGGATATGGGCTGATCTCAACTAAATACACAGATTAGACATATAAGACAGACAGGATAGCACTCACTTGCATACACACTCAAACACCGAAGGAACATAAATGGTCTGGGGAATAAACTCTAAGCAAGTTGAGCTTAAAACAGCTAAGGAGCTCTCAACTTAAGTCTATACAGATTCATTCCTATCTGTGGTCTGCATGAAGGATTTCACTGGCAACTCCCAAAGCAGACAACCAGGAATTTAAAGGAAACCAATCAACAAATAATCAATTGCAGCCGGGAGAAACTGCACCCAGTCCCAGCACCGAGCACAGACAGAATTAACTCCCTAGCTGCCAAACACAAAGAAACAGCAACTCAGCTGTGAGAAGTCAAAATGTGCAACCGCGACGATCTTCGTGGTAATGCACACATGACAATTTCACCAATTTCATTGGTGAAATATTACAGATTGCTCTGATTGGCTGTTTCACTTTTAACAGCCAATCAGTGCGATCGTGGCCACGGGGGGTTAAGCCAACCCCCTGTGGTGAAGCACAAAGGGTCTTGTGCCTGTGGGTCGAGTGACCTTTCAGTGACCCCGGTCACCCAACCCGCAGGAACGCGATCCTTTCATGACGCCACATAGGCGTCACAGGTCGGATTGGCACTGACTTTCATGACGCCTACGTGGCGTCACAGGTCGGGAAGGGGTTAATAACCACCTAAGGAAAAGCAGACAACTGTGAACTGGTATTATTCTGGGAAGGGGACAATATCCATGGAGTTTCCCAGACTAATGATAAAAACCTGCAGCTGTCCGCTTAGACTTTACTGGTTATTAAAAATGGGGGAACCCTCCCCAAAATAAAAGAGGATGTGGGGTCCCCCCTATTTTTAAAAAGCAGCAAAGGCTAAGCAGACAGTTGTGGGCTGATATTAATTGTTTTGAAGGGCCACAGATATTGGCCCCTTCCCAGACTAAAAACATCAGCCACCCCAGAAATGGCACATCCACTAGATGCACCAATACTGGCACTAAGCCTCAGCTTTTCCCAACTGCCCTGGTGCAAGGCAATAAGTGTAATGGTTTTGGGGCAGTCAAAAGAAAAAAAAACACACAAAGTTCCCTACTTTTTTTTTATTTATTGGTATTAAATGGGTAAAAGAGGGTAATTGTCGGGGAGTGCTTTTTACATTTAATCTAAAGGCTTCACCGTAATGCATAATATGGATGTCGGAAGTCAGCTAGTGCAGCCACCGATGGTGGTGCTTACCATAAACTCTCTGGTATGGTATATATCGATATCAATATAGATATATATCTATCTATAGATATAGATATCTATATCTATAGATAGATAGATATCTATATCTATAGATATAGATATCTATCTATCTATAGATATAGATATCTATATCTATATCTATAGATATATATCTATATCTATAGATAGATATATCTATAGATATAGATATATCTATATCTATAGATATATCTATCTATCTATAGATATATAGATATATATATCTATAGATATAGATATATATACACACAGTCAGGGCCAGAAATATTTGGACAGTGACACAATTTTCGCGAGTTGGGCTCTGCATGCCACCACATTGGATTTGAAATGAAACCTCTACAACAGAATTCAAGTGCAGATTGTAACGTTTAATTTGAAGGGTTGAACAAAAATATGTGTTAGAAAATGTAGGAATTGTACACATTTCTTTACAAACACTCCACATTTTAGGAGGTCAAAAGTAATTGGACAAATAAACATAACCCAAACAAAATATTTTTATTTTCAATATTTTGTGGCGAATCCTTTGGAGGCAATCACTGCCTTAAGTCTGGAACCCATGGACATCACCAAACGCTGGGTTTCCTCCTTCTTAATGCTTTGCCAGGCCTTTACAGCCGCAGCCTTCAGGTCTTGCTTGTTTGTGGGTCTTTCCCTCTTAAGTCTGGATTTGAGCAAGTGAAATGCATGCTCAATTGGGTTAAGATCTGGTGATTGACTTGGCCATTGAAGAATGTTCCACTTTTTTGCACTCATGAACTCCTGTGTAGCTTTGGCTGTATGCTTGGGGTCATTAATTATCCATCTGTACTATGAAGCGCCGTCCAATCAAGTTTGCAGCATTTGGCTGAATCTGGGCTGAAAGTATATCCCGGTACACTTCAGAATTCATCCGGCTACTCTTGTCTGCTGTTATGTCATCAATAAACACAAGTGACCCAGTGCCATTGAAAGCCATGCAAGCCCATGCCATCACGTTGCCTCCACCATGTTTTACAGAGGATGTGGTGTGCCTTGGATCATGTGCCGTTCCCTTTCTTCTCCAAACTTTTGGCTTCCCATCATTCTGGTACAGGTTGATCTTTGTCTCATCTGTCCATAGAATACTTTTCCAGAACTGAGCTGGCTTCTGGAGGTGTTTTTCAGCAAATTTAATTCTGGCCTGTCTATTTTTGGAATTGATGAATGGTTTGCATCTAGATGTGAACCCTTTGTATTTACTTTCATGGAGTCTTCTCTTTACTGTTGACTTAGAGACAGATACACCTACTTCACTGAGAGTGTTCTGGACTTCAGTTGATGTTGTGAACGGGTTCTTCTTCACCAAAGAAAGTATGCGGCGATCATCCACCACTGTTGTCTTCCGTGGGCTCCTAGGTCTTTTTGGATTGATGAGTTCACCAGTGCTTTCTTTCTTTCTCAGGATGTACCAAATTGTAATTTTGCCACTTCTAATGTTGTAGCAATTTCTTGGATGGGCTTTTTTCTGTTCTTGCAGCTTAACCCCTTCATGACCCAGCCTATTTTGACCTAAATGACCTGGCCATTTTTGCAATTCTGACCAGTGTCCCTTTATGAGGTAATAACTCAGGAACGCTTCAACGGATCCTAGCGATTCTGAGACTGTTTTTTCGTGACATATTGGGCTACATGTTAGTGGTAAATTTAGGTCGATAATTTTTGCGTTTATTTGTGAAAAAAATGGAACTTTGGCCAAAATTTAGAAAATTTCGCAATTTTCAAATTTTTAATTTTTATTCTGTTAAACCAGAGAGTTATGTGACACAAAATAGTTAATAAATAACATTTCCCACATGACTACTTTACATCAGCACAATTTTGGGAACAACATTTTTTTTTTGTTAGGAAGTTTAAAGGGTTAAAAGTTGACCAGCGATTTCTCATTTTTACAGCAAAATTTACAAAACCATTTTTTTTTTAGGGACCACCTCACATTTGAAGTCACTTTGAGGGGTCTATATGGCAGAAAATACCCAAAAGTGACACCATTATAAATACTGCACCCCTCAAGCTACTCAAAACTACATTCAAGAAGATTATTAACCCTTCAGGTGCTTCACAGGAACTAAAGCAACGTGGAAGGAAAAAATGGACATTTTAATTTTTCCAACAAAATTTTCTTTTAGCATCAATTTTTTCATTTTTGCATGGGCAACAGGATAAAATGGACCCTAAGATTTGTTGGGCAATTTCTCCTGAGTACACAGATACCTCATATGTGGTCATAAACCACTGTTTGGGCGCACGGCAGGGCTCAGAAGGGAAGGAGCGCCATTTGACTTTTTGAATAGAAAATATGCTGGAATATTTAGCGGTTGCCATGTCGCATTTGGAGAGTCCCTGTGTGCCTAAACCTTGGAGCTCCCCCACAAGTGACCCCATTTTGGAAACTAGACCCCCCAAGGAACTTATCTAGATGCAGAGTGAGCACTTTGAACCCCCAGGTGCTTCACAAATTGATCCGTAAAAAAAAGAAAGTACTTTTTTTTTCACAAAAATTTTCTTTAGCCTCAGTTTTTTCATTTTCACATGGGCAACAGGATAAAATGGATCCTAAAATTTGTTGGGCAATTTCTCCTGAGTACACAGATACCTGATATGTGGTCATAAACCACTGTTTGGGCGCACGGCAGGGCTCAGAAGGGAAGGAGCGCCATTTGACTTTTTGAATGGAAAATTAGCTCCAGTCGTTAGCGGACACCATGTCATGTTTGGAGAGCCCCTGTATGCCTAAACTTTGGAGCTCCCCCACAAATGACCCCATTTTGGAAACTAGACCCCCTAAGAAACTTATGCAGATGCACAGTGAGCACTTTGAACCCCCAGGTGCTTCACAAAAGTTTATAACGCAGAGCCGTGAAAATAAAAAATCATTTTTTTTTCTCAAAAAATGATTATTTAGCCCCATATTTTTTATTTTCACAATGGTTACAGGAGAAATTGGACCCCAAAAGTTGTCTAATTTGTCCTAAGTACGCTAGTACCTCACGTGGGGGAGAACCACTGTTTGGGCACACGTCAGGGCTTGGAAGGGATGTAGTGACGCTTTGAAATGTCGACTTGATGGAATGGTCTGCGGGCGGGCAGAGCCCCTGATGTGTCTAAACAGTAGAAACCCCCCACAAGTGACCACATTTTGTAAACTAGACCCCTCAAGGAACTTAACTAGATGTGTGGTGAGCACCTTGAACCCCCACGTGCTTCACAGAAGTTTGTAATGCAGAGCCGTGAAAATAAAAAATCATTTTTTTCCTCAAAAACTGATTTTTTAACCCACAATTTTTTATTTTCACAAGGGTAACAGGAGAAATTGGACCACAAAAGTTGTTGTACAGTTTGTCCTGAGTACACTGGTACCCCATATGTGGGGGGGGGGAACCACTGTTTTGGCGCATGGGAGAGCACAGAAGGGAAGGAGCGCCATTTTGGAATGCAGACTTGATGGAATGTTCTGTGGGCGTCATGTTGCGTTTGCAGAGCCCCTGATGTGCCTAAACAGTAGAAACCCCCCACAAGTGACCCCATTTTGGAAACTAGACCCCCCAAGGAGCTTATCTAGATGTGTAGTGAGCACTTTGAACCCCCAAGGGCTACACAGAAGTTTATAACGCTGGGCCATGAAAATAAAAAAATCATATTTTTTCCACAAACATGATCTTTTAGTCCCCAATTTTTTTATTTTCCCAAGGGTAACAGGAGAAATTAGACCTCAAAAGTTGTTGTCCAATTTGTCCTGAGTACGCTGATATCCCATATGTGGGAGAAAACTACTGTATGGGCACACTTCGGGGCTCGGAAGGGAAGTAGTGACGTTTTGAAATGCCGACTTGATGGAATGGTCTGCGGGCGTCATGTTACGTTTGCAGAGTCCCTGATGTGCCTAAACAGTATAAACTCCCCACAAGTGACCCCATTTTGGAAACTAGACCCCGCAAGGAACTTATCTAGATGTGTGGTGAGCACTTTGAACCCCCAAGTTCTTCACAGAAGTTTATAACGCAGAGCCGTGAAAATAAAAAATCATTTTTTTTTCCACAAAAATAACTTTTTTAATCCCCAATTTTTTTTTTCCCAACAGTAACACAAGAAATTAGACCCCCAAAGTTGTTGTGCAATTTTTCCCGAGTATACTAATACCCCATATGTGGGGGTAAACCACTGTTTGGGCACACATCGGGGATTGGAATAAAGGGAGCACTGTTTGACTTTTTGAACGCAAAATTTGCAGGAATCAATGTTGGCGCCATGTCGCGTATGGAGACCCCCTCCTGATGTACCTAAATAGTGGAAACCCATCAATTCTAACTCCAACCCTAACCCCAACACACCCCTAACCCCAACCCTAACCCCATACACACCTCTAACCCTAATACAAACCCTAACCATAACCCTAACCCCAACACACCCCTAACCCAATCCCAACCTAACCATAAACCTAACACAACCTAACCCTAATCCCAACCCTAACCCCAAAACACCCCTAACGCTTATCCCAACCCTAACCCTAATTCCAACCCTAACCCTAATTCCAACCCTTACCCTAGTTCTAACCCTAACCCTAGTTCTAACCCTAAGGCTGGGTTCATATGCGTTTTACCAGCCCGTTCAACACGTAGCGTTGAACGGCTGGTAACGGTATAGCATAACGCGATCGCGTTATGCTATACCCGCTAGCACAGATGAATCATCAGATGATTCATCTGTGCTAGCGGTGATGGAGCCCAGACGCTGCAGCCTGCGTCCAAGGCTCCGTCACTGAATGACGACACGTCGCGAACGCATGCCGCTTCATGGCATGCGTTGCGATGCGCACACAAATGGGGTGAATGGCAGCGTTAACGGACTGCGTTACACCGCGTTATACTGCGGTGAAACGCAGTCCATCTAACAGACTGCCATAATGCAATATGAACCCACCCTGACCCTAAGGCCCCGTGCACACGTTGCGGATTTTTCTAAAATCCGCAGGTAAAACGACCTGCCTTTAACCTGCGTATTTAGCGCGGATTTGCTGCGGTTTTTCTCTGCGGTTTTACGCCTATAATGGAATAGGTGTAAAATCGCTGCGGAATCCGCACAAAGAATTGACATGCTGCGGATTTAAAACCGCAGCAAATCTGCGCTGAAAAATCTGCAGCATGTGCACAGTGTTTTTTTTTACCATTTATTTGCATTGTACTGTACATGGTTTCTGGATCTGCTGTGAATCCACAGCGAAATCAGCTGCGGATCAGCAGCCAAATCCGCTGCGGATCAGCAGCGAAATCCGCTGCGGATCAGCAGCGGATCAGCAGCGAAATCAGCTGCGGATCAGCAGCGAAATCAGCTGCGGATCAGCAGCGAAATCAGCTGCGGATCAGCAGCGAAATCAGCTGCGGATCAGCAGCGAAATCAGCTGCGGATTAGCAGCGAAATCAGCTGCGGATCAGCAGCGAAATCAGCTGCGGATCAGCAGCGAAATCAGCTGCGGATCAGCAGCGAAATCAGCTGCGGATCAGCAGCGAAATCAGCTGCGGATCAGCAGCGAAATCCGCTGCTGATCAGCAGTGAAATCCGCTGCTGATCCGCAGCTGATTTCGCTGCTGATCCGCAGCTGATTTCGCAGCGAAATCAGCAGCGAATCAGCAGCGAAATCAGCAGCAGATCAGCAGCGAAATCAGCAGCGGATCAGCAGCGAAATCAGCAGCGGATCAGCAGCGAAATCACTGCGGATCAGCAGGAAATCAGCTGCGGATCACAGCGAAATCAGCTGCGGACAGCAGCGAAATCAGCTGCGGATCAGCAGCGAAATCAGCTGCGGATCAGCAGCGAAATCAGCTGCGGACAGCAGCGAAATCAGCTGCGGATCAGCAGCGAAATCCGCTGCGGATCAGCAGCAAAATCCGCAATATGTGCACAGGCCAATAGGAAAAAAAAAAATTCTTTATTATTTGTCCCTACCTATGACAGGGGGTTCATTTTTTTTTATTTGATCACTGTGACAGTTTATCACAGTGATCAAAATAATTTTTTGACTATGCAGGCGCACTGCGCATGCGCCGGCCGCGGGCCGCACTGCGTCCCGCCATTTTCCAAGATGGCGGCGCCCATGAAGAATCCCGGGCAGCCGCCGGGAAGGATCCAGGGACATCGGTGGACCGGGAGAGGTGAGTATGTAGGTCGGAAGTGAGGGGGGGGAATCGGAAGGTGGGGGCAGCGGAGGCCAGGACGAGGGGAGCTTTTAGTGATGGCGGTGACCGACCGCTGCCATCTTTCGGCGGCCGATCGCCGCCGTGAATCCGTGTGGGGGGG
>JARQOD010000002.1:403914993-403992967 GCA_033576555.1 Oophaga sylvatica
CGCCAGAGTCCCCCTACTTCAATCCAGAGAGCTTTGAGATCTTACAAAGAGAAGCCGCCCACTATCAGGCCCTGGGCAAAGTTCTCATCTTTGGGAACCTCAATGCAAGAACAGGGAGAGAAAACGACTTCCTGACCACGGATGGGAACATCTACATATTTGGAGCAGAGAATGACGGCCAAGACTCAGTACACACAGAGAGAAACAGCTATGACAGTACAGTCAACAAAAGTGGTAAAAAGCTCCTGAACGTATGTAGAAGTTTAGGACTTAATATTCTTAATGGACGTACCAAAGGAGACTCTTTGGGAGGTGTACACTAAACTCCCATGTAGGGAGGAGTGTAGTAGATTATGCCATTACAGATATGAACCTGGCAAATATCAGCGCCTTCATAGTCACCCCACAAACGCACCTGTCAGACTACAGCGAACTTCTTCTGTACTTGAAATCTACAGAGAAACCACCCACTCAAAAGCCACAGCATAGCGGCCTCTTCAACCGGCCTCCATCCTATAAATGGTCCAAAACGTCGGCATTAAAGTATAAAGAGGCTCTCAGCAGACCTGAAATACAGCGGATGCTCCACCACTTCTACAACCACGAGTACCAGCCTAACCCAAAGGGAGTGAGTCAAGCTACAAAGACCTCAACAATATATTCTATGCAATGGCCAGACTGTCCGACCTTAAAAAAGTCGACTACAAGAGACCAAAAGAAAAACAGATCAATGGTTGGTTTGACAGAGAATGTAAAGCCGTACGGAAGACCCTGAGAACAGCCTCAAACAAGAAACATAGAGACCCCAACCACCCTGGTCTGAGGGAAGCCTATGAAACCATACAAAGGCAGTACAAAACCATCCTCAGGAGGAAGAAGCAGAGTTACATCTCTACCAAGCTTAACCAACTCCAAGATGCTCTTCAAGACAATTCCTTCTGGGAACTATGGAACCACATGGGCACAAAAGACAAGAAAAACAACATCCATATCCAAAATGGCAACATCTGGCTCCAGTACTTCAGAGACCTCTATAAAGACATCCCAAAGGAAGAACTAAACCAAGAACAGGAAAACATAATGGCAAAACTAAAAGCAATGGAGGAAAAAGTAAAAAATTTCCAAAACCCCGTGGATACACCTATTACATTACAGGAAGTAGCAGACAGAATCTCTTCCATAAGATGTAGAAAAGCCGGTGGCCTGGATGGAATCCTACCAGAAATGCTGAAGTACAGCCCACCAGAAATACAGGCTGCAATGGTTTAAACTCTTCAATATTGTGCTAAGTGCCGGCTACTTCCCTCGTACCTGGAACCAAAGCCTCATCACACCCATCCACAAGAATGGGGACAGGTATGACCCAGCCAACTACAGAGGCATATGTGTCAGCAGCAACCTGGGGAAACTGTTCAACAGCATCCTGAACAAGAGGATCCTCAGTTTCCTCACCGAACATAACGTCCTCAGCAAGAGCCAAGCAGGGTTCATGCCAAACCACCGCACCACTGACCACATCTATACCCTGCACAGCCTCATTCAGAGACACGTCCACAATACAAAGAACGGAAAGATATGCGCCTGTTTCGTGGACTTTAAAAAGGCCTTCGATTCGGTGTGGCACCCGGGCTTATTCCTGAAACTGCTGGAGAGCGGAATAGGAGGAAAGACCTACGATGTTATCAAAAGCTCCTACACCGAGAACCTCTGCAGTGTGAGTGTGAACAGTAAAAGAACGGCTTATTTCCAGCAGAGCCGTGGAGTCAGACAAGACTGCAGCCTAAGTCCAACGCTCTTCAACATTTACATCAACGAGCTGGCTACCGCTCTGGAATCTTCCACAGCACCAGGTCCCACCCTCCACGACACCCAGGTGAAATTCCTGCTGTATGCAGATGACCTGCTGCTTCTGTCACCAACCGAGAAAGGCCTCCAAGACAACCTGAAAATCTTAGAGAAATTCAGCTCCACCTGGGCACTACCGGTCAACCTAAAGAAAACCAACATCATGGTGTTCCAGAGGAGAAAGAGAAAATTAGACCAGCACCCTTCATTTGTCCTCAACAACTGCGCCATTACAGGAACAGACAAATATACCTACCTGGGCCTAGAGATTCACCGGTCAGGAAGCTTCAAACAAGCCATAGAGACCCTGAAAGACAAGGCATGTAAAACCTTCTATGGCATCCGAAGGAAACTCTACCATCTGAAACCACCAGTGAGGGTCTGGTTAAAAATCTTCGACTCTGTCATCGCCCCAATCCTCCTGTATGGCAGTGAAGTCTGGGGTCCTCACACCTACCCAGACTGGTCAAGGTGGGATTCCAGCCCAACAGAAATATTCCACCTGGAATTCTGCAAGCACCTTCTCCAAGTCCATCGGAGCACCTCCAACAGTGCCTGCCGGGCCGAGCTGGGCAGATTCCCTCTACACCTAACGGTTCTAAAGAGGGCACTGTCATTCCGGGCTCACCTACATAGGAGCAATCCAAGCTCCCATCACCATAAAGCCCTGACACACATAGGTGAAACAGATAAAACTAGGACCCTCAGAACAGCTCACCCAAACCCAACCTCACCAGAACACCAATCACAATAACCTGACAAAAGCCGAAATCAGGAAGATAGTAGACGAAGGCCAGGAGAGGTATGTCAGTGACTGGAAGAACGACATCATCAGCTCCCAGAAACTGACCATGTACCGGAGTCTACAGAGAGACTACAGTCTGGCCCCATACCTGGAGAAACTCCCGGACCCCAGAGACCGCAAGATCCTGAGCCGGTATCGACTCAGTGCCCACAGTCTGGCCATCGAATCCGGCCGACATAGGCAGAGCTACAAGCCCAGGGAGGAAAGACTATGCCAACACTGTGACCAGGAGGCCATAGAGGACGAAACCCACTTCCTGCTACACTGCTCCAAATACTCAGCAGTGAGGGACACTCACTTCAGGAGACTCTCACATCTCTTCCCGGATTTCATCACCATGAAGGAGGAAGAGAAAACATATATCTTGCTGGGGGAAGAAGAGAGAGCAGCGGAAATAGCAGCGCGGTATGTGAGCGAATGTCAGACTGCGAGAAAGAGAACTATGATATGCCATGGACTTCTATAGCCCCCACCCTAGATCTGCCCCCATCACCCCTCCCTATGCCATGGACTTCTATAGCCCCCACCCTAGATCTGCCCCCATCACCCCTCCCTATGCCATGGACTTCTATAGCTTCCACCCCGGATCTGCCCCCATCACCCCTCCCTATGCCATGGACTTCTATAGCCCCCACCCCGGATCTGCCCCCATCACCCCTCCCTATGCCATGGACTTCTATAGCCCCCACCCCGAACCTGCGCCCATCCCCCCTCCCTATGCCATGGACTTCCATAGCCCCTACCCTAGTTCTGCCCCTACTCAACATCCCTATCCCCCTTTTGTACACTGGCTTTGGCAAAACTAATGTGTATTTAGTCCTGCCAATAAAGCTTCTTTGAATTGAATTGATATATCTAATATATATATCTATATCTATATATATATAGATATATCTATCTATCTATATATATCTATATATAGATATATCTATCTATCTATATATATATAAATAGAGAGAGAGAGAGAGAAGAGAGAGAGAGAGAGAGAAGAGAGAGAGAGAGAAGAGAGAGAGAGAGAGAGAGGAGATGAGAGAGAGAGAGAGAGAGAGAGAGAAGAGAGAGAGAGAGAGAGAGAGAGAGAGAGAGAGAGAGATACCGTATATACTCAAGTATAAGCCGAGATTTTCAGCCCATTTTTTAGGGCTGAAAGTCCCCCTCTCGGCTTATACGCGGGTCATATACGGGGTCGCGGGGGAGCTCCTTCCTGCAGAGGTCACATGGTACCGCTCATTAAAGTCATGAATATGCACATATTCATGACTTTAATCAGCGGTACCACGTGACCGCTGTAGGACTGAAGCGCTGCGGAGACCGCGGGAGAAGAGGAGAGGCTGCAGAGTCGCGCCGGCGGAGGGGTGAGTATAGCGATATTTACTTGTCCTCTCTCCACCGCTGCGTGCTGCTCCCTCGTCCGACTCCTCTGGCTGTGAATGTTCAGGCAGAGGGCGCGATGACGTCGTTAGTGAGCGCTGCGCCATCTGCCTGATCACTGCCGAGGACCCGGAAGACAGCGGCGTGCAGCAGTGCAGAGAGGACAGGTAAATATCGCAGGTGCCGGGCTCCTGAGCAAGCATTGACACCGGCACCTGTTCCCATAACCCGCCAGTGTCACCGCCTGCTCAGGACACCGGCACCTGTCCCCCAGCGATGAGAGGTGAGTATGTCTTTTTGCAGCAGCAGCAGCATAAGGGACATACTATGGGACATAATCTGTGCAGCATATGGGGCATAATCTGGAGCATATTGGGCATAATCTGGAGCATATGGGGCATAATCTGGAGCATATGGGCATAATCTGGAGCATATGGGGCATATTGGGCATAATCTGGAGCATATGGGGCATAGTCTGTGGAACATATGGGGGCATTATATGGAGCATATGGGGGCATAATATCTGGAGCATATTGGCATAATCTGGAGCATATGGGGGCATAATCTGGAGCATATGGGGGCATAATCTGTGGAGCATATGGGGGCATAATCTGGAGCATATGGGGGCATAATCTGTGGAGCATATGGGGGCATAATCTGTGGAGCATATGGGGCATAATCTGTGGAGCATATGGGGGCATAATCTGTGGCGCATATTGGGCATAATCTGGAGCATATGGGGGCATAATCTGTGGATCATACGGGGCATAATCTGTGCAGTTTATGGGGCCTAATCTGTGGAGCATCATATGGGGGCATAATCATTTTTCACACTAGGCTTATACGCGAGTCAATAAGTTTTCCCAGTTTTTTGTGGCAAAATTAGGGGGGTCGGCTTATACACGGTCGCTTATACATGAGTATATACGGTATATAGATATATATATCTATATAGATATATGTCTATATAGATATAGATATATATCTATATATATCTATAATATATATTTATATATATAGATAATATAGATATATATAGATATATATCTATATATATCTATATATATTCAGCTATGAAAGCGCCAATAAAACTTAACCTTTAATACTTACATATTATAAGAGCCGTGCTCAAAAACACACAGATGTGTAAAAAATTTGCACACAATTCAACAATCACAACATAAACATATAAGTGCCTACGACTACAACTGTGCCATATATAAGATCCCCTTATTTCAGCAATGTCCTGAGACGGCGGCCCGTAGAATAGAGCTGTACCCCTGTTGTGCGTCATGCAAGAGCTCCTGCTCGGGTAAGGGCAGTACCCAATATTAGACCCTAAGTAAATGACCCCCAATGTCCTTCCCTACACGTTTTTTCCTTGACATATAGAGGCCTCACGGGGCAGAATGTAAATATAGGGAGGATTGCGGAGTGGTAGAAAATTCAAACACAGGGTTCAAAAAACAGGTCCTTAAAAAAAGAAGTGCAGTGGCACTAAGCTTTAATAGAGGCAAATTCAATTGAAGCATATTGTGTGCCTAACAGCCTCAAGGTCATCATGTGCCGTCGGGGGCACTTATGTTTATATTGTGATTAGTTGAATTGTGCGAGGACATCAATAACGTTACCGCTCACCATGGCCGCCGGAACACACAGTAGAATATGAATCCAGCTGCTGCGACGAGCTGTGACGTGAGTAAGGCTATTGCAGTTCACAGCCGATGAAATATAGTAACCTTACTAACGTCACCGCTTGCAGCATAAAAATCAACAGTCAGTTCGCACGCTGCAAGCAGTGACGTCATTAAGGTTACCGCAGTTCATTGCTGTGAACTGCGATAACTTTACTGAAGTCACCGCCAGTCATAGCAGCCGGATTCACATGCTACTTTGAGTGTTTGGCCGGCGTCACACTGGCGAGTGTGATGCGAGTAAGTCGCACGACTTTCTCGCATCAACACCCGGCACCAGGGCCGGCGTCAGCACCCAGCATACCCCGGAAAGTGCGGGGTCCTGAGCAGGCAGGGGGGCCCCACTCGCCATCAGGCACCCCAACGCCCGTTAGCGGAGGAGAGCGGTACCAGCGCCGCCACTGGGCCCCCCGCTTGCTCAGGGCCCCGGTAGCAGCTGGCACAATACTTACCCTCCCCGTGCCTCCGCTGCTGCAGCTCCGGGCTCCAGGAGGCGCCTGCAGGGCGCCGGCGCTTCCTCTCACAGCAGCGCCGCTGAATGACGTCATCATTCAGCGGCCGGCTGTGGCAGAGAGAGCGCGGACGCCGGACAGGTGAGATGTGTGTATGTGAGAGTGCTGCGGTGCTGTCTGTGTGTGGTGCTGTATGTGTGATGGTGGTGGGGGGCAGGCAGTGATGGTGGTGAGGAGGCAATGATTATGATGGGGAGGCGATGATAATGGGGAGGCGATGATGATGGGGAGGCAATGATGATGGGGAGGCAATGATGATGGGGAGCAATGATGATGGGGAGACAATGATGATGGGAGGCAATGATGATGCGGAGGCAATGATGATGGGAGACAATGATGATAATGATAGGGAGGCGATGATGATGGGGAGGCGAAGATGATGGGGAAGCAATGATGATGGGGAGGCAATGATGATGATGATGGGGAGTCTTTCCACAGCGCCCTTTCCTGAGCCGTAACAGCGCAGAACGCAGCACAGTGCAAGGAGAGCTCCATATTTTGTATGGAGCATTACATGGGGACCAGTATCCTGTATGGAGCATTATTTTGGGTCCAATATTCTTTATGGAGCATTATATTTAGCCCATAATACTGTATGGAGGACTATGTGGTGCCCATAATATTGTATGGAGGACCGTACAGTCATGGCCAAAAGTTTTGAGAATGACACAAATATTATATTTTCACATGATCTGCTGCCCTCTGGTTTTTATTGTGTTTGACAGATGTTTTTATCACAGACAGAAATATAATAATTGCAAACATATGAGTAACAAAAGCTTATATTGACAGTTAGAATGAGTTAATGCAGCAAGTCAATATTTGCAGTGTTGACCCTTCTTCAGGACCTCTGCAATTCTCCCTGGCATGCTCTCAATCAACTTCTGGACCAAATCCTGACTGATAGCAGTCCATTCTTGCACAATCAATGCTTTCATTTTGTCAGAATTTTTAGGTTTTTGTTTGTCCACCCGTCTCTTGATGTTTGACCACAAGTTCTCAATGGGATTAAGATCTGGGGAGTTTCCAGGCCATGGACCCAAAATCTCTATGTTTTGTTCCCCGAGCCATTTAGTTATCACCTTTGCTTTATGGCAAGGTGCTCCATCATGCTGGAAAAGGCATTGTTGATCGCCAAACTGCTCTTGGAGGGTTGGGAGAAGTTGCTCTTGGAGGACATTCTGGTACCATTCTTTATTCATGGCTGAGTTTTTAGGCAAGACTGTGAGAGAGCCGATTAGCTTGGCTGAGAAGCAACCCCACACATGAATGGTTTCAGGATGCTTAACAGTTGGCATGAGACAAGACTGGTGGTAGCGCTCACCTTGTCTTCTCCGAATGAGGCGTTTTCCTGATGTCCCAAACAATCGAAAAGGGGATTCATCAGAGAAAATAACTTTACCCCAGTCCTCAGCAGTCCACTGCCTGTACCTTTTGCAGAATATCAGTCTGTCCATGATGTTTTTTCTGGAGAGAAGTGGCTTCTTTGCTGCCCTCCTTGAGACCAGGCCTTGCTCCAAGAGTCTCCGCCTCACAGTGCGTGCAGATGCACTCACACCTGCCTGCTGCCATTCCTGAGCAAGCTCTGCACTGCTGGTAGCCCGATCCCGCAGCTGAAACACTTTTAAGAGACGGTCCTGGCGCTTGCTGGTCTTTCTTGGCGCCCTGGAGCCTTTTTGGCAACAATGGAACCTCTCTCCTTGAAGTTCTTGATGATGCGATAGATTGTTGACTGAGGTGCAATCTTTCTAGCTGCGATACTCTTCCCTGTTAGGCCATTTTTGTGCATTGCAATGATGACTGCACGTGTTTCTTTAGAGATAACCATGGTTAACAGAAGAGAAACAATGATGCCAAGCACCAGCCTCCTTTTAAAGTGTCCAGTGGTGTCATTCTTACTTAATCATGACAGATTGATCTCCAGCCATGTCCTCATCAACACCCACACCTGTGTTAATGGAGCAATCACTGAAAAGAGGTTAGCTGGTCCTTTTAAGGCAAGCTGCAATGATGTTGAAATGTGTTTTGGGGGATAAAGTTCATTTTCTAGCCAAATATTGACTTTGCAAGTAATTGCTGTTAAGCTGATCACTCTTTATAACATTCTGGAGTATATCAAATTGCCATTAGAAAAAGTGAAGCAGTAGACTTTGTAAAAATTAATATTTGTGTCATTCTCAAAACTTTTGTCCATGACTGTACTGTCCAGTCTGTACTGTGCGCTGTGAGGATTTGGCGGTTTCTGAGCTATTGTAGAATTTACAATAGATATCCCTCATGTAATGCAAGAAGTGAAATCTTTGGCATTGTACTATACCCATATTTCACTGCCGTATCTGTGCATCATGAATCGTGGTCTGTGCTAAAGGGGCCCACTGAGACTCTTTCGCCTGGGGCCCATAAAAACCTGGAACCGGCCCTGCCCGGCACGGCCGCCCGCTCTCGGACCCGAGTGTGCGGCTGCATGTATTTCTATGCAGCCGCACACTCTGGTCCGAGAGCGGGCGGCCGTGCCGGGTGTTGATGCAAGAAAGTCGTGCGACTTACTCGCATAACACTCGCCAGTGTGATGCCCGCCTTTAGGCTGCCGTGGTGAGCGATAACGCCTCTTATGTCACCACTCATCACAGCCTCCGGATGCAGCAGAGTTTGGGATTGTCATGGGACATCCATATTATGGATTACGGAGGACCCTTTGGATAATTTTTTTTTTCTATGGTATTAAATGGGTAAAGAGGGTAATTGTCAGTGAGTGCTTTTACAATTAAAGCAAACCTGCCACCTTATTTTTTGTATATAAGGTGCGGCCACCACCATTGGGGCTTATCTATAGCATTCTGGAATGCTATAGATAAGCCCCCGATGTTTTTCTTATCTTTCAGGTTACAAGTTAGATTATACTCACCCGGGGGGCGGTCCGGTCCGATGGGGGTCGCAGGTCCGGGTCCGGCACCTCCCATCTTCTTGCAATGTCATCTTCCTTGCTTCTGTCGCGGCTCCTCGCAGGCGTAATTCTCTGCCTGTTGAGGGCAGAGCAAAATACTGCAGTGCACAGGCGCCGGGAAAGGTCAGAGAGGCCCGTAATTTACTCTGCCCTCAACAGGGCAGAGCAATACACCTGCGCCGGAGGCGCGACAGAAGCAAGGAAGATTACCTCATTGTATGAAGATGGGAGGCGCCGGACTTGACCTGCGACACCCATCAGACCGGAACGCGCCCCGGGTGAGTATAATCTAACTTATTTTTCTTATCTTTCAGGTTACATCGGGGGGGCTTATCTACAGCATTCCAGAATGCTGCAGATAAGCCCCAATGGTGGTGGCCGCACCTTATATACAAAAAATTAGGTGACAGGTTCTCTTTAAAGAACTTGTCTATGTGTGTTATTTCTTTCTTTTGACTACAGTGTTAGTAATGGAGGGGTGTCAGACAGAAAACATTTCCCAGATTGCAATCGGGAAAAGCAGAGGCTAAGCGCCAGAATTGCCACATCTAATGGATAATTTCTGGGGCGACCGAGAGCTGATGTTATTAGTCTGGGAAGGGGCCAATATCCGTGGCTCCTTGCCAGCCTATTAATACCAGCCTGCAGCTGTCCGTATCCTTTGCTGGTTAAAGGCTAAGCAGACAGCTTTAACCCCTTTACAATGTTTAGGCATGTCGTAGGTCACCTACATCCCTTTGATGGGGGGCTCAGCACCGAGACATCTTTTCAAGCACACGACAACTGATTTGATCAGCTGCCATGTGCCCCTAACAACCACTATGCTGCTTTTTATCTTTTCATCTGGAGAAGTGTAGAAGTCAAGGAAAAAGTGGGGAATGTGCTCTAGAAGTGATCAGCTATAGATGACTGTTTTCTGCAGAGACAAATCCTGGCTGGAAGAAGTCATGGCGATCTGTGTCTGTGCTGGAAGTAATCAGTTTATCTATAGACGTCACTGGTAAGCCAGTGTGTTACCTGTGCACTATACAGTATATACAGAGCTCCTGTGTATAATGTCACTGGTGATCCCTGTACACTGACACTGTATACAGAGCGTCTGTGTATTATGGCATTTATGGTAACATTGTTAATAGTATTGCGTTTTGGTAATATTTGGTCTTGTCATGGTGTGGAGGTACTTGTCCCTAGTATGTGGTATTATTCGGTCACAACGTGGGGTTTATATCTGGTCATAGTGGGGTGGTAGTGGTCACTAGTGTGTCATTATTCTGTCACTATTTGGGGGTATTATGTGGTCTGGTCATTGTGTGGAGGTATTAATCCCCTGTATGTGATATTATTTGGTCACTATATGGAGGTAATATGAGGTATGGTCACGGTGTGGTAGTATTTGTCTCTAGTATGTGGTATTATTCGGTGATTACGTGTGGTTAATACGTGGTCTGGTCATAGTGTGGTGGTATTTATTCCATGTATATGGTATGTTTGGTCACTATGTGGAGGTAATATCTAGTCTGGTCATTGTCTGTTATTTTGCACATATTTGCTGCTGAGGCCAGAGATTAGGTGCAGCAGACAGTTGAGTTAACGGATGGACAAGAAGTCAACCTTTCCAATTTGAGCAAGGTTCCTTTGGTACTAATTTTCAAAACTTGTAGAAAACCCTTTAAAACTATCCACCATACTAAGAAGTGACTGGAACAATGTGTGGTGGACAGGAGGCAATAAGATTACGTAAGAAGGGTTTAGTACCTTAACTTTTAGTTACTGTTAAGGTACTGTCACACTAAATGAGATGGCTAACAAGATCGCTACAGCGTCAGCGATTTTATGACGCAGTAGCGATATCGTTAGCGACGCAGCTGTGTGTGACATGTAGCAGCGATGTGGCCCCTGCTGCGATGTCGCTGATCGCTTATGAACGTTCTGAGCCGTTTTTTGGTCGTTGGTGTGCCGCTGGTGAGCCTGAATCGCTGAGTGTGACACCCTTTATGAACGACTTCACCAGCATCGCAGGTGGGACTAGGTTTTCCCAACGACCGCAGAGGTCGTCATACAGATCGCTGACCGCTGATGAGATCTTTGTGTTTGGTAGCTAACTAGCGACCACATAGCGATCGCACCAACGATCTCGCCAGGTCGTGTCGTTGTCGTGATCGCTAGTGCGATTGCTAAGTGTGACAGTGCCTTTACTTGCATTTTGTGGTTGAGAAAAATGTGCGTGGCTAACAAAATGGCTTTTTAATTGGGCGTGGTTTCCTAATACAAACGGAACGTGTTAAAAAATTGAATCCCATCCCTGAACAACACTAAAATGTAACAAATACTTCAAACTCTTTAGATCACACTATCTCTTTATTTTACAAAACCTTCTAAGAAGAGCAGACGCCATTGTGAGATTTCCCAGCATTTTTTTTCAAAATGGGAGATTGACTTGGGTAGACCCTTATTAGTTGAAGAAAGAACAAAGATTCTCTTGTGTACATTCAGGTCATCGCTCTATTCGACATCACAGGAGAGGAGCTACAAAATCTTGTCGAGGTGGTACAGATGCCCATCAGATTTAAACTTAATTTATCCAACACCACCAGATACGTGTTGGAGATGCTTAAAAGACAGAGGCTCATTTGTACACATTTGGTGGCACTGCCCACTCATACAGAAACTGTGGTTAGCGTCCTTTGATCTCTTCAACAAACTGTCTATAACTAAAATTAAGGATACCCTGATGGTACACTTAAAAAAGCCTATAATGATAAAAAAAAAAAAAAATCGACAACAGGAGACAATTATTGATTCCGTTACAAAACCAAGAGGAATCACCGACTTGTCGATATGTCACAACATATAATTCAAAGGGACAACAAGAACGATCGATTCTTAAAAACATTGGTCGATTTTGAGGATGGACGAGGTACATTGGAGATCTGGTGGGCTCTTATCCAAGCATTACTTTCCAAAAAGGAAAGTCTATAGGAGACAGGATTGTGCGTAGTCACTTTACACCGCCAAGACAGGGGACCTGGCTTTCTAGCGATTTGAAAGGCTGTTATAAATGCAGCGGTTGCATGTCCTGTCTTGGCTACAGGAAGACACTTTAAGAGCAATGTTACGAGTCAAGAATATCAGATAAAGCATTTTATTAATTGCCGTTCAAAAGGAATTATCTACAAAGCAGTTTGACCTTGTGGCCTTGAATATGTGGGAAAAATAATACGCGAATTTAGGAGACGTATAGGCGAACACTTAAGAGATATCGCCCATAAGAGAGACACCCCTCTACCGCGACACATGACTGTCTTTCACAATGGTGACATTTCTGACCTGAAATTTCTGGGAATTGACAAAGTGGATGCACCTAGGAGAGGTGGTAATTGGAACCAGAGGATTTTACAGTGCGAGACTAAATGGATTTTTTGTCTAAAAACTCAGACTCCCTTGGGCCTCAATGAGATCCTGACTTATAATTGTTTTTGTAAAGACATAAGGGCGAGTTAAGGTGAGCCGCTGAGGAGTGGGGGCGCCGTGTAACTTAGGGTGTCAACCTCCACTGTCAGGCAGGCCAACAGATAGGGATCAGTTTTTCCACCAGCACTATGATTATCTCTTGGTTCATCCATTCCACCTCCCCCCCCCCCTTTTTCTATCCTTTGATTGACCTGCTCATATATTTAATTTCTTTCTCTGTTCAAAGAAACCATATGCAGGGTAACTGAGGGTCATTTAGGGCGAGCCGTCGCGGAGTGGGGGCGCCATTTCTCGTTTCTGTCCTAGGGTGTCAACCTCCACTGTAAGGCAGGTTGACTTTTTAGGGTGATGGCAGGGACAGCACAAAATCTCTCTAATTGTACCATCATATTTTTCTAGATAATCCCACATGATCTCCAATGTACCACTACTCCTTTTTGTAATAGATCTTCACCCTATTCTCTGTATTAGCAAAATTATACGGTTCGCTATATCAGATATGCTGCCTTTTCAAGACTGTCAATGCCTTTTCCTTTTTAGCTCTCCTCCTTAAATGGAGTGGTAGGGCTTTTTTCATATTCATACAATTTTACATGCTTCCTCCACTTATTTACAGATGAGAACCATTTAGAATAATATCTGTGGCATTTCTCCAAATTTTACGTGGAGGTTTTCAGCATAGTTAAAAATGAGTTTGTTCTTTTATGTTCATCCCATTAGATGTATCTCGTGTTAAGAATCCTCTAATTATCTTACTTCACCTAAGAAGATTTGACCATAATTATGGCTACTGTTCATTATGATATGTGTTTTGTTAAATTGAGTTGGGCCCAAACTACTAATTAAGTCGATTTCAGAAATTACGTTTGCGTTCCACCACCAGTCCTGATGGTACTCATAGGGGTGACGCTGCTTCACCCCACCCACTAATGATACGGGCTCTGAAAATGATGTTTGCGCTCCACCTGTATGTCTGTTGGAAAGGTAATGATGCCGCTCTGGGAGTGGCTTCACTAACAGAAGGGACGTCTGCAGGCCATCTTTGCGCTCCGGAGAAGAGCGCACCAGAACTGACGTTATTTCTGCCTGCTTCAGCGCACTATTTAAATGAGGTAAAGGAACATTTACCGCTCCCACTTTTTCTTCCTAACAGGCGTGCAAGAGATCACGTATTGCACAGGTGATAATTTTATCACCTGCTCAAGCATTAATTCCATCACCTTTGCAATACTAAGGAAATCCTGAAAATATGACCTGTTGGTGGGTCCTCAGGACTGGAGTTGAGAAATACTGTTCTAGGTTCTTCAAAGTAGCCACTTTTGCTTTGATTACTGCTTTGCACACTCTTGGCATTCTCTTGATGAGCTTCAAGAGGTAGTCACCGGAAATGGTCTTCCAACAGTCTTGAAGTAGTTCCCAGAGATGCTTAGCACTTGTTGGCCCTTTTGCCTTCACTCTGCGGTCCAGTCACCACAAACCATCTCGATTGGGTTCAGGTCTGGTGACTGTGGAGGCCAGGTCATCTGGCGTAGCATCCATCACTTTCCTTCTTGGTTAAATAGCCCTTACACAGCCTGGCGTGTGTTTGGGGTCATTGTCCTGTTGAAAAATAAATGATGGTCTAACTAAATGCAAACCGGCTGGAAAAGCATGCCGCTACAGGATGCTGTGGTAGCCATGATGTTTCAGTATGCCTTCAATTTTGAATAAATCCCCAACAGTGTCACCAGCAAAGAACCCCACACCATCTCCTCCATGCTTCACGGTGGGAACCAGGCATGTAGAGTCCATCCGTTCACTTTTTCTGCGTCGCACAAAGACACAGTGGTTGGAACCAAAGATCTCAAATTTGGACTCATCAGACCAAAGCATAGACCTCCACTGGTCTAATGTCCATTCCTTGTGTTCTTTAGCCCAAACAAGTCTCTTCTGCTTGTTGCCTGTACTTAGCAGTGGTTTCCTAGCAGCTATTTTACCATGAAGGCCTGCTGCACAAAGTCTCCTCTTAACAGTTGTTGTAGAGATGTGTCTGCTGCTAGAACTCTGGGTGGCATTGACCTGGTCTCTAATCTGAGCTACTGTTAAACTGCGATTTCTGAGGCTGGTGACTCAGATAAACTTATCCTCAGAAGCAGAGGTGACTCTTGGTCTTTCTTTCCTGGGGCAGTCCTCATGTGAGCCAGTTTCTTTGTAGCGCTTGATGGTTTTTGCAACTGCACTTGAGGACACTTTCAAAGATTTCCCAATTTTTCGGACTGACTGACCTTCATTTCTTAAAGTAATGATGGCCACTCGTTTGTCTTTACTTAGAATTTGTATTATGGCAAGAAAAAAGCAGCTAACAGTCTATTCAGTAGGACTATCAGCTGTGTATCCACCAGACTTCTGCACAACACAACTGATGGTTCCAACCCCATTTATAAGGCAAGAAATCACACTTATTAAAACTGACAGGGCACACCAAGAGAAGTGAAAACCATTTCCGGTGACTACCTCTTGAAGCTCATCAAGAGAATGCCAAGAGTGTGCAAAGCAGTAAACAAAGCAAAAGGTGGCTACTTTGAAGAACCTGGAATATAAGACATATTTTCAGTTGTTTCACACTTTTTTGTTAAGTGTATAATTCCACATGTGTTAATTCATAGTTTTGATGCCTTCAGTGTGAATGTACAATTTTCATAGTCATGAAAATACAGAAAAATCTTTAAATGAGAAGGTGTCCAAACTTTTGGTCTGTACTGATATATGTATATATATATATTATAATAATATACATACACATAAAATATATACATACACACACATTATATTGGCGCTCAGATTTAATCACACTTTTTATCTGTGAGAAATAATTGAGACCGTTTAATTAGTGCTTATACAATTGTTGATATATACAACATGCACGATTTAAGTTTCAAGTTCCAACGTTACTATAACCGGTCTTAATAATCTGAGGTTGTTTTTGCAATCGATGGTCCAGACAATAAATATTTGATGAACTCTGAGTTCTGGCCAAATCAATTGAGAAGGCTATTAATATTCTTGAGTGAATTTTAAACAGCTATTCATACTTGCAATCTTTTTTGTTTTTTTTCTTTTTTGGTGTGTACACAGTTTTTTTGAATACATTATTAATGGACCTTTAAGGTTTTTAATTGAACCATTAAAAGTTACATTTTAATACACATTCCTACCTTGCTTTCATATTATTTGTGATTGATGGATATAGATCTTTTCAACCAAAATTACACACACAATGGAGGTGGCCTTGTCCTTGTGTAGCTCCTCGATTTCTAGATTTAAGAAAGGTCTTCTTAGACATATTCTCACTGCTACCAGGAACGTGATTCCTAGATGTTGGAAACAGGAAAAGGTTCCCTCGCACTCTAATTTGGTGATGGAACTCAACGACATATATAGAATGGAGAAACTGATAGAACAACTGAATGGTACCATAGGAAAGGTATATAACACTTGGGCTCCCTGGGTTATGTTTAGAGAATCATCGGAATTGGACTCTTGGTTGATAGACCCATAGATGATGGGTCATATAAGTTTACCTACTGGATGGAGTCACATCTCCTATCCCACTCCTTAAAATCCTCACCCCCCCCTTTTTTTTTTTCTTATTCCCTCTTTCTACTCACTCTTCTTTCCCCCATGTTTCTTTTCTATCTCCTTTTCTTTTGTAAACCTAGAGTCTTAGTCTATGTACCTTCTTCTTTAAAATTTAATTCAATTACAAACAAAGTAATACTGATGTTAATTGCCTACAGTTATGGCCAAAAGTTTTGAGAATGACACAAATATTAATTTTTACAAAGTCTACTGCTTCACTTTTTCTAATGGCAATTTGCATATACTCCAGAATGTTATAAAGAGTGATCAGCTTAACAGCAATTACTTGCAAAGTCAATATTTGGCTAGAAAATGAACTTTATCCCCCAAAACACATTTCAACATCATTGCAGCCCTGCCTTAAAAGGACCAGCTAACCTCTTTTCAGTGATTGCTCCATTAACACAGGTGTGGGTGTTGATGAGGACATGGCTGGAGATCAATCGGTCATGATTAAGTAAGAATGACACCACTGACACTTTAAAAGGAGGCTGGTGCTTGGCATCATTGTTTCTCTTCTGTTAACCATGGTTATCTCTAAAGAAACATGTGCAGTCATCATTGCAATGCACAAAAATGGCCTAACAGGGAAGAGTATCGCAGCTAGAAAGATTGCACCTCAGTCAACAATCTATCGCATCATCAAGAACTTCAAAGAGAGAGGTTCCATTGTTGCCAAAAAGGCTTCAGGGCGCCCAAGAAAGACCAGCAAGCGCCAGGACCGTCTCTTAAAAGTTTCAGCTGCGGGATCGGGCTACCAGCAGTGCAAAGCTTGCTCAGGAATGGCAGCAGGCAGGTGTGAGTGCATCTGCACGCACTGTGAGGCGGAGACTCTTGGAGCAAGGCCTGGTCTCAAGGAGGGCAGCAAAGAAGCCACTTCTCTCCAGAAAAAACATCATGGACAGACTGATATTCTGCAAAAGGTACAGGCAGTGGACTGCGGAGGACTGTGGTAAAGTTATTTTCTCTGATGAATCCCCTTTTCGATTGTTTGGGACATCAGGAAAACGCCTCATTCGGAGAAGACAAGGTGAGCGCTACCACCAGTCTTGTCTCATGCCAACTGTTAAGCATCCTGAAACCATTCATGTGTGGGGTTGCTTCTCAGCCAAGGGAATCGGCTCTCTCACAGTCTTGCCTAAAAACACAGCCATGAATAAAGAATGGTACCAGAATGTCCTCCAAGAGCAACTTCTCCCAACCCTCCAAGAGCAGTTTGGCGATCAACAATGCCTTTTCCAGCATGATGGAGCACCTTGCCATAAAGCAAAGGTGATAACTAAATGGCTCAGGGAACAAAACAGAGATTTTGGGTCCATGGCCTGGAAACTCCCCAGATCTTAATCCCATTGATAACTTGTGGTCAATCATCAAGGGACGGGTGGACAAACAAAAATCTAAAAATTCTGACAAAATGAAAGCATTGATTGTGCAAGAATGGACTGCTATCAGTCAGGATTTGGTCCAGAAGTTGATTGAGAGCATGCCAGGGAGAATTGCAGAGGTCCTGAAGAAGAAGGGTCAACACTGCAAATATTGACTTGCTGCATTAACTCATTCTAACTGTCAATATAAGCGTTTGTTACTCATATGTTTGCAATTATTATATTTCTGTCTGTGATAAAAACATCTGTCAAACACACATAAAAACCAGAGGGCAGCAGATCATGTGAAAATATAATATTTGTGTCATTCTCAAAATTTTTGGCCATGACTGTACATGAGCAAACACCTCAGGCGCTCATTCAACATTTGTCTTATATGTATGACTTTCTGGGGAAAAGTTATCATAGTTGCTATATAATTTTTTTTGCATGCGATAGTAGAAGAGGTATGTTCTTTTCTCTTCCTGTTATTAATGATTGATATGTATAAATACCTCAAACTTGAGTTACACAAAAAATGTAACAAATACTTAACTGGCAGAAAAATCTGATGTGAAACTTCTCTGCTATGCCTGAACATGCACATGACATTAGACTCTGTTCATATCACCATTACGGTAAATTGGATTTAACAGGCATAACTAATAACCAATTTCTAGGCAGTTGGACCCACACTGACTAGAATAAGTATGTAACTACATAAAAGTATATATATACAGTACAGACCAAAAGTTTGGACACACCTTCTCATTCAAAGATTTTTCTGTATTTTCATGACTATGAAAATTGTAGAATCACACTGAAGGCATCAAATGAATGAATTAACACATGTGGAATTATACATTACACTTTACAAAAAAAGTCTGAAACAACTGAAAATATTGTATGTCTTATATTCTAGGTTCTTCAAAGTAACCACCTTTTGCTTTGATTACTGCTTTGCATGCAGAAAAGGTGAACGGATGGACTCTGTATGCCTAGTTCCCACCGTGAAGCATGGAGGAGGTGGTGTGATAGTGTGGGGGTGCTTTGCTGGTGACACTGTTGGGGATTTATTCAAAATTGAAGCGGTGAGAAGTCCGGCTCACCCTAAACCATCTCGATTGGGTTCAGGTCTGGTGACTGTGGAGGCCAGGTCATCTGGCGTTGCACGCCAACACTCTCCTTCTTGGTCAAATAGCCTTTACACAGCCTGGAGGTGTGTTTGGGGTCATTGTTCTGTTGAAAAATAAATAATGGTCCAACTAAACGCAAACCAGATGGAATAGCATGCCGCTGCAAGATGCTGTGGTAGCCATGCTGGTTCAGTATGCCTTCAATTTTGAATAAATCCCCAACAGTGTCACCAGCAAAGCACCCCCACATCATCACACCACCTCCTCCATGCTTCACGGTGGGAACCAGGCATGTAGAGTCCATCCGTTCCCCTTTTCTGATTGCAAAGCAGTAATCAAAGCAAAAGGTGGCTACTTTGAAGAACCTAGAATATAAGACATACTTTCAGTTGTTTCACACTTTTTCGTAAAGTGTAATGTATAATTCCACATGTGTTAATTCATAGTTTTGATACCTTCAGTGTGATTCTACAATTTTCACAGTCATGAAAATACTGAAAAATCGTTGAATGAGGTGTGTCCAAACTTTTGGTCTGTACTGTATATCACATCACACCACATACACCAAGCGTTCTAGCATTCTGCTCCACTAAGAATAATATGTGGGCAGAACATAGTATGGATTGTCCCTAGAGGACAGCAGCCACATAGGAACATAGGAGGCATGATTAATATGCCTCTCCTGCGAAATACAAGCTACTCTGCATGATCAGGCATGTTGGAATTAAATTCAATAATTTATCGTCTATTAGAACAGATTTTTTTTTAAATTCAATCAGATAGCACCTTCAGTTTATCTTTTATTATATCAGCGTTGTCATGATTACTGATACTTTTTCTCATACTGTCAACTTCCTGTATAAAGAGATTAGAAAAAAAGCCCTTTTCTCCCTTTCCATAATTATTATTGTGTCGGTTACATAAGCTATTGCAAAGCTTCCACTCACTTCACATATATCCTCAGGCACAGGTGGTGTGAATGGGATCAAAAAAACAAACCAAAAAAAAACATAGAAAAGTTATTTCTAAAGGAAACTGGAATGTCAGATTCAGGATGACCCTAAGTTTTGTTTCCTGATCTTTCATTTTGTCCAACAAACTTATGGAATGGCCGTTATACACCACACGTGTAGTTAAAAATTATAATACACACACGGTCAAAATTGTTGGTATCCCTCGTTTAATGGAAGAAAAACCCACAGTGGTGACAGAAATAGCTTGATTCTGACAAAAGTAATAAATGAAAAATCTGTGAAAATTGATCAAATTAAAGTCAGACATTGCTTTTCAACCATGTTTCCACAGAATAAAAAAAATAAATAAATAAAACTCATGAAATAGGCCTGGACAGAAATGATGGTACCCTTAACTTAATCTTTTGTTGCACAACCTTTTGAGGCAATCAAACGATTCCTGTAACTGTCAATGAGACTTCTGCATCTCTCAACAGGTATTTTGGCCCACTCATCAAGAGCAAACTGCTCCAGCAGTCTCGTGTTTGAAGGTTGCCTTTTACAGACGGCATGTTTCAGCTCTTTCCAAAGATGCTCAATAGGATTTAGGTCAGGGCCCATAGAACGCCACTTCAAAATAGTCCATTGTTTTCCTCTTAGCCATTCTTGGGTGTTTTTAGCTGTGTGTTTTGGGTCATTATCCTGTTGCAAGACACATGACCTGCGACTGAGACCAAGCTTTCTGACACTGGGCAGCACATTTCTGTCTAGAATCCCTTGATAGTCTTGAGCTTTCATTGTACCCTGCACAGATTCGAGACACCTTGTGCCAGATGCAGCAAAGCAGCCCAAGAACATAACAGAGCCTCCTCCATGTTTCACAGTAGGGACAGTGTTCTTTTCTTGATATGCTTCATTTTTCCGTCTGTGAACATAGAGCTGATGTGCCTTGCCAAAAAGTTATATTTTTGTCTCATCTGTCCATAGGACATTCTCCCAGAAGCTCTGTGGCTTGTCAAAATGTAGTTTGGCAAATTCCAGTCTGGCTTTTTTATGATTTTTTTTCAACAACGGTGTCCTCCTTGGTCGTTTCCCATGAAGTCCACTTTGGCTCATACAACGACAGATGGTGCGATCCGACACTGAGGTTCCTTCAGCTTCAAGTTCACCTTTAATCTGTTTAGAAGTTGTGAAGAAACCAGGTTGAATCTTAATTTCCCAGACAACTATGTTTTTGTAAACTCATAAGAATTGACTTTTTATCTGTATATTGGCTTGTGGATTTAAGTGTTTATGTCTGGTGGGTCAAGAAGACAATCTTGCAAGTTGATATACTATTTAACATACTGCGTAAGACTAGTAGTCACTTGTACATAGTGGGTGTTTATCTGTGTTTATTGTGAGCTGACATGCTAATTTTGTATTGTACTCTATAACCAGTTTGAGCTGTGAGGCTGAACTAAAGAACACTGGGTAATTCTAAAAATAGCTTATATGTCTCGGGTATAAAAATAAGACAGAGCAGATCAGATCTCATCTCATCACACAGAGCTACCAGTAGGCCATTCTGCACAAGAATCAACGGACCAGAGACAGGACTGCAGCCAAGTCATCATGACAACATCACGAGGGACTCGGATCTGTGATCTATGGGAATCAACCTAGGAGTTTTCGGTTTCAGTTTGAAGGACACAGATCTGATCCAGTGACCATCTCTGAACCATGGGTATGTTTGGAGAAAGCCAGGTTTTAGGACCCGCTGGTCGCCTGGTTCCATGGAGGTGGTCAGATAAGCCAGCTGGTGACTCTCGTGTTAACTGGCTTTGGACCTTGTATGGACAGTATGGACTGTCACCTCCCTACTCTTGTCGTTATCTCTTCTTTGTGTGTATATCACAGGTGGAATAGCGACACTGGGAGCTGTTACATAGTGTCAACTGGCTTTGGGCCTTCTACGGACTCTATGGTCCTCGGTCATCTCCCTACGCTTGTCAATATCTCTTCTCTGTGTGTATATCACAGGTAGAATATCGACCCTGGGAGCTCTGACGTAACACCTATCATTATCCAGGCGAGTCAGCGGAAGGGTTGGGCCCTGTAATGTGCACCATGTTGAGGGTAATTGCTGGGAATGTTTTGTTTGCTATAGGGTGTGGTGGTTCAATAAAGTATTGCCACACTGTTTTATCCTAACCCTGAGTTGTCTGTGCAGTATTTTGCCCACGGGAAGATAGAGCGGGCGTTCAGTGGTATGAGCCCTGGTCGATGCAGTCTTTCTAAAGGCAGTGAAGCTAGCGGACAAGAGCACCCACTGATCCTGATTCTCTACAGAAGTTTTTCTGGGCTCTTTTGTTACCATTCATATTATCCATCTCTTTGATTTGTCATCAATTTTCCTCCTGCGGC
This sequence comes from Oophaga sylvatica, assembly GCA_033576555.1. Taxonomy (NCBI): domain Eukaryota; kingdom Metazoa; phylum Chordata; class Amphibia; order Anura; family Dendrobatidae; genus Oophaga; species Oophaga sylvatica. The sequence continues at coordinate 403,937,113 of JARQOD010000002.1, forward strand.
CACATCCAAGGAGGTTGGCTACAGTCCCATGGAGCTTAAATTTCTGAATGTGCAACTGTAGTCACAGGAACATCAAGCTGCTTGGAGATGTCTTATAACTTTTACCTTTAACATGATTGTCTATAATTTTTTTTCTAATCTCATGAGACAACTCTTTCCTTCACTTCCTCTGGTCCATGTTGAGTGTGATACACACCATGTCACCAAACAGCACAGTGAATATCTGTAGCCCTCAATACAGGCCCACTCACTGATTCCAAGATTGTAGACACCTGTGATGCTAACTAGTGGACACACCTTGATTTTGTCACATTTTCAGGGGTACCATCATTTCTGTCCTGGTCCATTTCATAAGTTTTTTTTTTTTTTTTTTTTAATTCTGTGAAAGCATGGTTGAAAAGCAATGCCTGACTTTCATTTGTTCATTTTCATACATTTTTAATTTCTAATTACTTTTGTCAGATTCAAGTTATTTCTTTGACCATTGTGGGTTTTTCTGTCATTAAACGAGGGGTACCAACAATTTTGACCACGTGTGTATATATATATATATATATATATATATATATATATATATATATATATATATATTCCCCCCATTTTCTTCAGCTGCTCTTTGTAGAGTTTCTATGACTTTCTTACTGATTAATATGAAGGTCATTACTTAATTCTTCTGATCTCTGCTGGGAATAGTTTCATTATTCCCTTCCTTTAGGACACACAGTGGGTACGGAAAGTATTCAGACCCCTTTAACCCCTTTCTGACCTTAGAAGTACTATCCCGTCCAGGTGAGCTGGGCCTTATAGACCCTGGACGGGATAGTACGTCATATGCCCCCCGTGAGTGCGGCCAATCGCAGCACTTTAACCCCCGGCACACTGCGATCAAACGATCAAAGTGTTCCGGCGGCATAGGGAAGCATCGCGCAGCCAGGGATGTGATCGCGTTGTTCTGAGGCCTCCTACCTGCAGGCCCATGGATCCAAGATGGCCGAGTCCTGCAGGGTGGTGGCTTGTCAGTGCCTGCTGAGAGCAGGCGTTGAGAAGCCTCCTGCACTGCCTGTCAGATCGCTGATCTGACAGACTGCTGTGCAAACTGTCAGATTAGCGATCTGACAATATATAGTGATGTCCCACCCTGGGACAAAGTAAAAAAGTATAAAAAAAAAATAAACATGTGTAAAAATAATTTAAAAAAAATCATAAATAAAAAAACAAAAACAACAATAAAGTACACATATTTAGTATTGCCACGTCTGTAACGAACCTGCCCTATAAAACTGCCCCACTAGTTAATCCCTTTAGTGAACCCCTTAAAAAAAAAAAGGCAAAAACAATGCTTTCTCATCATAACGCCGAACAAAAAGTGGAATAACACGCGATCAAAAAGATGGATATACATAAACATGGTACCGTTGTCCCGCAAAAAACAAGCCGCCATATAGCATCATCAGCGAAAAAATAAAAAAGTTAAAGCTCGCAGAATAAAGCGATGCAAAATAATTTTTTATATAAAATTGTTTTTATTGTATAAAAGCACCAAAACATAAAAAAATGATCTAAATGAGGTATCGCTGTAATCGTACTGACCCGACAAATAAAACCGCTTCATCAATTTTACCACACGTGGAACGGTATAAAGGCCCCCCCAAAAAAAAATTCATGAATTGCTGGTTTTAGTTCATCCTGCCTCCAAAAATTGTAATAAAAAGCGATCAAAAATTGTCATGTGCCCGAAAATGGTCTTTGTTGGGCGCCCTGGAGCCTTTTTGGCAACAATGGAATCTCTCTGCTTGAAGTTCTTGATGATGCGATAGATTGTTGACTGAGGTGCAATCTTTCTAGCTGCGATACTCTTCCCTGGTAGGCCATTTTTGTGCATTGCAATGATGACTGCACGTGTTTCTTTAGAGATAACCATGGTTAACAGAAGAGAAAAAATGATGCCAAGCACCAGCCTTCTTTTAAAGTGTCCAGTGGTGTCATTCTTACTTAATCATGACAGATTGATCTCCAGCCATGTCCTCATCAACACCCACACCTGTGTTAATGGAGCAATCACTGAAAAGAGGTTAGCTGGTCCTTTTAAGGCAGGGCTGCAATGATGTTGAAATGTGTTTTGGGGGATAAAGTTCATTTTCTAGCCAAATATTGACTTTGCAAGTAATTGCTGTTAAGCTGATCACTCTTTATAACATTCTGGAGTATATGCAAATTGCCATTAGAAAAAGTGAAGCAGTAGACTTTGTAAAAATTAATATTTGTGTCATTCTCAAAACTTTTGTCCATGACTGTACATAAAGTGCAGTACCAACACTGCCTCACTACTGAGCATGTACATAGTGCAGCATCAGCACTGCCTCAATACTGAGCATGTACGTAAGTGCAGCACCGCCTCACTACTGAGCATGTACATAAGTGCAGCACTGCCTCACTACTGAGCATGTACATAAAGTGCAGCACCAGCACTGTCTCACTACTGAGCATGTACATAAAGTGCAGCACCAGCACTGCCTCACTGAGCATGTGCATAATGTGCAGCACAGATTCATCTCAACTAAAAGCCGAGATCTTTAGAAGAGGAACAGAACATTTCATAACTTTCCTAAATTATGAAAACATTTACATCACTTACTGCATTGTACTACTGTACCCAATTTATTATATATTTTAGGAGTCTGTCCATTTTATACCCACGCCACCAAAACGGACACAGACTCCGACTGCACAGCTCCATGAGGAATGCTCAGCTAACCGCCCTAACCCTACAGTTAGCAGTCTAACAGTCTAGCAGACTGGACGGCATTTTTGCTGTCACAACAACATTAGTGTACATGTAGTATTATATTGAAGCCAGGAAGTAGATGGCTTGCCACCTAATACAAGTAACAACCTAAGTAAGCCTTTATAGCTCAGAGCTACTATAGTTAAGAGTTGGGGATGATGTCCACCCAACACGAAACAATTAACTGTGTATATAAACTTTTCAGCAACATCTTAAGAGATTTTACAGATAAGTTTGGCCAAAACATTTTTACCCAAAAAGACATCAAAAAGAACACAGCAAAACGTTCAGTGTGACTATGGACATTTTATAGGGGAGTCACCTGCTTGGGACCCCAATTTATAAAGGGCAAAATCAAGTATCCCTTGCACTATATGATGGCAATTCATCTGAATGGTTCTGAGAGATTAACAGATTTCCCCTGCAGCAGACCAAATGTCTGGCCCACCTTTTCCTCCTGTAAGAATTGATGGCTTATTCAGAATGCCGATAACTAATTTTGTTTGGTGCATGAGAATTGCAAGGTGTCCTGGGGTTTGTTCACACAATTTTTGATCCACTCCAAAATCCTCTGCAAAAAACAATTTGAATACAATTCCTACTGATTTCAATGGGACATCGCTGCAGCAAATTTTTTGTTTTCCAGACAAGGTTTTGAAAAACAATACAGAATAAAATGACCATGTTGCTTCTTTGATCAGGGTTTCTAAAGGAATCCGCACCAAGCTGGAAATGTAAAATTAAAAAAATTGTCAAAACTGCATTAACTGCTGAAACTCAAAAAAATTATATGTATTTCTTCTAAAAGTGTTTGTCTTCTGTTTATTTTTGTTGCTGAAACTTCTCTGTGCAAACATATCCTCAAAGGGTTACTTCAATCTTCGTAGATGGGCATGTTTGTATAGTGGCTAGAAGTAATTTTCTTAAGAAATTTGCTCTGTTCTCTCGATAGCTCTACTTTTCTTTTCAATTTACACAATGTCTAGGGAACTGGCCACCGCTTTCGTCTAGGAGATATAGTCAAATATGTGCAGGGCTCCTAATTCCAAGGTTCAGGTCCATTACATTTCCCAAGGTGCAGAGTCAAGTTCTATAGCAGCATCAGAAGCAATCCAGGCAGCAGCCTGACAAAGCAGAACGGGGAGCAATCCAGGGCAGCAGCCCGACAATACAGAAAGGGGAGCAATTCAGGGCAGCAGCTCTTCAATGCAGAACGGGGAGCAATCGAGGGCTGCAGCCTGACAATACAGAACGGAGAGCAATTCAGGGCAGCAGCCCTTCAATGCAGAACGGGGAGCAATCCAGGGCAGCAGCCCAACAATGCAGAACGGGGAGCAATCCAGGGCAGCAGCCCGACAATGCAGAACTGGGAGCAATCCAGGGCAGCAGCCCTTCAATGCAGAACGGGGAGCAATCCAGGGCAGCAGCTCGACTAGGCAAAAAATCATGAGTAATTCAAGGCAGTAGCCCGACAAGGAAAACTCGGGAGCAATCCAGGGCAGCAGCCCAACAATGCAGAACCGGGAGCAATGCAGGGCAGCAGCCCGACAATGCAGAACGGGGAGCAATTCAGGGCAGCAGCCCGACAATGCAGAACGGGGAGCAATCCAGGGCAGCAGTCATTCAATGCAGAACGGGGAGCAATCCAGGGCACCAGCCCGACAATGCAGAACGGGGAGCAATCCAGGGCAGCAGCAAGACAAGGCAAAAAATCAGGAGCAATTCAGGCCAGCAGCCCGACAATACAAAAATCATGAGCAATTCAAGGCAGCAGCCCGACAAGGCAAAAGCGGGAGCAATGCAGGGCAGCAGCCCGACAAGGCAAAAGCGGGAGCAATGCAGGGCAGCAGCCCGACAAGGCAAAAGCGGGAGCAATGCAGGGCAGCAGCCCGACAAGGCAAAGCGGGAGCAATGCAGGCAGCAGCCCGACAAGGCAAAAGCGGGAGCAATGCAGGCAGCAGCCCGACAGGCAAAAGCGGAGCAATGCAGGCAGCAGCCCGACAAGGCAAAAGCGGGAGCAATGCAGGGCAGCAGCCCGACAAGGCAAAAGCGGGAGCAATGCAGGCAGCAGCCCGACAAGGCAAAAGCGGGAGCAATGCAGGGCAGCAGCCCGACAAGGCAAAAGCGGGAGCAATGCAAGGCAGCAGCCCGACAAGGCAAAAGCGGGAGCAATGCAGGGCAGCAGCCCGACAAGGCAAAAGCGGGAGCAATGCAGGGCAGCAGCCCGACAAGGCAAAAGCGGGAGCAATGCAGGGCAGCAGCCCGACAAGGCAAAAGCGGGAGCAATGCAGGGCAGCAGCCCGACAAGGCAAAAGCGGGAGCAATGCAGGGCAGCAGCCCGACAAGGCAAAAGCGGGAGCAATGCAGGGCAGCAGCCCGACAAGGCAAAAGCGGGAGCAATGCAGGGCAGCAGTCCGACAAGGCAAAAGCGGAGCAATGCAGGGCAGCAGCCCGACAAGGCAAAAGCGGGAGCAATGCAGGGCAGCAGCCCGACAAGGCAAAAGCGGGAGCAATGCAGGGCAGCAGCCTTACAAGGCAATAGTGGGAGCAATGCAGGGCATCAACCTGACAAGACAAAAGCGGTAGCAATTCAGGGCAGCAGCCCGACAAGGCAAAACTGGGAGCAATTCAGGGCAGCAGCACATCAAATTAATAGGCCTTAAGTGTCAATCACAAGCACCACCCCCAGCAACTAGGAAGTCAGGAGGAGGAGACTAACCTTTCCAAGGAAAAATGAAGATCCCTTCCTCTGCTGTAAATGTGTAAGATATACAGCTAATTATACTAGTTGTATTAGTCCTTCAGTAGCTCTCCATCCCGGGCCACACCGCAGCCCCCACACAGAACAGAGTTTCCTGTGTTGTCACTTGACTAGAGCTATATGTGTAGGGGTGAGCTACGACGTAGGTATATTTTCCCCCTAGAAAACCTTCCTAAGATCTTAGTCCCCGTACTCAGAAGATCCACTATAATGCATTGAGCACACAGTCATAATAAAGCTCTGTGCAGGTTCCATATATTTAGTGCCAAGTACAGGATCACAACTAGCCCTGTTAATTTTGAGAAGATGTTCCCGAAAATTATAGAACTACAAAATAAAAAAAAAACTATTAAAAGGGCTTTTAAACCTTATGGCTTCAACACTTTTCCAAAGCTACTACAGACTTCAGTGGAGCAAGCCGAGCACATTGCAGCCATTTTCCCAAACTTTCTGAATGCAGATAGCGGCCAAAAGCCTCGACTTGTAGAATGGAACTTTGTGGTACCTTTTTGTCCTAAAAGGTGGGGTTCCAAAATTGAGACCCCCCTTCCCACATTACCAGACACAAGTGGTGTATCCTGCAGGTAGCAAAGTTGGAAATAACAGCAAGAGACATAGCTAGCAAACATAGCTCAGTTGTGCTTAAAGAGGTTGTCCAGCGAAAATAAGGTATTATCAACCATCCACAGGAGATTATAAAATTCAGAACGGTGTGCTCTCCGACTGCAGTACTTTTATCCCTGTTAGAATGGAGCAGCAGTGCCCATGCCCGTCCGCTGCTCTACACATGCTCTATGGGGCTGCTGGTAAAAGCCGAATGCAGTGCTTGGTAGCCCATAGGGACTGAATGGAGCAGCGGTTGCGCATGGGCACTGCTGCTCCAGTCTAACTGGAATGAAAGTGCCCTGTTCTTCCGATCGGTGAGGATTCCAGTGCTCGGTACCCCACTGAGCTATAAGTTATCACCTACCTTGTCGATAGTTGATCACTTATCTTCACCAGAACACACCTTAAAAAGTCTCCCTACATTTTTAACAGGTGGCCAGATTTTTTAAATGGTTACTGGCCACATAGTGAATGGAAATGTCCTAATTTCTAAGGAATCAGGTCTGCAGGAAAGTGAGTCACACATCACCTAAGGCCAAATGGCTGGAAAGAGTCATCCTGGATTGAGTCTTATTTTCCAGCATATAGGTGCATCTCACAAAATTAGAATATCATCAAAAAGTTAATTATTTCAGTTCTTCAATAAAAAAAAGTGAAACTCATTATATAGAGTCATTACAAACAGAGTGATTTATTTCAAGTGTTTATTTCTGTTAATGTTGATGATTATGGCTTACAGCCAATGAAAACCCAAAAGTCATTATCTCAGTAAATTAGAATACTTTATATCACCAGCTTGAAAGGATGATTTTAAAATCCGAAATGTTGGCCTACTGAAATGTATGTTTAGTAAATGCACTCAATACTTGGTCGGGGCTCGTTTTCCATCAATTACTGCATTAATGCGGAGTGGCATGGAGGCCAGTAGCGCAGCTACTGGGTGGGGGGCAGAGGGAGCAGTCGCCCCAGCCCTCTGAGGGGGCCCACCCGGAGCTACGCTACTGAAGCTGTATCGGAGCGCACAGAGCGCCGATACAGTTACTCCCTGCTCTGCAGAGGAATGCATCAGTCTCCCTGCACTGCCACCCGGCCGCTATGCAGCCCCTGAGAAGGTGGGGGGACCCGTTGCCAACAGTGGGCCCCTCCGTCAGTCATCGCAAGTGCAACTGTTTCAGCTGCATGCAGATACAGCTGGCCACATTGATGAGAGGAGAGCACTACGCTCCCTCTCCCATCATTCCCCTCTCCGCGTCTGACGTCACTGACGCAGACACCGACAGGGGGTTGCGACATCACTACTCGGCGTCCACTCTCCGGAGATATATGGGCGCTTAGAGCAGAGGAAAAACCAGGAGAAAAGGTGACTCAGGCGAGTATTGTATTTATTTACATGGGCAATGCATTATACTGTAGAGTCTGCCTATGGGGGGCTGCCTTATACACTATACAGAGTCTGCCTATGGGGGCTGCCTTATACACTATACAGAGTCTGCCTATGCCTGATTGTGGAAACTTCACACTAGACCTTGGAAATCAAGGGCCCAGAGTCTGGAGGAAGAGTAGAGAGGCACACAATCCAAGCTGCTTGAGGTCTAGTGTGAAGTTTCCACAATCAGTGATGGTTTGGGGAGCCATGTCATCTGCTGGTGTAGTTCCATTGTGTTTTATCAAGACCAAAGTCAGCGCAGCCATCTACCAGGAAATTTTAGAGCACTTCATGCTTCCCTCTGCTGACAAGTTTTTTGGAGATGGAAAAATGATAATTACATACGGGTAATTTGATTTTCCAGATCCATGACAGCACCGTGAGAGATGGATTCCACCCCCAGAAAACAGGAAACCTGCAGTGGAGATAAAAGAAGGGGGCGGCACATCTCTCCTCAATTTTGTTTACAGAGCATGGAAGGTGACCGCCTTATTAGTTTAATTTGCTCATATTTTTTGTCAATTTTCCCCCTTTTTTTTTTTTTTTTAAAAAATATGTATATATCTATACACGCACATTTTTATGCACATAACGGTAACTTTATACCACATTATTATTTATACTAATTTCCTCGTGAACCATACCACCATCACCAAGATAGGGCGGGAATAATGCGGTGCTGTCATGGATCTGGAAAATCAAATTACCCGTAAGTAACTATCATTTTTCCCTTCCACATGATAGCACCGTGAGTGAGAGGAAGAAATAGAAAGATTCCTAGGGTGGGAAGACAGCAGATAACACTTTCCTTCCAAAGGCTAGAATTGAACGCCCTAGGTCTAGCCTGTAATGACTAAAGAAGGTAGAGGGTGACGACCAGACTGCTGCATTACAAATCTGTTCTACAGATGCATTTGCGCTTTCAGCCCAGGATGTAGCTATAGCTCTCGTCGAGTGGGCTATTACCCCCAGTGGGGGCATTCTGTCCAAGGAAGAGTAAGAAAGAGAGATAGACATACAAAGCCACAGTGCAATGGTTGATTTTGAGGCCTACCTCCCCCTGTTTGTCCCCTGGAAGGAGACAAAAAGGGCTGGCGATTGTCGCCAGGGCTCCGTTGCTTCTAGATACTGAAGCAGGCAACGTCTAACATCTAGACAATGGAAGGTTTCTTCTCCCTGGGATTTTGGATTGGCACAGAAGGAAGGTAAGATTATTTCTTGGTTTATGTGAAATTTTGAGTTTACCTTCGGGAGGAAGGCTGGGTCAGTTCTAATAACCACCCTATAATCTGGGATGGTAGTATATGGTGGGTTAGCAGAGATAGCTTGTAACTCGCTAATACGTCGCGCTGACGTTAGGGCCACCAGGAGAACTGTTTTTAGAGTTAGGGATTTAATTGAGATGGATGAAATGGGCTCAAACGGAGGTGAAAAAGCATTAAAAACTAAATTTAGATCCCAGGGAGCTACCTTCAAACGCGGCTTAAAGGGTCTGGACGCAAATGAGGCTCGAATGAACCTGTATACCCAACGGTTGTTAGCAAGTTTCTGTTCAAACAACACACCTAATGCTGCGACATGTACTTTTAGAGTACTGGTGGATAGTAGTGTTGAGCGATACGATACTAAAATATCGGATATCGGCCGATATTAGCTCTATCGGCCTTTCGATAATTCGTTTCGATATTTTCGTCTTATCGAATACCGGAATCGGATTTGTCACTGTCACTGTCTGTGTCCGTCGGTCGGGTCTGTCACTGTCAGTGTCCGTCGGTCGGGTCTGTCAGGAGTCAGCGGCACTTACCTGGCAGAAGATCTCCGGCGGTCACGGCCTGGACTGCTTCATGGCCGCCATCCTCTTCTCCCCGGCGGTCACATGCAGTTTCTCGCGATAACTGCAGTGACTGCTGGGTAATCCCGGCCGTAAAGCAGTCAGTCCGATGACGTCACCGCCGGGGAAGCAGGTAATCAGCTGTGCTGCGCCGGGATGACAGGCTCTGCCTGTCATTGCGATGTAGCAGAGCTGGATCGTCGTGGGACAGTCGTTACTATGGACTGCGTCAGACAGGTGGTATACTGTTGGTTTGTTTTTTTTCTTTTTTTACAGGAGATCGATGGCGTCGCAGGAATGAGAGTACAATAAAAGAAATGAAAAGTGTGTTGTCTCTTTTATTTCATTAAAATACTTTTTTCTTGCTTTGTCTTTTTTTTATGCATTTAATAACTTTGGGATTAATAATGGATCGGTGTCTTATTGACGCCTCTCCATTATTAACCGGGCTTATTGTCACCGTGCAATCAACGGTGACATTAACCCCTTATTACCCCGCTTGCCACCGCTACAGGGCAAGTGGGAAGAGCCGGGTAAAGTGCCACAATTGGCACATCTTTTGATGCGCCAAATGTGGGGCTGCTGTAGCCTGGTATTATCAGGCTGTTGAGGGCCAAAATCCATGGGCCTTGACAGTCTTTTAATACCAGGCCGCAGCAGTCTGCATTTTACTTGGCTGGTTAACAAAAATAGGGGGACCCCTACGCCGTTTTTTTTTCGAGGGGATCCCTATTTTTGTTAATCAGCCAAGATATGCAGACTGCTGTGGCCTGGTATTATCAGGCTGGCAAGGTCCATGGATCTTGGCTCCTTAACAGCCTGAAAATCCAGGCCTCAGCGGTCTGCTTCATCTGGCTGGTTAACAAAAATAGGGGGGACCCCACGCCAATTTTTTTCGAGGGGATCCCCTATTTTTTTTAACCAGTTCCCTCTGACGTCACTGATTGTGTCCCTGGCTGACCTGAAGTGAAAGTGGAAAGCAATCAATTAAGCTTTCCACTTCCTCTCCTGTCAGCCAGGAGAGGAACTCATTCATTTGGGGGTTTACTGTGAGGCTGCAGCATTAGCTCCGGTCCCTGCAGTAAACATTAACCCTTTCTGAAGGATTACACCGTGGGACCTGACTGTACATCGGATTGGTAAGAATAATTTTGCTTTATTATTTTATTTTTATTACAGGAAATGGTTTTAGCAGGAAAATAAAATATGGTCAAAAACTGTGTGATTATTTCATTAAACTTCTTTTTTATTAAAGTGTGTGTGTTTGATTTTTCTTTCATACAATAGGATTAATAATTGATAGTTGTCTAATTGACAGCTCTCAATTATTAACCTGGCTTAAAGTGACCTTTCAATTGCAAGGTCATTTTAACCCCTTATTAACCCATTCGCCACCGCTACAGGGCAATGGGAATAGACGGGCAAAGTGCCAGAAAGGGCAAATCTAATTAGAGATTTGCCCTTTCTGGGGTGTCTGGGGGCAGATGTTAGTAGCCGGGGGGGGGCCAAAAATAATGGTCCCTCTCTGGGCTATTATTATCTGCCCCCACTCACTGGCTTTGTCTGTCTGGTTGCGAAAATAGGGCGGGAGCCCACGCCTTTTTTTTCAGCAATTTTACACCTCATATAATATATATATAACATGTCATTAAATTTGTGACACATATATATATATATTTATATTTATAGTTCATACACTTCTACATAGTATAATAGCCGCTAATTCAATTGCCGGCTTTTGTGAAAATGCAGAACCCGACATGAAATGACACTTGGTTTACATAGAGTTAACCATGTTTTTTCATGTAGTTTGATATCTGATTTGCACAAACAATTACATGAGTGTAAGTGTGCAAAATTTCACACCTGTAGGGTTAATTAAAGGTGTAAATTCGTAGCAAAAAAGTCCGTTTTTTTTACAACGAATTTACACCTTTAATTAACCCCTACAGGTGTGAAATTTTGCACACAGACTGATGTAATTGTTTGTGCAAATCAGATTGCAAACGACATGAAAAGACATGGTTAACCCTATGTACACCAAGTGTCATTTCATGTCGGGTGCTTCTGTCTTTTCACAGAAGCCGGCTTTACCCGGCAATTGAATCAGAGGATATTTTACTATGTAGAAGTGTATAAACTAATAATGTATGTATATATATATGTCACAGGGGATATATATTAGTTGCGATATTTTGTTCCCATAGACTTACATTGGACTTCCGGTATCGTAATCGGATATCGACGATATTTAGTGATATCGGCGATACCATTTCGATACGATATTTTTAGATATCGAGCAGTATCGCTCAACACTAGTGGATAGTCCTCTCTCTAGCCCTTTTTGGAGGAACTCCAGTACTTCGGATATTGGGACTTCGTGACTTATATCTAATGGGGAACGTCCTGAAAACTCCAAGAATTTTTCCCAGATCTTCTGGTATTTTTCTCTTGCTACTTGCAAGCAAGGTAGTAACTAATGGCTCTGAGAAACCTTTTGCTAGCAGAAGTCCACTCTCAAGTTCCATGCGGTGAGATGCAGTCTGAACTTGAGGGTGTAGCACTGGACCTTGATGTAGGCGATCTGGAAGCTCCGGCAAGATCCATGGGTCCGAGACGGACATGCGTCTGAGCCACGTGACTCATGCCCTTTTTGGCCAGAAGGGTGCTATCAGAATTATTTGCACCCCGTCGTCCCGAATTTTCTTCAGGACTGTTGGGATTAGTGTGAACGGGGGGAACGCATATGCTAGTTGGAAGTTCCACTGGTGTAACAAAGCATTTACCGTATTTTTCGGACCAAAAGACGCACTTTTTTTCCCCCCAAAATGAGGGTGCGTCTTATGATCGGAACGTACCTGTAAATGGGGTCCAGCGGCATCACAGGAACTCGGAGCTGGCGTCCGTGGAGCGGTAGTGCAGGAGCTGGGAGCCGCTGGCGGTGGAGCGGCACTGCGGGAGTCTCCAGCATGGCGGGAGCCGTTGGCGGTGGAGCAGGAGCTGCCGGCGGTGAAGGACTGCGAGAGCCGCCGGCGGTGGAGCAGGAGCTGCCGGCGGTGAAGCGAAAGCCGCCGGCGGTGGAGCTGCAGCCGCCGGCAGTGAAGAAAGCCTGCGAGAGCCGCCGGCGGTGGAGCAGGAGCCGCTGGCGGTGAAGGATGCGAGAGCCGCCGGCGGTGAGCAGGAGCTGCCGGCGGTGAAGCGAAAGCCGCCGGCGGTGAGCTGAAGCCGCCGGCGGTGAAGAAAACATGCGAGAGCCGCGGCGGTGGAGCAGGAGCCGCTGGCGGTGAAGCGGAAGCCGCCGGCGGTGACGCTGAAGCCGCCGGCGGTGAAGAAGGCCCGCAGGAGCCGCCGGCGGTGGAGCAGGAGCCGCCGGCGGTGAAGCGGAAGCCGCCGGCGGTGACGCTGAAGCTGCCGGCGGTGAAGAAGGCCTGCAGGAGCCGCCGGCGGTGGAGCAGGAGCCGCCGGCGGTGAAGCGGAAGCCGCCGGCGGTGACGCTGAAGCCGCCGGCGGTGAAGAAAGCCTGCAGGAGCCGCCGGCGGTGGAGCAGGAGCCGCCGGCGGTGACGCTGAAGCCGCCGGCGGTGAAGAAAGCCTGCAGGAGCCGCCGGCGGTGGAGCAGGAGCCGCCGGCGGTGAAGCGGAAGCCGCCGGCGGTGACGTGAAGCCGCCGGCGGTGAAGAAGGCCTGCGAGAGCCGCAGGCGGTAGAGCAGGAGCCGCCGGCGGTGAAGGGGAAGCCGCCGGCGGTGGAGCAGGAGCCGCCGGCGGTGAAGCGGAAGCGCCGGCGGTGACGCTGAAGCCGCCGGCGGTGAAGGCCTGCGAGAGCCGCAGGCGGTAGAGCAGGAGCCGCCGGCGGTGAAGGGGAAGCCGCCGGCGGTGACGCTGAAGCCGCCGGCGGTGAAGAAGGCCTGTGTGAGCCGCCGGCGGTGGAGCAGGAGACGCCGGCGGTGAAGATGGTCTGCGGGAAGCGGCAGACTCACAGTGTGAGCCGCCGGCGGTGAAGTTGCACCTCCACTGTGTGAGCCGCGCGCTGTTAATATAGTGCGGCCACACTAGACAAGAGGTACAGGAGGAAGTTCTCCCAGCTGGTACTTCCTGTCTAGCGTGGCCACAGAAGTGAGTGTAATCTGGATTAAAAGTTTAAAAACGGTGTCACCCCATTTTTGCTCTATGACACCGCCATCAGGGGCTTATCTACAGCATTCTGGAATGCTGTAGATAAGCCCCCAATGTCACCTGAAAGAAAAGAAAAATGAGTTACCGTATATTATACTCACGCAGGGCGTTCCGCCGTCCGGTCCGGAGGGAGTCGCGGTCCGGTGCGCCTCCCATCTTGTAGCGAAGCCGGCCTCTTCTTTCCGCCCATCGCGGCTCCTGCACAGGCGCACTGATTGCCCTGATGAGGGCAGAGCAGAGTACTGCAGTGCGCAGGCGCCAGGAAAGGTCAGAGAGGTCCAGCGCCTGCGCACTGCAGTACTCTGCGCTGCCCTCACGCAGGAGCCGCGATGGGACGGAAAGAAGAGGCCGGCTTCACTACAAGATGGGAGGCCCCAGACCACGACGCCCATCGGACCAGACGGCAGACCGCCCCTGGGTGAGTATAATATACGGTAACTCGTTTTTCTTCTCTTTCAGGTGACATCGGGGGCTTATCTACAACATTACAGAATGTAAGATAAGCCCCTGATGGCGATGGCCGTATCTCGTAGTCCAAAAATGGGGTGACAGACTCCCTTTAAATATTTTACCACATTTTTTGCTTCAAATATATTTTTTCCCTATTTTCCACCTCTAAAACCTGGGTGCGTCTTATAGTCCGTGCGTCTTATAGTCCGAAAAATACGGTACCCCTTCTGGATTTTCCCTTGGATTCAGTGAGTAGAACCTGTCCACCTTCCGATTTTGCCTTGTGGCGAATAGGTCCACTTGCGGAGTTCCCCAGCCGGCACAGATTTCTCCAAATACCTTCTGGTTTAGGGACCACTCCCCCTGGTGTAACACTTGGCGACTTAGAAAGTCCGCTACAAGGTTGTCTGACCCTCTCAGGTGTGTGCTCGATATGGACAGAAGATTGACCTCTGCCCATAGGAACAATTTTCTGGCCTCTTCCATTAATAACTCTGACCTTGTGCCCCCTTGTCTGTTTATGTATGATACCGCTGTGCTGTTGTCGGACAAGACCACGAGATGTTTCCCTTTGATATGCTCCATTATCCGAAGGATTGCCTGTCTCACCGCTGCTAACTCTTTGAGGTTGGAGGTTGCTCCTATCATTCCGGGCCCCCACTGACCTTGTAGAATATGGTTTGACATATGTGCGCCCCAGCCCAGAGGTCCTGCGTCTGTGGTCAGTACTACTGGGTCCTGGATCGACCAGGGAACGCCCTTCTTTAGGTTTGATGTCTCCTGCCACCATTTTAGTGAGTCCCGTACTTGTGGAGACAACGTGACCTTTTGATTTAAATTGACGGGGTTTCTCGCTTGCTCAGCTATTATCTGCCACTGTAACTGTCTGGTGTATACCTGAGCCCATCGAACCGCAGGGATTGTTGCAGTCAGCATACCTAAGAGTGACATTGCCCCCCTTAGTGAAGTGGATTGACTCGATTGCATATGGTCTATCCTTTGCTGTATAACAAGTATTTTCCTGTTTGGGAGAACACTTTCCCGCGTGAGGGATTTTAATTGGATACCCAGAAACTCCTGTATCTGGACTGGAACCATTTTTTACTTTTTTAGGTTTATTATCCAGCCCAGGCTGGTTAGTACTCCCATACCCTTTTTACCGCTTTTATGCCATCCTCCTGGTTGTCCGCTATAACGAGAAAGTCGTCTAAATATGGACTAGAAGTATACTTTTCTCAGGAAGGATGCTACTTCTGAGATTATCTTTGTGAAAATACGTGGGGCTATTGAAACCCCGAAGGGTAGGCATTGGTACTGTAGGTGAGTGGGAACCCCCGCAATTTCCACTAATACCTTCAGAAACTGCTGATGCTTTCCATAGATTAGGACATGATAGTACGCATCTGAAATATCTATTACTGCCATATAGCAGCCTGGATACAGTAGTTTTACTGTTGATCTTAGAGTCTCCATTTTGAATCTTTCTAACCGGATATACCGGTTTAAGGCCTTTAGATTGCAGATCACCCTTTTGGAATCATCCGGTTTTGGTGTTAGAAACAGGGTGTTGTAAAAGCCTCTCCCTTCCTCGTGGGATGGGACCTTTACAAGTACCTCCTTCTGGATAAGGAGCTGAATTTCTTCCTCCAGAATGATTTGACTTGTTTTGGAGACCCGTGTAACTGCCATACGTTGAGGGGGGAGGGTGAAGTTTAGTTTTGCGCCCTTTGCCATCAGGTTGGTTATCCATTCTGAGGACGGCAATGCCTCCCACTGATGGACAAAGAACCGGAGTCTTCCCCCCCACTGGACCTCTGGCGTCATTGGTGTTTAGGGTCTGGTTTGAGTGGAGGAACCCTCTATCCTTTCCTCTCCAGGATTTCCCCCGCATGGCTCTATCATCTGATCGGCCTCCTCTACGGGACCCCTGAAAGGACTGCCGAAAGTCACCCCAGCGCCTTTTAGATGAAGGTGGCGGAGGAAAACGTTCCTTTTTGTCTGCTGCTTTTTCCAAAATTTCGTCTAGGGCTTTCCCAAATAGGTATTGCCCTTCAAAGGGGACTCCGCAGAGTTTAATCTTTGACTGAACATCTGCTGACCAGTTTTTCAGCCAAAGAGCTCTACGACCAGAATTAGATAGGGCACATGCCAGGGCCGCAGAACAGACTGAGTCAACTGCCGCATCTGCTAGAAACCCCGCAGCTTTTTCTAAGGGGGGTATTACTTCCAGCAAGGTATCCCTCGGACATTTGTTTTTTATCTGGTCGCTTAGTTCTTCCAACCACTTAACCATAGCACGAGCCATGCAAGTGGCGGCCACCCCTGGTTTAAATGACCATGCTGACGTCTCCCAGGCCGACTTAAGAAAAGCATCTGCTTTTTTGTCAAGGGCATCTTTTAATGCTCCCATATCCTCAAACGGAAGTGCTATTCCCCTGGAGGTACTGGCTATGGCTGAGTCTAATTTTGGCGCCTTATCCACTTTTCGCAGATTTCATCGTCAAAGGGGTAATTCGTTTCAAGGCCTCTGGAACAGACATTTTTTTATTCGGCTTTTTTCCACTCCCTTTTAATCAAATTCACCAGGTTATCATGGAACGGAAAAACTTTTTGCTTTTTTCCTTCCAAATTACTAAACATTGTGTCTTGGACCGACCTGTGTTCTCTAGGTGTTTCTACCCCTATGGTTGACCTGACCAGTTTAAGTAGTTTTCCTATATCCTCGGATAAAAAATAGGGGCGACCATATTCACCATCTGAGGACTTGACTTCTGAGTCATCAGAAGCTGCTATTTCCCCCGGTTTGTCTCCCGACTCTGCATCTGAACTATGTGCAGGTGGGGGGGGGGTTCCCAGTATGTGTCAGCTGTTGCTTAATCTGCTCTTTTACAGAGGTTTTTACTTCTTCCCTAATCATTGTTTTAATGTTCTGGAATAAAGATGGCGACTCTTGCGCAACAGTTTTCTCTATACATTTGCGACAAAGCCGCTTCTCATACGCTCTGGGAGGGTTTTTAGACATAGAGCGCAGGCTTTATTTTTCTGTTAGGCTGTAGCTTTCCTTGCTTAAATATAAGACACAGAAAGAAACAGCACATTATGAGAGTGTCTAATTTTTTCGCCTTACAAAGGCACTCACCCACCGCCCTCAGGTACCGCAGTCGTTAGTGGGTTTTCCTGCACAGGCACCGGCGTCTCCTCTGCTGGGTCTGCCATTATGTCAGTGGAGATGTTTGCCACCGTTCTTTGTGCACAGCCACTTCTTATATCGGGGATGGGAGCGGTGTTTTGCGCTCCTGAATCACCTCCATTCTAGGAGTGTTCAAGGCACCACTCTCCCCCGGCGTGTGAGGTCACTTCCGGAAGTCGCCGCATCCCATCAGCGCCTGCATGTGGATGCCACGCCGCTTCCTCCCCGGCTCAGCCTCCGGCCAGGAGCGGTCGCCGGGGGGTCCAGGCGCAGGATGGAGCACCCCTGACAGCGTCGCTCAGCCTCCCGGCTTACACCGCAGCCCCTGCTTCCAGGCGCTGCCTGCCCGCTGTCTCCTGCCCCCGGACACTGCAATACCAGAGGGGGATCCCTCCTGAGGTACGGAGCGCAGGCTCCTGGTCCCAGAAAACAGGAAACCAAACTGAGGAGAGAGGTGCCGCCCCCTTCTTTTATCTCCACTGCAGGTTTCCTGTTTTCTGGGGGCGGAATCCATCTCTCACTCACGGTGCTGTCATGGGGAAGGGAAAATTTAATTCTCCAGCAGGACTTAGCACCTGTCCACACTGCTAAAAGTACCAAAAAAAAGTACCAATACCTGGTGTAAATACAACAGTATCACTGTGCTTGATTGGCCAGCAAGCTCGTCTGACCTTAACCCCATAGAGAATGTATGAGGTATTGTCAAGAGGAAGATGAGAGCCAGACCCAACAATACAGATGAGCTGAAAGCTGCTATCAAAGCAACCTGGGCTTCCATAACACTTCAGCAGTGCCACAGGAACACACACGCTCTGTGCGCACCGATACAGCTAAAGTAGCGTACCTCCAGGTGGGCCCCCTCAGAGCGCCGGGCCCAGGGCGACCACCCACTCTGCCCCCCTCCCAGTAGCTGCGCCACTGGCCTCCATGCCACGCCGCATTAATGCAGTATTTGATGCAAAAGGAGCCCAGAACAAGTATTGAGCGCATTTACTGAATATACATTTCAGTAGGCCAACATTACGGATTTTAAATCATTTTTCAAGTTGGTGTTATAAAATGTAATGCAACCAGGGGACCCTGGTAAGGGAAAAAGGGTTGCACTCACCGTGTAGCACCACAGTGCAGACATGCAGGCCACCACTACGAGGCAGCAGAGTAGTCAGACAGGCCAGGTCAGCAACATACAGGAAGACGAAGTACCAGAGGTCACAGCAATGCACGTCAGAGACAAGCAAGAAGTCAGAGCCAGACGGGAATGCGGTATCCAAAACATGAGACGGAAAGGGGAGTCAGGGTACAAGTCAGTGAGTCAAAAGCCAGTCGGTAACAAAGTATCAGAGACAGAAAAATAGGAAGCGGGGTTCAGAGTTCAAGCCGAGTCATACACTGTAGGGAAACCACCAAATGTACACAAAGTCAGGAATAGGGAACGGGTCAGACACTAATACGGGAAGTGATAGGCAGAAGGATCATTAGGGTATACGGGTCAGCTGCTCTAGCTTGGAAGCATGAACTATCACTGATGTTGACTGCAAGCCACAGCGAACTGAAATAGCAAAAACAGATCCAAAACGAGGCAGATGGGATTAACCCCAGCATGACCAGTCCAGGAGAGGATAGCAGAAAACAAACCCCAGACTGGATCATGACAAAGTATTGTAATTTACTGAGATAATGACTTTTGGGTTCTCATTGGCTGTAAGCCATAATCATCAACAATAACAGAAAAACACTTAAAATAGATCACTCTGTTTGTAATGACTGTATATAATATATGAGTTTCACATTTTGTATGAAGAACTGAACTAAATTAACTTTTGATGATATTCTAATTTTGTGAGATCTGTAAGTAATGGCAACACCTGTCGGGATGAGGAGCTCCACTGTTCAGGCATCTTGTGGCCCAGAGAGCCTTCACATCCGATCCAAGATGTTTAGAGGTCAGAGAACAGCGTGCTGGGAAAAAGGCAGCGGTGATGTACCAGAAGGAACCTGTGTGGTGTCCAGTCCGTGTGCTGGCCACGGTGCAATGTGTACACTGCCTCAGTGGAGCCACACACACAGACTCGCCATGGAGCCGCATACACACACACACACACTGCCTCGCCACAAAGCCGCATACACACGCACTGCCTCGCCACGGAGCCGCATACACACACACACTGCCTCGCCATGTCCGAGTCGCATACACACAAACACTGCCTCGCCAGAGCCCCATACACAGACACTGCCTCACCACGGAGCCGCATACACACACACACATACACACACACACACACTCGCCACGGATCCACATACCCACACACACACAGCCACGGAGCCGCATACACACACACTGCCTTGTCACAAAGCCGCATACACACACACACACAGCCTCGCCACGGATCCACATACCCACACACACTGCCATGGAGCAGCATACACACACACACTGCCTCGCCACGAAGCCGCATACACACACACACACACTGCCTCGCCACGAAGCCGCATACACACACACACACTGCCTCGCCAAGGAGCCGCATACACACACACACTGCCTCGCCAAGGAGCCGCACACACACACACTGCCTCGCCACGGAGCCGCAACACACACAAACACTGCCTCGCCACAGAGCTGCATACACACAAACACTGCCTCGCCACAGAGCTGCATACACACAAACACTGTCTCGCCAGAGCCCCATACACACACATACACTGCCTCGCCACAGAGCCCCATACACAGACACTGCCTCACCACGGAGAAGCATATACACACACTCTGCCACGGAGCCGCATACACACACACTGCCTCGCCACGAAGCCGCATACACACACACTGCCTCACCACGGAGCCGCATACACACACACTGCCTAGCCACGGAGCCGCATACACACACACTGCCTCGTCACAGAGCCGCATACACACAAACACTGCCTCGCCACAGAGCTGCATACACACAAACACTGCCTCGCCACAGAGCTGCATACACACAAACACTGTCTCGCCAGAGCCCCATACACACACATACACTGCCTCGCCACAGAGCCCCATACACAGACACTGCCTCACCACGGAGAAGCATATACACACACCTCTGCCACGGAGCCGCATACACACACACTGCCTCGCCACGAAGCCGCATACACACACACTGCCTCACCACGGAGCCGCATACACACACACTGCCTAGCCACGGAGCCGTGGCTAGGCAGTGTGTGTGTGTATGCGGCTCCGTGGAAAGTCCGCTCCGCCCAAAGCCCCGCCCCCTAGTGAACGCGCGGTGAATCCGGATGTGCTCATTTAACACATCCGGAATCACCGCAGCGCTGCATAGCCCTGTGTTATTTCCCTTGCGGCGACGGAGCGTCGCCACAAGGGAATAGGACATGCTGCGATCTGAAAAGACGCGCCGCATGTCCGTTAACGCAGATCTGCCGCCTGCGTGTTTTTATGCATAGTGGAGACGGGATTTCTTGAAATCCCCTCCACTATGTTGTAACATCTGGACGCTGCGTGTTTGACGCTGCGCCAGCGCACAGCGTCAAACACGCAGCAATTACTGACGGAATCCTGATGGTGGAAACACACCCATACACAGACACTGCGTCGCCACGGAGCTGCATACACACACTGCCTTGCTGCGGAGCCACACACACTGCCTTGCCACGGAGCCGCATACACACACACTGCTCGTCACGGAGCCGCATACACACAAACACTGCCTAGCCACGGAGCCGCATACACACACACTGCCTCGCCACAGAGCCCCATACACAGACACTGCCTCATCACGGAGCCGCATACACACACAGCCTCGCCACGGATCCGCATACCCACACACACTGCCACGGAGCCGCACACACACACTGCCTCGCCACGAAGCCGCATACACACACAGCCTCGCCACGGATCCGCATACCCACACACACACACTGCCTCGCCACGAAGCCGCATACACACACACACTGCCTCGCCAGAGCCCCATACACAGACACACACACACACACACTGCCTCACCACAGAGCCCCATACACAGAAACTGCCTCACCACGGAGCCGCATATACACACACAGCCTCGCCACGGATCAGCATATCCACACACACTGCCACGGAGCCGCATACACACACACACACTGCCTCGCCACGAAGCCGCATACACACACACTGCCTCACCGCGGAGCCGCATACACACACACACACACACACACAACACACACACTGCATAGCCACGGAGCCGCATACACACACACACACTGCCTCGCCACGGAGCCATGCGCACACACACACACACTGCCTCGCCACGGAGCCGTACACACATACACACACACTGCCTCGCCACAGAGCCACACACACACTGCCTCGCCACGGAGCCACATACACACTACCTCGTCACAGAGCCGCATACACATACACACACCCCACACACACACACACACAGCCTCGTCACAGAGCCGCATACACACACACACTGCCTCGTCACAGAGCCGCATACACACACACACTGCCTTGCCACGGAGCCTCATACACACACACTGCCTTGCCACGGAGCCTCATACACACACACTGCCTCGCCACGGAGCCGCACGGAGCCACACACACTGCCTCGCCACGGAGCCGCGCACACACACACTGCCTCGCCACGGAGCCGCGCACACACACACTGCCTCGCCACAGAGCCGCATACACACACTGCCTCGCCACAGAGCCGCATACACACACGCACACACACTGCCTCGCCACGGAGCCGCATACACACACTGCCTCGCCACGGAGCCGCATACACACACTGCCTCGCCACGGAGCCGCATACACACACACACTGCCTCGCCACGGAGCCGCATACACACACACTGCCTCGCCACGGAGCCGCATACACACACAGACTGCCCCGCCACGGAGCCACACACACACTGCCCTGCCACGGAGCCGCACACACACACATGCCCGCACGGACCGCACACACACCTGCCCCGCCACGGAGCCGCACACACACACACTGCCTCGCCACGGAGCCGCATACACACACTGCCTCGCCACGGAGCCGCATACACACACACACTGCCTCGCCACGGAGCCGCATACACACACACTGCCTCACCACGGAGCATACACACACACACACACACACACTGCCCCGCCACGGAGCCGCACACACACACTGCCTCGCCACGGAGCCGCTACACACACACACTGGCACACACACACACACACACACACTGCTCGCACGGAGCCGACACACACACTGCCTCGCCACGGAGCCGCAACACACACACACACACACACTGCCTCGCCACGGAGCCGCATACACACACACACTGCCCCGCCACGGAGCCGCACACACACACTGCCTCGCCACGGAGCCGCATACACACACACACTGCCTCGCCACGGAGCCGCATACACACACACACTGCCCCGCCACGGAGCCGCACACACCATGCCGCCAGACCCGCACACACACACTGCCTCGCCACGGAGCCGCATACACACACACACTGCCCGCACGGAGCCGCACACCACATGCCTCGCACGGAGCCGCATACACACACACACTGCCTCGCCACGGAGCCGCATACACACACACACTGCCTCGCCACGGAGCCGCATACACACACACTGCCTCGCCACGGAACGCACACACACTGCCTCGCACGGAGCCGCATATACACACACACACACACACACACTTCTTCCACTGTTGTGTTTATTGTCATGACAGTGCACGGCAAGCAGCCTACTGTAGGGAACATGAAGGCTCCTGACGGCTGACTGCACACAGCACTTCCACATCACACAACATATTGTAGTGTGACAACTGTAGCCTGAGGCCAATCCGACACCTGTTGCTGCACAGCACTGCAAAGCTTACACTAGATGGCACCCAGCATGGCACACACAGCATGCTCATCTACCATATAACCTACACTACTCATTGTATCCAAAGCACACTACACATGACATGAACACCCGTGTCCATGTCACGCACGGCCACTAATCACTGACAGCACCTGCAGAACGTGCACAGAATGAAGTGATGCATGCACGGACACGCATGGTGAAGCAGTGTCCATTCTCACCTCAGTTTCCTCGGGCACCAGCTCCACGTCGGGCCACAAATCTACCAATTGAGCGAGCGGCATATTACACGGAGCAGTACTCTCAGTCTCCCTCCTCAGCACAAGCCAGCTGCACAGTTACCGCGTAACTCCACCCCCTGCTCACTGACAGCGCCGAGTGTGCCGCCCTGCTAGTGTACTATTGGTCTCAATCAAAGGCTGCGCTCTCCATTGGTCGGTGATGAGAAGGAATGTCGCTTAACGGACCACGCCCACACCCTGAACTGCTCAGGTAAAGGCTCCTTATCAAGACTTTAGAGAAGCGGGAAAGAGAGCGCCATCTTGTGTCTAGAAATGGTAGCGGTGTGCTACAATAAGTAAAGTTTATGTACAGCAAGGAGACATATAATAAGGCAGACGGCGTATTTGTGGTACAAACGGACTGATACTATCCTAATGAATAAAGTTGTTCCGTTAACCCCTTAGTGACAGCCAATTTGGACCTTAACGACAAAGCCAAATTTTGCAATCTGACCACTGTCACTTTATGAGGTGTTAGTTTTGGAACATTTCAACGGATCCCACTGATTCTAAGATTGTTTTTTTGTGACATATTGTACTTCATGTTTCATTGATATGACTTGCGTTTAAAAAAAACTGGAAACTTGGCAAAAATGTAGAAAATTTTGCAATTTTCAAACTTTTAATTTTTGTGCCCTTAAATCAAAGAGATATGTCACACAAAATAGTTACTAAATAACATTTCCCACAGGTCTACTTTACATCAGCACAATTTTGGAAACATTATTTTTTTGTTATAAGGGTTAAAAGTCGATCAGCGATTTCTCATTTTTCCAACAAAATTTACAAACCCTTTTTTTTAGGGACCACATCACATTTGAAGTCACTTTGAGGGGTCTATATGGCAGAAAATACCCAAAAGTGACACCATTCTAAAAACTAAATGAAAAACTGGGTCTGAACTGAAAAAGTAAGTTGATGTGTATGCAAAATGTTGCCTTGACGTGGCGGGATGGCTTGTACATTCTTTTGATCAAAATTATGTTTACCAAATACCCTTTTATTATTATTACAACTTCATGCATGTTTTGCAATATATATTTTTTATTTTGTTTTATTTTAGGATATTTGTTTCTTGTTTTTTGTTTTCTCTGTTTAATGGTCATGTGTTTGATATGCATTTACATTTTGCATACACATCAACTTACTTTTTCAGTTCAGACCCAGTTTTTCATTTAGTTCTCAGTGCATTTGTGAATATAAGGTGTGACCGCCCTGCTTTTGAGCTGAAAAATCCATCCTGTCTGGCCTATGCTTCAACTGGTGGGTTCAGTCCCTCTGCCTTGTTCACATTTACGTCACTTGACAAGTGGAAAGGTTTTTAATATTAGAGTAGGACTGTCCCACAAAGGGTTGCCTTGACGTGGCGGGATGGCTTGTACATTCTTTTGATCAAAATTATGTTTACCAAATACCCTTTTTATTTTTATTACAACTTCATGCATGTTTTGCAAAATATTTTTTATTTTGTTTTATTTTAGGATATTTGTTTCTTGTTTTTTGTTTTTCTCTGTTTAATGGTCATGGTTTGATATCATTTACATTTTGCATACACATCAACTTACTTTTTCAGTTCAGACCCAGTTTTTCATTTAGTTCTCAGTGCATTTTGTGAATATAAGGGTGTGACCGCCCTGCTTCTGAGCTGAAAAATCCATCCTGTCTGGCCTATGCTTCAACTGGTGGGTTCAGTCCCTCTGCCTTGTTCACATTTACGTCACTTGACAAGTGGAAAGGTTTTTAATATTAGAGTAGGACTGTCCCACAAAGGGTTGCCTTGACGTGGCGGGATGGCTTGTACATTCTTTTGATCAAAATTATGTTTACCAAATACCCTTTTTATTTTTATTACAACTTCATGCATGTTTTGCAATATATTTTTTATTTTGTTTTATTTTAGGATATTTGTTTCTTGTTTTTTGTTACCTTTCTAAAAAGGTGCGCAAAACCACATTCAAGAAGTTTATTAACCCTTCAGGTGCTTCATGAGAACTAAAGCAATGTTTAAGGACAAAATGAACATTTTTACTTTTTTCACAAAAAAATACTTTAGACACAAACTTTTTTATTTTCACAAGGGTATCAGGAGAAAATGGACTACAAAATTTGTTGTGCAATTTCTCCTGAGTAGGCTGATACCCAGTATGTGGGGGAAAGTCACTGTTTGGGCGCATGGCAGGGCTCAGGAGGGAAGGAGCACCATTTGACTCAAAATTGTCTGGAATCAATGGTGGGCACCATGTCGCGTTTGGAGACCCCCAATGTACCTAAACAGTGGAAATCCCCAATTCTAACTCCAACCCTAACACAGCACTACCTCTAACCCTAATCCCAACGCTAACCCTAATCTCAACCCTAACCACAACCCTAACCCCAACCCCGACACCACCATAACCCAAATACCCCAACACAACTGTAACCCAGCACAACCCTAACCCCAACACCACAACAGTAACCCCAACCGAAACCCCAACACAACCCTAACCCCAACACTAGCCCAACACTAACCTTAGCCCAACCCTAACCTTAGCCCAACCCTAACCCTAGCCCCAACCCTAACCTTAGCCCAACCGTAACCCTAGCCCAACCGTAACCATAGCTCTAATCCCAACCCAAACCCCAACCCTAACCCTAACTGCAAAGAATGGAAAAAAATAATTTTTTTTATTCTATTACTTTCACCTAAGTGGGTGACAAAGGGGGGTTTGAATGACTATTTTTTTATTTTGATCACTGTAATAGGATCTATCACAGTGATCAAAATGAACCAATAGGAAAAATCTACTTACACATGCGCCCACCATTTTCTTCCAGAGGGAAGATTCCGCGGGCCAGGGGACAGAGGATGGTGGAGGTACCGGAGGGTGTTCGGGGGACCCCATTTCTCTCTCTCCAAGACTGGGGACTTGAATCATGTTCTCCCGGGTCTAAGCTTGCCCCGGTAGCCGAGAACCCAGAGAGTTTCCAACGCTGGCTGGCGCTATACCCTTATTTCTCAGCACCGTTAAAAGGCATATCGGCTATCGGTAAGGGGTTAAGATAGTTTTCCTTTTACTGTTGCATTGACTTGTCCACCTTGGAGACAAAGGGGCTTATTAACCCCTTAATCCCATTGGACGTAATATTCCGTCCATGTGACCTGGTACTTAATTCCCATGGACGGAATATTACGTCCAGGGCGATCAGCTGCACTCCCGAGGGGAGCGAAGCTGATCGCCGCCGGGTGTCAGCTGATTATCACAGCTGACACCCGGCACTATGTGTCAGGAGAGGTCACGGACCGCTCCCGGCACATTAACCCCTGGCACACCGTGATCAAACATGATCTCGGTGTACCCGGGGCACAGGGGAGGATCGCGCAGGGTGGGGGCTCCCTGCGCGCTCCCCTGAGACCCTCAGAGCAGCGCGATGTGTCGCGCTGTTCCGAGGGTCCGTCCTCCCTCCAGGTCCCCGGATCCAAGATGGCGCCGGGGTCCTGCAGGGAGGCGGCTTCCTCAGTGCCTGCTGAGAGCAGGCGCTGAGGAAGCCTGCAGCGATGCCAGAGCGATCGCTGGTGTGACAGAGTGCTGTGCACACTGTCACACCAGCGATCTGCTAAAATACTGTGATGTCCCACCCTGGGACAAAGTAAAAAAGTAAAAAAAATAAAAATAAACATGTGTAAAAAAAATCATAAAAAAAAAAAAATATATTCCCCAATAAATTCATTTCTTCCTGTAAATAAAAAAAACAAAACAATAAAAGTACACATATTTGGTATCGCCGCGTCCGTAACGACCCCCCCTATAAAACTGTCCCACTAGTTAACCCCTTTAGTGAACCCCTTAAAAAAAAAAAAAAACTAAGCAAAAAATCAATGCTTTATCATCATACCGCCGAACAAAAAGTGGAATAACACGCGATCAAAAAGACCGATATAAATAAACATAGTATCGCTGAAAACGTCATCTTGTCCCGCAAAAAACGAGCTGTCATACAGCATCATCAGCAAAAAAATAAAAAAGTTATAGCTCGCAGAATAAAGCGATGCAAAAATAATGATTTTTTATATAAAATAGTTTTTATTCTATAAAAGCACCAAAACATTAAAAAAATGATATAAATGAGGTATCGCCATAATCGTACTGACCCGAAGAATAAAACTGCTTTATCAATTTTACAACACGCGGAACGGTATAAACGCCTCCCCCAAAAGAAATTCATGAATTGCTGATTTTTGCTCATTCTAACCTCCCAAAAATCGAAATAAAAAGCGATCAAAAAATGTCACATGCTCAAAAATGGTATCAATAAAAACGTCAACTCGTACCGCAAAAAATAAGACCTCACATGACTCTGTGGGCCAAAATATGCAAAAATTATAGCTCTCAAGATGTGGTGATGCAAAAAACTACTTTTTGCAATAAAAAGCGTCTTTTAGCGTGACAGCTGCCAATCACAAAAACCCGCTATAAATAGTAAATCAAACCCCCCTTTATCACCCCCTTAGTTAGGGAAAAATAATCAAATTAAAAAAATGTATTTATTTCCATTTTCCCATTAGGGTTATGGTTAAGGTTAGGGTTGCGGCTAAAGTTAGGGTTAGGGATGGCGCTAAAGTTAGGGTTAGGGTTGGGATTAGGGTTAGGGGTCTGTTAGGGTTAGGTTTGTGGTTAGGGTTGGGACTAGGGTTAGGGGTATGTTGGGGTTAGGGTTGGAGTTAGAATTAGGTGGTTTCCACTGTTTAGGCACATCAGGGGCTCTCCAAATGTGACATGGCGTCTGATCTCAATTCCAGCCAATTCTGCGTTGAAAAAGTCAAACGGTGCTCCTTCACTTCTGAGCTCTGCCATGCGCCCAAACAGTAGTTTACCCCCGCATATGGGGTATCAGCGTACTCTGGACCACAAGAGTTATTGTGAAATTTGTCCTATTTCTTCTGTTACCCTTGGGAAAATAAAAAACTGGGGGCGACAAAATCATTTTTGTAAAAAAAAAAAAAAATGATTTTTTTTGTTTTTACGGCTGTATGTTATAAATTTTCTGTGAAGCACTTGGGGCTTCATAGCGCTCACCACACTTCTAGATAAGTTCCTTGTGGGGTCTATTTTCCAAAATGGGGTCACTTGTGGGGGGTTTCCACTGTTTAGGCGCATCAGGGGCTCTCCAAATGCGACATGACGCCCCCAGACCATTCCATCAAAGTCTGCAATCCAAAACGTCACTACTTCCCTTCCGAGCCCAGACGTGCACCCATACAGTAGTTTTCTCCCACATATTGGGTATCAGCGTACTCAGGACAAATTGGACAACAAATTTTGGGGTCCAATTTCTCCTGTTAACCTTGTAAAAATAAAATATTGGGGGCGAAAAATCATTTTTGTAAAAAAAAAAGGATTTTTTATTTTTACGGCTGTACGTTATAAACTTCTGTGAAGCAATTTGGGGTTCAAAGTGCTCACCACACATCTAGATAAGTTCCCTGTGGGGTCTATTTTCCAAAATGGGGTCACTTGTGGGGGGTTTCCACTGTTTAGGCGCATCAGGGGCTCTCCAAATGCGACATGACGCCCCCAGACCATTCCATCAAAGTCTGCAATCCAAAACGTCACTACTTCCCTTCCGAGCCCAGACGTGCACCCATACAGTAGTTTTCTCCCACATATTGGGTATCAGCGTACTCAGGACAAATTGGACAACAAATTTTGGGGTCCAATTTCTCCTGTTAACCTTGTGAAGATAAAATATTGGGGGCGAAAAAATCATTTTTGTAAAAAAAAAAAGGATTTTTTATTTTTACGGCTGTACGTTATAAACTTCTGTGAAGCACTTTGGGGTTCAAAGTGCTCACCACACATCTAGATAAGTTCCTTGTGGGGTCTATTTTCCAAAATGGGGTCACTTGTGGGGGTTTCCACTGTTTAGGCGCATCAGGGGCTCTCCAAATGCGACATGACGCCCCCAGACCATTCCATCAAAGTCTGCAATCCAAAACGTCACTACTTCCCTTCCGAGCCCGACGTGCGCCTGTACAGTAGTTTTACTCCCACATATTGGGTATCAGCGTACTCAGGACAAATTGGACAACAACTTTTGGGGTCCAATTTCTCCTGTTTAACCTTGTGAAAATAAAATATTGGGGGCGAAAAAATCATTTTTGTAAAAAAAAAAAAATTTTTATTTTACGGCTGTACGTTATAAACTTCTGTGAAGCATTTGGGGTTCAAAGTGCTCACCACATATCTAGATAAGTTCCTTGGGGGTCTATGTTTCCAAAATGGTGTCATTTGTGGGGGTTTCCCTGTTTAGGCAATCAGGAGCTCTCCAACACGACATGGCATCCAGCCAATTCTGCGTTGAAAAGTCAAACGCGCTCCTTCCCTTCCAAACTCTCCATGCACCCAACAGTGTTTACCCCACATATGGGTATCAGCGTAACTCGGACAATATTGGCACAATAAGTTTTGGAGTCTGTTACCCTTGGCAAAATAAAAATTGGGGTGAAAAGATCAATTTTTGTGAAAAAAAAATGATTTTAATTTTACGGCTCTACGTTATAAACTTGTGTGAAGCACTTGGGGTTCAAATTGCTCACCAAAGATCTAGATAAGTTCCTTAGGGGGTCTAGTTTCCAAATGGGTCACTTGTGGGGGGTTTCCACTGTTTAGGCAATCAGGACTCTCCAAATGCAACATGGCTCCAATCCAATTCAGCATTGGTTGGAAAAAGTCAAATGGTGCTCCTTCCTTCCGACTCTGCCATGCGCCCAAACAGTGGTTCTCCCCCACATATGGGGTATCAGCGTACTCAGGACAAATTGGACAAAACTTTTGAGATCCATTCTCTGTTACCTATGGAAAATAAAAATTAGGGGATAAAGAGATAATCTTTGTGGGAAAAAAATAGATTTTTTAATTTTCATGCCCGGAATTATAAACTTGTGTGAAGCACTTGGGGGTTCAAAGTGCTCACCAAAGATCTAGATAAGTTCCTTATGGGGTCTAGCTTCCAAAATGGGGTCACTTGTGGGGGGTTTCCACTGTTTAGGCTCATCTGGGGCACTACAAACGGAACATGACCCCCATCAATGTTTGCATTCCAAAACGTTACTGCTTCCTTTCCAAGCCCTGCCGTGCGCCCAAACAGTTCCCCCCCCCCACATATGGGGTATCAGCGTACTCAGGAAAAATTGGACAACAACTTTTGGGGTCCAATTTCCTTGGGAAAAATCAAAAATTTGGGACTAAAAAATCATTTTTGTGGAAAAATTTTTTCCACACCCAGGCATTATAAACTTTTGTGAAACACTTTGGGGTTCAAAGTGCTCACAACAGATCTAGATAAGTTCCTTAGGGGGTCTAGTTTCCAAAATGGTGTCACTTGTGGGGGTTTCCACTGTTTAGGCGCATCAGGGGCTCTCCAAACACGACATGGCGTCCAATCTCAACTCCAGCCAATTTTAGTTTGAAAAAGTCAAACGGCGCTCCTTCCCTTACGAGCTCTGCCG
This sequence comes from Oophaga sylvatica, assembly GCA_033576555.1. Taxonomy (NCBI): domain Eukaryota; kingdom Metazoa; phylum Chordata; class Amphibia; order Anura; family Dendrobatidae; genus Oophaga; species Oophaga sylvatica. The sequence continues at coordinate 403,967,946 of JARQOD010000002.1, forward strand.
TGTGCCCAAACAGTGGTTTTCCCCCACATATAGGGTATTGGCGTACTCAGGAGAAATTGCACAACAACTTTATCTGCCCATTTTCTCCTTTTACCCTTGTGAAAATAAAAAAAAGTTTGTAAAAGATCATTTTTGTGGCTAAAAAGTTAAATATTAATTTTTTCCTTCCACGTTGCTTCAGCTCCTGTGAAGCACCTGAAGGGTTATTAAACTTCTTGAATGTGGTTTTGAGTACCTTGAGGGGTGCAGTTTTTAGAATAGTGTCACTTTTGGGTATTTTCTGCTATATAGACCCGTCAAAGTGACTTCAAATGTGAGGTGGTCCCTAAAAAAATGGCTTTGTAAATTTTGTTGTAAAAATGAGAAATCACTGGTCAACTTTTAACCCTTATAATTTCCTAACAAAAAAAAATTTGGTTCCAAAATTGTGCTGATGTAAAGTAGACATGTGGGAAATGTTATTTCTTAACTATTTTGTGTGAAATATTTCTCTGTTTTAAGGAAAAAAAAATTCAAAGTTTGAAAATTGCAAAATTTTCAAAATTTTCGCCATATTTGCGTTTTTTTCAAAAATAAACGCAAGGTATATCGAAGAAATTTTACCACTATCATGAAGTACAATATGTCATGAGAAAACAGTCTCAGAATCGCGAAGATCCGTTGAAGCGTTCCAGAGTTATAACCTCATAAAGAGACAATGGTCAGAATTGTAAAAATTGGCCCGGTCATTAACGTGCAAACCACCCTTGGGGGTTAAGGGGTTAATGAGCTACATGAGCTGGATCGTTGGCCAAAAAAAAATTTCTTTACTGCTTTGAGCTACAATCAGGGGCGGAACTATCGTGGAAGCAGGGGAAGCAGCTGCCACAGGGCCCGGGCTAGAAGGGGGCCCGTCCCTGCTGCAGCTGCTTCACCTACCACCACGGTAGTTCCGCAAGCTGCCGGTGGTGTGAGCAGGGGCGAATCTAGGGGGAGGCAACCGGCAGGGGGCGCAGTCAGGCCGCCTAATGCGGCGGTCCGCAGTGTCTCCCCCGTGGCTGCGTTCTGCCGCCCCCGGCCTGAGAGTCGGCGGTTCCCTGTGCTGGCTGTCAAGCTGACAGCCGGCCCAGAGAAGCTGCTGCGTGCCGGCTCCCTGGGATTAATTGCACTGGCGTCTATACAGACGCCAGTACAATTGAAGCTCTGACCGCTGGGTCAGAGCGACGTCTGCAGCGTGATCAGGTCATGTGATCACGCTGCTGACGTCACTCGTCGTCTGCACCCAGAAGGGTGAAGATTTGTGGTGAGTGTGCTACATTATGGAGCTGAAGATACCACAGAAGATAAATGGGGGGCATACTGTGTGAGTGTGTGTGTATGGGGGGGGATTTAGAGTGGGGATGGGGGGATACATTATGTGTGGGGGGGATTTAGAGTGGGGATGTGGGTTCTTTTATGTGTGGGGGGATTTGGAGTGGGGATGGGGGATACATTATGTGTGGGGGGGATTTGGAGTGGCGATGGGGGTTCTTTTATGTGGTGGGGGGTTTGGAGTGGGGATGTGGGATACATTATGTGTGGGGGGGATTTAGAGTGGGGATGGGGGTTCTTTTATGTGTGGGGGGGTTTGGAGTGGGGGTGGGGATACATTATGTGTGGGGGGGATTTAGAGTGGCGATGGGGGTTCTTTTATGTATGGGGGGTTTGGAGTGGGGATGGGGGATACATTATGTGGGGGGATTTGGAGTGGGGACGGGGGTTATTTTATGTGTGGGGGATTTGGAGTGGGGATGGGGGGTTATTTTATGTGTGGGGGGATTTGGAGTGGCGATGGGGGGTTATTGTATGTGTGGGGGGATTTGGAGTGGGGATGGGGGGTTATTTTGTGTGGGGGGATTTGGAGTGGCGATGGGGGTTATTGTATGTGTGGGGGGATTTGGAGTGGGGATGGGGGGTTATTTTATGTGTGGGGGATTTGGAGTGGCAATGGGGGGTTATTTTATGTGTGGGGGGATTTGGAGTGGCGATGGGGTTATTTTATGTGTGGGGGATTTGGAGTGGGGATGGGGGGATTTAATGTGTGTGGGGGATTTGGAGTGGGGATGGGGGGTTATTTTATGTGTGGGGGGATTTGGAGTGGGGATGGGGGGTTATTTTATGTGTGGGGGGATTTGGAGTGGCGATGGGGGGTTATTGTATGTGTGGGGGGATTTGGAGTGGGGATGGGGGGTTATTTTATGTGTGGGGGATTTGGAGTGGCGATGGGGGTTATTGTATGTGTGGGGGGATTTGGAGTGGGGATGGGGGTTTATTTTATGTGTTGGGGGGATTTGGAGTGGCGATGGGGTTATTTTATGTGTGGGGGGATTTGGAGTGGCGATGGGGGTTATTTTATGTGTGGGCGGATTTGGAGTGGGGATGGGGGGATTTAATGTTGTGGGGGGATTTGGAGTGGGGATAGGGGATACTTAATGCGTGTGGGGATTTGGAGTGGGGATGGGGGGGTTTAATGTGTGTGGGGGGGATTTGGAGTGAGGATGGGGGCATTTAATATGTGTGGGGGGATTTGAGGGTACTGAAGAGTATGTATGAGGAAACAGTATGGGGATGGGTGCAGACAGTATGGGGAGCGAACGGGTGAATGTATGTGGACACAGTATGGGGAGTGAGAGTGATGGGATGTGTGCAGACACAGTATGGGGAGTGAGGGTGATGGGATGTGTGCAGACACAGTATGGGGAGTCAGGGTTATGTGTGAGCAGATAGTATAGAGAGTGAGGGGGTAAATATATGAGGAGACAGTATGCTGAACAGGGGGGATGTGAGAGGAGACAGTGTGAGGAGGGAGGGGAATAGTGTGAGGTGACAGTATATTGCAGATATTTTTATTTAGGGGCATTATAATGACTCTTCTGTCTTTAAGGGCATCGTGTGGAGAGTTGGTGCGGAAGAGCGGAGAAGATGGAGGTCTGCAGAGACGACTGTGGATGAGAAAACTCATCATGGGATCTGGACAAGATGAAGAAAAGGAGAACGACTCCAGAGACAGCGTCATCTATAAGGTACCTGGATGTAAATATTATTTGTGAAATTGACTAATTCTCATGTCTTTATTTGTTAGGAGCATTAAAGGGGTTCTCCAGGTCTGTGTCACATAGAATGACTGCAGACTCAGCACAAACCTGGACAGCCCCTTTAATGCTCCTAACATAAATAAAAACATGAGAATTAGTCAATTTTAGAATTCTCACAGTGCGCACTGCACGCTGTTAGGATTCTCTCGTGCCGGTGATTTACATACAAGCGGTCACATGCTGACTAGACGTGTGGCCTCACTCAATGAAAATGAACGGAGCGAGGCCGGGCACGTCTAGTCAGAATGTGGCCAGAAGTATATAAATCACATGCTTATGCTGACATGACCGTGTACTCTTGCCACCGGTAATGGAGAATCCTAAAAGTGTGCAGAGCATTCGTTGTGAGAATTCAGAAGCTGCAATGTCAGGATTCAGCTCTGCAGGTTCCAGCAGTCATCTCATGGACACTTCACTCATATGCGATTTTCATACTTATGGTCCTGTGACAACCAGCTTCTCTTCCTGCTTCTCTCAGTTTTTCACTGAACATTGAGAGCATTAGGGAGAGCAGCTCGTGGGTACATGACTAAGTGTGCAAATCGCATGTGTGCTTTGGGGGGGAAAGCGCCAAACCGAATTCTTGCCCCGGGTGCCAGAAAGTCTAGATACACCTCTGGGTGTGAGTCTGATATGGGGCCCGCCGCCACCTCCGGCGCCGCTATGAGAGGAGGTGGGACAGGCCCCGAGCAGTCCGGCACTTCCGCGTCATGTGACATGGGGGCGTGCGCGCGCTCTCACGTCACATGCAAGGCTTGGCGTGGTGGACGTTGGAGCGTGGAGGACGGAGCGGCGCGCGGAGCAGAAGAGCTGGAGGATGCAGTCACCTGAGGATTGGCAGATTGGTAAGTATGCTTGCTGAGGCTGACTCTCTTTTACAGGGACGCGGCAGCCGCAGCTTCCCGTCCCGGCACTGGAGGAGAGGGGGGAGAGCGGAGGGGGGAGGTGTGAGTGTATCAGGGGCCTCAGGCCCCAGGACATAGCGGGCCACATTAGAGGCCCCAGGAAGCAGCAGGCCCCTAATGGGGCCCTAGGAAACAGCAGGCCCCATTAGGGGCCTAGGTCCAAAGGAAGCAGCAGGCCCCATTAGGGGCCTAGGTCCAAATGAAGCAGCAGGCCCCATTAGGGGCCTAGGTCCAAAGGAAGCAGCAGGCCCCATTAGGGGCCTAGGTCCAAAGAAAACTGCAGGCCCCATCAGGGGCCTAGGGCCCCAGGAAACAGCAGGCCCCATCAGGAGCCTAGGGTCCCAGGAAACAGCAGGCCTCTTTACAGTGCTGCAGATGGCGACCAAAATGGTCGCCAAAGCGGCTAAAAATTTGCAAATGGCGACTGGATTATTCAATCCATTTGCCGTTTGCGATTAGTGATTTTTAAAAAAATATATATTTTTTTTAAAATGGCGGCCGGAAGCGGGGGGGGGGGGCCATTGTGAAGTTTGCTGTGGGGCCCTGCTGTTCCTAGTTATGCCCCTGGCTACAATTATATGTTTCAGAGACACTTGGCCTCATTTATAAAAAAAAAACGCAAAAAGACTGTTCTGTTGCGCATAGTAATTAATCAGAGCACAGCTTTCATTCTCCAGTACAGGTTAAATTATGAAAGCTGAGCTCTGATTGGTTGCTAGAGCAACTATGACAGTAAAGAAAAGTATGTTAAAGGGGTTGTCCACTACTCGGACAGCCCCATTTAAATCCATGTGATTCCCTCAGTAAAATAATAACACTTAGGGTATGTTCACACTGGGCATTTTTGCTGTGTTTTTTAATGCTTATTTTCAGCTGCTTTTTACAGTACCTGCAAAGCCTATGAGATTTCAGAAATCTCATGCACTCACATTGTTTTTTTTTGTCATCAGGATTTTGTTCTTTGCAGCATTTTTTTTACATAGAGCATGTCACTTCTTTCAGTGTTCTTTCAGCATTTTGGCAGGGTTTTTCACCCATTGACTTGAATGGATGGTGAAAAAATGCTGCAGGTTGACTTTTTTGCAGCATATTTGCTGCAGAAAAGTCAAGGACAGCATCATGTGTTCTCACTCGGCTCTGCTACCTCTAGATGGCAGGCTGCATGGTTGCATGATGCGACCATACAGCCTGTCATCCAGCAGAGACACTGAGCAGCGGACCTGAACCCCATTCACTTGAATGGGGACCCGACAACACAGTGTTTGACATGCTGTCATATGCATGACAGCGCAGCAAACACAACTTCTGATCGGCGGTGAAACCATCCCCGCCGATAAGAGAGCCGCGGTTCCCACCCTGTCAAAAGACAGCGTAAGCGCTCAACTGTGATTGGAGGTATAAAATTTACCTCCGGTCACTGGTGTCAGCTGCTGGGACTACCGCTCTCATCATCCGATACCTGCTGCCGCTAATAACATTGAGAGCAGGAGCGGCTGATGGGAGTATTCATCAACTGCTCCTGTGTAACAAGGTGGCATGGGGTGGTAGTCATGGGCAAGTCCACTAAGTCACAGTCAGTGAGCACCCCGGCACCTTGTACATGAAAAGGCAAGTGAAGTCCCAGTCCTGCGGTACAGTCAGTTACCTCCATCACACGTTCCCTCCGGCTGTAGGGAATCAGATCTCAGGAAACAACACAGGCCACAGTTCTGTTCCAACGGTGAAAACTTTGCTTAACACGGTGCAAACAAGACAATGTTTCCTGTACTTTCCCTGCAGCTTCTATATGTGGTGGGCCACCGGCTTCACTCCTGGGCCCGAACCTCGACTTCTCCCTGGGGTCGATCCCGCTAGGCCAGCGTCCATACACGCTGCCCGTCCACTTGGGACAGCTTTTATCCCCACAACCGGGGAATCCTCTGTCCTCAGTACAGTGCATGTCCTGCCCTGGGCAGGCCTGCCTGGGCACTGCTGCTTGTACAGGAAATCCTTTCCCTAAGTCCCTGAGGCTCCCCTGTGATGAAAGGCACGGAGGCCTGGGGAATCACGGTTTATGATCCCACCGCTGCCACCAATGTGATGAACGGCACGGAGGCCAGGGGGAGTCACGGTTTATGATCCCACCACTGATTTATATTTATCCCACTTTCCAGTTCCACTTAGGAACTCACAGCTCTCCGGCGCCCCCCTTACCCTCAGGTCAGTCAGGGAACTGCACCTAGGATAATTAGTTGCCGGACGGGCTGCTTGGACGTGTGCTGGCTATTGGGCACGCTGCAGTGAGGGGATTATAACTACTCCTAGCCGCAGCCAGGCAATACACTTATAAAACCCGCTCCGTCACTGCCAGCTATACCCAACCCAGCACACACACGCTGCCACCAGCCTCTGGGTCTAGAATGTGGGGCAGAGGCCACCCCAATTTAGTAGCGTAGTTTACTTCAGGCACGTGCAAATTTGTTATAGAGCATGGAGACGAACTAGTAATTTTATATTTTACTCCAAAAAGATACGCAGTGTTTACAAAAGTTTTAAAAAGATTTTACAAAGGGAGACAATTAAAAAATATGTACAAGCAATTAAAATAAAACAGGGTTAAAGAAGAAAACACTCACATGGTACTTAGAACATTCCGACAAACCAGGCTGGGGGAGGAGCCACACGTCGTAGTTCATTTGAGATCCGACTGGCACGGCATCCCAGGCTAGAATGACCAGGGAGGCTCAGTTGCATACTTATACATCTGGGCTTGTGACATCACTAAAAGGGCTGGCTTGTGACAGTCCTCCCCCCTGCTCTCACAGTCTGGCTAAAAGACTTATCATAATCATAACTCGCAGAGGGTACCCCATATAGGAACGCACATAGAATCATCTTACCCAGCGTGTCGCCGGCATTCATCCACAACCAAACATGGAGTACCTATTTCACACAGTTTAGGAGGAATCCGTTTCTCGGATTCTGTTGGGGCTAGAACTTAGCCAGAACCACTGTAGTGAAGCCTGATAGGAGCATGTTGCAGAACTGTAGCTTTCATATTTTTATCATAAACTCGCAGCGTTGTATGACCAAATGATTAGATTCTCATTATTGTCTATGGGAAGTCCTGAGCACATGTTGGAGACAAAGAGCCCCCCTGCGGTGAGGAGGGAAATCACGCACTGGCATCTCAGGTTACACTGAGTTTGTGTGCAGTCTGGGAGGCTGCAGGCACAGGGCTGCAATATGTGACAAGAGGGGGGAAGAGAGGGGGGTCGCTTGGCTCTGTGCTGCTAGGAATCCTTCTAGAGAGTGTAGAGGATGGAAGATTCTGGAATGTTCCGGAAAAGTAATACATGATAATTTCACCTTATTGTTACACCCCCTTTTAATTCCTCACAACTGTTTAATCCTTTGCTGGCTAAACGTAAGCTCCTAATCCTATTCCCTATCTCTAATGTGCCGCATTACTCTAACCCCACCATTATTCTATACTAACTTATACCCTATCCTAGCCCTAGTCTTAGACACAACACACGGTACATTTACATTACAGTAGAAAACGTCACAGCATAATACAGCACATTACACATTACAGGAACATTAATAAACTGCACATTATGTTAACATTGACAAACGACAAGGTGCCCCACGTGTTACCTGTGCTCAGTGTCCATGGGAGAGAGAAGGCAGTCAAGGGTCTCCGCCACCTCCTTACACTCCTCCCTCCTAAAATATGGTCGTTCCTGACCATGGCGGCATCGGCAAACTGTAAAACAACAATACAGTTAATACAGTCTAAGTTCAACACTCCTTGTGGGTCAACCGTGACCACTCGGCTGGAGCCCCGGAAAAAGAGTTCAAGTTCTCTTAGTGTGGGTCTGACTGACCCAGGTCCTTTGGCTCCTGAGACTTGTAAGCAAACACACTGGCCTAACGGCCAACTTATCAATGGTCCATATAGTCCTGATCCGGCTCATTCCTTGGGTCCACCTGCACAGGTTCTTCCCCCTCCCTCCTCTTAGTGGACTATGGGCTCCTTAAAACACAAGTGGGCTGCTTTCAACAGGGAACAGGGGACAGTTCAGGGTCAAAATAGGTAAAGTTCAAGGTTAAAACAGTTCAGTTCTTAAAGCAGCCGCACTTACAGTCCATAATGATTAATCCATTTAGGGTTTCAGCCCCATAATCCAGGAGGGGGAAAAACAAAGTTATTCAACTGTGACCGTGTTGGTCACCACTGACACCTAGTCCTGGTGCCATACAGGGCTCCTAGCCCTTCAGAGACGCGGAACAGTGTAGTGAATGGAAGCGAAGGCAAAGATGGTGAAGTGAACATTCGTTTAATGAAATTTTCGTAGAACCACGGGACCACTGTCTGGGGGGTCTGAAGGGGGCATGACTAAGCGAACCCCAGACACCCGCAGCAAGACCCCTCAAAACAGGGCCAGGTTGGAATTCCCAAGGGACACAAGGTGCTACCTCCAGTTAGATCTTGAACACGTGGAAGCTGACCCAACGGGACAGGCGGGCTGGCAGGAACTGCAGGAGTCATGGAACTTGGTAGATAGCAGACAGGGGAACGGGTAACAGGCAGCAGCTGTTAGAACCCTCTTGTTAGATTTTGTTTCAGTTTGCTGGTCACATGACCTTTTTTCCCTATTTAGTCTGGCTCCGCCCTTCTGGCTTTGCTGGACTTCATTGTATTATCTACTCTTAAGCTAGCCAGGTGCTTAGGTGCCTTACTCTGTCAGTTTTGCTTGATCTTAGGATCTCTTAGTATTTGTTTTCTGTTTTATATTCCCTGCTACACTTTCTGTTAGGAGGTGTCCACCTTTTCACCCAGTCCCTAGATCTTGTAGGGATTCCTCCCTCACAACTATAGGTCTTCGTTCAGACTAGCTGAGGACTTTAGCGGGTCTGGTCGCAGGATCAGGTCCCCCGTTACATCGTAGGGATCCAGCTCAGTCCTATTGTAGGGACAGAATTCCCACCTTTCCTTAGTGCTTGTAGCAGATCATAACAGCAGCTGGCAGGTATTGGTGCAGGAGGCACTGGCGCAGTCCTAGGAGATGTGGTGAGACTCGGCAGGCACACTGATGAGACAAACTGGAGTTAGCAGGAAGCTTGCGGAGTACAGGCACGCAGATACAGGAACCTGGGAATAGCAACAGGAAACACTTGTTGCTCAGGCAACTCCCTAAGGGCAGAGGTGCCAGAAATAGTGCGAAACACTTACCCATTGGTTAAGACCCATTTTAGGAAATGGTGTGCTGTCTCTTTAAGAGACCGGGAGCGCGCACGCACCCTTAGCACCATGCCAGGAGACCTTCAGGCCGCACGCCGATAACAGGAAGTGGCAGCAGAGGAAGACAGCATGGGACATGGGACAGAGGCCTCTGGGGACCGGCAGTGGGGAGCAAACCGGGAGGTAAGCAGAGGGTCCGGTGCTACAAACAGTCTCGCCTTGACTTGCATCTGTGCAACTGGCACAACAACAACTTCCTGTCTGAAATCAAGGCCACATCAGTCAATACACAGTCGCTGTTTGGAATAGTGAGCCGCATTTGGGCCCTGCATCACAATGTACGTGTGAGCCAAGGATCCGCTGGAGGAGTCTCCACTATTTCTCCTACTCCGTGCCCCCTCCTTCGGCGTTCCCATGGCTCCCAAAGTTGCCTGCTCTGGTGATTCACCTGCGGCCCCCACATTCTGTCCAGGCGCCGATTCCTCCTGTCTAGTTGCAGGAGATGCGACCGTTGCAGCTGGCCGCTCACAGCATTGGGCTTCTCACGGTCGTCCTTCCTCCAGACTGGAGGCCATCCATACAGTCATCGCCTATGGCCCTTGCTCCTTGACAAAGGTGACGCGGTCCTACAATTGAAAGGGGACCCTCAAAGGCGATGGATCCGACATTTACGTACACTTAATCTCCAGTACCAGTCTCCAGAATGAATTCTTAACCCCTTGTGGTGTTAAAGTGCCTGATAACGCTGCTGGTTACCTGGCCAGACATAGCTCCCCCGTCGGGGCGCTTGTAAAGCCTTCACAATGCGGCGTTCTCGCTGTTTCTTCTCACTGATTACTCCCTGGATCCACCGGGCCTCCAAAGGGGGCTCACCCTGGGCTCTTCTAGGTATGCGGCGGGAGAAGCAGCGAGAGTTCGCGACGATGGCAGGGCCGAGAAGGCGAGGGAGTTGAAGCTGGTGTGGCCGTCTGGTCAGACGCAGGTTCCCTACTCACCACCGCTGCGCCTGGTCACGATCTTGGCATGTGGCAGCAGGAGCCAGTAACCACGGTCGCGACGACCCCTATCAGGACAGCCTCGAAGGTCTTCCCTGCCCTCTCCAGTTCTGGTTCTGGTTCCGGTTCCGCCAGTCACGCAATCTCCTCATCCTTGACAGCCTGCTTTTCCGGACATCGGAAAGGGCCCTACTCCTCCCACTGATTCATCCACCAGGCCTCAAAGTGCAGGCCCGTCTCCGCCCGGGCCACAGATCGCTTTCAATCCTGGCGTCCGATGCCACCACGAAAAGACATGCTTGGCCTCCACATATTATCAGGCAATTTCGTCTTCTCTCCCGACACGCTGACTTGTTCTCTTGGGCTCCTCCCGTTCATGGGAAGAGTCTTTTCAGGCTTCTCCACCCATTTCCTCACACTCTGTTGCAAAGGCTGAAGCTCCCTCTTTGCCTGCACCCATTTCGGGCAGGCATTAGTCACCCTGGGATGTGGCCTCGAGTCAGGCCACGGCCTCCTTCCTTCTGGCACCTATTTCTTTCCAAGATGCTTACGGAGGATGGCACCGCCTTCCATTTTCGTGCCACCAACTGTCTCCTTCTCCACAGTGTTTAGTGCCATCTTGGTACACAATTGAATCATCAGTCCACAAGTCCCGGGAATCTTTTCCACCAGTCTTGTAGCTGCAGGGCTGCTGGATTCGATCCTGCCAACTACGCCAAGTGTAACAAGGTGGCATGTGGTGGTAGTCATGGGCGAGTCCACTAAGTCACAGTCAGCGAGCAACCCAGCACCTTTTACATGAAAAGACAAGTCCCAGTCCTGCGGTACAGTCAGTTACCTCCATCACACGTTCACTCTGGCTGTAGGGAATCAGATTTCAGGAGAACAACACAGGCCACAGTTCTGTTCCAACGGTGCAAACAAGACAATGTTTCCTGTACTTTCCCTGCAGCTTCTGTATGTGGTACGCCACTGGCTTCAATCCTGGTCCCGAACCACGACTTCTCCCTGGGGTCGATCCCGCTAGGCCAGCGTCCATCCACGCTGCCCATCCACTTGGGGCAGCTTTTATCCTCACGACCGGGGAATCCTCTGCCCTCTCTACGGTACATGTCCTGCCCTGGGCAAACCTGCCTGGGCTCTGCTACTTATACAGGAAATCCTTTCCCTAAGTCCCTGAGGCTCCCCTGTTATGTTTCGGTAGCTGAGGAGAAACTGCAAAAAATAGCCAAAGTAGCAATACACCTGTTATGTTCTGCTACAAGCACTAAGGAAAGATAGGAGATCTGTCCCTACGAAAGAACTAAGCTAGATCCCTACGATGTAATGGGGACCCTGATCCTGTGATCAGACCTGCTAAAGTCCTCAGCTAGTCTGTACGAAGACCTATAGATGTGAGGAAGGGATCCCTACAAGAACTAGGGACTGGGAGAAAGATGGACACCTCCTAACAGAAGTTGCAGCAGTAAAAGACAAAAAACAACATAGAACATAGAGGTCCGAAGACCAAGCAAAAACTGACTGAGTAAGGTAACAAAGCACCTAGCTAGCTTAAGAGTAGAAATTACAATGAAGTCCAGCAAAGCCAGAAGGGCGGAGCAGGATTAAATAGGCAAAAAAGGTCATGTGACCAACAAGATAGAAAAAAACTAACAGGAGAGTTCTAACAGTACCCCCCTTCTAAGAGGATCCTCCAGATCCCCTAGGCCCAGGCTTATCCGGAAACCTTTTGTGAAACGCTCTGATAAGTCTGGACGCAGAAATATCCTCCGCCCTCACCCATGAGTTATCCTCGGGTCCGAAACCCTTCCAAGCGACGAGATACTGCAAACTCCCTCTATAGCGTCTAGAATTTAGGATGCGGGAAATTTCATATTCCCCGTCCTCCACCACCGGGGGAACAGTGGCAGAGGCGTCTCCATCCGACACATCAGCTCTTTTCAATAGAGAAACATGAAACACCGGATTAATCTTCCAGGAGGTAGGAACCTCCAACCTAACAGCAGATTGGTTAACAACCTGAAGCATCTTAAAGGGCCCTACAAACTTGGGACCCAATTTTTTAGAAGGAATCCTCAACCGCAGATTTTTAGAGGACAACCAAACCATGTCACCAATAGCCAACAAAACCTCTTGCCGTTTCCTATCAATAATAATAATATAATAATAATCTTTATTTATATAGCGCCATCATATTCCGCAGCGCTTTACAGTTTAACAGTTTCAGAACACAAGTCATAAGTAACAACGTTAATACAATAATTAAAGCAAAATAAGCCGCCCCTGCTCGTGAGAGCTTACAATCTACAATGAGGTGGGGAGATACAAAGTACAGGGGTGTATATACAATGGTGCATTTACAATGATGGTCCAGCCATCTTGAGGGAGTGAGGGATGGATGGAGATAGTGAATGGGCTACACACACACGCACACACACACTTACACATAGAATGACTTTGATTAGTGAATGTGATAGGCCGCTCTGAACAAATGTGTTTTGAGGGAGCGCCTGAAACCATGCAAATTGTGGATAGTCCTAATTTCTTGGGGTAGAGCATTCCAGAGGATTGACGCAGCGCGGGAGAAGTCTTGGAGTCGGGAGTGGGAGGTGCGGATTAGTGCAGATGTTAGTCGAAAGTCGTTTGCAGAGCGCAGCAGTCGGTTAGGCTGATAGATAGAAATGAGGGAGGAGATGTAGGGGGGTGCTGCACTGTGGAGAGCTTTGTGGGTGAGAACAAGTACTTTGAATTGTATCCTATAATGAATGGGCGGCCAATGTAAGGACTGGCGAAGAGCGGACGCGTCCGAGTACCGATTAGCCAGATGGATGACCCTGGCTGCTGCATTAAGGATGGACTGGAGAGGGGATAGTCGAGTAATGGGGAGGCCAAGTAATAGAGCGTTGCAGTAGTCCAGGCGGGAGTGGATCAATGCTACAGTGAGGGTTTTTGTTGTTTCCAAGGTGACAAAAGGGCGTATTTTAGAGATGTTCTTTAGGTGTAGGCGGCAAGAGCGGGCAAGAGATTGTATATGGGAGGTGAAGGAGAGATTGGTGTCAAACATAACACCCAGACAGCGAGCCTGCTGCCGGGGTGTTATTATGGTGCCGCCCACGGAGAGGGATATGTCAAATTTAGGGAGGTTAGTAGACGGCGGGAGCAGAAGAGTTTCAGATAGAGAGCGGACATGATGTTGGAGACTGCGGACAGACAGTCGGTGGCGTTCTGTAGAACAGCGGGGGTAAGGTCGGGGAATGAAGTGTATAGTTGTGTGTCATCAGCATAAAGATGGTACTGAAAGCCAAATCTGCTGATGGTCTGTCCAATTGGGGCCGTGTAAAGAGAGAAGAGAAGGGGGCCAAGGACTGAGCCCTGGGGTACACCGACAGCGAGAGGAAGAGGAGATGACGTGGAGCCAGAGAACGAAACACTGAAGGAGCGGTCAGAAAGATAGGAGGAGAACCAGGAGAGAACAGTGTCCTTAATACCTAGTGACTGGAGCCTAGACAGTAGGAGACGGTGGTCAACAGTGTCGAAAGCTGCAGAAAGGTCGAGAAGAATGAGCAGAGAGTGGTCACCGTTACGTTTTGCTGTAAGAAGGTCATTGGTCACTTTAATGAGTGCAGTTTCGGTTGAATGTAGGGGGCGGAAGCCGGACTGTGAAGGGTCTAGGAGGGAGTGAGTGGAGAGGTAACGGGTAAGGCGGGAGTAGACCAGGCGCTCCAAAAGTTTAGAGATGAAGGGGAGATTGGAGACCGGTCTGTAGTTGTTTGTGCAGGAAGGGTCGAGAGCGGGTTTCTTTAGTAGCGGAGTAATGATGGAGTGTTTGAAGGAGGATGGGAAAATGCCAGAGGAGAGTGAGAGATTAAAGATTGTAGTTAGGTGAGTTGTGACAACTGGAGAGAGAGACTGGAGGAGATGTGAGGGGATGGGGTCGGTAGTGCATGTAGTCGGACGAGAGTAAGAGAGGAGTCTGGAGACTTCTTCTTCTGTGATGGGATCAAATGTGGAAAGTGAGCAAGGGGAACAGCAGGGTGGGATGGGAGTCACAGCCCTTGGTGGTTGAGAGCAGATTTCCTGACGGATAGTATCTATTTTTTCTGTAAAATGGGAGGCCAGGTCGTCAGCACAAATGTCTGTGATAGGGGCTTGTGCTTTTGGCCTGAGGAGGGAGTGAAAAGTGTCAAAAAGTTTCTTGGGGTTGTTGGCTAGTGAGGAGATCAGGGTGGTGAAGTAGGTCTGTTTGGCGAGGTAAAGGGCAGCATTATAAGTTCTTAACATGAATTTAAAGTGGATGAAGTCTTCTGGTGTGCGGGTTTTTCTCCAAAGGCGTTCAGCACTCCTATCTATCACTCCTATCTATCTATCTATCTATCTATCTATCTATCTTATCTATCTATATCTATCTATCTATCTATCTATCTATCTATCTATCCTACCTATCTATCCTATCTACCTAACTATCAAAGTACCTTTTAGATTTTCTGTTAGCTTCCTGAAGATTAACACGCACATCCGTCCAAACTCTCTCCAAATCACCAGAAAAATTCTCCTCTTCAGGCACGGCCGATACCAATTTGGAGAATGACCCAAAAGACGGATGTCTCCCAGTACAACAAAAAAAAGGCGAACAACCAGCAGAAGAGGATGTATGGTTGTAAGAGCAAATTCAGCAAGTGGCAGAAACTCAGACCACCCCTCTTGATTGTCTGCCACAAAACAACGCAAGAACTGCTCAATATCCTGGTTTTTCCTTTCTGTCTGGCCATTTGACTCAGGATGATATCCGGATGAAAACGACAAATGAACTCCCAACTAGTGTTGAGCGATACGATACTGCAAATATCGGGTATCGGCCGATATTAGCTGTATCGGCCTTTCGATTCCGAATACCGATATTTTCGTCATATCGAATACCGGAATCGGATTTGTCACTGTCACTGTCTGTGTCCGTCGGTCGGGTCTGTCACTGTCAGTGTCCGTCGGTCGGGTCTGTCAGGAGTCAGCGGCACTTACCTGGCAGAAGATCTCCGGCGGTCACGGCCTGGACTGCTTCATGGCCGCCATCCTCTTCTCCCCGGCGGTCACATGCAGTTTCTCGCGATAACTGCAGTGACTGCTGGGTAATCCCGGCCATAAAGCAGTCAGTCCGATGACGTCACCGCCGGGGAAGCAGGTAATCAGCTGTGCTGCGTCGCGATGACAGGCTCTGCCTGTCATTGCGATGTAGCAGAGCTGGATCGTCGTGGGACAGTCGTTACTATGGACTGCGTCGGACAGGTGGTATACTGTTGGTTTGTTTTTTTTCTTTTTTTACAGGAGATCGATGGCGTCGCAGGAATGAGAGTACAATAAAAGAAATGAAAACTGTGTTGTCTCTTTTATTTCATTAAAATACTTTTTTCTTGCTTTGTCTTTTTTTTATGCATTTAATAACTTTGGGATTAATAATGGATCGGTGTCTTATTGACGCCTCTCCATTATTAACCGGGCTTATTGTCACCGTGCAATCAACGTGAGACCTCAGAGGTCTGCTTCATCTGGCTGGTTAACAAAAATAGGGGGGACCCCACGCCAATTTTTTTCGAGGGGATCCCCTATTTTTGTTAACCAGTTCCCTCTGACGTCACTGATTGTGTCCCTGGCTGACCTGAAGTGAAAGTGGAAAGCAATCAATTAAGCTTTCCACTTCCTCTCCTGTCAGCCAGGGAGGAACTCATTCATTTGGGGGTTTACTGTGAGGCTGCAGCATTAGCTGCGGTCCCTGCAGTAAACATTAACCCTTTCTGAAGGATTACACCGTGGGACCTGACTGTACATCGGATTGGTAAGAATAATTTTGCTTTATATTTATTTTTATGTTTTTTAATTCAGGGATAATAATGGTTTTTGATTTCACAAGGAAAATTGACAGCGCTCTCAATTATTAACCTGGCTTAAAGTGACCTTTCAATTGCAAGGTCATTTTAACCCCTTATTAACCCATTCACCACCGCTACAGGGCAATGGAATAGACGGGCAAAGTGCCAGAAAGGGCAAATCTAATTAGAGATTTGCCCTTTCTGGGGTGTCTGGGGGCAGATGTTAGTAGCCAGGGGGGGGGCAAAAATAATGGTCCCTCTCTGGGCTATTATTATCTGCCCCCACTCACTGGCGTTGTCTGTCTGGTTGCGAAAATAGGGCGGGAGCCCACGCATTTTTTTTCAGCAATTTTACACCTCATATATATATATATAATACATGTCATTAAATTTGTGACACATATATATATATATATATTTATATTTATAGTTCATACACTTCTACATAGTATAATAGCCGCTAATTCAATTGCCGGCTTTTGTGAAAATGCAGAACCCGACATGAAATGACACTTGGTTTACATAGAGTTAACCATGTCTTTTCATGTAGTTTGATATCTGATTTGCACAAACAATTACATGAGTGTAAGTGTGCAAAATTTCACACCTGTAGGGGTTAATTAAAGGTGTAAATTCGTAGCAAAAAAGTCCGTTTTTTTTACAACGAATTTACACCTTTAATTAACCCCTACAGGTGTGAAATTTTGCACACATAGACTGATGTAATTTTTTGTTCAAATCAGATTGCAAACGACATGAAAAGACATGGTTAACCCTATGTACACCAAGTGTCATTTCATGTCGGGTGCTTCTGTCTTTTCACAGAAGCCGGCTTTACCCGGCAATTGAATCAGAGGATATTTTACTATGTAGAAGTGTATAAACTATACATATATGTATATATATATGTCACAATGACATGTATATATATATATATATGTATTCTATGTGTGTATATTTAGTGTTTACAAGGAAATAAAGGTTTTTTTTAGTTGCGATATTTTGTTCCCATAGACTTACATTGGACTTCCGGTATCGGAATCGGATATCGACGATATTTAGTGATATCGGCGATACCATTTCGATACGATATTTTTAGATATCGAGCAGTATCGCTCAACACTACTCCCAACCTGTCACAAAAGGCGCGCCAAAAACGAGCCACGAACTGAGGTCCCCTATCAGAAACAATGTCAGTAGGAACGCCATGTAGTCTGACAATTTCCTTGACAAAGGCCTTAGCGAGAGTCTTAGCGCAGGGCAGTTTGATGAAAGGAACCAAGTGACACATCTTGCTAAAACGGTCCACGACCACCCAGATGACAGTGAAACCCTCAGAGGGAGAAGGTCAGTAATAAAGTCCATAGCCAAATGTGTCCAGGTGCACTAGGAACCTCCAGAGGGCAAAGCAACCCCGCAGCAGGAGTATGTGAAGACTTAGATCTAGCACACACAGTACATTGATGCACCCACTTAATGACTTCCTTCTGCCATCCAGGCCACCAAAAACTGCGACCCACAAGTCTCTTGGTCTCAGAGATTCCAGGATGACCTGCCAACCGAGACTCATGACACTCAACAAACAAATCTCTCCTAAAGGTCCCAGGCACAAACAACCTCCCATGGGGAGTGTTAGATGGGGCATTCTTCTGTGCTTTAAGAATCTCATCTTCCAACACAGAGTCCAAAGCAGCAATCACAACCCCTTCTTGTAAAATGTTCTCCCCCTCCTCAGCACCGACCATGGGAGAAAAGCTGCGAGACAAAGCATCAGCTTTAACATTCTTAGTACCTGGGATGTAAGTAACGGAAAAATTAAACCGCGAGAAAAACAGTGCCCACCTAGCCTGACGGACATTCAAGCGTTTGGCAGCATCAAGATAGATCCGATTTTTATGATCAGTGAAAACCTGAACGGGAAATTCAGCACCTTCCAAGAGATGACGTCAGTGTTCAAATGCGAGTTTAATAGCCAACAATTCCCTATTACCAATATCGTAATTCAGTTCAGTCTCAGAAAATTTTTTTGAAAAAAAGGCACAGGGATGTACTCCATCCCTGTTTTCCTGAGACAACACCGCGCCGACCCCACAGAAGAAGCATCAACCTCAACCAAAAACGGTTTAGTCACATCAGGCTGCATAAGGATGGGAGCAGAGTTGAACCTCTCCTTTAGAAACACAAAAGCTTCAATGGCCTCAGTAGTCCACTGAACTGCATTAGCACCTTTCCGGGTGAGATCGGTCAGTGGTTTGACAATAATAGAAAAATTTTTAATGAATTTTCTATAATAATTGGCGAAACCCAAAAATCTCTGTATCGATTTCAAACCAATAGGCCTAGGCCATTCCTGCACAGCTTGAACTTTCACCGGGTCCATCTCAAAACCTTCGCTGGAGATAATGTAGCCCAAAAAACTAATTCTCTGTACAGCGAACTCACATTTCTCTAGCTTAGCAAAAAATGAATTGTCCATTAATAACTGTAATACCTCACGTACGCTCCGCCAATGAGACTCCAGATCCGGCGAATAAATCAAAATGTCATCCAAATACACAACCACATTTTTGCCGATCAAAGGTCTAAGGATGTCATTAGTAAGATTCTGAAAAAATGCAGGAGCATTGGTAAGACCAAAAGGCATAACCAGATTCTCAAAATGACCCACAGGAGTGTTAAAAGCAGTCTTCCATTTGTCACCTTCCTTCATGCGCAACAAATTGTATGCCCCTCGAAGATCAATTTTAGAGAACCACTTGGCCCCCGCTAACTGGTTAAACAAATCAGGAATCAATGGCAGTGGGTAAGGATTGCGTACAGTAATTTTATTAATCTCACGAAAGTCCAGACAAGGACGTAAACCGCCGTCCATTTTTTTTAACAAAAAAAATCCAACAGTCACAGGAGACTTGTAATTCCCCTTTATCCACAGCAGCAATACGCCCGTTACAACACTTGTCATAACACTTAGGGCTCCAGGACTTAATTTCATTGGTAGACCAATCCAGTACAGGATTGTGCAATTTTAACCAGGGTAACCCCAAAACCACCGGAGAAGGCAAATTATTCAATACTACCAAATCCAAATTCTCTTGGTGAACACCATTTAGTGAGGGGAAATTCACAGACCTTGTGAGTAACATTCTTCAAGGGAGAGCCATCAACAGAAACCACGGCAATAGGGGATGACAAAGGTTTGGGTTTTAATTTAAGTTTTTCCAAGAATCCCCCATCAATCACATTCAGAGTAGAACCACAATCAACAAATACCCGAAATTCCATTAATTCGTCCTGAGCAGCAGTAGTGGCAGAAAGAAAGACGCCCTTAGTGTTTAAACAGGCAATACGGGCGGAACTGACCTTTTTTTTTTTTCTTTGTTCATACGAAGCACACAGTTCTTAATGAAATGGTCAGATTTGCCGCAATAAAAGCATAAACCTTCAGAAAACCTGCGGTCTTTTTCCTGAGAGCGAGGTGCCATCGCTCCAATCTACATCGGCTCTCCAATGTCAGTACAGACCCTCTCAAGACTTGGAGCTGACATGGCAGAGGATTTACTCTCATTAACCCTTGCACGCAGTCTCCTATCCACCCGTATAGCTAATTGCAGAGCCTCCTGCAAGTTACCAGGTGTGGGATAAGCAATCAGCAAATCTTTAACCCTTTCACCTAGCCCTGCAAGAAACAAACTTTTCAAAGCTGAATCGTTCCATCCCACCTGAGTAGACCACCGACGGAAGTGAGTACAATATTTTTCCACATTACCTGATCCCTGCCTCAAACGTCTCAATTCTGTCTCAGCTGATGAGACACGATCAGGATCATCATACAATAACCCCAAAGCAGAAAAAAAACTATCAACTGATCTAAAGCATGGATCACTAGGTTGTAGAGAAAAGGCCCACTCCTGAGGTTCTTTGCGCAAAAGTAACATTATGAACCCTATGCGCTGTGATTCATCACCAGAGAATCTGGGTCTCAAACGAAAATACAACAAGCAAGCATTTTTAAAAGAAAAAAATCTTGTTGCTCACCAAAAAATAAATCAGGCAAACGTACCTTTGGCTCCACTAAATGTGCTCCAGAGAGAGTCCCTGCAGGCGTTGAGCCAAGTCCTGAACCGACACCATGATGGAAACTGGAAATCTTTTACTTAGAGATATTTTTTTAGGCTGGACTTACTGTTATGTTCTGCTACAAGCACTAAGGAAAGATAGGAGATCTGTCCCTACGATAGAACTAAGCTAGATCCCTACGATGTAACGGGGACCCTGATCCTGCGATCAGACCCGCTAAAGTCCTCAGCTAGTCTGTACGAAGAGCTATAGATGCGAGGAAGGGATCCCTACAAGAACTAGGGACTGGGAGAAAGATGGACACCTCCTAACAGAAGTTGTAGCAGTAAAAGACAAAAAACAACATAGAACATAGAGGTCCGAAGACCAAGCAAAAACTGACTGAGTAAGGTAACAAAGCACCTGGCTAGCTTAAGAGTAGAAATTACAATGAAGTCCAGCAAAGCCAGAAGGGTGGAGCAGGATTAAATAGGCAAAAAAGGTCATGTGACCAGCAAGATAGAAAAAACCTAACAAGAGAGTTCTAACAACACCAAAGAGGCTGGAAACTATTGGATTTCAGTAACCTGAACTAACCGCCACACTAGATGTAGCCGTGGAGCGTACCTACGGTGATCCTAGACGCCTCAGTACAGCCGTTGATATAGCTACACCTAAAGGCAGAAAGATGAATGCTATCTGCCCCGGAGCAGAATCCCCAAAGAAATAGGAAGCCCCCGAACATGTAATGGCGGTTAGACAAGAAGAAAAACGGACACAGACAGAAAATTGAATGAGCAAACGCTGGGGCCCAATCTGTCTAGATAGAAAAGTATAGGAAAGAATTCTGACTGCAAACCAAAAAAACCCTGACAAAAGTACCAACACTTCTGATTAACAAAAAACCTGAGATCACACGATCTCTACCACCTAAATCAGATCTCTGGTGTAACACACAGCAACACAGCAAATAAAAAGTGACAAAGGAACAAAGCAAAAATGCAAACACACAATGAGCACAATTGCAGCGCAAGACCCCAAAAGGGGACCAGGCTGCAGTCCACTGCAAGCAACAAACCAGCAGTGAAAATCCAACAGAGGAAAAAAAAAAAAAGCCAAACACTTATCTGAATGAGAGCAGGAAAGCAAGATGTGCTCCAAGCAAGAGCAGGAGGAACAATTGATTACCGGCAAGGCTGCTGGGAACTCAGGTCACTTATATCATACCATTCAGAGCCAGCTAAAGGCCATTCAGTAATTAGTTCATTACCCTCAGCAACCACCGGAGGGAGCCCTAGCTCAGAAGTCGCCTCCAAGGTATTCACAACACTCCCCCTTTTAATTCCTCCCAACTGTTTAACCACTTGCTGACTAAATCTAAGCTACTAATCCTATTCCCTATCTCTAATGTACCCCATTACTCTAACCCCACTATTATTCTATACTAAATTATACCCTATCCTAGCCCTAGTATTATACACAACACACAGTACATTTACATTACAGTAGAAAACATCACAGTATAATACAGCATGTAACACATTACAGGAACATTAATAAACCGCACATTACGTTAACATTGACAAACGACAAAGTGCCATACGTGTTACATGTGCACAGAAGGCAGTCGATGGTCTCCACCACCTCCTTACACCTGTGCTGTAAATAAATAATTAAAAAAAAAACCTGCATGGATTCCCCTGTATTTTTGATAACCAGTCATGCACAAACTCATAGCTGGGGGCTGCAACCCTTAGCTGTCAGCGTTAAATAAATAATTTAAACAGAGTGGGGTCTCCCCCATGTTTGACAACCAGTCTTGCTAAAGCAGACATCTGGGGGCTGGTATTCTCAGGCTGGTAAGGGGTCATGGATATTGGCTCCCCCAGCCTAAAAATAGCAGCCCGCAGCCACCCAGAAAAGGTGCATCAATTCTGGTGCTTTCCCGCTTCTTCCCACTTGCCCTGTAGCGGTGGCAAGTGAAGTTCATATTTGTGGGATTGATGTCACCTTTGTATTGTCCAGTGACGTCAAGCCCACGGATTAGTATTGGAGAGGCATCAATAAGACACCTATCCATTACTAATCCTATAGTTACATTGTTAATAAAGACACAACAAGAATAAAGTACTTTAACTGAAAGAAAGACACAGATTCCTTTAATAACTCTTAATTAAACCATACTTACGACCTCGCCCATTCCACAAAGCCCTCGTCTTCTGTAATAAAAGAAAAATAAAAAACAACAATATCCCTCACCTCTTCATCGTTCTGTCCCACGCTGTAATCCATGTCTGGGGTATAATTAGTTTTCAACCTGGATGGTGCCAAGATGCGTCCGTCCAGGCTGAGAACCACTGGTGAATGAGGTGCTGAGAGCGTAGCCTCAGTGACTAGCAATGACGTCACTGAAGCTGCGTTCCCAGATGATCTGCGGTGACCTTGGTGAGATCCCCGCTAGCACCGTGAGAAAGTTGAAATTCACCGCAGTCAAATTCTCCGGTGAACTCTCCTCTGCACCGTGCGACTTACTGATTACAGCGTGGGACAGAACAATGGAGAGGTGAGGGATATTGTTGTTTTTTATTTTTCTGCCGGGGGTAAACAAGACCACAGAGACCAGAGAACATGATTCGGGTCGGTATTTACCGACCCGGTGTTGCGATCGCCGTTGTTAACCCTATAACGACTACCGCAAAAAAAGCTGCGATTTCACATTAAATGTCTCTCTCCTCTGATGTGATCGCACATCAGAGGGGAGAGAAATAGGGTCCCCAGGTCCCCCGATCTGTCCCCTGTATTTCCTGGTGTCCCCCCCATCCTCCCACAGCTCACACAGCTCCCGACGTCTTTTTCTTGTAAAAAGGCAGATTCCATTCATTCAATGCACATTTTGATTACTGTGATAAACCCTATCACAATGATCAAAATAAAAAAAATAGTAAATGCCCCCTTCCCCTTTATCACCCCCTTTGTTATGGAAATAAAATGAAATAAAGAAAATATATTTATTTTCATTTTTCCATTAGAGTTAGGGTTAGAATCAGGGTTAGAGTTAGAATTAGGGTTAGGGTTGGAATTAGGGTTAGGATTGGAATTAGGGTTAGGGTTGGAATTAGGGTTAGGGTTAGACTTAGGGTTAGAATTAGGATTAGGGTTAGTGTTGGAATTAGGGTTAGGGGTTAGGGTTAGGGTTTTTATTAGGGTTAGAATTGGGATTAGGGTTAGGGGTGTGTTGGGGCTAGGGTTGGAGCTGGAGTTGAGGGGTTTCAACTATTTAGGCACATCAGGGAGTCTCCAAATGCGACATGATGGCCACAGAACATTCCATCAAAGTCTACATTCCAAAACGGCGCTCCTTCCCCTCAGAGCTCTCCCATGCGCCCAAACAGTGGTTCCCCCCCACATATCCCAGCAAACTCAGGACAAATTGCACAACAACTTTTGTGGTCCAATTTCTCCTGTTACCCTTGTGAAAATAAAAAATAGTGGACTAAAAAATAATTTTTGAGGAAAAAAAGTGATTTTTATTTTCACGGCTCTGCATTTATAAACTTCTGTGAAGCAATTGGGGGTTCAAAGTGCTCACCACACATCTAGGTAAGCTCCTTGTGGGGTCTACTTTCCAAAATGGGGTCACTTGTGGGGGTTTCTACTGTTTAGGCACATCAGGGGCTCTGCAAATGCAACATGACGCCCGCAGAACATTCCATCAAAGTCTGCATTCCAAAATGGCGCTCCTTCCCTTCCGAGCTCTCCCGTGCGCCCAAACAGTGGTTCCCCCCACATATGGGGTATCAGTGTACTCAGGACAAATTGCACAACAACTTTTGTGGTCCAATTTCTGTTAGCCTTGTGAAAATAAAAAATAGCAGGCTAAAAATCATTTTTGAGGGAAAAAATGATTTTTTATTTTCACTGCTCTGGGTTATAAACTTCTGTGAAGCACTTGGGAGTTCAAAGTGCTCACCACACATCTAGATAACTTCCTTAAGGGGTCTAGTTTCCAAAATGGTGTCACTTGTCGGGGTGTTCACTGTTAAGGCACATCAGGGGCTCTCCAAACGCAACATAGCGTCTGATCCAGCCAATTCTGCGTTGAAAAAGTCAAACGGCGCTCCTTCCCTTGCGAGCTCTGCCATGCGCCCAAACAGTGGTTTACGCCCACATATGGGGTATCAGTGTATTCAGGAGAAATTGCACAACAAATTTTGTGGTTCATTTTCTCTTTTAACACTTGTGAAAATAAAAAAAATTGGTTCTGAAGCAAATTTTTTGCAAAAAAAGTTAAATGTTAATTTTTTCCTTCCACATTGCTTCAGTTCCTGTAAAGGGTTAATTAACTTCTTGAATGTGGTTTTGAGCACCTTGAGGGGTACAGTTTTTAGAATGGTGTCACTTTTGGGTATTTTCTGTCATGTCTGTCATGTACACCCCTCAAAATGATTATAAATATGATTTGGTCCCTAAAAAATATAGCTTTGTAAATTTTGTTGTAAAAATGAGAAATCGCTGGTCAACTTTTAACCCTTATAACTTCCTAACAAAAAAATATTTGTTTCCAAAATTGTGCTGATGGAAAGTAGACATGTGGGAAATGTTATCTCTGAATTAAGGGTATAAAAATTTAAAGTTAGAAAATTGCAAAATTTTCAAAATTTTTGCCAAATTTCCGTTTTTTTCATAAAAAACACAAGTCATATCAAAGAACTTTTACCACTAATATGAAGTAAAATATGTCACGAAAAAAACAATCTCAGAATCAGCGGCATTCGTTAAAGCGTTCCAGAGTTATAACTCATAAAGTGACAGTGGTCAGAATTGCAAAAATTGGCCTGGTCAATAAGCTGCAAATTGGCTCCATC
>JARQOD010000002.1:403996953-404058501 GCA_033576555.1 Oophaga sylvatica
AAATGCAGAGACTGCCTCAGGAGGCCAATTAACCACATCAGAACCCTTCTTGGTCAAATCAGTTAATGGTTTAACAATAACAGAGAAATTACTGTTGTGAATGGACTTGAAATGAGTTCTGAGCGGAGGCTCCCTCTGGTGGTTACAAGCGGTACTGGACTGTCCAGTGAAGATTGTGAGGATTGGGAATCAGGTGTTACTGACTGGTCTTATATAAGGGAGTCGCCTTCCATCAGGGTTGCCGGTGATCAATTGTTCTGGTCTCAATCCTTGATTCCTGTTTCCTTTGTAGCCTGCTGTGTCGTGTCTGCATCTCCTGCTAACAGATAAGACATTTTCTTCTTTTTGTTTTTGTGCTTGATTTTTGCATTTTGTCCTGCACTTCTGTGGGGCCTTCAGGGTCCCCTCCGGGGGCTTTTGCCCTCTCAGTTTAGTTCAGCCACTGATGTTTGTACATTTGCTCTTTCCAGTTTTTCAGTGGCTGCTGTTTTGATTTTGTTACACCAGAGAACTAATTTAGGTGGCAGAGGTCGTGTGATCTCAGGTGTTTTTGAAATTAGTAGAGTTGGTGCTTTTCAGGGTTTTTTGGGATTGCAGTAAGTGCCCTTCCTATCCTTTTCTATTTAGATAATACACATATGACCAGAACCACCACATCCTAATGCAACAATCAAAAAGGCCCTATCCTGGGGAGCTAGGAGTGGATATGGAAATGTGTGGACACATCAATTACTTAGAGAACACAAACCACCTGGGTGGAAAAGAGATGTACTAGTCCATATGTAAAATAGAAATCTTTATTAATTAATTAAACAACCGACACAAGTAGTACAGAAAGGGGCAACCCACATCCAAAATGGATGTAAGCACTGCACACATGTAAGTTAAAAATACGACAAGGGGCACAACACCCCCAATACCCTCAGAATTGTGCTATGACAAACAATTAAAGCAAAATAACATATATAATTAACATAAATCACTCAACACCTAAAACTAATTTTAAAGACAATAAGGCAGAAATTACTGCCCTAAATAGCCCACAAGCTCACCTATACCTGCAATTAGAAGCATAGTATAGAACAGCATAATTATCACAATAGATAAAACCTACAACACATGTATGTACTGGTGGTCTATATTAAACAGAAGAGGTCAAAAATGCTGCCCTTTTAATGAACTGCAGAAAAGGCTATGGGTGCAATATTGCAGAATGGGCTACAGTCGAGCGATATGCTAGTGTGTCGTTTGTCAAAAGCTAATAAATATTCTAATAAGATTGATAACGAGCTGTGACATAAAAGACAATCTATTTCTGTGTAATGCACCTTATCAACAATGAAGGTCCGGATCAAGCCGGAAAAACTGTAACACAGAAACTGACATATTACCTGGCAGCATAGAGAAGCAATGCACAAGTGTGGAGGGTGAAGGGGGTGTGTGTGCGCACCCCAACGCACGTTTCGGTCCAATCCTTCTTCAGGGGGCACACACACCTCCCTATCCGCGCTCCTTAAATACCTTATGATAGAGGAACTCGTCCCTCCAGACCGCGTCACAGATCTCCGGTCATGTGACCGGAAGTGATGTCACCTGCTTCCAGTGACGCGCACATCGTCATATCAAACATGACGCCCCTGGCGTCGGCGTCACAGCAATAGGCAGAATGATCTGCCATCGCCTGAAAGACGCCGAAAGCCAGAGAGCGGCATGTAAAAACATGACAGCGTGCGCGTGCCAGCAGGGGGCCTCACCGACCTATAACCATATCAAACATTTTTCATGAAGCGCTAAGATTGACATAATAATAACAGATATATATTAATAGATAGAAAGCAGAAAATCTTGAATTAACTTCTGCCGAAATCATTGCTGGTAGAGAGGCTTCTGGTATTCAGTGATAGGAATTCTTATAACGGGTCCAAAATGGTAAGACATTATCCTGTTCCTGGATTTCAATCATATAATGTTCTTAATCTTCATATATAGAGAATGATTCGAGATGGAACTACTGGAGCATAGGGAGGCAAAGTTAGTGGAATAATAAAAACAATGTAAAAACAATAATATAAAAACAATATGTGTGTCTGGCAACAACCATCAACACAGACAGGTGATCATAAGAATGGGGCATAGCTTAAATGTTCATTGAGTCCCAGAGGTTGCACCGTATCGAGCAGCCATATCCATTTGGATTCAAGCTGTGCCAATTTCTTAGAAATCCGACCGCCCCGAATGTTTACGTCAATCATGTCTATACCTCTCACTTTAAACCTGCCACCATCACATCCATGGTGGGTCCTGAAATGACGTGGGATGGTTTTTAAAAGATGAACCTCTTCTTGTGTGGCTGCCGCAAAAATTCCTAGAACATGTTCCCTTACACGCACCTTTAATTGACGCGTAGTCATCCCCACATAAATCTTGTCACATGGACAGGTAGCAAAATAGATGACGTTAGTGCTAGTGCAGGTAATTCGTTTGTCAATTTTAAAGGTGCGTGATCTCGAGGAATTGAAAAAAGAATCAGACTGTTGGATATTGCGGCAAGCCACACAATGACCACATGGGCACAACCCTTTGTTTTCACAATGTCATCTAAAAAAGTCTTATGTGGAAGGCCAACATAGTGACTATGTACTAATAAGTCGCGCAGATTGCGTGACCTCCGTGGTGTGATGGCTACTCTATCCGGGAGGAATCTCGATAGAACTGGGTCAGCTTTTAGAATATGCCACGACCTTTCTAAAACTTTTCTCATTTGGGGGAATTGAGAATGGAAATTAGTAATAAATCTCACTATCCCTCCATCTTCTTTTTTCTGAGTTTTATAGAGAAGGTCTTGTCTAGACGAGTGTTTAGCTCTATTGAACGCCTTTTTTATCATCCGTTTGCTATATCCTCGTTCTAATAGGCGATTTTTTAACTCATCTGCCTGTTTGAGAAAATCCTCCTCAGTAGAGCAGAGTCTGCGTATACGTAAGAATTGTCCAGTTGGAACAGACTGGATGACATGTCTAGGATGGGATGAGGAAGCATGCAATAACATATTGGAGGCCGTAGCCTTACGAAAAATATTAGTCTGAATCTCACTGCGGCAATCTCTTTTAATTTTGACATCAAGAAACTCAATTTCATTTGAATCCGCCACAAAGGTCAAGCGGATATTACGATCATTGTCATTTAAAGATCCTATGAATTCCTCAAGGTCTCCCACAGACCCCTGCCGGATCAAGAAAATGTCATCAATGTAGCGAGTCCAAGAGAGGACCCGGTCCATTGATGACATCCGATCTGACAGGAGTAGGTCCCTCTCCCACAGCCCCATGAGAGATTAGCATAGTCGGGCGCATAGGACGCCCCCATTGCTGTCCCCTGGAGCTGTAGGTAGAAGGACCCCTTGAAGATAAAAAAATTGTGTGATAGTGCGAATTCCAATAACTCCATGATCAATTGTCTAATTTCTATTGGAAGGGTGGATGTGGACAAGAAGAACTTAGTGGCTTTAAGGCCATCAATGTGCCTAATACTGGTGTAAAGTGATTCCACATCAGCTGTGGCCAGTATCATATCATTGTCCAAATGAAGACCATCCACCCTTCTAAGGAATTCACTTGTATCTTTCAAAAAGGATGGTAAGGTTTCAACCAAAGGTTGTAATTTAGAATCTATCCAACAATTGACATTTTCTAAATAGTTGCCTCGCCCTGAAATGATAGGGCGTCCAGGAGGGGAGCGTGCATCCTTGTGTACCTTGGGCAAGAGGTAGAGGGTCGCCACAGTCGGCTCATCCACCAAGAGGGCCTCGGCCAACTGCTTGGTAATGACCCCTCCATTCTTGCCCTATGTACAATGTTTTTAAGTTGTGATGAATAGGCGGACAAGGGGTTGAAAGTAAGTTTCTTGTAACAAACACTATCGTTTAATTGACGATAGGCCTCTTTTTCATATCCCATTTTGGGCCATATCACAATGTTACCCCCCTTGTCCGCCTGTTTAAACACAACATCCGGTAAATCAACAAGGGTGCGTAACCTCCTCCTTTCCTCTACTGTCAGATTATCGTGGCTAATATTTCTAGGAATATTACGAAATTCTTTGGCCACGATCTGTACAAATAGATCTAAATTAGGGCAAGAGGAGAATGGAGGAAATTTCTTAGAACGAATCTGTATGGAGGGAGGAATCTTACCTCCTTCAGTTTCATTATGTTCGTTGGATAAATCTTCAAGTGTTCTTATGGCTAATTGTTCTTCCTCTGTGGGAAACATTTCATGAAGATCAGAATTAAAAAAATATTTCTTAAACCACAATGATCGAGCAAACAAATGAAGATCCTTAGTGGCGGAAAAGACATCAAAAGATGCCGCAGGAGAGAAAGACAGTCCTTTATTAAGGAGGGTTAAGTCAGCATTGGAGAATTGATGTGTACTTAGGTTAATTACCTTGTTATCAGGTTTATGATGATCAAATGATCTAAAATCTTGCCGTCTATATGGATGGAAATTGCCGTTTCTTGGTCTTTTAGACCTGGCTCCTGATCTCGTGACCATATGTACATCAGAATTCTCAGATTGATCACTGATGGAAGATACTGATGAGCCTAATTCGGATCGTATTAATGTTTGACCTTTGATATTAGGTTTTCTCCATCCATAAATAGTCTCATTCTGGTAGTCCTTTAAATCTCGATTTAATTTAGTAGCTTGTGTGTTATGAATTTTTTTAACAATACCATCTACATCTTTTTCCAACTGATTGTTGAGATTTTGAAATTTCTCCGGCATATCATTGGTTTTCAATACATCGTTAATTTTACTTATTTTATCCTCCAAATCCGAAATAATTTTAGAATTTGTGCATTGCTTCTCTATGCTGCCAGGTAATATGTCAGTTTCTGTGTTACAGTTTTTCCGGCTTGATCCGGACCTTCATTGTTGATAAGGTGCATTACACAGAAATAGATTGTCTTTTATGTCACAGCTCGTTATCAATCTTATTAGAATATTTATTAGCTTTTGACAAACGACACACTAGCATATCGCTCGACTGTAGCCCATTCTGCAATATTGCACCCATAGCCTTTTCTGCAGTTCATTAAAAGGGCAGCATTTTTGACCTCTTCTGTTTAATATAGACCACCAGTACATACATGTGTTGTAGGTTTTATCTATTGTGATAATTATGCTGTTCTATACCATGCTTCTAATTGCAGGTATAGGTGAGCTTGTGGGCTATTTAGGGCAGTAATTTCTGCCTTATTGTCTTTAAAATTAGTTTTAGGTGTTGAGTGATTTATGTTAATTATATATGTTATTTTGCTTTAATTGTTTGTCATAGCACAATTCTGAGGGTATTGGGGGTGTTGTGCCCCTTGTCGTATTTTTAACTTACATGTGTGCAGTGCTTACATCCATTTTGGATGTGGGTTGCCCCTTTCTGTACTACTTGTGTCGGTTGTTTAATTAATTAATAAAGATTTCTATTTTACATATGGACTAGTACATCTCTTTTCCACCCAGGTGGTTTGTGTTCCTTTTCTATTTAGGTAGTTTGGGCCCCAACGTTTGCTCATACTATTTTCTGTCTGTGTCAGTATTTCTTCTTGTCTAACCGCCATTACATGTTTGGGGGCTTTCTATGTTCTTTGGGGATCTGCTCCGGGGCAGATAGCTTTCCTCTTTCTATCTTTAGGTGTAGTTAGTTTCTCAGGCTGTGACGAGGCGTCTAGGACCAAAGTAGGAACGCTCCACGGCTGCCTCTAGTTGTGGTGGTTAGTCAGGGTACTGCAATCTCATAGATTCCAACTGCTCTGGTGTATTGCCTTTTTTACCTGCACTCCTCAGCTACCGAAATATAACAGTATCACCGGCCTAAAAATTGAAAATTGTATGGTACTCACAGAAGGGAAAAATATTGTAAAAAAAAAAAAAAAAAAAAAAAGGTTGTCAGAGTTGTCAGAGATATTTTTCTGTTTGTTGCATTTTTTTTTTTCCCCTCTGTATCTCTGGGTGCTGGGGAGGATTTTTTCTCTCAATGGAGTTTGCACGGTTGTCTGGCCGTGTGGATCAGCTTGCCACTGAGGTTCAGAGTATTGCTACCTATCTTTCTAGGTTGCCTGTTGTGGAACCTAGGATTCCCATGCCAGATTTGTTTTTGGGGGATCGAGCCAAGTTTCTGAATTTCAAAAATAATTGTAAATTGTTTTTTGCCTTAAAATCTAAGTCCTCAGGGAACGCAGCGCATGTCAAGATCCCGTCTGGGTTGGAGCCGATGTTACTGCAAACACTAGGGGAAGCAGAGGCAGGTAGCGTAGTCAGATGGCAGCCGGAGGTCGGTACACAGGAAAGCAGTGTTTGTAGCAATGGATCAGGCGGATAACGTAGTCAGGTGGCAGCCGGAGGTCGGTACACAGGAAAGGCAGTTCGGTAACAGAGGAGCAGGCAGATAACGTAGTCAGGTGGCAGCCGGAGGTCGGTACACAGGAGAGCAGTGTTTGTAGCAATGGATCAGGCGGAGAGCGTAGTCAGAAGGCAGGCCGAGGTCGGTTCACAGGAGAGCAGTGTTTGTAGCAATGGATCAGGCGGAGAGCGTAGTCAGAAGGCAGGCCGAGGTCGGTTCACAGGAGAGCAGTGTTTGTAGCAATGGATCAGCAGGAAATGCTTGACTAAAGGCTTGGAGCTCAATAATCTCGCAATGACACACCCACAGGGCCAGGTTTATATAGGGTGTGTAATTGGCAATCAGAGGCCCAATCAAAAGAGCACTAGGTGTAGCCAATCAGGAAGAACAGTCAATGGTATCTGGGTTCAGCAAGGAACTTTGCAGCCAGCAGAATAGCTCAGATGGTAGAGCTGCTGGCCAGTGGACAAGAGGTACTGGGTTCGACTCCTGACAGTACTCCCCTCCTTCCAGGATGGCCTCTGGACATCTCAGGAGCTGGCTTATCCGGGTACCTCTGATGAAAGGCTCTTGTTAGTCTAGGAGCATGGACGTTGTCCCTTGGTTCCCATGAATTTTCCTCTGGTCCGTAACCCTTCCACTGCACCAGATACTGCAGTTTACCTCTGAATTTTCGGGAGTCCAGAATCTTATCCACAATGTATTCTTCTTCACCACGGATCCTTTCTGGTGGAGGAGGTGGCTGAATTCTTCCTGGAAACGGGTTTTCACAGAAGGGTTTGAGCAAGGATATGTGAAACACTGGATGAATCTTTAGATTGTTGGGAAGTTCCAAACGAAAAGCAACCTGGTTAATTTTTGCAGAAATTTGAAAAGGTCCAATGAATTTCTGACCCAATTTGGAGGATGGCACATGTGTCTTAAGGTTTTTAGTGGACAGCCAAACTTTGTCTCCAACCTGAAGAGCAGGGGGCACTCTCCGATGTTTATCTGCTGCTTCCTTATATACTTCCTGGGTCTTGAGTAATATCTCTGATAATTCCTTCTGGGATTCCTGTAATTTTGCAAGCCTGTCATTTACAGCAGGAATGGGAGTGTTCACTGGCAGATTAGGGATAAATACTGGATGTACTCCATAATTAGCAAAAAATGGGGTTTGAGATGTAGCGCTATGTATGGAGTTGTTGTAGGAAAACTCTGCTGTTGGTAAATAGTCCACCCAGTCATCCTGAAGATAGGAAATGAAGCAACGGAGGTATTGCTCCAAAGTCTGGTTCGTTCTCTCCGTCTGGCCATTGGACTGAGGATGGAAAGCGGTAGAAAGATTCACCGTGACTCCCAAGGCTGTACAGAAACTCCTCCAAAATTTTGACGTAAACTGAACGCCTCTGTCAGACACCACGCTGTCAGGAATTCCATGTAACCTGAATACCTCTTTGATTATCAGTTCTGCAGTTTTTTCAGCAGTAGGAATTCCTTCAGTTGGAATAAAGTGGGCCATTTTTGTGATCGGTCCACTATGACAAGGATGACGGTCATCTGTTTGGAAGGGGGTAGTTCCACAATAAAATCCATGGAAATAGATCCCCAAGGCCTGGATGGAACTGGAAGTGGTTGCAAGAGTCCTAGAGGAGACGATCGTGGGGTCTTGTTTCGTGCGCATGTTAAACAGGTTGAAACATATTTCCTCACGTCCTTCCTACAATTAGGCCACCAAAAGAAACAAGTAGTAAGTCTTGTGTTTTTGCAACTCCAGGATGTCCTGCCAGTTTAGAATCATGGACACTTTTGAGGACTTCAAGGCGAGAAGATTCAGGTACATATATTTTGTGTTTCTGCATCCAAAACCCCTCTTTGAATGAAAGATCGACGTCTTCCGAAGGATGGTTAAGGAAAGAGTCCTCTTGATATCCATCTTTAATTCTATTACATAGTCCTCTAGAGTGCAATATTCCCAAAAAATTTTTAGGGCCTAGAATTGTATCGTCATTACTAGACCTCTCCTGAGGTTCCGAACACATCCTGGACAGAGCGTCAGCCTTGCCATTTCTTGAACCAGGCCGGTAAGAAATTATAAAATTTATCTTGAGAAAAATAAGGCCCATCGTGCTTGTCTTGCAGACAATCTTTTTGCTGTACGGAGGAATTCAAGATTCTTGTGGTCCGTGAGGACAGTCACAGGGTGATTGGCACCTTCCAAAAATGTCTCCATTCGGAGAAGGCAACTTTAATGGCTAACAGTTCTTTATTACCAATGTCGTAGTTCTTTTCTGCAGATGACATGGTGTGGGAAAGAAACGCACATGGGTGAAGTTGCATTTTGTCCCCAACTCGCTGAGACAGAATGGCTCCCACTGCAGAGTCCGAGGCGTCCACTTCGACAGTAAATGGCAATTCAGGATTTGGGTGTACTAACAATGGAGCAGACGTAAAAAG
The DNA here is from genome assembly GCA_033576555.1 of Oophaga sylvatica. Classification (NCBI taxonomy): domain Eukaryota; kingdom Metazoa; phylum Chordata; class Amphibia; order Anura; family Dendrobatidae; genus Oophaga; species Oophaga sylvatica. Next base: position 404,005,792 of record JARQOD010000002.1, read on the forward strand.
AGTTTTCAATTTGTCAAAAGCCTCCTGTGCCTCCGGAGACCAGAAAAATGCTTTGGTCTTTTTGTTAGTGTAGTAATTGGTAGTATGATCCGTGAAAAGTTCTTTATAAATTTTCGGTAAAAATTTGCAAATCCTATGAAACGCTGGACGTCTTTTACATTTCTTGGAACAGGCCAGTCCACTACAGCATTGATTTTGCCGGGATCCATGCTCAGACCTTCTGGGGAGATGATATATCCCAGAAATTGGATACTGGTTTGTTCAAACTCACATTTTTCAAGTTTAATGTAAAGATGGTTCTCCTGTAGTCGTTCCAAGACTAACTGGACGTGCCTGCGATGCTCTTCCAAGGTGTCTGAAAATATAAGAATGTCATCAAGATAAGCCACAACGAATTGGTCCAAGAAATCTCGAAATACATCATTAATAAAATGTTGAAAGGTGGCTGGGGCATTGCTAAGACCAAAGGTCATAACCAGAGATTCAAAATGTCCATATCTCGTTCTGAAGGCGGTCTTCCACTCATCTCCTGGGCGAATCCGTATGAGGTTGTAAGCCCCTCTAAGATCCAGCTTCGTAAAGATTTTCGCAGAACGGAGTCTCTCAAATAGTTCAGGAATCAAGGGTAGCGGGTAGCGATTCTTGACAGTGATATTATTCATCTCTCTGTAGTCAATACATGGCCGCAGAGTGGAGTCTTTCTTTTCAACAAAGAACAGGGGTGCCCCAGCTGGAGATGTGGAAGGTCGAATAAAGCCTTTCTCTAAATTTTCATCCAGGAACTTTCTTAATACCTTCAATTCAGGTTCGGAAAGATTGTAAATCCGTCCAAATGGAATGGTTGCTCCTGGCAGCAATTCAATGGGACAGTCGTAAGGACGGTGAGGAGGTAATTGATCTGCTTTCTTCTTACTGCAGACATCAGAGAACTGCTGATATTGAGGTGGTAGTTTCTCTTCCTTCTCATGCGAAATCTCAGAGATTTGGACTTGTTGGAGAACAGGGGGTTCCTTATGACAATTATTCTTACAGTAGTCAGATGGAAAGGTGATGGTCCTTGATGCCCAGTTGATAGAAGGGTTATGGACTGAAAACCAGGGATCCCTAGAATAACCGGAAATTTCGGAGATGAGATAAGGTGGAAACTGACAGCTTCATGATGATCCGGTTCGATACAAATCTCCAGTTCGATTGTCTCATGCGTGACAGGTCCAGAAGACAAGGGTGATCCATCCACAGTTTCCATTTCAATTGGTGTGGATTTGGTCCTACTGGAAATATTATTATCACGTGTAAATTTTAAGTCCATAAAATTCCCTCCTGCTCCCGAATCCAACAGGGCAGAGCATTGTATTTTTTGGGTGCCCATTACAACCTGAATGGGGATTACAAAATGAGATGATGTAGTATGTATTTTGTCTATTTCTGGCAGTTACTGATGAGATAGTCTGCAAGATGGAATCCGACTGCTGAGAAAGGTCCATATTGCTGGCAGACCTGTTGTTGGTAAAGGCTATAGTCCTTTTGTTAGGACAGTTGATGGCATAGTGTCCAGGGTCCCCACAATAGAGGCAGAGATGTTCTGCACGTCGCCTCTCCTTCTCCTGTGCAGAGAGTGGTCTTCGGATGACGTCGATCTGCATCGGTTCAGACACGCCTTGTGTCTTTTCTTGGTGGTCCGATGCTGAAAATGAGAAGCCAGGGCTATTCCCAAGTGCTCGCAGTCTCTCCTTTCTCCTTTCAGTAAGTCTCTGGTCAATCCGGATACATAGTTGAATAAAGTCCTCCAACTGGTCAGGGGTCTCAACCCTGGCAAGCTCGTCTTTCACTGGTTCTGATAACCCTCGTCGAAATTGACTTCTCTGGGCCGCTGGATTCCAGGTGGTGTCGGCCACCCAGCGACGGAACTCCGATGTGTATTCCGCAACAGAGCGACATCCTTGGCGCAAATTATGTAATTTGGTTTCTGCTGTGGCACAGCGGTTTGGGTCATCAAAAACTTGATTCATAGCTGCGGTGAAGGCTTCCAGGTCATTAAGGAGGTCATAGTCCTTTTCTACATAAGGTGAAGCCCAAGCAAGAGCTTCATCCGTCAGGAGATTTATCATGAAAAAAACTTTCTTCCTCTCACTGGTAAAGGGAGCAGGTTGCATCTGGAAGTATATGCGGCATTGATTGAGGAATCCTCGGTACTGCTTGCGATCCCCACTGAACTTTGCAGGCAGCGGCAGCCGCGCGTTTGATTCGGACCCTGAATTGCGCACGTCCAGAAGTTGTTTTTGTAGCTCAATTACTTCCTGTTGTATCGCCGTGAAATCAGTTTGTAACTTGGCATATTTTCCTTGAGAGTCCGTACAAAAACTTTGAAGCTCCGTAACTTGCCGTCTCAGGGTGTTCACAGCGGACTCCATTTTGGCGCGAGATTATTCTGTCAAGATCCCGTCTGGGTTGGAGCCGATGTTACTGCAAACACTAGGGGAAGCAGAGGCAGGTAGCGTAGTCAGATGGCAGCCGGAGGTCGGTACACAGGAAAGCAGTGTTTGTAGCAATGGATCAGGCGGATAACGTAGTCAGGTGGCAGCCGGAGGTCGGTACACAGGAAAGGCAGTTCGGTAACAGAGGAGCAGGCAGATAACGTAGTCAGGTGGCAGCCGGAGGTCGGTACACAGGAGAGCAGTGTTTGTAGCAATGGATCAGGCGGAGAGCGTAGTCAGAAGGCAGGCCGAGGTCGGTTCACAGGAGAGCAGTGTTTGTAGCAATGGATCAGGCGGAGAGCGTAGTCAGAAGGCAGGCCGAGGTCGGTTCACAGGAGAGCAGTGTTTGTAGCAATGGATCAGCAGGAAATGCTTGACTAAAGGCTTGGAGCTCAATAATCTCGCAATGACACACCCACAGGGCCAGGTTTATATAGGGTGTGTAATTGGCAATCAGAGGCCCAATCAAAAGAGCACTAGGTGTAGCCAATCAGGAAGAACAGTCAATGGTATCTGGGTTCAGCAAGGAACTTTGCAGCCAGCAGAATAGCTCAGATGGTAGAGCTGCTGGCCAGTGGACAAGAGGTACTGGGTTCGACTCCTGACAGCGCAGCAGGTTCAAATTGTCATCTCTCTCCTGCGGGGCGATCCTCAGGATTGGGCTTTTTCCCTGACACCTGGGGATCCTGTTTTGAGTGATGTTGATGCATTTTTTCAGGCCTTGGGGTTATTGTACGATGAGCCTAATGTCACTGATCAAGCTGAAAAAGCCTTGTTGGCATTAAATCAGGGGCTTGATGACGCTGAGTTATACTGTCAGAGATTCCGTAGGTGGGCAGTCCTGACCAAATGGAATGACGACGCTTTGGCAGCCCTTTTTCGGAAGGGTCTGTCAGATAATGTAAAGGATGTTATGGTGGGATTCCCTGTCCCCTCTGGTCTCAATGATTCTATGTCATTAACGTTTCAAATTGACAGATGTTTCCGTGAGCGGAGAAGTATGCGTGGAATAGTGTTGCCTTGTGAACCTTCTTCTGAATCCATGCAGTGTGATAGAGTGGTTTCTGGGGCACAGCGTCATGAGTTTCGAAAGCGCAATGGGTTATGTTTCTACTGTGGTGATGCCTCTCATGCTATTTCAGTCTGCCCTAAGCGGGGAAGACGTTTTGCACGCTCAGATGTCTTGGGTAGTGTTCAGACTAAGTTTTTATTAACTGTTACCTGATATGCTCTCTGTCCTCATTTTCTGCTCAGGCTTTCGTTGATTCGGGAGCAGCTATTAACCTGATGGATTTTGATTTTGCTAAACGTTGTGGGTTTCCCTTGATACCCTACGGAAGTCTATTCCCCTACTGGGGATCGATTCTACCCCTTTAGCTGAGAATAAACCTCAGTTCTCTACTCAGGTGATAATGAGGGTTGAACCTGATCATCAGGAGAGCTGCAAATTTTTGGTTCTGTATAATCTGCATGACATTATCGTACTGGGTTTCCCTTGGTTACAGTCTCATAATCCTGTTTTGGATTGGAAATCTGTGTCTGTTACCAGTTGGGGCTGCCAATGTGTTAATACCAACACTCCTGTTTTTTCTGCCTCCCCCAGGCTCAGGATGTTCCTGACTTTTTGATTGATTTTTCTGATGTGTTTAGCAAAAGTAAATCTGCATCCTTGCCTCCCATAGGAGCTATGACTGCGCTATTGAATTAGTGCCTGGTAGTAAATTCCCTAAAGGTCGCCTTTTTAACTTGTCTGTACCTGAACATGACGCTATGCGGTCTTATATCAAGGAGTCATTGGAGAAGGGTCATATCAGACCATCCTCTTCACCCTTAGGTGCCGTTTTTTTCTTTGTGGCCAAAAAGGATGGTTCATTAAGGCCGTGTATTTATTATCGTCTTTTGAACAATATTACTGTGAAATATCAATATCCGTTACCCTTGATTTCTGACCTGTTTTCCAGGGTGAAAAACGCTACTTGGTTTACCAAGCTTGACCTCAGGGGGGCATATAACCTTATTCGCATTAAGCACGGGGATGAATGGAAGACGGCATTTAATACACCTGAGGGGCATTTTGAGTACCTTGTGATGCCCTTTGGGCTCACTAATGCTCCTTCTGTCTTCCAGTCCTTCATGAATGACATTTTCAGGGATTTTGTGGATAAATTTCTGATTGTTTATTTGGATGATATCTTGATTTTTTCCAATGACTGGGACTCTCATGTGAAACATGTTCGAACTGTATTCCAGATTTTGAGAGAGAATGCTCTGTATGTGAAGGGATCAAAGTGTCTTTTTGGCGTACAGAGGATCTCATTTTTGGGATTCATTTTGTCCCCATCTGTTATTGAAATGGACCCGGTCAAGGTTCAGGCCATCTGTGATTGGGTCCAACCTACTTCATTAAAGGCTCTTCAAAGATTTTTGGGTTTTGCCAATTTTTATCGTAAATTTATTGGTAATTTCTCGGTTATTGTTAAACCATTAACTGATTTGACCAAGAAGGGTTCTGATGTGGTGAATTGGCCTCCTGAGGCAGTCTCTGCGTTTCAGGAACTTAAGCAGAGATTCACTTCTGCTCCTGTTCTACGGCAGCCTGATGTTTCTCTGCCATTTCAGGTGGAGGTTGATGCCTCTGAAATTGGGGCAGGTGCCGTTTTGTCCCAAAGAGATCCAGAGACCTCTAAAAGCAACCCTTGTGCCTTTTTCTCTCGAAAATTTTCTCCTACTGAACGTAATTATGACGTGGGTAATCGGGAGTTATTGGCCATGAAGTGGGCTTTTGAAGAGTGGAGACATTGGCTGGAGGGAGCCAAACATCAGGTGGTGGTCCTTACGGACCATAAGAATCTGGTTTATCTGGAATCTGCCAAGCGACTTAATCCTAGACAGGCCAGGTGGGCCTTGTTTTTCACACGTTTTAATTTTGTGGTTTCCTTTCTTCCTGGCACTAAGAATGTTAAGGCGGATGCCCTCTCGAGGAGTTTCCTTGCGGACTCTCCTGAGGTATCTGATCCTTCTGTTATTTTGAAAGAAGGTGTAGTTCTTTCCGCCATCTCGCCCAATTTGAGACTGGCTCTGGAGGGGTGTCAGGAGGATAGGCCCGAGCACTGCCCTGTTGGGAAATTGTTTGTCCCGGACCAGTGGAAAAAGAGTGTGATGTCTGAAATTCATTGTTCCGCGTTGGCCGGTCATCCTGGAATTTTTGGTACCAGAGACTTGGTTAGTCGGTCCTTTTGGTGGCCTACCTTGTCTCGTGATGTCAGGGAATTTGTGCAGTCCTGCGGGACTTGCTCTCGCTCCAAGCCTTGCTCTCGCTCTAGTGGTTTGTTGATGCCATTGCCTGTGCCCAAGAGACCATGGACTCATATCTCTATGGATTTCATTTCCGACCTCCCTGTTTCTCAGAGAATGACCGTCATCTGGGTGATTTGTGATAGGTTTTCCAAGATGATACATCTTGTGCCATAAAGTAAGTTGCCTTCCTCTTCTGAATTGGTGCCTTTGTTCCTTCAGCACGTAGTTCGTTTACACGGCATTCCTGAGAACATTGTGTCTGACAGAGGAGTCCAGTTTGTTTCCAGATTTTGGAGGACCTTTTGTTCTAAACTTGGTGTACAATTGTCTTTCTCCTCGGCATTTCATCCTCAGACCAATGGTCAAACTGAGAGAACAAACCAGACATTGGAGACTTATCTAAGATGCTTTGTGTCTGCTGATCAGGATGACTGGGTCTCTTTTTTGCCTTTGGCTGAGTTTGCTCTTAATAATAGGGCTAGCTCTGCCACTTTGATGTCTCCATTTTTCTGTAATTCTGGGTTTCACCCTCGATTTTCTTCAGGACAGACGGAGGCTTCTGTCTGTCCAGGTGTTGACTCTGTTGTGGAGCGTATGCAACAGATTTGGGACCAGGTAGTGGAGAGGTTGTCCCTCTCTCAGGAGAGGGCCCAGCGGTTTGCTAACCGGCATAGGACTGATGGTCCTCGGTTTAAAGTGGGGGACTTGGTCTGGTTGTCCTCAAAAAATATTCCTATGAGAGTGGCATCTCCTAAATTTAAGCCTAGGTTCATTGGACCTTATAAGATCATGGAGATTCTTAATCCTGTTTCTTTTCGTTTGCTTCTTCCAGGGACATTTAAGATCCATAATGTGTTCCACAAGTCCTTGTTGAAGAGGTTTGTTGAGCCAGTGGTTCCTACTGCTTTGCCTCCTGACCCTGTTCTGGTTGAGGGCAATATGGAGTTTGTGGTTGAGAAAATATTGAATTCTCGTTTTTCTAGACGGAAACTCCAGTATTTGGTTAAGTGGAGAGGTTATGGTCAGGAAGACAATTCTTGGGTGTTTGCTTCGGACATCCATGCCAGGAGACTCATCCGTGCGTATCATAGAACTCATCCTGACCGACCTGGTTGCTCAAGTGAGGGTTCGGTGACCCCTCCTTAAGGGGGGGTACTGTTGTGAATAGACTTGAAATGAGTTCTGAGCGGAGGCTCCCTCTGGTGGTTACAAGCGGTACTGGACTGTCCAGTGAAGATTGTGAGGATTGGGAATCAGGTGTTACTGACTGGTCTTATATAAGGGAGTCGCCTTCCCATCAGGGTTGCCGGTGATCAATTGTTCTGGTCTCAATCCTTGATTCCTGTTTCCTTTGTAGCCTGCTGTGTCGTGTCTGCATCTCCTGCTAACAGATAAGACATTTTCTTCTTTTTGTTTTTGTGCTTGATTTTTGCATTTTGTCCTGCACTTCTGTGGGGGCCTTCAGGGTCCCCTCCGGGGCTTTTGCCCTCTCAGTTTAGTTCAGCCACTGATGTTTGTACATTTGCTCTTTCCAGTTTTTCAGTGGCTGCTGTTTTGATTTTGTTACACCAGAGAACTAATTTAGTTGGTAGAGGTCGTGTGATCTCAGGTGTTTTTGAAATTAGTAGAGTTGGTGCTTTTCAGGGTTTTTTGGGATTGCAGTAAGTGCCCTTCCTATCCTTTTCTATTTAGGTAGTTTGGGCCCCAACGTTTGCTCATACTATTTTCTGTCTGTGTCAGTATTTCTTCTTGTCTAACCGCCATTACATGTTTGGGGGCTTTCTATGTTCTTTGGGGATCTGCTCCAGGGCAGATAGCTTTCCTCTTTCTATCTTTAGGTGTAGTTAGTTTCTCAGGCTGTGACGAGGCATCTAGGACCAACGTAGAACGCTCCACGGCTGCCTCTAGTTGTGGTGGTTAGTCAGGGTACTGCAATCTCATAGATTCCAACTGCTCTGGTGTATTGCCTTTTTTACCTGCACTCCTCAGCTACCGAAATGTAACAAATTACCAATAAATTTACTATAAAAATTGGCAAAACCCAAGAATCTTTGAAGAGCCTTTAATGAAGTAGGTTGGACCCAATCACAGATAGCCTGAACTTTGACCGGATCCATTTCAATAACAGATGGGGACAAAATGAATCCCAGAAATGAGATCCTCTGAATGCCAAAAAGACACTTTGATCCCTTCACATACAGAGCATTCGCTCTGAAAATCTGGAACACAGTCCGAACATGTTTTACATGAGAGTCCCAGTCATTGGAAAAAATCAAGATATCATCCAAATAAACAATCAGAAATGTATCCACAAAATCCCTGAAAATGTCATTCATGAAGGACTGGAAGACAGAAGGAGCATTAGTGAGCCCAAAGGGCATCACAAGGTACTCAAAATGCCCTTCAGGGGTATTAAATGCCGTCTTCCATTCATCCCCGTGCTTAATGCGAATAAGGTTATATGCCCCCTTGAGGTCAAGCTTGGTAAACCAAGTAGCGTTTTTCACCCTGGAAAACAGATCAGAGATCAAGGGTAACGGATATTGATATTTCACAGTAATATTGTTCAAGAGACGATAATCAATACACGGCCTTAATGAACCATCCTTTTTGGCCACAAAGAAAAAACCGGCACCCAAGGGTGAAGAGGATGGTCTGATATGACCTTTCTCCAATGACTCCTTGATATAAGACCGCATAGCGTCATGTTCAGGTACAGACAAGTTAAAAAGGCGACCTTTAGGGAATTTACTACCAGGCACTAATTCAATAGCGCAGTCATAGCTCCTATGGGGAGGTAAGGATGCAGATTTACTTTCGCTAAACACATCAGAAAAATCAATCAAAAAGTCAGGAACATCCTGAGCCTGGGGGGAGGCAGAAAAAACAGGAGTGTTGGTATTAACACATTGGCAGCCCCAACTGGTAACAGACACAGATTTCCAATCCAAAACAGGATTATGAGACTGTAACCAAGGGAAACCCAGTACGATAATGTCATGCATATTATACAGAACCAAAAATTTGCAACTCTCCTGATGATCAGGTTCTACCCTCATTATCACCTGAGTAGAGAACTGAGGTTTATTCTCAGCCAAAGGGGTAGAATCGATCCCCAGTAGGGGAATAGACTTCCGTAGGGGTATCAAGGGAAACCCACAACGTTTAGCAAAATCAAAATCCATCAGGTTAATAGCTGCTCCAGAATCAACAAAAGCCTGAGCAGAAAATGAGGACAGAGAGCATATCAGGGTAACAGTTAATAAAAACTTAGTCTGAACACTACCCAAGACAACTGAGCGTGCAAAACGTCTTCCCCGCTTAGGGCAGACAGAAATAGCATGAGAGGCATCACCACAGTAGAAACATAACCCATTGCGCTTTCGAAATTCATGACGCTGTGCCCCAGAAACCACTCTATCACACTGCATGGATTTAGAAGCAGGTTCACAAGGCAACATTATTCCACGCATACCTTTCTGCTCACGCAAACGTCTGTCAATTTGAATCGCTAATGACATAGAATCATTGAGACCAGAGGGAACAGGGAATCCCACCATAACATCCTTTACATTATCTGACAGTCCCTTCCGAAAAAGAGCTGCCAAAGCGTCGTCATTCCATTTGGTCAGGACTGCCCACCTACGGAATCTCTGACAGTATAACTCAGCGTCCTCAAGCCCCTGACTTAATGCCAACAAAGATTTTTCAACTTGATCAGTGACATTAGGCTCATCGTACAATAACCCCAAAGCCTGAAAAAACGCATCAACATCACTCAAAACAGGATCCCCAGGTGTCACGGAAAAAGCCCAATCCTGAGGGTCGCCGCGCAGGAGAGAGATGACAATTTGAACCTGCTGCGCTGCGTTCCCTGAGGACTTAGATTTTAAGGCAAAAAACAATTTACAGTTATTTTTGAAATTCAGAAACTTAGCTCGATCCCCAAAAACAAATCTGGCATGGGAATCCTAGGTTCCACAACAGGCAACCTAGCAAGATAGGTAGCAATACTCCGAACTTCAGTGGCAAGCTGATCCACACGGCCAGAAAACTGTGCAAACTCCATTGAGAGAAAAAAAAAAATCCTCCTCAGCACCCAGAGATACAGAGGGAAAAAAAAAAAAAAATGCAACAAACAGAAAAAAAAAATCTCTGACAACTCTGACAACTTTTTTGACACCTTCTGTGAGTACCATATAATTTTCAGTTTAGGCCGGTGATACTGTTATGATTTGGTAGCTGAGGAGAGCAGGCAAAAAAGGAAATACACCAGAGCAGTTGGAAACTATGAGATTGCAGTACCCTGACTAACCACCACAACTAGAGGCAGCCGTGGAGCGTTCCTACGTTGGTCCTAGACGCCTCGTCACAGCCTGAGAAACTAACTACACCTAAAGATAGAAAGAGGAAAGCTATCTGCCCCGGAGCAGATCCCCAAAGAACATAGAAAGCCCCCAAACATGTAATGGCGGTTAGACAAGAAGAAATACTGACACAGACAGAAAATAGTATGAGCAAACGTTGGGGCCCAAACTTACTAAATAGAAAAGGATAGGAAGGGCACTTACTGCAATCCCAAAAAACCCTGAAAAGTACCAGCTCAACTAATTTCAAAAACACCTGAGATCACACGACCTCTACCACCTAAATTAGTTCTCTGGTGTAACCAAAAACAAAACAGCAGCCACTGAAAAAACTGGAAAAAGCAAATGTACAAACACCAGTGGCTGAACTGAACTGAGAGGCAAAAGCCCCCAGAGGGGACCCTGAAGGCCCCACAGAAGTGCAGGACAAAATGCAAAAATCAAGCACAAAAACAAAAAGAAGAAAATGTCTTATCTGTTAGCAGGAGATTCAGACACGACACAGCAGGCTACCAAGGAAACAGGAATCAAGGATTGAGACCAGAACAATTGATCACCGGCAACCCTGATGGGAAGGCGACTCCCTTATATAAGACCAGTCAGTAACACCTGATTCCCAATCCTCACAATCTTCACTGGACAGTCCAGTACCGTTTGTAACCACCAGAGGGAGCTTCTGCTCAGAACTCATTTCCAGCCTATTCACAACAAATGCCCCTGTCGTCACTGCTATCTTGCTGCTTCTATCCTTTGGTATGCGGTACCGGAGAGAATAAGACACAAGACAGATAGTATGTGTCAACAGACTCTAACTTTATTACAAAGCATAGGGTTTATATACACACCCTGGAGGCAGGAAAAAGGATTTACCATATATGGTCCGATCATACAATTTAGCTGTACAAAACTGGTTTCTGTTCTTATGTTTGTAATTGAAACATTTTATCTAATTTCACCCGATGAATTAACAAAGACATGTCAGTTTCTTCAGACATATATTCTGATGACTTTAGCAAGGACTCGTTAGTTCTCATTGATACAAAGAAGGAACACACATTCTGATAACTTTAGCAAGGACACGTTAGTTCTATTGATAGTAAGGACTCATTAATTTCTGAAAGAAAAGAACATTCAATTGTTGTTGACTTAAAGTGACCGTCAGACTTATATAGCATAGATCGGGTCTTTGACTTGAGGGACCTCTGCTATAACATTCCATCCTTTTATTCCTTCATTTATCAATATGAATCTCTATATTTTCTTTTAGTACAACGCTGAATACACATTAGAAAAAGCTTTAAAACCAAATAAACCGCAAGACATATTAGCAAAACCTGAAAAATAGCTTGCACTATACCAGCAAGGAAATTCTGTCCACCCTACTACGGGAATCCCAACAGTGGTATTCCATAATCTCTGTGTGGACCCAAAGTTTATCTCTTCCCATGAGACTGGGACAGCGAGAAAGGGTATGCTAGTGGACGTCACAGGGGCATGTGTACTTATCCAGCAATTAGCAATAGTCTGGTTTTGCTCCTTTAGTCCATCAATTAGAGCAAGATGGTGTTTAATGAATCTATTGTCATCTCCATCTGTGGTGCCTAACTTAGTCCATGCACCTCTGGTCGCAAGGATGCAGATAAGTATAGACAATGTCTTCATTCTTTGTCCGCTGGTTCTCCTAGTATCTTTTTGCAATGGGACGCGTGGATCCAGGCCTCTTTTCCCTCTAGCTTAACGGCTGTGCTTGTGGTCAGCAGAACTTGAAAGGGTCCGTCAAACCGTGGATCTAGGCTTTTTCTCACGTGTCTTTTTATAACCACCCAGTCTCCAGGTTGCAGCGTATGACTGCTAGAATCTTGATCTGGATCTGGAAGAGAACTGAAAACATTATCATGTATTTGCTTAATCTTTTTGTGTAAAGCCCTCACGTAGGAACTTAGCACATGGTTGTTCATTTCTAATGCTTGTGAATAGAAACAACCTAGGCTGGGTACATTGCCAAACAATATCTCATATGGAGAGAGTCCAGTCTTTCTATTGGGCGTGTATCTTACTGAAAACAGAGCAAGCGGTAAACAATCCGGCCATGGTTTTCCTGTCTCAGCCATGGCTTTCTGAATTTTTAATTTCAATGTCCCATTCAGTCTTTCCACTTTACCACTACTTTGTGGGTGATATGGGGTGTGGAATGCTTGTTGAATTCCTAGAGCTGACATGACTTCATTCATTATTTCACCTGTGAAATGTGTACCTCTGTCACTCTCAATTACCTCTGGTACCCCATACCTGCAGACCACCTCTGCAAGTAGTTTCTTTGCGGTTGCCGCAGCCGTGGATTTGGCAATCGGGAAAGCCTCTGGCCATCCTGAGAACAAATCAATACAGACCAACACATTTTCCCATGATCCTGACTTCGGCAGCTGAATATAATCAATTTGCAGTCTCTGAAATGGATAGAGGGGCCGGGGGGGGGGTGTTTGTGGTGTCTTAACTACTCTACCCTGATTATGTGTAGCACATATCATGCACCCTTTTATCAGTTGTTCAATACAGGTGGAGAATCCTGGTGCCACCCAAAGTTTCTGCATCACATTCATCACAGCCGTTTTAGATTGGTGTACCGGCCCATGTAATATCTGGGCAGCCGCTGGGTACAGTGCCCTTGGAAGGCATCGTCGTGTCCCTTTCCCCCATACCCCATTTGCTTCATTCAGGCATGTACCTTCCTTCAACCACTTATCAACCTCCTCCTTCAGAGCCTGAGCCTGCATTTGGGATAAGATGTCCTCTGACACAAAGGGGTTTTTAGGGGCACTTAACTGACTTACTGTTGACCCTTGTTGCGGCTTGCAGGCTGCTGTTTTTGCTGCTGCATCTGCCATCGCATTACCTCTGCTTACCTGGTGGTGCGTCTGGTATGTGCTCTTACCTTTATGACAGCTACTTGTTTGGGTAATTGTAGCGCATCAATTAACTGCTGGACCGCATCAGCATTCTTTATGGGGTGTCCTGCTGCCATCAGGAAACCTCTTGATTTCCATATTGGACCAAAATCATGCGCTATACCGAATGCGTACCTAGAATCCGTGTAAATGTTAACAACACTACCTTCTGCTAGTTTACAGGCCTTGGTTAGGGCCCTAAGTTCGGCCTCTTGAGCCGATTGGTGTGGGATCATTGGTTCTGCCTTGATTACTGCATTGAGGGAGACAACTGCATATCCAGTATGGAAAGTACCTGAATCGTCCTGATGACGGGATCCATCTACAAAAAAATTCAAAATCTGCATTTTTTAATTCATGTTCAAATACAGTAGGTAAACCTGCCGTTTCTTGTGCCATCATTTGTACACAGTCATGAGGAACATCCTCTCTTGGATCTTCCTTAAATAGCACAGTACCTGACCCCTCCTTCAGATCCGAGAGAGGTAACAAAGTTGCTGGATTCAAAGTAGTACACCTCTGTAAAGAAACATTGGGAGGCATTAACAGTGCACATTGTAACCTGAGATGACGTGCTGCTGAGAGGTGAGCGGGTTGCACTTGATTCAATATAGTATAGACATCATGAGGTGTTAGCACGGTGAGCGGATGATCTAGAACAGTGTTTCTCAACTCCAGTCCTCAGGACCCACCAACAGGTCATGTTTTCAGGATTTCCTTAGTATTCAACAGATGATAATTTTATCACCTGCTCAAGCATTAATTCCATCACCTTTGCAATACTAAAGAAATCCTGAAAACATGACCTGTTTGTGGGTCCTGAGGACTGGAGTTGAGAAACACTGATCTAGAACGATGTCTGCAGATTTGTGGAGTAGCAGTCCAACAGCATGCAGAGCACGTGCACAGGATGGTGCACCTCTGGCTACCGCATCTAATCTGTCACTAAAATAGGCAACAGGTCTCTGATTGTCACCATGTGATTGAGTTAAAACTCCTGCTGCATGTCCAGCTTGCTCGTGAAGGTACAGAGAAAATGGGAGCTCATAGTTAGGTATACCCAAAGCTGGAGCGGCCAAAATACGGTTTTTGAGAGAGTAAAAACAGTCTATTGCCTCTGGTGTTAGTACAAAAGGTGTTGAGGTAAGACAGTCATAGAGGGGCTGCATTAAAACAGAGACAGCATGAATCCACTGTCTGCAATAGGAAACAAGTCCAAGAAAAGTTCTGAGGGCTGCAACATTAATGGGGACAGTGAGTGCCTGTACTGCTAGTATACGTGCATTTGTCAAATGGCGGGCTCCTGGTGTAATGCAATGTCCCAAAAAGGTGACTGAAGATTTACAAAACTGAAGCTTTATCTTTCGACGCCTTGCAGCCAGCGCGATGGAGAAACAACATAAGCGATATAGTTGCATTATGACATTGTTTCCTGGAGGGGGCACAAATGAGCAGGTCATCGACATATTGCAGAACAACGATATGTGGTTCAGACCATCCCTCCAGTATTTCCTGCAGACTTGCAGTGTACATTGTGGGTGAATTCTGGGCACCCTGTGGCAACACTGTCCATGTATATTGACTGCCCTGGAACGTGAAAGCAAACAGGTACTGGCAGTCAGGATGTAATGGTACACTGAAAAATGCATTTGCCAAATCGACCACTGAAAAACAAAGAGAGTTAGAAGGTATCTGTGACAGAAGAGTATGCGGGTTGGGCACAACTGGTGTTAAAAGTTCTGTGGCTTTGTTAACCAACCGGAGGTCATGGACCATTCTATATGCGGCTGGTTGTCCTGGCACGTTCTTTTTCTTTACTGGGAACAGGGGAGTGTTGCAAGAGGACTGGGTTTTAACTAGGACTCCCCTGTGTAGTAATTTTTGGACTTGCTGGGCTATGGCATTCTCCTGAGCCGAGCTAAGGGGATACTGCTTTTGTTGAGGCAAGATGGCTCCTGGTTTTAGATTCACCATTACTGGTTGAACTCTTAACCTACCAACATCTGTGTTTTCTGAGGCCCAAAAGTCATATGGTACAGCCTGCTCCAATATCAGGGGAAAATCGTTTGTCTCTTCTATGCTGGCAATATCTAGTGAGATAATTTTGCAAAGGGTGCTTGGTTTTAAACCTGGGGTCATGGTGACAGTGCCATCAGGATGATATTCAACATGTGCTTGTAATTGAGACAATACATTGTTTCCCAAAAGGTTACATTGGCCTCGGGGCGATACCATGAGCTGGCTATGTACAGTAGCTCCTTGAATTTGCAGGGAAATTTTTTTTAGTGACGGGGAGCAGGACAGACGGGGAATTGAAAGGGGTGGCAATGACATGATGTGAAAAGTCAGTGTCAGTGTATGGCCAATCACCTTGCGTGATTACTGAATTGTCGGCCCCTGTATCTATTTGGAAATCGATTTCATGTCCCCCTGGTAGGTTCACCTGCACTATGCAACTGGGAGTTGGGGGTAAGGAGATGAGAGGGTTCATGTGCAAGCTACCCTCATCCTATGGGGGCGTTGTCTGGTTGGCTGGAGGGTCCGTACTCTGAGCATCTGGGTACGGGTTTGTCCTACAGTCCTTTCTAAAATGTCCTGGCTTTCTACATCCGTAACATATTCTCTGTCTCCCTCCTTCAGTCCGTCCTCTGCCTCTGTTGTTTCCGGGGGTCTTATCCACTAAGTGTATTCTGGCAGCTCTTTTTGCCTGTATTATGTCATGCTGTGCCCCTGAGCTATCCTGTCCAAGTCCTCTGCCTTCACTGATCTCCACTCTGGTCTACTTGCTTTCACCTTTTCTGCAATCTCTTTCTTTAGTCCGTTCATGAAAGCACTTGCTAATACCCTCTCACTAGTCTTATTTTCAGGGATGAACCCCATTTCCGACCAAGTCCTCCTTAGAGCCCAAAAGTAATCTTTGGGGTCCTCTTCCTTACCCTGAACTCGGTCTTCTAGTGTAACCTGCCTGTCTCCCTGCCTGTCTCTACATGCCTTTACCAATGCTGTTGTGAACAGGACTCCGGCTGCTGCGTTATTGGGTTCTGCGTCTACTAGTCCGGTCCTATTGTCATAATGTTTGTACGTTTCATCTATCAACCTATCATAGCGGGCTTCATCTGCCAATTTTCCCTTAATTACCCCTTGTAAATCCAACCTAGTTGCATTGTACGTATCCTGTATGGTTCTTATCATTCTGGCAAAACCCATCGGGGACTGGGACGGATCTGGCAACTGGGAAATCAACGCTAATTGTTCTGGGGGTCTCCATGGTCTATACATTAACATTGTACGGGCTTCTTGACCTGGAACAACTGTGTCCCCTACTGCTGCTACTGCGCCTGGTGCTCCTGGCACAACTACCGTCCTCATTGGGAATAGTCTAGCTGGGTGGGGTCTTGGTCCTCCGCATGTCACACAGATATCTACAGTCAAGGGATTCTGTTGTCCACATCTGGGGCAAACCCAGCAATTGGGTTCCTGGGAATTCTGGTACTGAGGTGGGGTGACGTCGGGGGCAGATAGGGAGGAAAATCTGTCATTCCGGTTTTTGTCAGTCTGTAACGTTCGTTTTCTAATTCTTCAATTCTTCCTTCAAAATGAGCGCATGCAATCATCCATACATCCACTGTCTTCAACAGACCCTTATCTTTCAACCATCCATGTTAGGAGTTAAAGAAGGATTTCCATTTATCTCCGTTCATCTCTCCATTTTCATTCATTCCCGCCTTACACAATATTTTGTCAATTCCAATCAGTGCCTGTTTCCCTTCTCTGCGTACTACTAAGTCTTTGGCTGTAATGCCTTCCTTGGCATTTTGGTTCCCCATTCTTTCGGTTCTCCTCACTCAGAGTAGACTCCTCAGTCACTTAGACAATGGGCCACAAAGATTTCTGAACCACACCACTACTTGCCCTCCAGGACTTATACGCCAACCAGAAAAACAGACCAAAAACACTGATCCCGAGACACACCCACAACACAATCATCGGATCCATACTGTCATTTTTAAGTTCTCCAAAGGATAGAAGGCAGGACTGACAATTTATCTGAGGGGATTCTACTGGTTCAAAGGGACCTGAGCCAGACAACAATCTGTGAATTACCTGGGAGCCGACCGCTCGGGGGTGAGGGAGTCTCTTCTATGTAGCGATATAATTTAGGTAGAATATAACAGTTATTCTTACCTCAGCGCTGTATATATATCACAAACAGAGAGCTTCGCTCGTTCCACGTCTCGGACCGGTCGAACACCCCTGGGCAGATTAACTCAGGTCCCTGTTCGGGCGCCAGCTGTTGTCACTGCTATCTTGCTGCTTCTATCCTTTGGTATGCGGTACCGGAGAGAATAAGACACAAGACAGATAGTATGTGTCAACCGACTCTAACTTTATTACAAAGCATAGGGTTTATATACACACCCTGGAGGCAGGAAAAAGGATTTACCATATATGGTCCGATCATACAATTTAGCTGTACAAAACTGGTTTCTGTTCTTATGTTTGTAATTGAAACATTTTATCTAATTTCACCCGATGAATTAACAAAGACATGTCAGTTTCTTCAGACATATTCTGATGACTTTAGCAAGGACACGTTAGTTCTCATTGATACAAAGAAGGAACACACATTCTGATAACTTTAGCAAGGACACGTTAGTTCTATTGATAGCAAGGACTCATTAATTTCTGAAAGAAAAGAACATTCAATTGTTGTTGACTTAAAGTGACCGTCAGACTTATATAGCATTGATGGGGTCTTTGACTTGAGGGACCTCTGCTATAACACCCCCTACAATCACTGAGTCATCTGAGAATTTTTGCAGGTGACAGAAGTCGGATTTATACTGAAAGACAGCTGTATACAATGTGAAGAGGAAGGGTGATAGCACTGTACCCTGAGGGGCTCCAACACTGCTCCGTACACTGCTAGATACCACCTCCCCCATCCCTACAAACTGTGACCTGTCTGTCAGGTAGTCACTTATCCAGTTCACCATCCCCTCATCTACCGCCATATCAGTCAACTTATTACGTAGTAAGGGTGGCTGTAAGGTATTGAAAGAACTTGAGAAGTCAAAGAACATGGCGCGCACTGCAGTTCCATCATTGTCCAAGAGTGAATGCATTGTATGTAGCAGAGACACTACAGCATCATCCCCCCAATCTCTGCTGGTACGCAAACTGTAAGGGGTCAGTAAAAAACCTCACCCTCGGACACAAGTAGGCGAGTATTATTCTCTCCAAGGACTTCACAGCATGTGATGTTAAGGCAACTGGACGATAGTCGTGTAGGGAAGTTGGAAAAGTGGTCTTAGGAACCGGCACCAGGCAGGTGGTCTTCCACAGTTCTGGTACCCCTTGTGCTTGAAGGCTCCAGTTAAACAGGTGCTGGAAGACAGTACACCGTTGGTTTGCACATGCTCTGAGGACACGTAGGCTGAGGCCATCAGGCCCAGCTGCTTTGCCAATAACAAGTCTGCTAAACTGTCTTCTCACATCGCTTTGGGAGACAGTGAAAGCAGGCATCTTATCCCCCAATGTCAATGCTGCAGATCTTTTCCCGGATCCATCCCCCATTCCTGATGACGCTGTGCTTGTGTTGGTGAATCTGTTCGATTTGCATAACATCGAACCTCCCCAAATGTTACCCACTTGCCACCACCACAGGGAAAGTGGGAAGATCGAGGCTAAGAGCCAAAATTGGCACATCTTATAGATGCGCCTTTTCTGGGGCGGCAGAGAGCTGATCTTTTTAGCCTGAGGGGGGGCAGTATCCATGGCCCCACCCTTGTGGGCCAGTATCCATGGCCCCTTCCTAGGCTATTAATATCAGCCCACAGCTGTCTGCATAGCCTTTGCTGGTTATTAATTATAGGGGGACCCAACGTCATTTTTTATTTAGGGTCCCCCATTTTAATAGCCAGTAAAGGCTAAGTATATAGCTGTGAGCTGATATTAATAGCCTGGGAAGCTCCATGGGTATTACCCCATTCCCAGGCTAATGACATCTGCCCCCAACCGTCGGCTTTCACTCTGCTGGTTAAGAAAATTACGCTGGAGCCAACACCATTTTTTTCAGAAAAATAATCTTTTATTAATTAAATACATGTACAGTAAGCTGAACACACACTGTACTAATTGTATATGTCACTGATATATATATATATATATCTATTGTATGTGTATTTACTGTGTGTAATCCATCTCTTCTATCCTGTTGGATCCTGCTGCGATTTTACACTATGCGGCTGCTGAATTGCCGCCTTTTCTTCTATCTATCTATGTAATATATATACAGGGTGGTCCAAAAGTAGATGGACAGAAAATACTAACATTTATTTTGATTTATATATAAAATTATATTTACTAACGCAAGCATAACATTGACAATTAAATGTTATTCTGAACAATAATACAAAAGCCCTTAAATTATCAACGCAGGTGTTTTCCATCACAATTTGCACAGCTTTGAAGTCTGCCTCTTACGCTTCGACAAACATTTTTGCACAAGTCTCTTTGGGTATTAATTTCTTGAAATGCATCTCTTCTGTAATTTTTCAAATCACTGACACTTTTTGGTTTTTGACTATAAACTTTGTCCTTGAGTACAGTCATGGCCAAAAGTTTTGAGAATGACACAAATATTATATTTTCACATGATCTGCTGCCCTCTGGTTTTTATGTGTGTGTTTGACAGATGTTTTATCACAGACAGAAATATAATTGCAAACATATGAGTAACAAAAGCTTATATTGACAGTTAGAATGAGTTAATGCAGCAAGTCAATATTTGCAGTGTTGACCCTTCTTCTTCAGGACCTCTGCAATTCTTCCTGGCATGCTCTCAATCAACTTCTGGACCAAATCCTGACTGATAGTAGTCCATTCTTGCACAATCAATGCTTTCATTTTGTCAGAATTTTTAGGTTTTTGTTTGTCCACCCGTCTCTTGATGATTGACCACAAGTTCTCAATGGGATTAAGATCTGGGGAGTTTCCAGGCCATGGACCCAAAATCTCTATGTTTTGTTCCCTGAGCCATTTAGTTATCACCTTTGCTTTATGGCAAGGTGCTCCATCATGCTGGAAAAGGCATTGTTGATCGCCAAACTGCTCTTGAAGGGTTGGGAGAAGTTGCTCTTGGAGGACATTCTGGTACCATTCTTTATTCATGGCTGTGTTTTTAGGCAAGACTGTGAGAGAGCCTATTCTCTTGGCTGAGAAGCAACCCCACACATGAATGGTTTCAGGATGCTTAACAGTTGGCATGAGACAAGACTGGTGGTAGCGCTCACCTTGTCTTCTCCGAATGAGGCATTTTCCTGATGTCCCAAACAATCGAAAAGGGGATTCATCAGAGAAAATAACTTTACCCCAGTCCTCAGCAGTCCACTGCCTGTACCTTTTGCAGAATATCAGTCTGTCCATGATGTTTTTTCTGGAGAGAAGTGGCTTCTTTGCTGCCCTCCTTGAGACCAGGCCTTGCTCCAAGAGTCTCCGCCTCACAGTGCGTGCAGATGCACTCACACCTGCCTGCTGCCATTCCTGAGCAAGCTCTGCACTGCTGGTAGCCTGATCCCGCAGCTGAAACACTTTTAAGAGACGGTCCTGGCGCTTGCTGGTCTTTCTTGGGCGCCCTGGAGCCTTTTTGGCAACAATGGAACCTCTCTCCTTGAAGTTCTTGATGATGCGATAGATTGTTGACTGAGGTGCAATCTTTCTAGCTGCGATACTCTTCCCTGTTAGGCCATTTTTGTGCATTGCAGTGATGACTACACGTGTTTCTTTAGAGATAACCATGGTTAACAGAAGAGAAACAATGATGCCAAGCACCAGCCTCTTTTTAAAGTGTCCAGTGGTGTCATTCTTACTTAATCATGACAGATTGATCTCCAGCCATGTCCTCATCAACACTCACACCTGTGTTAATGGAGCAATCACTGAAAAGAGGTTAGCTAGTCCTTTTAAGGCAGGGCTGCAAAAATGTTGAAATGTGTTTTGGGGGATAAAGTTCATTTTCTAGCCAAATATTGACTTTGCAAGTAATTGCTGTTAAGCTGATCACTCTTTATAACATTCTGGAGTATATGCAAATTGCCATTAGAAAAAGTGAAGCAGTAGACTTTGTAAAAATTAATATTTGTGTCATTCTCAAAACTTTTGGCCATGACTGTACTACCCAAAAGAAAAAATCCATTGGGGTCAAGTCTGGTGAATATGCCGGCCAATCAAGTGGGCCAATCAGGGCTGCCACTAGGAATTTCGGGGCCCCATACTGGCAAAATTTATGGGGCCCCCCTTGAGACTCCGCCCAGGCTCCATCCCCCAGTTCCGCATCCACCCTAGCTCCTCCTCCACCACGCAAACCTTCCAAAATTCCTCCGCCCTTTCATGGAAAAACTCACTTCTGCACCATGCCCTCACCAATGACACATTAACACCAATCACTCGATGAATATGCAGCATTTTGCTTGTTTAGTATAATACACCCCATAGTCCTCCATATATTATAATGTGCACCACAGTCCTCCATATTGTAAAGTGCACACCCCATAGTCCTCCATATAATATAATGTATCCATAGTACTCCATATAATATAATACACTCCTAATAGCCCTCCATATATTAAAATACACTCAGTCATTCATATAGTATAATACACTCCTCATAGTGCTCCATATAGTATAATGCACCGCCATAGTCATTCATGTAGTACAATTCACTTCCCATAGTATAATGCACCACATAGTTCTTCATATGGTATAATGTATTCCCCATAGTCCTCGATACAGTATAATGCAGCCCACATATAGTATAATGCAGTCACCCTATAGAGCATAATGCAGCCACCCTATAGAGCATAATGCAGCCACCCCACAGAGCATAATGCAGCCACCCCACAGAGTATAATGCAGCCACCCCACAGAGTATAATGCAACCACCCCAGAGTATAATGCAACCACCCCAGAGTATAATGCAACCACCCCACAGAGTATAATGCAACCACCCCACAGAGTATAATGTAAACCCCCCCATAGAATATAATTGAGCCCCCTTAGGCCTCTTTCACACATCCGGTGTGCGCCTGACGGCGCCCCCGGCATTTAGCCGCAGCACCGCATCAGAAAACCTGATGCACCGCTTGCGTTTTTTTTTGCATTGACTTGCATTAGCGCCGGATGGCGCCGCATGTCAATGCGTCGTATGCGATTTTGTCCGGATGCGGCGGAAATGTACATTCCGGCGGCCGGACAAAACGCAGCATGTAACGTTTTTTTTTTTTTGCCGGATTCCCCTGATGTCTCCGGGCATCAGAAACCATCCGGCAAAAAAACGCATGCGGCGCATGCGGCGCATCAGGTTTTCTGATGCGGCGCTGCGGCTAAATGCCGGGGGCGCCGTCAGGCGCACACCGGATGTGTGAAAGAGGCCTTATATAGTATAATGTAGCCCCTCCATAAAATACAATGTAGCCCTCATATAGTATAATGCAGCCCCCATAGAATATAATGTAGTTTCCTCATAAAGTATGATGAAGCCCCCATACAATATAATCTTGCCCCCCATAGAATACAATGTAGCCACCTCATACAGTATAATGTAGCCCCCTCATAAGAGTATGATGCAATCACCCCTCATAGAATATAATAAATATAATTCAGCCCCTCATAGAATATAATGTATCCCCGAATAGAATATCATACAGCCCGCCTCCCCAAAGGAATATAACGTAGCCCCCCATAGTATATAACACAGCCACAAAGTATATAACTCAGCCACCCTATAAAATATAATATATCTCCTAATAGTATATACACAGCCAACATAGTATATAGCACGGCCCACATACTATATAGCGCAGCCCACATAGTATACAGCAGGACCCACATAGTATACAGCACGGCCCACATAGTATATAGTAGCAGGGCCCACATTGTACAGCAGGGCCCACATAGTATACGACAGGGCCCACATAGTATATAGTAGCAGGGCCCACATTGTACAGCAGGGCCCACATTGTATACGGCAGGGCCCACATAGTATATAGTAGCAGGGCCCACATTGTATACGGCAGGGCCCACATAGTATATAGTAGCAGGGCCCACATTGTACAGCAGGGCCCACATAGTATACGGCAGGGCCCACATACCATATAGTAGCAGGGCTCACATTGTACACGGCAGGGCCCACATAGTATATAGTAGCAAGGCCCACATAGTATATAGTAGCAGGGCCCACATTGTACAGCAGGGCCCACATTGTATACGGCATAGTAAAAAGTAGCAGGGCCCACATTATACAGCAGGGCCCACATAGTATATAGTAGCAGGGCCCACATTGTACAGCAGGGCCCACATAGTATACGGCAGGGCCCACATAGTATATAGTAGCAGGGCCCACATTGTACAGCAGAGCCCACATTGTATACGGCAGGGCCCACATTGTATATAGTAGCAGGGCCCACATTGTACAGCAGGGCCCACATTGTACAGCAGGGCCCACATTGTATACGGCATTGCCCACATAGTATACGGCAGGGCCCACATAGTATATAGTAGCAGGGCTCACATTGTACAGCAGGGCCCACATAGTATATGGCAGGGCCCACATAGCATATAGTAGCAGGGCCCACATTGTATACAGCAGGGCCCACATAGTATATAGTAGCAGGGCCCACATTGTACAGCAGGGCCCACATAGTATATGGCAGGGCCCACATAGCATATAGTAGAACGGCCCACATTGTATATGGCAGGGCCCACATAGTATATAGTAGCAGGGCCCACATAGTATATAGTAGCAGGGCCCACATTGTACAGCAGGCCCACATAGTATATGGCAGGGCCCACATAGTATTTAGTAGCAGGGCCCACATTGTACAGCAGGGCCCACATAGTATACGGCAGGGCCCACATAGTATATAGTAGCAGGGCCCACATTTTACAGCAGAGCCCACATTGTATATATAATCCAAAAACGAATTGGAAGCATGAGGCTATATAACAAATACTTTATTGAAAGAGTATTTAAATTTAAAAATCACTAACAATTTAAAAATGGGATGTGAGTCCAATACATTCCCATAGGTCATGGTATGCAAGTTACAGATAGATACTGAATTCTGAGACTGCTAAGTACTATATGCATATAGAAGAGTAGATGTACTAGACATTGGCAACATAGTATCCTATGACTAGTGTCTAATTTTATACACAGAGAAAAGGGGCATACAGATATATAAAACAATAATAAATGTTGCCATAACACTGTGCACGAATATGAATTATGCCATCATATCAGAGTATATTATAGCATCATACTAATCTAAGTTGCATGTGGGCAATGAGCTGTCCTCCAGCGTGTGATGCCGTCAAAGCGCGCATCCGCCGGCCACGTGGTCACCTCCCCCTCCGACGCGTCAGAAGAGGAGAGGCCACAACCAGCGGGTCAGACGCGTCACCGTGACAACGCCAAACATGATGGCGTGGTCAGGGCGTGCATCCGCCGGCCGTGCAGCCACCCCCTCCTCCGAATAATCAGAGCAGGAGGAGCCACAACTGGCCGGCCAGACGCATCACCATGACAACGCTATGCGTCATGATCAAATGTCGTCGGCCGCTGATCCACATCCCCACCTGACGTCATGATGGGGGGGCGGTGCAGTACAACCAAGGAACAAGTCTCAAAGGCGCATATATATAGAAAGTAGTTCCAATCACATCAGCGACTCATAGGGAGGATACTTGCAAGTTCACTGGCTATTAATTGAATATAAGCCCATTATCCACTGCAAGTCCGAAGGCTATAAGGTATATGTAATTCAGAATGAATAAATACACAAAATGAAAAACCATTATATCCAAAAATCACCAACACTAAGATCAAATGTGACATAATTGATTATAATGAATCATTCTAACAAAAACTAATAACAACATCATAAACAGATTAAATATGATGTACAATTAGACATAACATTAACACGAGGAACATGAACGTTATACAGGACTCGGTATTATCAAGAAAGTTCTTCATTTACTTTATGTATATTAGTCCTGATGAAAAATCTTCATTTATTCAAAGAGGATGATGAGGAGGCTGAGAGAATGGACTTTCTTAGCAATATGACAACGGATCCTATTCTCCAAATTTCTTCAGTATAAAGAGTCCTTTTATCTGTTGTCTTGTCTTTATTTCCTCGTCAAGGTCCACAATGATACCGATCAAAAGTGCTTATATTAAACTAAACTGAAAAACAGAAAATGGATGAGATATACAGATACTAACATGATAAAATGATAAAATAACCACTAAAACTAATTATAGAAAGGGGGCAAAGCTCAGAACCTCGTTCAAGCCTGATGGATGCATAGAGCCTATTTTGTGAATCCACTTAGTTTCTATTTGTGCCAACTTCTTCTTCCAGTCTCCTCCTCTATGATCTACCCATATCTTGTCTATACCTCTTACATAAAGTAATTTGGGTTAGACCCATGATGGATTTTAAAATGCCTGGGTATAGGCTTCAGGGTGGTAACGTCATCGATTTCACAGGCATTTTTTATGTCCCTATAATGCTCCCTCACTCGAATTTTGAGGGGTCTGGATGTCATGCCTACATACACCATGGTGCATGGGCACGTGGCATAATATACTACTCCAAAAGACTCACAAGTGATATGTTGAGTAATTTGGAATGTTTTGCTGCCATCACAAGATGTAAAAGATGTGGCACGAATCATGTTTGGACAAGAAATACATGTGCCACATGGAAAAAATCCCCACTTGGGGCCCTTGGATCCAAAACTGGTTTGAGTCTTATGGTCTCTATGGTAACTATGTACCAGTGTATCACGAAGATTGTTGGATCTCCTATATGTGATCGAATGGTATCTAGGAAGGAATTTTTTAAGAGTTTTATCTGTTACAAGTAGCGGCCAGTATTTCTCTAATGCTGCTCTTACCTCTCTCCATTTGTCGCTGTAGGTAGATATAAATCTCACCTTTTGTTGATCTAGGTTGTTGTCACGATTTTTAGGAATTAATAGATCGTTACGTGTGGCTGATCTGGCTCTATTTAAGCCCCTCCTGATACTTCTTTTAGAATAACCCCTTGCCATGAATCTCGATGTTAAGTCATCAGCCTGTTTTTTGAAAGTTGCTTCGCTGGAACAAATCCGTCTTGCTCTTAAAAATTGGCCAGTGGGAATACTTTCTATTAATGATTTAGGATGGGAGGATGTGGCGTGTAAAATGGAGTTAACTGATGTTTCTTTTCTATGTATATCGGTTTGTAAAAAGCCATTTTCACCTTTGGATATCATGATGTCTAGAAAATCAATGCCGGCCTGACTGTATTTGCACGTCAACTTAATATTGAGGGAGTTGTTGTTTAATATGCCTAGAAAGTCGAGAAGGTCCTGCTCCGTCCCCTGCCATATCATGAGAATATCATCTATATAGCAGATCCAGAGCAGGACCCTCTCGACATAGGCTATGGGATTAGTGAGGAAAATTCCTCTTTCCCACATTCCCAAAAATAAATTAGCATATGAGGGGGCAAAAGCCGCCCCCATAGCCGTGCCCTGCCTCTGGAGGTAAAAAGTTTCCCCAAACAGAAAATAGTTATGTTCCAGTGCAAATTTTAATAGAGTTAACAGTAATTCAGCCAGGCCAGCATCCATGTCAGACATCATGAGATACATTTTAACAGCTCGCAGTCCATCCGTATGCTGTATACAGGTATATAACGATTCAACATCGAAGCTGACGAGCCACATATCTGTGTCCATTGGGATTCCCTCAATCTTTTTCAGGACATCTGATGTATCTCTAACATAGGAGGGAAGATCAACAACTATTGGTTTCAAATAAAAATCCAGAAACTTGGAAATCGTCTCACAGAGACTTCCGTTTCCCGATACAATGGGGCGTCCTGGGGGTACAATACTATTTTTATGTATTTTTGGTATGAAATAAATACATGCCACTTTAGGAAACTTGGGCACTAAGTTATCTTTGAGCTCTTTTGTTATAATTCCCTTCCTAAAAGCCTCCTCAAGGATTATTAGAATTTCATTTTGATATTTAATAGTAGGATTGAATGTCATTTTACTGTAACATGTAATGTCTCTAAGTTGTCTATGAGCTTCTTTTTCATATGCCTTTATAGGCCAAATTACAACATTCCCCCCTTTGTCAGCTGGCTTTATAACCACTTCTTTGAGGTTTTGTAGTTCTAGAATAGCTTGCCTTTGAGCAAAAGGTAAATTGCCATGTGTGACGCAGGGGGGAATATTCTCCAGCTCCTCAGATACTAATCTGACGAACAACTCCACATTTGGGGAGATATTAAGGGGAGGGAATTTTTTGGGGATAGGTGGTCTAAACTTACCCCTAACTTCAGAAGTTGAGCTCTCCCCACTTAGTTCCTCCAAGTTAGAAATGGCTTCTAGTTCTCTGGTGCTCCACTCCTCACCTTGTTCTTTTTTATCATGAAGTTTTTGAGTATCAATTTACGTGCAAATAAATGCAGGTCAGTTAATGCTGAAAAAGAATTGAATGAGGCCGTAGGTGAGAATGATAGGCCTAGGCTAAGAACCTCTATTTGTTGTTTAGTTAATACTAAGTCAGATAGATTTATTACCTGCAATTTAGAAGAAGTGGGTGTATCAGCCCTTCTATCTTTTTTTTTATAATATTCATTGTGTCTTCTCCTGACATGTCGTCTTAGATTGTATATACGATTTCCTTCATAGTAGTCATCTTCTCTGGATGAGATAGAGGATACTGAAGATGATCTTACACTATTACTCCTATCTTTAATATTAGTATACCATCTGTACACTGTACCATTTTTGTAGTCATTGAGGTCCCTTTGAAATTTTTTGGCTTTCGTGTCCTTTACTTCCTTTTCCCATATATTTAATTGTGCATCTATTTCTTTGTTGAAGGCATCCGCCTCAAGTCCAGAGAGTTTTTCAAGTAATTTTGCCTTAGTTTGTTCAATATCAAGATCTAATTTATCCATACTTTTCTTGTTGTTGCCAATAAGTAATTCAATGAGGGACCGGGAGCATATATTACACGTTTCCTCCCATCTGGCCTTAAAAGAAGGGTCTTCTACAGGATAAGAAGGCATGATTTTAACCCTTAACCCTCTGGGAATTAAATTTTTAGCCAAGTAATTTTCCAATGATGTTTTTGTCCACCACATCCTGGTCCTTCTTTTCAGGAGGTTCCGCATAGAACTTTTGAGGTCCGACCTTTGCCCGCTTTCTAACGAACTATTGGATGCCACATCCCCATTAAAAACAGTGTCCATGCAATTAAGCCAG
Organism: Oophaga sylvatica; assembly: GCA_033576555.1. Taxonomy (NCBI): domain Eukaryota; kingdom Metazoa; phylum Chordata; class Amphibia; order Anura; family Dendrobatidae; genus Oophaga; species Oophaga sylvatica. The sequence continues at coordinate 404,034,214 of JARQOD010000002.1, forward strand.
GTATGGTCTCTAGCTTTAATATCCATGCTGGGCCCAGATACTGTAACAAAGTACATGAATATATTCACAAAATATCCTAAGGATTTGAGCCTAGGAAAATGCCACTTCCTCTGAGTCAATATAATCCAAAAACGAATTGGAAGCATGAGGCTATATAACAAATACTTTATTGAAAAGATGTATTTAAAAATCACTAACAATTTAAAAATGGGATGTGAGTCCAATACATTCCCATAGGTCATGGTATGCAAGTTACAGATAGATACTGAATTCTGAGACTGCTAAGTACTATATGCATATAGAAGAGTAGATGTACTAGACATTGGCAACATAGTATCCTATGACTAGTGTCTAATTTTATACACAGAGAAAAGGGGCATACAGATGTATAAAACAATAATAAATGTTGCCATAACACTGTGCATGAATATGAATTATGCCATCATATCAGAGTATATTATAGCATCATACTAATCTTCTATTGTAAACTAATAATAGCAAGTGCTATATAATCAGCATATAGAAATGTAAATAACATGCGTAAGAAACAACTGTACCGAATGTCACAGTGACTATATGGACAGTGATTATATAGGCAAATGAGATATGCTCACTGTGGCTATTATATACGAATATGTGTAAGAGACCATGAAGTGAAATGCAAAGAGCATAACTAAGAATGTAATAGGAGATAGCATATACGACCTGTGGGAGTGACGGAGATGCCCCGACGCGCGTTTCGCGTTTAGCTTCGTCCTGGGGAATATGTTCTAGTGGTATGGGGTAAATGTACCCCTATATATACCTCTAACCAGAATAATTACCTTCGGAATAAGTTGCATGTGGGCAATGAGCTTTCCTCCAGCGTGTGACGCCGTCAAAGCGCGCATCCGCCGGCCGCGTGGTCACCTCCCCCTCCGACGCGTCAGAAGAGGAGAGGCCACAACCAGCGGGTCAGACGCGTCACCGTGACAACGCCAAACATGATGGCGTGGTCAGGGCGTGCATCCGCCGGCCGTGCAGCCACCCCCTCCTCCGAATAATCGTCAGGTGGGGATGTGGATCAACGGCCGACGACATTTGATCATGACGCATAGCGTTGTCATGGTGATGCGTCTGGCCGGCCAGTTGTGGCTCCTCCTGCTCTGATTATTCGGAGGAGGGGGTGGCTGCACGGCCGGCGGATGCACGCCCTGACCACGCCATCATGTTTGGCGTTGTCTCGGTGTCACGTATTGGACTCACATCCCATTTTTAAATTGTTAGTGATTTTTAAATACATCTTTTCAATAAAGTATTTGTTATATAGCCTCATGCTTCCAATTCGTTTTTGGATTATATTGACTCAGAGGAAGTGGCATTTTCCTAGGCTCAAATCCTTAGGATATTTTTCCCACATTGTATATAGCAGGGCCCACATAGTATATAGTAGCAGGGCCCACATTGTACAGCAGGGTCCACATTGTATACGGCAGGGCCCACATAGTATATAGTAGCAGGGCCCACATTGTACAGCAGGGCCCACATTGTACAGCAGGGCCCACATTGTATACGGCATTGCCCACATAGTATACAGCAGGGCCCACATAGTATATAGTAGCAGGGTTCACATTGTACAGCAGGGCCCACATAGTATATGGCAGGGCCCACATAGCATATAGTAGCAGGGCCCACATTGTATACAGCAGGGCCCACATAGTATATAGTAGCAGGGCCCACATTGTACAGCAGGGCCCACATAGTATATGGCAGGGCCCACATAGCATATAGTAGAACGGCCCACATTGTATACGGCAGGGCCCACATAGTATATAGTAGCAGGGCCCACATAGTATATAGTAGCAGGGCCCACATTGTACAGCAGGGCCCACATAGTATATGGCAGGGCCCACATAGTATATAGTAGCAGGGCCCACATTGTACAGCAGGGCCCACATAGTATACGGCAGGGCCCACATAGTATATAGTAGCAGGGCCCACATTTTACAGCAGAGCCCACATTGTATATAGCAGGGCCCACATAGTATATAGTAGCAGGGCCCACATTGTACAGCAGGGCCCAAATTGTATACGGCAGGGCCCACATAGTATATAGTAGCAGGACCCACATTGTACAGCAGGGCCCACATTGTATACGGCAGGGCCCACATAGTATACGGCAGGGCCCACATAGTATATAGTAGCAGGGCTCATATTGTACAGCAGGGCCCACATAGTACATGACAGGGCCCATATAGTATATAGTAGCAGGGCCCACATTGTATACGGCAGGGCCCACATAGTATATAGTAGCAGGGCCCACATTGTACAGCAGGGCCCACATAGTATATGGCAGGGCCCACATAGCATATAGTAAAAGGGCCCACATTGTATACGACAGGGCCCACATAGTATATAGTAGCAGGGCCCACATAGTATATAGTAGCAGGGCCCACATTGTACAGCAGGGCCCACATAGTATACGGCAGGGCCCACATAGTATATAGTAGCAGGGCCCACATAGTATATAGTAGCAGGGCCCACATTGTACAGCAGGGCCCACATTGTACAGCAGGGCCCACATTGTATACGGCAGGGCCCACATAGTATACAGCAGGGCCCACATAGTATATAGTAGCAGGGCCCACATTGCACAGCAGGGCCCACATAGTATATGGCAGGGCCCACATAGTATATAGTAGCAGGGCCCACATTGTACAGCAGAGCCCACATTGTATACAGCAGGGCCCACATAGTATACAGTGCCTACAAGTAGTATTCAACCCCCTGCAGATTTAGCTGGTTTGATAAGATGCAAATAAGTTAGAGTCTTCAAACTGCAAACGAGAGTAGGATTTATTAACAGAAGCATAAATCTTACAAAACAAAAAGTTATGTTGCTCAGTTGAATTTTAATAAATTTTAAACATAAAAGTGTGGGTCAATTATTATACAACCCCTATGTTTAATATTTCGTGGAATAACCCTTGTTTGTAATTACAGCTAATAATCGTCTTTTATAAGACCTGATCAGGCCGGCACAGGTCTGTGGAGTTATCTTGGCCCACTCCTCCATGCAGATCTTCTCCAAGTTATCTAGGTTCTTTGGGTGTCTCATGTGGACTTTAATCTTGAGCTCCTTCCACAAGTTTTCAATTGGGTTAAAGTCAGGAGACTGACTAGGCCACTCCAACACCTTGACTTTTTCCCTCTTGAACCAGGCCTTGGTTTTCTTGGCTGTGTGCTTTGGGTCGTCGTCTTGTTGGAAGATGAAATTATGACCCATCTTAAGATCCTTGATGGAGGAGCGGAGGTTCTTGGCCAAAATCTCCAGGTAGGCCGTGCTATCCATCCTCCCATGGATGCGGACCAGATGGCCAGGCCCCTTGGCTGAGAAACAGCCCCACAGCATGATGCTGCCACCACCATGCCTGACTGTAGGGATGGTATTCTAGGAGTCGTATGCAGTGCCATCCAGTCTCCAAACGTCACGTGTGTGGTTGGCACTAGTGTTGAGCGATACGATAATGCAAATATCGGCTATCGGCCGATATTAGCTCTATCGGCCTTTCGATAATTCGTTTCGATATTTTCGTATTATCGAATACCGTAATCGGAAGTTCCCATAATTCTTTGCGAGGCAATGTGATTTTAGTCAGCCAATGAGGAATCCTAAGAAGTGTGGGCACATCCTGTACTGCTGCGGTCATGTTAACTAATGGCATGGCTGTGATTGGATGCTGAAATGATGTCAGAATGCACTATAAAAGGCGCCGCCGCCATTTTAGCGTCACTGTGCTGTGAATTCAGTAAGGGACAGAACGCTACTGTGCTGACTCTGAGGGACAGTTAGAGATTGCGATTTAGTGTACTGTGCTGTAGGCAGGCTAGCACCAACCGCTGTGTAAAGCTTCCTTTTGCCTGCAGTGTTGTTTTAACAGCTCTGCAAGGTGTGTGTGAGTGCAGGTGACGCTGCAGTTTGCTCTGTATGCAACGCTGTCTGTAGGCATCTGCACGTGTCACAGACTCTTTTTTTTTTTTCTTCAGTGTATAAAAGGCGCCGCCGCCATTTTAGCGTCACTGTGCTGTGAATTCAGTAAGGGACAGAACGCTACTGTGCTGACTCTGAGGGACAGTTAGAGATTGCGATTTAGTGTACTGTGCTGTAGGCAGGCTAGCACCAACCGCTGTGTAAAGCTTCCTTTTGCCTGCAGTGTTGTTTTAACAGCTCTGCAAGGTGTGTGTGAGTGCAGGTGACGCTGCAGTTTGCTCTGCATGCAACGCTGTCTGTAGGCATCTGCACCTGTCACTCACAGACTATTTTTTTTTTCCTTCAGTGTAATTCTTGCAGCTCCATGCAATTTAACTATTAGTGTGACGCGCTTCCATCCGTATCCAATACATTGGTTGCAAACACTATAGAAGTAGACAAAGGAGTAGCCTTTCACAGATTGTGAACAGTTGTGTTTCAGTGTTCACTTCAGTCTGTGTTTTTTATTTTTTGAGTGCACATCACGCTCCAGTTACTTGTTCAAGCACTGCTGCTTGTACTCTGCTGAGCGTGTCTCAGTGGCTCATCCTTTTCATTTATCTCCAATTGGTTCTGCTCCATTCCATTTAAAATATAATCTATTAGTGTGACGCGCTTCCATCCATATCCAATACATTGGTTGCAAACACTATAGAAGTAGACAAAGGAGTAGCCTTTCACAGATTGTGAACAGTTGTGTTTCAGTGTTCACTTCAGTCTGTGTTTTTTATTTTTTGAGTGCACATCACGCTCCAGTTACTTGTTCAAGCACTGCTGCTTGTACTCTGCTGAGCGTGTCTCAGTGGCTCATCCTTTTCATTTATCTCCAATTGGTTCTGCTCCATTCCATTTAAAATATAATCTATTAGTGTGACGCGCTTCCATCCGTATACAATACATTGGTTGCAAACACTATAGAAGTAGACAAAGGAGTAGCCTTTCACAGATTGTGAACAGTTGTGTTTCAGTGTTCACTTCAGTCTGTGTTTTTTATTTTTGAGTGCACATCACGCTCCAGTTACTTGTTCAAGCACTGCTGCTTGTACTCTGCTGAGCGTGTCTCAGTGGCTCATCCTTTTCATTTATCTCCAATTGGTTCTGCTCCATTCCATTTAAAATATAATCTATTAGTGTGACGCGCTTCCATCCATATCCAATACATTGGTTGCAAACACTATAGAAGTAGACAAAGGAGTAGCCTTTCACAGATTGTGAACAGTTGTGTTTCAGTGTTCACTTCAGTCTGTGTTTTTTATTTTTTTGAGTGCACATCACGCTCCAGTTACTTGTTCAAGCACTGCTGCTTGTACTCTGCTGAGCGTGTCTCAGTGGCTCATCCTTTTCATTTATCTCCAATTGGTTCTGCTCCATTCCATTTAAAATATAATCTATTAGTGTGACGCGCTTCCATCCGTATACAATACATTGGTTGCAAACACTATAGAAGTAGACAAAGGAGTAGCCTTTCACAGATTGTGAACAGTTGTGTTTCAGTGTTCACTTCAGTCTCTGCGTAATAACCACACTTAGGCCTTATAACTTTTCTGACTTTCTTTATCAATCTACCAAGATGAAGAAGTCAGTGAGTAAGGCACGTGGTCGTGGCCGTGGAGTTTCAGCAGGGAGAGGACATGGGGATTCTGTGTCTGCTGCCGCCCTCAGTGACACAGCATCCACCATTTATCCCCGTGAGCGTTCCTTTATGCGCACTTTGGTAGGAGCTCGGCGTGCCCCCCTGCTGCGGGAAGAACAAATTGAAGCCGTTGTTGGTTGGATGGCAGCCAATGCATCGACTTCAATTCCTTCCACCTCCTCTCAGGAACACAACACTGTTGAGCAACCATCTGTCTGTTCACCGCCTGTCAAATTGCCAAGGCAGTCAGAGAGTTCTGTACAGGAGCCAGCTGAGTCTCTGCTTCTGTTCTCAGAATCTGTTGGCTCGCAAACACGGGCACAGGCAAGCAGCATTCTGCAATTTGAAGAAGAGGGAGTATGCAGTGATGCGCAACAGCTGTGTCTCTCTCAATCTGAAGAGGCGGGTGAGCCAGTGCCGATGGACAGCACACCGCAGAACGCATCTTATGATGATGATGAGACTCAGGTGCCAGGTTTTGTGGAGCATGGTGCTGCCCAGACCATCCAACAGCAGCAGGTGTTGGAAGAGGGTAGTGGAGATGATGAAGTCCGAGACCCAACATGGCGTGAGCAACAGGAAGGTGGTGGGAGCAGCTCTGAGGAAGAGATTGTCCCAACGGTACAAAGAGGAGGGAGAGGTAGGCTGCAGACTCACTTGCCTGTAGCCTCCAGTTTGGCACCTGTTGGGAGCAGTTCTCTTAGAACTGTCAAAATTGGCGCTCCCATGACTTGCAGTGCGTGGTCCTTTTTTGACAGACTTGTACATGATATTTGCTATGTTCAATGCAAGCTGTGTAAGCAAAAAGTTAAAAGAGGTAAAAATATCAGGAACCTGAATACCACAAATATGTGGACACATGTACGGACAAAGCACGTAGCTGAGTTCCAAAGACACACTGGAGATGTAGGCCAACCTACAGCAGCACCTACATCTTTAGGTTATGTTCGAGCCTCTACCTCCAGCTCTCACACACCTGTTTCGGCTTCCTCACAGGATTTCCATGGAAGAACCTCGGTCACTGTTGTCCATAGAGAAACTGTTATTCCACCCACTGCAGCAAGTTCACAGTCATCGTCACACTCCCAGAACAAAAAACAGCCATCGGTAACACAGGCATGGGATAAAAGACGGCCATACTCGGCAAACCATCCACGAGCACAGGCTCTGAATGCTGGCCTTGCAAAACTCCTGTCCCTTGAAATGCTGTCATTCAGGCTGGTGGAGACTGACAGTTTCAGGAACTTTATGGCATTGGCAGTCCCACAATATAATGTGCCAAGCCGATTTTATTTCAGCAGGCAAGCTGTCCCTGCTCTGCAAAAACATGTCGAGGGAAACATTAAACATGCGCTACTAAACGCCGTCAGTAGCAGGGTCCACCTGACCACCGATGCATGGACCAGTACCCATGGCCAGGGACGATACCTTTCCCTCACTGCCCATTGGGTCAATGTTGTGGAGCCGGGTACAGATCTTGCCAGTGGCGCTGTACGTGTTCTGCCAACTCCAAGGATTGCAGGAATCCAGTCTGTGCACATTGATTCCTCCTCCTACTCCAGTTCCTCAGAATCATCGCTGCACGAGCCGTCACGGTATACCTCCACATGGACCCGTGAACGCTTACCTGTTGCGACCGATATGAGCACAGCTGTGGCCAAACGTCAACAGGCCGTACTGAAATTAATTCCCATGGGGAATCGAAGCCACACAGCGCAGGAGCTCTGGGATGCCATCAAGCAGGAGAGCGATGTGTGGTTTTTGTCAGCTAATCTCCAGCCAGGCTTGGTAGTGTGTGACAATGGCCGAAATCTGGTGGCAGCTCTGGGCCTTGGCAACCTCACTCACATACCATGTCTGGCACATGTGCTCAACTTGGTCGTGCAGAGTTTTTTGAGGGACTATCCGGATCTTGATGCACTGCTGCACAAGGTCCGCCTAGAGTGCGCTCACTTGCGACGTTCCAGCATGGCCAGATCGCGCATTGCAGCTCTGCAAGTCAGATTTCGCCTTCCTGAACATCGCATCATATGTGACGTACCCACCAGGTGGAATTCCACGTTACATATGTTGGAGCGGTTGTGTGAGCAGCAGCCAGCAGTAATGGAGTATCAGCTGCAACAGGCGCAATCAACTCGCAATTTGCGCCGTTCACACTTCACCACTACTGAGTGGGCCTCTATGAACGACATCTGCGACGTTTTGCGTGCGTTTGATGTCTCAACGCGGATGGCGAGTGCAGATGATGCACTAGTCAGCATGACTGTACCCCTTATCTGCCTGCTTCAGAAATCACTGAAAGCACTAAAGGAAGAGGTTTTGAAAGAGGTGGAGGATGAGGAGTCACAAATTCAATTACCTTCAGGACAGTCAACGCAACGTCGTTCCTCACAAAGGGCTGGGCAGGGCTCACTTTGTGAGGAGGATGAGGAGGAGGAGGAGGAGGAGTCAATGGAGGAGGAAGAAATCCCTACAGAGGGAGGTACACAACGCTCTACTCAGTATGTAGAGCGAGGGTGGGGTGATGCAGAGGAGACAGAGATGACGCCTCTTCCAGAGGACAGCCTTTGTTGGCCAGTTGGGAGTCTGCAGCACATGGTTGATTTCATGCTTCAGTGCCTGAGAAACGACCGCCGCATCGCCCACATTCTCAGCACGTCAGATTATTGGGTGTACACCCTCCTAGACCCTCGCTACCGGGACAACTTACAAACCCTCATCACACCGGTGAACCGGGACCGTAAAATGCAGGAGTACCAAGACACACTGGTGCAATACATACTGTTGTACATTCCAGCCGAGAGAGCTGCTGCTGCTACTGCTGCTGCTTTACAAAGCAGCTCTGTGCGTCGAGGCAGTGTAGACACCTCTACAACAAGAGGGAGCAGAAGCAGCGCCTCTGCACAGGGCAAGAACTGTATGTTACAAATGTGGCAAAGTTTTGTGACAGCGCCAGCAAGGTCTACACCATCCGAGACGGCTCCAGTCACCAGGAAGAAACGTTTCCGTAAGATGGTGACAGACTACTTGGCTTTCCCTCTAAGTGTACTCCCAGATGCCTCTTCCCCTTTCAAATTTTGGGTCTCTAAGTTGGATACATGGCCAGAGCTTAGCCAGTATGCATTGGAGGTGCTGGCTTGCCCTGCTGCCAGTGTATTATCTGAGCGTGTCTTTAGTGCTGCAGGTGGTGTAGTAACAGACCGTCGCATGCGACTATCCTCAGAGAATGTAGACCGGCTTTTCTGAAAATGAACAAGGCATGGATCTCACCTGAATTTGCCTGTCCGTTTTCAGATTAAATAACTGTTTGGCAACGTTTTCCATGTCTCCTGTTATGTTCATCTTTCTACCACCTGAACTGTACTCCCTGGGCTACAACACCGCCATTTGTTGCTCGTAAGTAATTGGCAGGGGTACTGACTCCTGGCCAGCCTGGTTACAGCACGACAGCTGTTTCCTGGCAGTGTGAACGTCAATTATCCTCCAATAAGTTGTGCTGTCGTGTTGCATTCGGGTTAGCCGACTCTATGGTGCCTGCAGTTTAGGTGATTCCTATGTGTGCTGTGGGATATGTAAATAAAGGCGGTTTCCATTGTGACAATAGGATAAGCACCCACTGTAGGACTGTGTGATTCGGTAACTGCGGACGGCTTGCGTCCTGTCAACTTACATTTTCATGGGTGCGTTCTTCTACCCATCCGGGTCCAGTACCGTCAAGTGGTTCTCCCCAGTGCCTTTGGCCTAGGTGCCTCCATCTCCGTATCCGAGTTCCAGCAACGTCTGCTGGTCCTTGGTAGTGCTTTGGAGCACAGGTACCTCCTGCTTAGTAACCGTGTCACAGTAACGTCAGCTGGTACTCGGTTGTGACATTGCCTCTTTTCCTTCTGCTACCCGTCCGGGGTCCAGTACCGTCAAGTGGTTCTCCCCAGTGCCTTTGGCCTAGGTGCCTCCATCTCCGTATCTGAGTTCCAGCAACGTCTGCTGGTCCTTGGTAGTGCTTTGGAGCACAGGTACCTCCTGCTTAGTAACCGTGTCACAGTAACGTCAGCTGGTACTCGGTTGTGACATTGCCTCTTTTCCTTCTGCTACCCGTCCGGGGTCCAGTACCGTCAAGTGGTTCTCCCCAGTGCCTTTGGCCTAGGTGCCTCTATCTCCGTATCCGAGTTCCAGCAACGTCTGCTGGTCCTTGGTAGTGCTTTGGAGCACAGGTACCTCCTGCTTAGTAACCGTGTCACAGTAACGTCAGCTGGTACTCGGTTGTGACATTGCCTCTTTTCCTTCTGCTACCCGTCCGGGGTCCAGCACAGTCAGCTGGTCCTCGTTACTTCCATTGTCTCTTGCTCCATCTGATACCCGTCAGGGTTCCAGTAACGTCAGCTGTTTCTCGGAAATTAGACGACATTAAAGACCACCCAGAAGAAGATGACGACAACAAGGACGACGAGCATGAAGCCAACCAGCCTGAACACCATCACAAAGAAAAAATAAAAGATTACCCAGAAGAAGATCACCAACAGGACAAAGAAGGTTAAGACAAACTACAAGATACAGAACAAGAGACAGAAGAACAATAAGCAAAAGATCAAAAAACAGAAGAACATGAAGTATAAGACCAAAATGAAGAGCAAAATATATGCTCTAAATTCTAAGCAGAAGAAGACTAAGCAGTGTATGGGGGTGAGTCCGTTCCTCCTCGTGGTGCCCCTGGAAATGCCTGCTGCTGCAGGCTAAACTGAACACGGACAAATACTGTTGTAATTTAAATCTTTTGTGACAGCAAGAACGGAAGGATGAACAATTCATACTTTTACAGATTACAAGTACAGGAATCTCTGTCACAAATAAGAATATGATGAAGAAGATGAAGAGGAAGAAGATGAAGAATTTGAATATGAAGAAGATTAATTAGTTTAATAATAACAATATGAGTAATGTAAACAAAAACATGAATAGCAAGAAGTTTAAGAAGAAGATTAAGAAGGTGAAGATGAAGAATAATTTGATGAGAAAGATGATGCTGCTGCTGAAGATTATGAAGGAGAAAGTGTGGCACTGGCAAAAGTTAAAAAGGTGAAGAGCATGGAAGTTGTGAAACATACATATTTGCCAAAATAGAAAAAAGGTTAACAACATTGTCAATTTGTTAGTCAATCCAAACGTATTTCCAAAAAAAAATATATTAATGCTATTCCAATGCATTGGGTTAAACATGTATGCCTTTATTGTCTCCTCAACCTCCCCCAATACATTCTACATTAGTTTTTGTTGTTTTCCTTCATGTACAATCAACCAACAAGGCAAGAATGTTTTTTTTTAATTTCGATATTTTGTTCCCATAGACTTGCATGGGACTTCCGCTATCGAAATCGATTATCGACGATATTTAGTGCTGTCGGCGATACAATTTCGATACGATATTTTTAGATATCGAGCAATATCGCTCAACACTAGTTGGCACCAAAGATCTCGATCTTGGTCTCATCAGACCATAGAACCTTGAACCAGTCTGTCTCAGAGTCCTCCAAGTGATCATGAGCAAACTGTAGACGAGCCTTGACATGACGCTTTGAAAGTAAAGGTACCTTACGGGCTCGTCTGGAACGGAGACCATTGCGGTGGAGTACGTTACTTATGGTATTGACTGAAACCAATGTCCCCAATGCCATGAGATCTTCCCGGAGCTCCTTCCTTGTTGTCCTTGGGTTAGCCTTGACTCTTCGGACAAGCCTGGCCTCGGCACGGGAGGAAACTTTCAAAGGCTGTCCAGGCCGTGGAAGGCTAACAGTAGTTCCATAAGCCTTCCACTTACGGATGATGCTCCCAACAGTGGAGACAGGTAGGGCCAACTCCTTGGAAAGGGTTTTGTATCCCTTGCCAGCCTTGTGACCCTCCACGATCTTGTCTCTGATGGCCTTGGAATGCTCCTTTGTCTTTCCCATGTTGACCATGTATGAGTGCTGTTCACAAGTTTGGGGAGGGTTTTAAATAGTCAGAAAAGGCTGGCAAAAGAGATCATTAATCCACACATGTGAAGCTCATTATTCTTGGTGCCTGAACTATTTCTTAATACTTTAGGGGGACCAAACAGAATTCTTGTGGTTTGAGGGGTTGAATAATAAATGACACTCTGAATTAACTTTTAAAAGTTTTTTTAAAAAAAAAAAAAAAATTAAAACAAAAATTTTTGCAGCAGTGCATTTCCCACTTCCAGGCTGATCTACAGTACAAATGTCACAATGCCAAGTTAATTCCGCATGTGTCAACCAGTTAAATCTGCAGGGGGTTGAATACTACTTGTAGGCACTGTATAGTAGCAGGCTCACATTGTACAGCAGGCCAATTGAACGACAGGGCCACATAGTATATAGTAGCAGGACCCACATTGTACGGCAGGGCCCACATTGTATACCGCAGGGCCCACATAGTATATAGCAGCAGGGCCCACATTGTACAGCAGGGCCCACATTGTACAGCAGGGCCCACATTGTATACGGCAGGGCCCACATAGTATACGGCAGGGCCCACATAGTATATAGTAGCAGGGTTCACATTGTACTGCAGGGCCCACATAGTATATGGCAGGGCCCACATAGCATAAAGTAGCAGGGCCCACATTGTATACGGCAGGGCCCACGTAGTAATATAGTAGCAGGGCCCACATTGTACAGCAGGGCCCACATAGTATATGGCAGGGCCCACATAGCATATAGTAGAAGGGCCCACATTGTATACGGCAGGGCCCACATAGTATATAGTAGCAGGGACCACATAGTATAAGTAGCAGGGCCCAAATTGTACAGCAGGGCCCACATAGTATATGGCAGGGCCCACATAGTATATAGTAGCAGGGCCCACATTGTACAGCAGGTCCCACATAGTATACGGCAGGGCCCACATAGTATATAGTAGCAGGGCTCACATTGTATACGGCAGGGCCCACATTGCACAGCAGGGCCCACATAGTATATGGCAGGGCCCACATAGTATATAGTAGCAGGGCCCACATTGTACAGCAGGGCCCACATAGTATACGGCAGGGCCCACATACCATATAGTAGCAGGGCCCACATAGTATATAGTAGCAGGGCCCTCATAGTATATAGTAGCAGGGCCCACATAGTATATAGTAGCAGGGCCCACATTATACAGCAGGGCCCACCTTGTATACGGCAGGGCCCACATAGTATATAGTAGCAGGGCACACATTGTACAGCAGGGCCCACATAGTATACGGCAGGGCCCACATAGTATATAGTAGCAGGGCCCACATTGTACAGCAGAGCCCACATTGTATATGGCAGGGCCCACATAGTATATAGTAGCAGGGCCCACATTGTACAGCAGGGCCCACATTGTATACGGCAGGGCCCACATAGTATATAGTAGCAGGGCCCACATTGTACAGCAGTGCCCACATTGTATACGGCAGGGCCCACATAGTATATAGTAGCAGGGCTCACATTGTACAGCAGGGTCCACATAGTATATGGCAGGGCCCACATAGCATATAGTAGCAGGGCAAAAATTGTATACGGCAGGGCCCACATAGTATATAGTAGCAGGGCCCACATTGTACAGCAGGGCCCACATAGTATATGGCAGGGCCCACATAGTATACAGTAGCAGGGCCCACATTGTACAGCAGGGCCCACATAGTATATGGCAGGGCCCACATAGCATATAGTAGAAGGGCCCACATTGTATACGGCAGGGCCCACATAGTATATAGTAGCAGGGCCCACATAGTATATAGTAGCAGGGCCCACATTGTACAGAGGGCCCACATAGTATATGGCAGGGCCCACATAGTATATAGTAGCAGGGCCCACATTGTACAGCAGGGCCCACATAGTATATGGCAGGGCCCACATAGTATATAGTAGCAGGGCCCACATTTACAGCAGGGCCCACATAGTATACGGCAGGGCCCACATAGCATATAGTAGCAGGGCCCACATTGTACAGCAGGGCCCACATAGTATATAGTAGCAGGGCCCACATAGTATATAGTAACAGGGCCCACATTGTACAGCAGGGCCCACATAGTATATAGTAGCAGGGCCCACATAATATATAGTAGCAGGGCCCACATAGTATATAGTAGCAGGGCCCACATTGTACAGCAGGGCCCACATAGTATATAGTAGCAGGGCCCACATTGTACAGCAGGGCCCACATTGTACAGCAGGGCCCACATTGTATACAGCAGGGCCCACATTGTATACAGCAGGGCCCACATTGCACAGCCTTCATCTCTCCTCCACCCACCCACAGTTCAGTAAAGCACAGACAGCTTTATAAAAAAAAAAAAAACACTCCTCACCTCATCCTTGTGCCCGCGCTGCTCCCAGCTCCTGTCTCCTGCTCTGCCCGGCACACAGTGAGCGCGCTGTGTCAGAGGCAGAGCAGGGAATGATGGGAGAGGGAGCGTAAGCTGACGCTCTCTCCTCCATCATCGCTTTGAACTGTACTGGCAGACGCCGGTATAGTTCAAAGCAGCGGCGGTGAGAGTCGGCGCTGGGGGCAGGCGGGCCCCCCTGACTTACAGGGGCCCCCATAGCGGCTGCATGATGTGCCGCTAGCTGGGGGCCCCTTGGTGAGCCGGGAGAGCCTCAAAATGTTGGGGGCCCCTGGGCCCGAGCGCGGACCTGCGTGCTCGGGCGGCGGGCCTCCCTAATCACCAGGCCCCATACCGCAGTAAGGTTTGTCATGCCCTGATGGCGGCCCCGGGGCCAATCCATTTATTGGGAAATGTTTCATCAAGAAACTCGCGGACTACTCTTGAATAATGTGGAGGGGCCCCATCTTGTTGGAAATAAAGGTCATTTGAATTAGGCTGTTGCTGTAACTGGGGAACAACTTGATTCATTAGAATTTCGAGATACTTATCTCCTCTGACTGTTCCATCAAAAAAAAAATGGTCCAAAACACCAAAACTTGAAATACCACCTGTGGTGTAGTGACCCATGCTGCAGCTAGGTGGCGCTGTATATGCTCCTCAAGATATGCATGGACGCGTGATTTGAATGGAAAGACAGTCCCCGGAATTGTTGTAAATGGCAGGTATGTGTCGCAGAGCTCCTCTGCGCTGTAAGCCAAGGTAATGTTGTTCTGGGACTTGTAGTCCCATAAGAGTTGTGTTTGTTTTCTAGGGTGGCTTACAGTGTTGACTGATGAGCTGGGTGGGACTGGCTAACCACACATACACCGCCCACTGGTGGTTGTGAGTTTGTTAAGGACCTGTGATGAGGTCATGTGCATGTGACCAGACCATGTGCTTCATACCTCAGCTGGGGGAGTGGCTATAGGTATGTAAGGAAATGTTTGGCACATGGAGAGAGAGAGTCTGTCTGAGACTGTGGAGAGTCTCTGAGAGGTGTGTTGAGACTGAGTCTGTGTGCAGTGTTGGGAGTCTGTCAGGCTGGACAGAGCTCCCTGACGTCCAGGCTGGATGTTGCACAGACTGGGAAGCAGTCCTGGCGAGTCTGAGCCAGAGAAGAAAAGACGGTCTTGAAAACCGTGAGGGATACGGATCGGGGTCCATGAGAGATGTGTTTTGGACGCCTCTGAGGTGAAGAGGTGTCCGCGAACCTGCGACACCAACAGGTAACGAACAGGGATCCGTGTGGTACTGATCGGGGTCTAGTAGACTGTATTTTGTGTAATGACTGCTGCACACTGGTGAAAAATAAACCAAACGGACTGTTGTTTGAACCCTGAGCGTGCCAGTGTTTGCCTCTAAGACCAGCTAAGCGAGTGATCCCCGTCCACACATAGTGTGGAACGTCACAATTGGTGTTGGAATGCTGGCCAGTGGCCCAAGAAGCACGTGTGCAGGTTTTGTTTTCTGTGGATCGGCAAGTCCATGAATTTTTTTTTCAACTTGCTGTGGCTCAGCACGGTTACGAAGACGTCTGGCTGTAACTCGGTGGGGTGACGAAGGTTTTGCTGTGGATCAGCCAGTCCACGAAGTCGGCGGTGCGTAGCAGTGCAGGGACTTGTGGTAGCATGAGCTACAGTCGCAGCAAGAGGTTCGGCAGCAGGAGCTGCAGTAACAGCCACAGCGGCTCGTGAGCGGCATCTGGAAGTGGCGGTGGTTTGTGGCTGAAACAGAAGCGGTGGCAGTGCCAGCAGGAGCTGATGTGGCGTCATAGGAGGACAGTGTAAACCAGGTCACACAAACTCTTAGAGGGTCAGTACAAGCCCGGAAAGACATAAACTATACTGTGGAACTGGGGCCTAAGAAAGCCGTGGGGAAGTCCACAGGGTGTATCCCAGTGTGGAGTGGTGTCCCTAAAAGGTGTGGTGGCCTAAAAGGGGTGATAACCCAAGCTGGGATGGTTGCCAAAAGGGGGCGGAGCATCCCGACGTTAAAGGGGTGGTGCAGACAAACTGTTAACATAGGCAAATGTATTATGCGTGTCCAGTCTGCCTTATGAACTACCCACCCGGCACGATGCTACGGGGTGTTAAGGGCCTGCGGAACGCACCTAATAGATATTAAGGAGAGGTGCATTCGCAGCCCGGGGTCCACCGTGCAGGCAGAGCCTGCTGCTAGTAAGATGGCGTGAGTAGCGAACTCTGTTATCCCGCAGAGTCGCTAAAATAAACGCCGTAGCGCGCTGTGGCAGTTAGTGCGAACTCTGTTAATCCACAGAGCCGCTAGCAGGAATGCCACAGCGCTATATGGCGATAAGTGCGAACTCACTTAGCTTCAGTGAGCCGCAAAGTAAAACACTAGGGCGCTGACTAGCGTTTTAAAGCGAACCCTGTTGCGTCACAAAGTCGCTGAGTAACCCTACTGGGTCCAGGTACAGGGTTAACTGCTGTGCGGATAGCAGTCCGTGATCATGCAGTCAGAACACAAGCAATAATCTCCTCACCGGAGTAGCCAGTATTCTAATGGCATTTTCAGCTGAGCCCTGAACACGTGCATACAATCTCCTCACCGGAGGTGCCGGTATTCTAGGGGCTTATTTCAGCCAGACCTAACCACATGCATACATGACCACACTGGCGCAAGCACGTAACGGATTTGATACTAGCGCATGGCGGCCCAGCCATGCCACCCTTTTATAGTAGCAACTGCAGGACCTACCAGAAAAGGACCAATGCGAAACCATTCCAGAACACATGTAGTTTCAGGACCTTCCTGGCGGACCAATGGGAGTCGCTGCTGTAACCGAGCATGTGACCCCTGATCTCCAATGGGAGATCTCGCCCTGGGCATGCTCAGATGGAGAAAGCAGGGACTTAGTTCCCGAACTGCCTGCTGCAGCACTGGTTATAATAGAGGAACCAGGAAAGACCGCAACAAGCCTCTGCACAGTGTTAAACTGGGCGAGACGCTGGGACCGACATCTTTGCTGAGCAGGCTCCACTGCGGCCGGAGATGGATGGGGGACCGCAGCGGGACTGGTTCGAGACTCCCCTTGTGCAGCAGCGGGAACTCGAACCCTAACAGGGAGTGTGCCTTACAGATTAATAATGAAGATGTGGTAGGTCTGGTTGACTCTGGAAGCCCGGTGACTCTAGTGAGGTTTGCACCTGAGGGATTTCAAATACCCAGTAGAAAGGTCGGGGTCACCTGCAACCACAGGGCCACTAAGGATTATCCAGTGGCCAGGGTAATCTTTGAGACAGGCTGGGACATTGAGGGATAGGATGTCGCTATAGTCCCAAATTTGTCATGTCCAGTAGTTATAGGTCGGGACTCTAAACTGTTCTCCAACTTGTGGGAGAAGGGAGTTCCTCTACAGCAGTAGGAGGGAGGTCTCTCTACTGTTGGGGTGGCAGGTATTGGTACAGTGACGCCTCTCAAAGTGGACGGGTCTGACCAACTCGGTGACTTAGCAGAGGGGTCCGACACGGTTAGAAGTGGGGACTGCTGTTTCCAACATGACCGACCGAGGGGTGGTGACTCCCGTTCAGACGGTGACGCAAGTGGAAAGCGTGCGACTGCCCAACTTACAGGCCTGATGTCTCTTGACGTGTACCACCGAATGACTGATGGTGATGTGGTAGATAAGGCGTCTGGAGCAGACACCCAGTTAGAGGGTAACTGGAGGGTTCACCATACTGTGGGATGTGACTCAGACTCCGAGGGTGACTGTGACTCTAAGTTACAAAGGGAGTACAATAAGGAAGGCCCCCACAAGGAGGGAAAGTCCTCCCGTCGTCGGAGACGTAAAGGGCGCAAAGAGCCTGAGCAAATTGCCCCCATTGAGAATGTCAATAAAGAAGAACCTGTTGCTGAAGAGCTGGAGAGTGAGGATCCCACCTGAAGGCGAGATCAAGGTGGCTGGTGGAGAAGAGATGGTTCCATTCATTGTTGTTGGCTCACTGGAGAAACTTTGGAACATCCGAATGCTCCTGGAATATTGAGTGACGTACCTACGAGAGGTAGAGCAGCTGATCTGGGAAAGAAAGAGGATTAAGGAACAGCTACAGGAGTTGGAACGAAAATGGCGACTGCTTCCAGCCCGAGATATAGAGAGACGAGAGGCTTTTCTGGGGACTGGCAGTACGCGGTCTGAAGCAATGAGGGTTAGAGGAGATGACACCTCTGTTAGCTCAGGGCTGAGTGACCTAAGTGGGAGACCCTGTAGCAGACGAAAGGACAACGGGTCAGACTTGGGTCAACCAGTAGGCTCGACTGGGAGATGGACTCATGACCGCAACAACCGTAGGAGGCGGCCATGGAAAGAAAGGTCGTGTGAAGGGGCACACTTGGAAAGTGGGTTGATCACAAAGGGTCTGGTGACACAGACAGAAAGACAAGGCCGACATTCTGACCGCTGGGGACGGGGGAGGCCTAACAAAGGGGTGATGTTGAATGATGCCCAAAATCGACTGAGACGGTCCCCTCGACTTGTAGGGCAAGGTGACATGGGTGCCATGTCTCAAGGCCCTCGGTTTGGAATAAGTGTTCAACCCCACAAGTTTGAAAAGAGGGGGAGGTATGTGGTGTAGTGACCCATGCTGTAGCTAGAGGGTGCTGTATATGCTCCTCAAGATATGCATGTGTGGAGCCCAGCTGCGCTCGGTTTCACATATCCTGGAAGGGTGCATGAAGGATTCGTCCACTAGAGGTCTCACTACATACACACACCTTCACCCTTCCTCAGTCCACCAGGGGGAGCCCTGACAGGGATATAAAAGAGGGTGAAGACAGGAAGAGAGCTCAGAGTAGTTGGGAGTTTAGTCTGCGGAGTGAAGTGAAGTGGAGTCTAGCTCAGGAGTCTAGCAGATCAGGCTAGAGAGCTAAGAGCGTGCCGACGCTCTGGAGAGCGGCAGAAGAGGCAGCCCACCAGCTGCCAGTGTGTATAACCTAGTGAGGGTAAGAGTAGGCCAAAAGTGGAGAGAGTAGTAAAAGGGGCAGAGGAGCCTTACCAGCTCACCCCAGCAAGTACATACCGGACGCTGGGTCCGAGCCTACAGGGATCTCCACGACCCAGTAGGTGTAATGTATGTAGTACAGTTCATATAGCGTCTTGTGCTTGGGTGCGATGAACATACATGAGACACAGGTTTGATATAGAAAAGTCCTGTATTACTTCATACAAGTTGGCAGAAATAGTCACACAGTTTGCAGACACAGAAACAGGAGACACAGCAGGCCAGAGTAATCCAAGCTCAGCAATCACTCTCCAATACAGATTCAGGATCTTCTTCTCTGTTACCGTAAGTCCATGCAAACGTGGGTCTTTCAAAGAGCAGGGTTCAGAGTCCACAAGTGCTTCAGAGTTCCTCAGTAGGAATAGCTGGAGTACAAGGTCCAAGGCTTACAGGAGTCAAGTCACAGGTTCACTGCAGGCTAGATTCTGAAGCACTGATTGCTCAGCTGTGGCTGCTTAAGAAGCAAAGGAGAGAATCAGGGCGGGAACATGCAAGCTGGAAACTCCATTTTGACTGAGGGCAAGATAGCTGCAGCAAGACGAAAGTAAAATGGCTGACGAACAAACTGAGTTTCAGGAATATATACATAGAACCTTACATTACTCCCCCCTTAAGGACAACCTCCGGATGACCTCAGACCAGGCTTGTGTGGGTACCTCTGATGAAACTGACGGAGCAAGCGAGGAGCATTAACGTTATTGACCGGTTCCCATGAGTTGTCCTCCACTGGGTAGCCCTGCCATTTAATCAGATATTGTAACTGATTTCTATACAACCTGGAATCTAAAATCCTTTCCACCACAAATTCTTCCTGACCATCGACTAGCACTGGGTCAGGGCAAGGAGAGGAACGTCCAGGAAACGTATTGGGTGTCGCAGCCTTTAGTAGGGATACATGAAAGACAGGGTGGATTCTCATAGTTCTGGGCAGTTGAAGACGACAAGCAACGGCACTTATAATTTTACTGATTTTATAGGGTCCAATGTACTTATGTCCCAACTTAGACGATGGAATCCTTAACTTAAGATTTCTGGTTGACAGCCAGACCAAGTCCTACCTTGAAAGCTGGTGCAGGTTTACGAAATTTATCTGCTGCTTTCTTGTACCTTTCTTGAGCCGATTCCAGATTTTCCTTTAGAAGATCCATATTCTTCTGTAAAGACGTGATTCTTTCAGCCACTGCTGGTAAAGGCGTTTCTATGGGAAATCTTGGTAGAATGTTAGGATGATAACCTAGATTAGAGTAAAAAGGAGACTGTTTAGTGGAGGCACTCTGAGAGTTGTTATACGAGAACTCAGCTAATGGAAGTAGATCCACCCAATCATCCTGTAGGTGGCAGATAAAGCAGCGGAGATACTGCTCCAGGTTTGATTGGTTCGTTCGGTCTGTCCATTAGTCTGGGGATGAAAAGCAGAAGAAAGGTTTACTTTAATGTCCAATGCTGCACAGAAATTTTGCCAAAACCTAGAAGTGAATTGCACCCCTCGATCCGAAATAACCTCATCCGGTACTCCATGTAAGCGAAACACATCTTTAATCATCAAATCTGATGTCTGTTTTGCAGTGGGTAAGCCGACACAAGGGATAAAATGAGCTGCCTTTGTTAGACGGTCAACCACCACTAGAATGGTGTTCTTCCCCTGAGAGGTTGATAACTCCACAATGAAGTCCATAGAAATGGATCCCCACGGGCGGGACGGGGTGGGAAGAGGCTGTAACAGACCAGTTGGTGAGGAGCGAGGTGTTTTGCATCTTGCACAGACCTCACATGAAGTGACATAATTCAAAACATCCTTCCTGCAAGTGGGCCACCAAAAGAAACGAGAAAGAAATTCCTGTGTCTTTAGAATTCCTCTATGCCCAGCTATCTTGGAATCGTGAATGAGTTGCAATACTCTCAATCTGACTGTTTCAGGAATATACAGGCGTTGTCCCTGAATCCACACACCATTCTTAAAGACAAGACTTACGTCCCTTGGGGGTTGTGCCAAAAAGGAATCCGCATGGTATGCTTCCTTGATGTCCTTAAGTAGGTCTTGATTATGAATTACTCCTAGGAATCTAGAGTCAGGAAGAATAGTCTTAGGAGGAGTAATTGGACGTGTCTCTGCTGAGTAAATCCTAGAGAGTGCATCAGCCTTTCCATTGCGCGATCCTGGTCTATAAGAGATGATAAAATTAAATTGGTTTAAGAAAAGATTCCAGCGAGCCTGGCGAGGAGTCAGGCACTTAGCCGACCTGATAAACTCAAGGTTACGATGGTCTGTCAGGACGACTATTTTCTGTGCAGCTCCCTGAAGAAGGTGTCTCCATTCTTTGAAGGCGGCAATAATGGCCAACAACTCTCTATTGCCCACATCGTAGTTCCTCTCAGCCGAAGACAACTGCTGGGAAAAGAAGGCACAGGGATGCAAGACATTCTTCTCACCTGTTCTCTGAGAGAGTATAGCTCCAACGGCACAGTCTGAAGCATCCACCTCTATTATGAAGGCAAGCTCGGGGTTGGGATGTACTAGGATAGGTGCAGTGGTAAATTTATCTTTTAGACGGGAAAATGCTTCCTGGCTTGGGGAGTCCAGGAAAACCTAGACTCTTTCCGGGTAAGTTGAGTGATAGGTGACACTACCTCAGAGAAATTTCTAATGAAACGTCTATAGAAGTTGGCAAACCCGATGAAGCGCTGTACCTCCTTCACATTTCTAGGACTTGGCCAATCCTTGATGGCTTGGGTTTTGCTTCCATCCATACTAATTCCTTGTGTAGACAGTACATACCCCAGAAATTGAATTTCGGTCCTATGGAATTCACACTTTTCAAGTTTGATGTAAAGATGATTTTGTCTTAGACGTTCCAAGACCATTCTCACATGTCCATGATGTTCCTCTGTGGAGTTAGAAAAAATTAGAATATCATCCAAATAAATTACCACGAATGTATCTAGGAGATCCCTGAAGATGTCATTCACCAAGTGTTGGAAAGTGGCTGGGGCGGTACTCAGACCAAAAGGCATAACTAGATATTCAAAGTGTCCATAGCGTGACCTGAATGCAGTCTTCCATTCATCCCCAGGTCTAATACGGACTAAGTTATAGGCCCCACGAAGATCTAGTTTAGAAAAAATTTTGGCATGTCGCACTCTCTCCAATAACTCAGGGATTAAAGGCAATGGATAACGGTTTCTAATAGTAACCTTATTGAGTTCCCTATAGTCTACGCATGGTCTCAGAGATCCATCTTTCTTCTTTACAAAGAAGATGGGTGCACCTGCAGGAGATGAAGAGGGGCGTATGAAGCCCTTGGCTAGATTTTCATCTATGTAATCCTTTAAAGCCTTTAGCTCGGGCCCCGCCAGGGGGTAGATCTTACCAAAAGGTATTTCTGCTCCAGGCAATAATTCAATTGGACAATCATATGGACGGTGAGGAGGAGGCTGGTCAGCGTTCTTCTTGTCACATAAATCCACATAGTCCTGGTATACAGCTGGTAGTTCAGGGACTGACATGATTCCTTTAGGAACAGAGCAAGCTGAAACTTTTGGACTCATCTGTTTCTCTGGAAAGTGTAATTCCTTGGTCTCCCAGTTAATGGTAGGATTCTGAGCCTGCAGCCATGGTAGCCCTAGAATAATGGGAAAGTGGGGAGAAGAGATAAGCATAAAGGACAGTTTCTCTTGATGATCTTTACCCATAAGAACCCTCAAAGGCTCTGTTTCCTGATCCACTGGTCCAGAGGTCAGCAGGGAGCCATCCACAGTTTCCATCTGTACTGGAGTAGCCTTCTTCACTGAACGTATTCCCTGTTTCAGAGCAAAGGAGACATCCATAAAATTTCCACTTGCCCCTGAGTCGATCATAGCAGAGCTAGACACCCAAGCTGAGTCAACCCAGAGTTTGATGGAAAGAAAGCAATGAGAATTGTTTTTCTTACAACTCAGCTGGGACACCGCTGAGGAAACTTGAAAAATGGCAGCGTTTACACAGTCAACGTCCTCAGAGGTAACGGAGTTTAAGTCCGAGAAATCAAGATCTGTTGCTGCAGATCTCTCTGGAGCCTGAGGCTCGGACCTGACAGATCCCCTCTCGCAACACTCACAATGAATGAGTGCTGCAGTAGTCTTACGAGAACGGCTGGGGCAGTTTATAATGAAGTGCCCTGACTTACCACAATAGAAACATAGATTCTCCTTAAAACGATGTTCCTTGCGTGCATCACTAACCCGTCGTTGTAAAGAGTCTACCTGCATGGGTTCAGGTTCAGGTTCCCGTGTAATCCTACTCAAAGGTTCCTTAGCTGGAGAGGAAGGTAGGAAAAGGTTAGTACGATTGCTTTCGAACCATCTCTCTTGCCTGCGTTCAGTCAGACGAGTATCAATACGGATGCAGTAGTTAATAAAGTCACCTAACGCAGTGGGAGGGTCGGCACAAGCAAGTTCATCCTTAATCAGTGGAGATAACCCCTTTCGAAAAATAGATTTTTTGGCGGAACTGTCCCAGGTGGTATCAAGGGCCCATCTCCTGAAATCCAAGGCATATTCAGCTACCGAGTGCTTACCTTGGCGCAAAGCTAACATGGCTGCTTCAGCTGTTGCACCTCGATTGGGGTCATCAAACACCTGCCCCATGGCTGAAATAAAATCATCAAGGTGATTCAAACAATCATCCTCAGTCTCAATCAGAGGGTTTGCCCACATTAAAGCCTTGTTGGTAAGCAACATAATTATAGTAAGCACCTTAGATCGTTAAGTGGGAAATTGTGAAGCATGTGCAGAAAAAAAAAGATTGCATTGATTAATAAATCCCCTGAATTTCTCACGTTCACCGCCAAAACGAAAAGGGGGCAACTTGGAATCCCAGCACTCGGGGCTACGGCAGGAGCCTGGACTCGCCCCTCTAGAACCTCAATCCTGGCTCGCAAATCCTGGGTAGTCTGTCCAACCACTTGCAAATTGTGATTATTGAGGTCCTGTAGATTTGTAAAACGGGTCTTTATATTCTGCAAATCTGCAAGGATATTATCAGTCACTCCGCAAAGTTCCTTTATGCGGGCCTCCATTTTCCAGATCTTTTAAGACAGGATTACTGGAAGAAGAGAGAGAAAAAAAAAAAAACAATAGTGTTCACCTGTGGCAACACTGCAGAGAGAAAAAAAAAATTAAGGGAACTGCTCACCTGGAATGGTTGTGAGAAGTCACAACCACTATCATCACAGAAAGTTTCAACCAGACATCTGATATCCAGAGTTACAGC
>JARQOD010000002.1:404058601-404103220 GCA_033576555.1 Oophaga sylvatica
GTCGGTTCACGAATTGGCTCAACGCCTGCAGGGACTCTCTCTGGAGGTGGCCGAGCTCCAGCAACACGTGAGTAGCTGTTCTGGAGCACATTTCGTGGAGCCAAAGGTACGTTTGCCTGATTTATTTTTTGGTGAACAACAAGATTTTTTTTCTTTTAAAAATGCTTGCTTGTTGTATTTTTGTTTGAGACCCAGATCCTCTGGTGATGAATCACAGCGCAAAGGGTTCATAATGTCACTTTTGCACAAAGAACCTCAGGAATGGGCCTCTGCAACCTAGTGATCCATGCTTTAGATCAGTGGATAGTTTTTTTTCTGCTTTGGAGTTATTGTATGATGATTCTGATCGTGTCTCATCAGCTGAGACAGAATTGAGACGTTTGAGGCAGGGATCAGGTAATGTGGAAAAATATTGTACTCACTTCCGATGGTGGTCTACTCAGGTGGGGTGGAACGATTCAGCTTTGAAAAGTTTGTTTCTTGCAGGGCTAGGTGAAAGGGTTAAAGATTTACTGATTGCTTATCCCATGCCTGGTAACTTGCAGGAGGCTATGCAATTAGCTATACGGGTGGATAGGAGACTGCATGCAAGGGTTAATGAGAGTAAATCCTCTGCCATGTCAGCTCCGTCTTGAGAGGGTCTGTTGTTGTGAATGTGTTAGAAATGAATTCTGAGCAGAAGCTCCCTCTGGTGGTTACAAACAGTACTGAACCATTCAATGAAGATTGTGAAGATTGGCAATCAGGAGTTACAGACTGGTCTTATATAAGGGAGGTTCCCTCCCATCATGGTTGCCGGTGATCAATTGTTCTTGTCTCAACTGTGGTTCCTGGTTCACTTGGAAGCTTGCTGAGTCTTGCCTGCATCTTCTGCTAACAGATAAGATATTTTCTGCTTTTATTTTTGTGCTTGCTTTTTGCATTTTTCCCTGCACTTCTGTGGAGGTCAGCCAGGTCCCCTCCGGGGGCTTGTGCTCTTCTCAGTTTATCTGAGCCACTGTTATTTGTTCATTTGCCTTTTCCAGTTTTTTCAGTGGCTGCGGCTTGGTTTTGTTACACCAGAGAGCTAGTTTGGGTGGTAGAGGTCGTGTGACTCAGGTGTTTTTGCAATTAGTAGAGTTGGTATTTTTTTTAGGGTTTTTTGGATTGCAGTAAGTGTCCTTCCTATCCTTTTCTTTCTAGGAAGATTGGGCCCCAAAGTTTGCTCATACTATTTTCTGTCTGTGTCTGTATTTCCTCTTGTCTAACCACCATTACATGTTTGGGGGCTTCCTATGTTCTTTGGGGATCTGCTCTGGGGCAGATAGCTTTCCTCTTTCTATCTTTAGGTGTAGTTAACGTCTCAGGCTGTGACGAGGCATCTAGGACCAACGTAGGAACGCTCCACGGCTGCCTTTAGTTGTGGTGGTTAGTCAGGGTACTGTAATCAGTAGATTCCAACCTCTCTGGTGTATTGCCGTTTTTGCCTGCTCTCCTCAGCTACCAAATCATAACAGTATCACCGGCCAAACTGAAAATTATATGGTACTCACAGAAGGAAAAATTAGTGTGGAAAAAAAAAAAGTTGTCAGAGTTGTCAGAGATTTTATTTTTTTTTTTTTCTGTTTGTTGCATTTTTTTTTCCCTCTTTTTCTCTGGGTGCTGAGGAGGATTTTTTTTTCTCTCAATGGAGTTTGCACAGTTGTCTGGCCGTGTGGATCAGCTTGCCACTGAAGTTCGGAGTATTGCTACCTATCTTGCAGGGTTGCGGTTGTGGAACCTAGGATCCCCATGCCAGATTTGTTTTTAGGGGATCGAGCTAAATTTCTGAATTTCAAAAATAACTGTAAGTTGTTTTTTGCCTTAAAACCTAAGTCCTCAGGGAACGCAGCACAGCAGTTTCAAATTGTCATCTCTCTCCTGCGCGGCGATCCTCAGGATTGGGCTTTTTCCCTGACACCTGGGGACCCTGTTTTGAGTAATGTTGATGCATTTTTTCTGGCTCTGGGGTTATTGTACGATGAACCTAATGTCACTGATCAAGCTGAAAAAACCTTGTTGGCATTAAATCAGGGCTTGAGGATGCTGAGTTACACTGTCAGACATTCTGAAAGTGGGCAGTCCTGACCAAATGGAATGATGATGCTTTGGCAGCCCTTTTTCGGAAGGGTCTGTCAGAGAATGTAAAAGATGTTATGGTGGGTTTCCCTGCTCCCTTTGGTCTCAATGATTCTATGTCATTAGCGATTCAAATTGACAGACGTTTGCGTGAGCGTAGAGGTATGCGTGGAATAGTGTTGCCTTGTGAACCAGCTTCTGAACCCATGCAGTGTGATAGAGTGGCTTCTGGGGCACAGCGTCATGAGTTTCGAAAATGCAATGGGTTATGTTTCTACTGTGGTGACGCCTCTCATGCTATTTCAGTCTGCCCTAAGCGGGGAAGACGTTTTGCACGCTCAGTTGTCTTGGGTAGTGTTCAGACTAAATTTCTGTTGACTGTTACCCTGATTTGCTCCCTGTCCACATTTTCTGCTCAGGCTTTTGTTGATTCGGGAGCAGCTATTAACCTGATGGATTTTGATTTTGCTAAACGTTGTGGATTTCCCTTGATACCCCTATGGAAGTCTATTCCCCTACTGGGGATTGATTCTACCCCTTTGGCTGAGAATAAACCCCAGTTCTCTACTCAGGTGATAATGAGGGTTGAACCTGATCATCAGGAGAGTTGCAAATTTTTGGTGCTGTATAATCTGCATGACATTATTGTACTAGGTTTCCCTTGGTTACAGTCTCATAATCCTGTTTTGAATTGGAAATCTGTGTCTGTAACCAGTTGGGGCTGCCAATGTGTTAATGCCAAAACTCCTGTTTTTTCTGCCTCTCCCCAGGCTCAGGATGTTCCTGACTTTTTGACTGATTTTTCTGATGTGTTTAGCGAAAGTAAATCTGCATCCTTGCCCCCCATAGGAGCTATGACTGTGCTATTGAATTAGTGCCTGGTAGTAAATTCCCTAAAGGTCGCCTTTTTAACTTGTCTGTACCTGAACATGACGCTATGCGGTCTTATATCAAGGAGTCATTGGAGAAGGGTCATATCAGACCATCCTCTTCACCCTTGGGTGCCGGTTTTTTCTTTGTGGCCAAAAAGGATGGTTCATTAAGGCCGTGTATTGATTATCGTCTCTTGAACAATATCACTGTGAAATATCAATATCCGTTACCCTTGATTTCTGACCTGTTTTCCAGGGTGAAAAGTGCTACTTGGTTTACCAAGCTTGACCTAAAGGGGGCGTATAACCTTATTCGCATTAAGCACGGGGATGAATGGAAGACGGCATTTAATACCCCAGAGGGGCATTTTGAGTACCTAGTGATGCCGTTTGGCCTCACTAATGCTCCTTCCGTCTTCCAGTCCTTCATGAATGACATTTTCAGGGATTTTGTGGATAAATTTCTGATTGTTTATTTGGATGATATCTTGATTTTTTCCAATGACTGGGACTCTCATGTGAAACATGTTCGGACTGTGTTCCAGATTTTGAGAGAGAATGCTCTGTATGTGAAGGGATCAAAGTGTCTTTTTGGCGTACAGAGGATCTCATGTCTGGGATTCATTTTGTCCCCATCTGTTATTGAAATGGACCCGGTCAAGGTTCAGGCCATCTGTGATTGGGTCCAACCTACTTCATTAAAGGCTCTTCAGAGATTCTTGGGTTTTGCCAATTTTTATCGTAAATTTATTGGTAATTTCTCTGTTATTGTTAAACCATTGACTGATTTGACCAAAAAGGGTTCTGATGTGGTGAATTGGCCTCCTGAGCCAGTCTCTGCGTTTCAGGAACTTAAGCAGAGATTCACTTCTGCTCCTGTTCTACGGCAGCCTGATGTTTCTCTGCCATTTCAGGTGGAGGTTGATGCCTCTGAAATTGGGGCAGGTGCCGTTTTGTCCCAAAGAGATCCAGAGACCTCTAAAAGTAACCCTTGTGCCTTTTTCTCTCGAAAATTTTCTCCCACTGAACGTAATTATGACGTAGGTAATCGGGAGTTATTGGCCATGAAGTGGGCTTTTGAAGAGTGGAGACGTTGGCTGGAGGGAGCCAAACATCAGGTGGTGGTCCTCACGGACCATAAGAATCTGGTTTATCTGGAATCAGCCAAGCGACTTAATTCTAGACAGGCCAGGTGGGCCTTGTTTTTCACACGTTTTAATTTTGTGGTTTCCTTTCTTCCTGGCACTAAGAATGTTAAGGCGGATGCCCTCTCGAGGAGTTTCCTTGCGGACTCTCCTGAGTTATCTGATCCTGCTGTTATTTTGAAAGAAGGTGTAGTTCTTTCCGCCATCTCGCCCAATTTGAGACTAGCTCTGGAAGGGTGTCAGGAGGATAAACCCGAGCGCTGCCCTATTGGGAAATTGTTTGTCCCAGACCGGTGGAAAAAGAGTGTGATGTCTGAGATTCATTGTTCCGCGTTGGCCGGTCATCCCGGAATTTTTGGTACCAGAGACTTGGTTAGTCGGTCCTTTTGGTGGCCTACTTTGTCTCGTGACGTCAGGGGATTTGTGCAGTCCTGCGGGACTTGCTCTCGCTCCAAGCCTTGCTCTCGCTCTAGTGGTTTGTTGATGCCATTGCCTGTGCCCAAGAGACCATGGACCCATATCTCTATGGATTTCATTTCCGACCTCCCTGATACTCAGAGAATGACCGTTATCTGGGTGATTTGTGATAGGTTTTCCAAAATGATACATCTTGTGCCATTACCTAAGTTGCCTTCCTCCTCCGAATTGGTGCCTTTGTTCCTTCAGCACGTGGTTCGGTTACACGGCATTCCTGAGAACATTGTGTCTGACAGAGGAGACCAGTTTGTTTCCAGATTTTGGAGGACTTTTTGTTCTAAACTTGGTGTTCAATTGTCTTTCTCCTCGGCTTTTCATCCTCAGACCAATGGACAAACTGAGAGAACAAACCAGACATTGGAGACTTATCTGAGATGCTTTGTGTCTGCTGATCAAGATGACTGGGTCTCTTTTTTGCCTTTGGCTGAGTTTGCTCTTAATATAGGGCTAGCTCTGCCACTTTGATGTCTCCATTTTTCTGCAATTTTGGGTTTCACCCTCGATTTTCTTCGGGACAGACGGAGGCTTCTGTCAGTCCAGGTGTTGAATCTGTTGTGGAGCGTATGCAACAGATTTGGGACCAGGTAGTGGAGAGGTTGTCCCTCTCTCAGGAGAGGGCCCAGCGGTTTGCCAACCGGCATAGGACTGATGGTCCTCGGTTTGAAGTGGGGACTTGGTCTGGTTGTCCTCAAGAAATATCCCTATGAGAGTTGCATCTCCTAAGTTTAAGCCTAGGTTCATTGGACCTTATAAGATCATGGAGATTCTTAATCCTGTTTCCATTTGTTTACTTCTTCCAGGGACATTTAAGATCCATAACGTGTTCCACAAGTCCTTATTGAAGAGGGTTGTCGAGCCAGTGGTTCCTATGACTGCGCCTCCTGACCCTGTTTTGGTTGAGGGCAATCTGGAGTATGTGGTTGAGAAAATATTGGATTCTCGTTTTTCTAGACGGAAACTCCAGTATTTGGTTAAGTGGAGAGGTTATGGTCAGGAGGACAATTCTTGGGTGTTTGCTTCGGACATCCATGCTTGGAGACTGATCCGTGCGTATCACAGAGCTCATCCTGACCGACCTGGTTGCCCAAATAAGGGTTCGGTGACCCCTCCTCAAGGGGGGGGTACTGTTGTGAATGTGTTAGAAATGAATTCTGAGCAGAAGCTCCCTCTGGTGGTTACAAACAGTACTGAACCATTCAATGAAGATTGTGAAGATTGGCAATCAGGAGTTACAGACTGGTCTTTTATAAGGGAGGTTCCCTCCCATCATGGTTGCCGGTGATCAAATTGTTCTTGTCTCAACTGTGGTTCCTGGTTCACTTGGAAGCTTGCTGAGTCTTGCCTGCATCTTCTGCTAACAGATAAGATATTTTCTGCTTTTATTTTTGTGCTTGCTTTTTGCATTTTTCCCTGCACTTCTGTGGAGGTCAGCCAGGTCCCCTCCAGGGGCTTGTGCTCCTCTCAGTTTATCTGAGCCACTGTTATTTGTTCATTTGCCTTTTCCAGTTTTTTTCAGTGGCTGCGGCTTGGTTTTGTTACACCAGAGAGCTAGTTTGGGTGGTAGAGGTCGTGTGATCTCAGGTGTTTTTGCAATTAGTAGAGTTGGTATTTTTTTAGGGTTTTTTGGATTGCAGTAAGTGTCCTTCCTATCCTTTTCTTTCTAGGAAGATTGGGCCCCAACGTTTGCTCATACTTTTTTCTATCTGTGTCTGTATTTCCTCTTGTCTAACCGCCATTACATGTTTGGGGGCTTCCTATGTTCTTTGGGGATCTGCTCCGGGGCAGATAACTTTCCTCTTTCTATCTTTAGGTGTAGTTAACCTCTCAGGCTGTGATGAGGCATCTAGGACCAACGTAGGAACGCTCCACGGCTGCCTTTAGTTGTGGTGGTTAGTCAGGGTACTGCAATCTAGTAGATTCCAACCTCTCTGGTGTATTGCCGTTTTTGCCTGCTCTCCTCAGCTACCAAATCATAACAGTCTGTACTGACATTGGAGGGCCGATGGAGATTGGAGCGATGGCACCCCGCTCTCCAGGAAAAGACCGCAGGTTTTCTGAAGGTTTGCGCTTTTATTGCGGCAAATCTGACCATTTCATTGAGAACTGTGTGCTTCGTATGAACAAAGAAAAAAAAAAGAGGTCAGTTTCGCCCGTATAGCCTGTTTAAACACTAAGGGTGTCTTTCTTTCTGCCTCTACTGCTGCTCAGGAAGAATTAATGGAATTTCAGGTATTTGTCGATTGTGGTTCTACTCTGAATGTGATTGATGTGGGATTCTTGGATAAACTTAAATTAAAACCCAAACCTTTGTCATCCCCTATTGCCGTGGTTTCTGTTGATGGCTGTCCCTTGAAGAATGTTACTCACAAGGTCTGTGAATTTCCCCTCACTATTAATGGTGTTCACCAAGAGAATTTGGATTTGGTAGTATTGAATAATTTGCCTTCTCCGGTGGTTTTGGGGTTACCCTGGTTAAAATTGCACAACCCTGTTCTGGATTGGTCTACCAATGAAATTAAGTCCTGGAGCCCTAAGTGTTATGACAAGTGTTGTAACGGGCGTATTGCTGCTGTGGATAAAGGAGAACTACCTGTACCTATTCAGGATTTTTGGAAAGTTTTTTCTGAGAAGGAATCACAGATTTTACCTCCCCATAAAGACTATTATTGTACTATTGAATTTGTCCCTGGAGCGACTCTTCCTAAAAGTCGTTTATTTAATCTTACTATTCCTGAGAGAAAGGCTTTGGAGGAATACATACAGACAAGCTTGGCCGCCGGTCACATTAGGCCTTCCAAGTTTCGTGTGGCTGTTGGATTTTTTTTTTGTTAAAAAAAAGGACGGCGGTTTACGTCCTTGTCTGGACTTTCGTGAGATTAATAAAATTACTGTACGCAATCCTTACCCACTGCCATTGATTCCTGATTTGTTTAACCAGTTAGCGGGGGCCAAGTGGTTCTCTAAAATTGATCTTCGGGGGGCATACAATTTGTTGCGCATGAAGGAGGGTGACGAATGGAAGACTGCTTTTAACACTCCTGTGGGTCATTTTGAGAATCTGGTTATGCCTTTTGGCCTTACCAATGCTCCTGCATTTTTTTAGAATCTTATTAATGACATCCTTAGACCTTTGATCGGCAAAAATGTGGTTGTGTATTTGGATGACATTTTGATTTATTCGCCGGATCTGGAGTCTCATTGGCGGAGTGTTCGTGAGGTATTACAGTTATTGATTGACAATTCGCTTTTTGTTAAGCTGGAGAAATGTGAGTTCGCTGTACAGAGAATTAGTTTTTTGGGCTACATTATCTCCAGCGAAGGTTTTGAGATGGACCCGGTGAAAGTTCAAGCTGTGCAGGAATGGCCTAGGCCTATTGGTTTGAAATCGTTACAGAGGTTTTTGGGTTTCGCCAATTATTATAGAAAATTCATTAAAAATGTTTCTATTATTGTCAAACCACTGACCGATCTCATCAGGAAAGTTTCAGTGGACTACTGAGGTCATTGAAGCTTTTGTGTTTCTAAAGGAGAGGTTCAGCTCTGCTCCCATCCTTATGCAGCCTGATGTGACTAAACCATTTTTGGTTGAGGTTGATGCTTCTTCTGTGGGGTCGGCGCGGTGTTGTCTCAGGAAAACAGGGATGGTGTTGTGAATGTGCTAGAAATGAATTCTGAGCAGAAGCTCCCTCTGGTGGTTACAAACAGTACTGAACTATCCAATGAAGATTGTGAAGATTGGCGATCAGGTGTTACTGACTGGTCTTATATAAGGGAGGTTCCCTCCCATCAGGGTTGCCGGTGATCAATTGTTCTGGTCTCATCTTTGATTCCTGTTCACTTTGAAGCTTTCTGTTTCGTGCCTGCATCTTCTGCTAACAGATAAGACATTTTCTTCTTTTAGTTTTTTGTGCTTTCTTTTTGCATTTTGTCCTGCACTTCTGTGGGGGTCTGCCGGGTCCCTCCGGGGGCTTGTGCTCCTCTCAGTTTAGTTCAGCCACTGTTGTTTGTTCATTTGCCTTTTCCAGTTTTTTTAGTGGCTGCTGTTTGTTACACCAGAGAACTAATTTAGGTGGTAGAGGTCGTGTGATCTCAGGTGTTTTTGTAATTAGTAGTGTTGGTACTTTTCAGGGTTTTTTGGGATTGCAGTAAGTGTCCTTCCTATCATTTTCTATTTAGGAAGTTTGGGCCCCAACGTTTGCTCATACTATTTTCTGTCTGTGTCTGTATTTCCTCTTGTCTAACCGCCATTACATGTTTGGGGGCTTTCTATGTTCTTTGGGGATCTGCTCCGGGGCAGATAGCTTTCCTCTTTCTATCTTCAGGTGTAGTTAGCTTCTCAGGCTGTGACGAGGCGTCTAGGACCAACGTAGGTACGCTCCACGGCTGCCTTTAGTTGTGGTGGTTAGTCAGGGTACTGCAATCCCATAGATTCCAACCTCTCTGGTGTATTTCCTTTTTTGCCTGCTCTCCTCAGCTACCAAATCATAACAGGATGGAGTACATCCCTGTGTCTTTTTTTCAAAAAAATTTTCTGAGACTGAACTGAATTATGATATAGGTAATCGGGAATTGTTGGCTATTAAACTCGCATTTGAACACTGGCGGCATCTCTTGGAAGGTGAAAATGAAAAAAATGCTCCAAATATGCATTGTATTCAATTATACATGGTAAATACCATAAACAGAGAAAATTGCCTCCAAGGTGCAGATAGTGACGACTCGCATTATAGTATTATAAACAAGAGAAGAAGAGTCCTAACTATACTATGAAAATTATTTTATTAATAAAAAAGGCACATATAAAGAACAGGACACATGCTAAATATGTAACACAGGTTTACAATGAACACTATATCTGGGACAACAAGAGAGCAGAGAGTAGTGCCACTATGATTATATATATATTGCCTATGTATGGTAGTGTGCAACTAAACATAACATTCCAGTGGGAAAAGAGACATGTATTGCACGTTGCCCATAGTGATATACAGGATCAGAGTTAGAAAGAACGATTACACAGAGAGAATGAAGGCATACTCCCATGGAGCTCAACGGTGAACCTTCTCTGTGCACAATATTATATTTGTAATCTAGTTAGAAAACAGCTCTGCATGCTATATATCAAAATAAGGTGCAACCGTGCAAAAAAACATCCTCACTAGTGTTGAGCGATAGTGCTCAATATCTAAAAATATCGTATCGAAATTGTATCGCCGATAGCACTAAATATCGTCGATATCCGATTTCGATACCGGAAGTCCCATGTAAGTCTATGGGAACAAAATATCGCAACAAAAAAAACCCTTTCTTTCGTTGTAAACACAAAATATACACACATAGAATACATATATATATATACATGTCATTGTGACATATATATATACATATATTTATAGTTTATACACTTCTACATAGTAAAATAGACTCTGATTCAATTGCCGGGTAAAGCCGTGACATACCCCATAGAAGTCGACGGGCTCGGTGCCGAGTACCCAAAAACCTCTGGCTCTGTGCGACTCAACTTGGGCGTCACGAACAGGATTCTGTAGCTCGCTATAAGCGAGTCCTGTGTGCCTGAATTGAACTGGTTTTGTGCTTGAGAATTGCTAAAATCATCAGAGAATGTATTTGCCATTTTTCCGCCATATCTGCGTCACGACGAGGCACTGGTGAAGAAGAAGGGCGTGCTCTTCATGGGTGTACAACTCACTCAGTGACGCGAAAACGATGGCTCTAAATGGTACTGCAATGTAAGATCGTGCCCCACAGCTCTTCAGTTCCGCCTCCTCATCCTCCTCAGTGGGCGGAAACTAACACGAAGGTCCCACCTCCCTACAAAAGAGGGGCCCTCTCCAGATGCTAATGACACATGTGACTTTGCAGAGATGGCTAATGGACACGAGCAGAAGTGTGAAGGGATGGAGCAGTCAGAGCTCTCCCCCACGGAAGCGACCCGATCGCCACGGAACCACCGTTGGGCACCCGGCCTGGAAACCCTCCTACGCTGCAAGAAGCGGAGGATACCCTAAGAGGCCTGGCCCGGCACCGGGAGGAGGTCGCCAGGATGGAAGCCAGCTGGCGTGCCCTAAAAATAAACTTGGAGCGGCGCCAATCCCTCTTACCTGAAGTGTCTGTACCGGAAGGTGAGGCACCCGTTCTAGTAGAGGAGCCCTTGCAATGTGATCCGGTTGACGTTGTCGCAGTGGAGGCACCCGTTCGTGCAAAAAACGCTGCACCGGCAGCACCCCAGATCCCGCTGTCTGCCCCCGTCGCTGAGACAGAAGAAGCGACACCCGTCCTCATGGAGGAGGCCGCGCAGGCACCAGAGCACTACCTGCCTGTACCGGAGCCCCGACTGTCATCTGTTCCAGAGCCGGCTGCTTCCTCCGCAGGTGAGCGCCGCCAGGACTGGGGGGCGCCAGGAGAGCTGCCGCAAACCGGACACTGTAAGCTGGCATTTGATGGTGGAGACATGGAGCAGCTGGTGGAGGAGAATTACAACCGGCGTCAGGAGGAAGAGTGGAGATGTTGGGAGCGGGAAGCAGAGTGACAAAGGGAGCAGCGAGAATCCCAAAAACTTTGCCAACGTCAGCTGGAGAAGGACCGGGCAGATAAGGACCGGATGAGAAAGGATAAAGGAACCCTGAGGGAGCCGCAGCGTAAGGGTGCAGTACGGAGCTTTAAATTGAAAGGTGGTTGGGGCTTCATCCAGGAGCCTGGACTTTATTTAGAAGTTTTTGTGAACCGGCGGGACGTGGAGGCTCACCTCCCAGAAGGACACCCGGGGAGGGACCTGTTGCCAGGAGACTTGGTGACTTACACCCGACACTGGGGTTACAATGGATGGTACGCCCTAAATGTTACCAGGTGCGACCCCTACTCCCCAGAGTGTCAGGAACCTGTGAGACCCTCGGAGCCTTCAGCCTCCCACATCCAGGCCTCTGCAAAAGTGCCCACCCCACGCCGTAAATCTCCCCAGCCTCCCTCAGTGGTCTCCTCAGCAGCCCCAGCTATGGACATGATAAGTATAGCTGGCCCGTACCCGGCGCCTGTTAGGCCCCCTGGGGTTCGTTCAGTCTGGGACATAGGGTTCCAGACCCGGAGGGAGATGAAAGAGGTGGCCACACAGACCCAGATAGCGGGTCACGACTTGACTGTACAGGCCACACGACGTCATCAGGTCCTGGTGGTCCTTGGTGCCTCGGATGTTTGGCAAGCATCAGAAGAGTACCAGGTGGTACCTGAAACACCCCTGCCAAAGAATTATAAATAACCCGGACAGGGTCCCTGTATGTAAATAGTTAAATTGTTTATGTACCCGGACGGGTGAATGTTCATAAAAAAGTTTTTTAATTTAATAAAAAAAAACAAAACACAGTTTTCATTACTTTTATTACAGTCTCATCCTGCGACGCCATCGATCTCCTGTAAAAAAAATGAAAAAAAAAAAAAAAGTATACCACCTGACCGACGCAGTCCATAGTAACGAGTGTCCCACGACGATCCAGCTCTGCTACATCAGAATGACAGGCAGAGCCTGTCATCCCGGCGCAGCACAGCTGATTACCTGCTTCCCCGGCGGTGACGTCATCGGACTGACTGCTTTACGGCCGGGATTACCCAGCAGTCACTGCAGTTATCGCGAAAAACTGCATGTGACCGCCAGGGAGAAGATAATGGCGGCCATCAAGCAGTCCAGGACGTGACCGCCGGAGATCTTTTGCCAGGTAAGTGCCGCTGACTCCTGACAGACCCGACCGACGGACACTCACAGTGACAGTG
Source organism: Oophaga sylvatica (assembly GCA_033576555.1). NCBI lineage: Eukaryota > Metazoa > Chordata > Amphibia > Anura > Dendrobatidae > Oophaga > Oophaga sylvatica. The sequence continues at coordinate 404,070,975 of JARQOD010000002.1, forward strand.
ACAAATCCGATTCCGGTATTCGATAAGACGAAAATATCGAAACAAATTATCGAAAGGCCGATAGAGCTAATATCGGCCGATAGCCGATATTTGCATTATCGTATCGCTCAACACTAATCCTCACTGATCATCATGCAAATAATGATGATCCCCATATGAAAAGTCTGTGTCAGCAAAATAAAAGGATATCCACACTGGATGAAGCTGCTCATCAATACATACCCATCATGGCGCTGTAGGTGAGTGGACACAGGCTTTGCTAACCCCAACCCACGTTTCGCGGTATGAACACACCGCTTCCTCGGAGGGCGTGGCTATCATCATATGTAGTCCCTATTTGTATCCGATATACTGCGGTCACATGGTGGAGATCCACCAATCACACAAGGAGCGTGTTGATGGTCACATGGTGGAAATCCACCAATCGCATATAGAGATGCATTGTCATGCGCACTGATGGTATGGGGAAAAAAAAAAAAATTGAAAGTATTAAGTGAGGGTGCCTGTGCATTATGACGTGAACCGAAGACAGCTGGCGCCAAGCCACCCCACAGCTCACGCCAAAGAATGCACAGGACAGCTATAAAAAGATTAAAAAAAAAGGGGGAAAAACAGGAACCTGAGATGCATACATATGCCACATGGGGACGGCCGTGCTCCCGTGCAGCTAAATGCACACATCCCTGGGGCCATGTGTATAAAATGAATAAACCTTCAGTTGCCATACCAACAGCGCGTGAATCAATGATGGCTAATATATAAATGTGTGCAGAAAAAAAGAGAAATGTTAGCATATATCATGTCTAACAAAGGTAACTTCTCATTTACAATAATCGTATATCACAAAGGAAGAAAATAATAAAAGAAGAAACTTCCCATATAACTAAGACATATGAATAGGAACCATATAGCATCCCTGAAAAATATGAAAAGGAAGCGAATCGACAATTACGTGACAGGACAACCTACAGACGACTGGATCATAGCCCTTTGAAAGTCTTTTCAGATGAACTAGAGGAAATCCTCTTCAGGGCGTATGAACGAGGCATTATTCCCAAACAGATCTTTGAAGGCCTCCTTGTTAAATTTCCTAGGATTCCAACAATCTACTTTCTCCCGAAGATTCACAAGGACCCATTGGGCCCGCTGGGACGTCCCATTGTGTCTGGCATAGGGGGGTTGAGCGAACCCATCTGCAAATTTATTGATCACTATTTAAAACCACTAGTGGAAGCGTCTCCCCTCCTATGCCCGAGACACAACGGACGTCCTGGCGAGGATTGATGGCATGTCCTTGGAGTCTGACATGTATCTGGTCACTGCTGACATAGAATCATTATATACATGTATAGGCCACCAGGATGGCATAGACGCATGCAGATTCTTCCTTGGGAGGAGCAATTGGGATGGCTTGACATGTGATCTGGTCCTTGAACTATTGGAATATGTATTAACGCATAATTTCTTTATATTCAGGGACATATTCTATCTGCAGCAGCGTGGCACTGCCATGGACGCGGCCTGTGCGCCCTCTTTCGCGGGCCTCTTCCTAGGTTACTGGGAGAGGGAGGTTTTTGCGGAGGAGGGTGCTCGGGCGGTCGACCATGTGCAGTGCTGGTTGCGCTACATTGATGATGTGTTCGTGGTGTGGCAGGGGTCGCGGCAGCAACTTCGTGAGTTCATGGAAGGTCTTAACCACAATAGGTTTAACATTAGGCTGACTTATGCCTTCAGTAAGACGGACGTGGACTTCCTGGACATCAAGATATATGTGGATTCACAGTCATTTCTACAGACAGACATGTACAGGAAGCCCACGTCGGTAAATTCCTTGCTGCATGCGCACTCCTGCCACCCACGGACCACTGTCAACGCCATCCCGGTTGGCCAATTCCTGCGCGCCAGGCTGGGTCTGCTCGTTGGATACCAATTTTCAACGTCAAGCATGTGACCTTAGGGACCGCTTCAGAACAAAAGGCTACAGTAATCGTAGCATAAAAAAAGCTTATAATAGAGCTAAAAGGACGGACAGATCGGCTCTCCTTCATTCCACTGCTAATAATGGAAGAACCTGTCAACAAGGTGTTACCAGGTTCATCTCCACATTCAATGGTGAGTGGAATGCAATGAGAAAAGTACTTAGGAGACATTGGGACATACTAAAAACAGAACCCTCTCTAACAAATTTGATATCGGATCGCCCCTTGATGACCTATCGTAGGAGCCCTAATCTTAGTGACATGCTGGTACACTCTCATTATGTTCCTTCTATACGAAACCCCTTTGGGTCTCGGGGTCCACCTTTGGGCTGTTACCCTTGTGGTAACTGTGTGGCCTGCAAAAATATATCACGGACAAACCAATTCTGTACAGCTGATGGCAATAAAACCTATTTTATATGCCAACATATAACCTGTAATACTTCTCAAGTAATCTATTACGCAACTGCGGTTGCCCCAAAATATATGTGGGCTTGACCAGCCGCCAGCTAAAAACAAGAGTCAGGGAACATGTCCGTGATATATTAGCAGCCAAAACAATTACAGATATTACCCAACTAAAGACGATACCTCGACATTATAAAATGGTTCATCAATGTGACCCTAAAACTTTTTTGGTGAGAGGCATCCAGCATGTCACCTGTGTAATAAGAGGAGGCGATGTCAAATGCATCCTTGCCCAGAAAGAATGTAGATGGATCACGGTCCTTGGGACCATGACACCACATGGTTTAAATGAGTCCCTGGAGTTTGCGTCATTCTTATAGGATATAGAAATAAAAAGAATATGTTGTTTATACATTTATGCCTATTTAACTTCCTTGTGCATTTTTTATTTTTATTTCCTTGTTTTCCTCCTTTTCTTCTCTTTTTCTTTTCGCTTCTTTCATTAGTTCCTATTTTCATGATTTTTATTGATTTTTTAGTATTTTAATTTTTGCTCTTTGTACCCGGATTTAGATGTCTTCGCATTTTTGAGTTCATTTCGTATTCAGCATCAAATTGGCTAATTGCAGAATTATGGATACATCCAGAAATATGAACAAAAGAAATATACTTACCGAAGAAAAATAAGAAAATAAGAAGCATTTTGCACAAAAGAAGAAAATACAAAGTAAATGAAAGATGTCATGTTTATGAACATTTAGCTCATTTTTCTCGGTTTCCCAATATAAGAATTACCAAGACCTTTTGACGATAACTCGAGCACCGTCACGTCAGGGATGCTATATGGTTCCTATTCATATGTCTTAGTTATATGGGAAGTTTCTTCTTTTATTATTTTCTTCCTTTGTGATATACGATTATTGTAAATGAGAAGTTACCTTTGTTAGACATGATATATGCTAACATTTCTCTTTTTTTCTGCACACATTTATATATTAGCCATCATTGATTCACGCGCTGTTGGTATGGCAACTGAAGGTTTATTCATTTTATACACATGGCCCCAGGGATGTGTGCATTTAGCTGCACGGGAGCACGGCCGTCCCCATGTGGCATATGTATGCATCTCAGGTTCCTGTTTTTCCCCCTTTTTTTTTTTTTTTTTAATCTTTTTATAGCTGTCCTGTGCATTCTTTGGCTTGAGCTGTGGGGTGGCTTGGCGCCAGCTGTCTCCGGTTCACGTCATAATGCACAGGCACCTTCACTTTTTTTTTTTTTCCCATACCATCAGTGCGCATGACAATGCATCTCTGTATGCGATTGGTGGATTTCCACCATGTGACCATCAACACGCTCCTTGTGTGATTGGTGGATCTCCACCATGTGACCGCAGTATATCGGATACAAATACATATGATGATAGCCACGCCCCCCGAGGAAGCGGTGTGTTCATACCGCGAAACGTGCGTTGGGGTTAGCAGAGCCTGTGTCCACTCACCTACAGTCGCCATGATGGGTATGTGTTGATCAGCAGCTTCATCCAGTGTGGATATCCTTTTATTTTGCTGACACAGACTTTTCATATGGGGATCATCATTATTTGCATGATGATCAGTGAGGATGTTTTTTTGCACGGTTGCACCTTATTTTGGTATATAGCATGCAGAGCTGTTTTCTAAATAGATTACAAATATAATATTGCGCACAGAGAAGGTTCACCGTTGAGCTCCATGGGAGTATGCCTTCATTCTCTCTGTGTAATCGTTCTTACTAACTCTGATCCTGTATATCACTATGGGCAACGTGCAATACATGTCTCTTTTCCCACTGGAATGTTATGTTTAGTTGCACACTACCATACATAGGCAATATATATATACATATATATATATATATAATCATAGTGGCACTACTCTCTGCTCTCTTGTTGTCCCAGATATAGTGTTCATTGTAAACCTGTGTTACATATTTAGCATGTGTCCTGTTCTTTATATGTGCCTTTTTTATTAATAAAATAATTTTCATAGTATAGTTAGGACTCTGTTGTAAATAGGCTGGAAATGAGTTCTGAGCAGAAGCTCCCTCTGGTGGTTACAAACGGTACTGGACTGTCCAGTGAAGATTGTGAGGATTGGGAATCAGGTGTTACTGACTGGTCTTATATAAGGGAGTCACCTTCCCATCAGGGTTGCCGGTGATCAATTGTTCTGGTCTCAATCCTTGATTCCTGTTTCCTTGGTAGCCTGCTGTGTCGTGTCTGAATCTCCTGCTAACAGATAAGACATTTTCTTCTTTTTGTTTTTTGTGCTTGATTTTTGCATTTTGTCCTGCACATCTTTGGGGGCCTTCAGGGTCCCCTCTGGGGACTTTTGCCCTCTCAGTTCAGTTCAGCCACTGATGTTTGTACATTTGCTTTTTCCAGTTTTTTCAGTGGCTGCTGTTTTGTTTTTGGTTACACCAGAGAACTAATTTAGGTGGTAGAGGTCGTGTGATCTCAGGTGTTTTTGAAATTAGTAGAGTTGGTGCTTTTCAGGGTTTTTTGAGATTGCAGTAAGTGCCCTTCCTATCCTTTTCTATTTAGTAAGTTTGGGCTCCAACGTTTGCTCATACTATTTTCTGTCTGTGTCAGTATTTCTTCTTGTCTAACCGCCATTACATGTTTGGGGGCTTTCTATGTTCTTTGGGGATCTGCTCCGGGGCAGATAGCTTTCCTCTTTCTATCTTTAGGTGTAGTTTCTCAGGCTGTGACGAGGCGTCTAGGACCAACGTAGGAACGCTCCACGGCTGACTCTAGTTGTGGTGGTTAGTCAGGGTACTGCAATCTCATAGTTTCCAACTGCTCTGGTGTATTTCCTTTTTTGCCTGCTCTCCTCAGCTACCAAATCATAACAGTATCACCGGCCCAAAACTAAAAATTATATGGTACTCACAGAAGGGAAAAATATTGTGGAAAGAAAAAAGTTGTCAGAGTTGTCAGAGATTTTTTTTTTTTTTCTGTTTGTTGCATTTTTTTTTCCCTCTGTATCTGTGGGTGCTGAGGGATTTTTTTTCTCTCTCAATGGAGTTTGCACAGTTGTCTGGCCGTGTGGATCAGCTTGCCACTGAGGTTCGGAGTATTGCTACCTATCTTGCTAGGTTGCCTGTTGTGGAACCTAGGATTCCCATGCCAGATTTGTTTTTAGGGGATCGAGCTAAGTTTCTGAATTTCAAAAATAACTGTAAATTGTTTTTTGCCTTAAAATCTAAGTCCTCAGGGAACGCAGCGCAGCAGGTTCAAATTGTCATCTCTCTCCTGCGCGGCGACCCTCAGGATTGGGCTTTTTCCCTGACACCTGGGGATCCTGTTTTGAGTGATGTTGATGCGTTTTTTCAGGCTTTGGGGTTATTGTACGATGAGCCTAATGTCACTGATCAAGCTGAAAAAACTTTGTTGGCATTAAGTCAGGGGCTTGAGGACGCTGAGTTATACTGTCAGAGATTCCGTAGGTGGGCAGTCCTGACCAAATGGAATAACGACGCTTTGGCAGCTCTTTTTCGGAAGGGACTGTCAGATAATGTAAAGGATGTTATGGTGGGATTCCCTGTTCCCTCTGGTCTCAATGATTCTATGTCATTAGCGATTCAAATTGACAGACGTTTGCGTGAGCGGAAAGGTATGCGTGGAATAATGTTGCCTTGTGAACCTGCTTCTGAATCCATGCAGTGTGATAGAGTGGTTTCTGGGGCACAGCGTCATGAATTTCGAAAGCGCAATGGGTTATGTTTCTACTGTGGTGATGCCTCTCATGCTATTTCAGTCTGCCCTAAGCGGGGAAGACGTTTTGCACGCTCAGTTGTCTTGGGTAGTGTTCAGACTAAGTTTTTATTAACTGTTACCCTGATATGCTCTCTGTCCTCATTTTCTGCTCAGGCTTTTGTTGATTCTGGAGCAGCTATTAACCTGATGGATTTTGATTTTGCTAAACGTTGTGGGTTTCCCTTGATACCCCTACGGAAGTCTAATCCCCTACTGGGGATCGATTCTACCCCTTTGGCTGAGAATAAACCTCAGTTCTCTACTCAGGTGATAATGAGGGTAGAACCTGATCATCAGGAGAGTTGCAAATTTTTGGTTCTGTATAATCTGCATGACATTATCGTACTGGGTTTCCCTTGGTTACAGTCTCATAATCCTGTTTTGGATTGGAAATCTGTGTCTGTTACCAGTTGGGGCTGCCAATGTGTTAATACCAACACTCCTGTTTTTTCTGCCTCCCCCCAGGCTCAGGATGTTCCTGACTTTTTGATTGATTTTTCTGATGTGTTTAGCGAAAGTAAATCTGCATCCTTACCTCCCTATAGGAGCTATGACTGCGCTATTGAATTAGTGCCTGGTAGTAAATTCCCTAAAGGTCGCCTTTTTAACTTGTCTGTACCTGAACATGACGCTATGCGGTCTTATATCAAGGAGTCATTGGAGAAGGGTCATATCAGACCATCCTCTTCACCCTTAGGTGCCGGTTTTTTCTTTGTGGCCAAAAAGGATGGTTCGTTAAGGCCGTGTATTGATTATCGTCTCTTGAACAATATTACTGTGAAATATCAATATCCTTTACCCTTGATCTCTGATCTGTTTTCCAGGGTGAAAAACGCTACTTGGTTTACCAAGCTTGACCTCAGGGGGGCATATAACCTTATTCGCATTAAGCACGGGGATGAATGGAAGACGGCATTTAATACCCCTGAAGGGCATTTTGAGTACCTTGTGATGCCCTTTGGGCTCACTAATGCTCCTTCTGTCTTCCAGTCCTTCATGAATGACATTTTCAGGGATTTTGTGGATAAATTTCTGATTGTTTATTTGGATGATATCTTGATTTTTTCCAATGACTGGGACTCTCATGTAAAACATGTTCGGACTGTGTTCCAGATTTTGAGAGAGAATGCTCTGTATGTGAAGGGATCAAAGTGTCTTTTTGGCGTTCAGAGGATCTCATTTCTGGGATTCATTTTGTCCTCATCTGTTATTGAAATGGACCCGGTCAAAGTTCAGGCCATCTGTGATTGGGTCCAACCTACTTCATTAAAGGCTCTTCAAAGATTCTTGGGTTTTGCCAATTTTTATCGTAAATTTATTGGTAATTTCTCTGTTATTGTTAAACCATTAACTGATTTGACCAAGAAGGGTTCTGATGTGGTGAATTGGCCTCCTGAGGCAGTCTCTGCATTTCAGGAACTTAAGCAGAGATTCACTTCTGCTCCTGTTCTACGGCAGCCTGATGTTTCTCTACCATTTCAGGTGGAGATTGATGCTTCTGAAATTGGGGCAGATGCCGTTTTGTCCCAAAGAGATCCAGAGACCTCTAAAAGTAACCCTTGTGCCTTTTTCTCTCGAAAATTTTCTCCACTGAACGTAATTATGACGTGGGTAATCGGGAGTTATTAGCCATGAAGTGGGCTTTTGAAGAGTGGAGACATTGGCTGGAGGGAGCCAAACATCAGGTGGTGGTCCTTACGTACCATAAGAATCTAGTTTATCTGGAATCTGCCAAGCGACTTAATCCTAGACAGGCCAGGTGGGCCTTGTTTTTCACACGTTTTAATTTTGTGGTTTCATTTCTTCCTGGCACTAAAAATGTTAAGGCTGATGCCCTCTCGAGGAGTTTCCTGGCGGACTCTCCTGAGTTATCTGATCCTTCTGTTATTTTGAAAGAGGGTGTAGTTCTTTCCGCCATCTCGCCCAATTTGAGACTGGCTCTGGAGGGGTGTCAGGAGGATAAGCCCGAGCGCTGCCCTGTTGGGAAATTGTTTGTCCCGGACCAGTGGAAAAAGAGTGTAATGTCTGAGATTCATTGTTCCGCGTTGGCCGGTCATCCCGGAATTTTTGGTACCAGAGACTTGGTTAGTCGGTCCTTTTGGTGGTCTACCTTGTCTCGTGATGTCAGGGAGTTTGTGCAGTCCTGCGGGACTTGCTCTTGCTCCAAGCCTTGCTCTCGTTCTAGTGGTTTGTTGATGCCATTACCTGTGCCCAAGAGACCATGGACCCATATCTCTATGGATTTCATTTCCGACCTCCCTGTTTCTCAGAGAATGACCGTCATCTGGGTGATTTGCGATAGGTTTTCCAAGATGATACATCTTGTGCCATTACCTAAGTTGCCTTCCTCCTCTGAATTGGTGCCTTTGTTCCTTCAGCACGTGGTTCGTTTACACGGCATTCCTGAGAACATTGTGTCTGACAGAGGAGTCCAGTTTGTTTCCAGATTTTGGAGGACCTTTTGTTCTAAAATTGGTGTTCAATTGTCTTTCTCCTCGGCGTTTCATCCTCAGACCAATGGTCAAACTGAGAGAACAAACCAGACATTGGAGACTTATCTAAGATGCTTTGTGTCTGCTGATCAGGATGACTGGGTCTCTTTTTTGCCTTTGGCTGAGTTTGCTCTTAATAATAGGGCTAGCTCTGCCACTTTGATGTCTCCATTTTTCTGTAATTTTGGGTTTCACCCTCGATTTTCTTCGGGACAGACGGAGGCTTCTGTCTGTCCAGGTGTTGACTCTGTTGTGGAGCGTATGCAACAGATTTGGGACCAGGTAGTGGAGAGGTTGTCCCTTTCTCAGGAGAGGGCCCAGCGGTTTGCTAACCGGCATAGGACTGATGGTCCTCGGTTTAAAGTGGGGGACTTTGTCTGGTTGTCCTCAAGAAATATTCCTATGAGAGTGGCATCTCCTAAATTTAAGCCTAGGTTCATTGGACCTTATAAGATCATGGAGATTCTTAATCCTGTTTCTTTTCGTTTGCTTCTTCCAGGGACATTTAAGATCCATAACGTGTTCCACAAGTCCTTGTTGAAGAGGTTTGTTGAGCCAGTGGTTCCTACTACTGTGCCTCCTGACCCTGTTTTGGTTGAGGGCAATCTGGAGTATGTGGTTGAGAAAATATTGAATTCTCGTTTTTCTAGACGGAAACTCCAGTATTTGGTTAAATGGAGAGGTTATGGTCAGGAAGACAATTCTTGGGTGTTTGCTTCGGACATCCATGCTAGGAGACTCATCCGTGCGTATCATAGAACTCATCCTGACCGACCTGGTTGCTCAAATGAGGGTTCGGTGACCCCTCCTCAAGGGGGGGTACTGTTGTGAATAGGCTGGAAATGAGTTCTGTGCAGAAGCTCCCTCTGGTGGTTACAAACGGTACTGGACTGTCCAGTTAAGATTGTGAGGATTGGGAATCAGGTGTTACTGACTGGTCTTATATAAGGGAGTCACCTTCCCATCAGGGTTGCCGGTGATCAATTGTTCTGGTCTCAATCCTTGATTCCTGTTTTCTTGGTAGCCTGCTGTGTCGTGTCTGAATCTCCTGCTAACAGATAAGACATTTTCTTCTTTTTGTTTTTTGTGCTTGATTTTTGCATTTTGTCCTGCACATCTTTGGGGGCCTTCAGGGTCCCCTCTGGGGGCTTTTGCCCTCTCAGTTCAGTTCAGCCACTGATGTTTGTATATTTGCTTTTTCCAGTTTTTTCAGTGGCTGCTGTTTTGTTTTTGGTTACACCAGAGAACTAATTTAGGTGGTAGAGGTCGTGTGATCTCAGGTGTTTTTGAAATTAGTAGAGTTGGTGCTTTTCAGGGTTTTTTGAGATTGCAGTAAGTGCCCTTCCTATCCTTTTCTATTTAGTAAGTTTGGGCCCTAACGTTTGCTCATACTATTTTCTGTCTGTGTCAGTATTTCTTCTTGTCTAACCGCCATTACATGTTTGGGGGCTTTCTATATTCTTTGGGGATCTGCTCCGGGGCAGATAGCTTTCCTCTTTCTATCTTTAGGTGTAGTTAGTTTCTCAGGCTGTGACGAGGCGTCTAGGACCAACGTAGGAACGCTCCACGGCTGCCTCTAGTTGTGGTGGTTAGTCAGGGTACTGAAATCTCATAGTTTCCAACTGCTCTGGTGTATTTCCTTTTTTGCCTGCTCTCCTCAGCTACCAAATCATAACAGGACTCTTCTTCTCTTGTTTATAATCTCTTGGAAGGTACTGAATTTCCCATTCAGGTTTTCACTGATCATAAAAATCTGATCTATCTTGATGCTGCCAAACGCTTGAATGCCCGTCAGGCTAGGTGGGCGCTGTTTTTCTCGCGGTTTAATTTTTCCGTTACTTACATCCCAGGTACTAAGAATGTTAAAGCCGATGCTTTGTCTCGCAGCTTTTCTCCCATGGTTGGTGCTGAGGAGGAGGAAAACATTTTACAAGAAGGGGTTGTGATTGCTGCTTTGGACTCTGTGTTGGAAGAGGAGATTCTTAAAGCACAGGAGAATGCCCCATCTAACACTCCCCATGGGAGGTTGTTTGTGCCTGGGACCTTTAGGAGAGATTTGTTTGTGTGTCATGAGTCTCGGTTGGCAGGTCATCCTGGAATCTCTGAGACCAAGAGACTTTGGTCGCAGTTTTTGGTGGCCTGGATGGTAGAAGGAAGTCATTAAGTGGGTGCGTCAATGCACTGTGTGTGCTAGATCTAAGTCTTCACGTACTCCTGCTGCGGGGTTGCTTTGCCCTCTGGAGATCCCTATTGCACCTTGGACACATTTGGCTATGGACTTTATTACTGACCTTCCCCCCTCTGAGGGTTTCACTGTCATCTGGGTGGTCGTGGACCGTTTTAGCAAGATGTGTCACTTGGTTCCTTTCATCAAACTGCCCTGCGCTAAGACTCTCGCTAAGGCCTTTGTCAAGGAAATTGTCAGACTACATGGCGTTCCTACTGACATTGTTTCTGATAGGGGACCTCAGTTCGTGGCTCGTTTTTGGCGCGCCTTTTGTGACAGGTTGGGAGTTCATTTGTCGTTTTCATCCGGATATCATCCTGAGTCTAATGGCCAGACAGAAAGGAAAAACCAGGATGTTGAGCAGTCCTTGCGTTGTTTTGTGGCAGACAATCAAGAGGGGTGGTCTGAGTTTCTGCCACTTGCTGAATTTGCTCATAACAACCATACATCCTCTTCTGCTGGTTGTTTGCCTTTTTTTTGTTGTACTGGGAGACATCCGTCGTTTGGGTCATTCTCCAAATTGGTATCGGCCGTGCCTGAAGAGGAGAATTTTTCCGGTGATTTGGAGAGAGTTTGGACGGATGTACATGGTAATCTTCAGGAGGCTAACAGAAAATCTAAAAGGTACTTTGATAGGAAACGGCAAGAGGTTTTGTTTGCTATTGGTGACATGGTTTGCTTAGTCCTCTAAGAATCGGCGGTTGAGGATTCCTTCTAAAAAATTGGGTCCCAAGTTTGTAGGGCCCTTTAAGGTGCTTCAAGTTGTTAACCAATCGGCTGTTAGGTTGGAGGTTCCTACCTCCTGGAAGATTAATCCGGTGTTTCATGTTTCTTTGTTGAAAAGAGCTGATGTGTCGGATGGAGACGCCTCGGCCACTGTTCCTCCGGTGGTGGAGGACGGGGAATATGAAATTTCCCGCATCCTAAATTCTAGACGGTATAGAGGAAGTTTGCAGTATCTCGTTGCTTGGAAGGGTTTTGGACCCAAGGATAACTCATGGGTGAGGGCGGATGATGTTTCTGCATCCAGACTTGTCAGAGCGTTTCACAAGAGGTTTCCGGGTAAGCCTGGGCCTAGGGGATCTGGAGGATCCTCTTAGAAGGGGGGTACTGTTAGAACTCTCCTGTTAGGTTTTTTTCTATCTTGCTGGTCACATGACTTTTTTTGCCTATTTAATCCTGCTCCGCCCTTCTGGCTTTGCTGGACTTCATTGTAATTTCTACTCTTAAGCTAGCCAGGTGCTTTGTTACCTTACTCAATTAGTTTTGCTTGATCTTCGGATCTCTGTTCTATGTTGTTTGTTTGTCTTTTACTGCTACAACTTCTGTTAGGAGGTGTCCATCTTTTCCCCCAGTCCCTAGTTCTTGTAGGGATCCCTCCCTCGCATCTATAGGTCTTCGTACAGACTAGCTGAGGACTTTAGCGGGTCTGATCGCAGGATCAGGTTCCCCGTTATATCGTAGGGATCTAGCTTAGTTCTATCGTGGGGACAGATATCCCTTTCTTCCTTAGTGCTTGTAGCAGAACATAACACTAACCAGCTCACCCCAGCAAGTACTTACCGGACACCGGGTCCGAGCCTACAGGGATCTCCACGACCCAGTAGGAGACCACTAGAGTTCCTGGAGGACTACAAGTCCCAGGAGCACCACAGAGCTGATACATTACAGGGCCAGGAGGACGGAGTTCAGGCAAGCAGGGACTGTGTACTTCAAGAGGAGGTCCAACCACAAGGTCAGACAGGTGCAGGACAGAGATTAAGTTAGGCCCAGCTATATGCCGGCCAGAACTTCATTACAGAAAGGCAAGGAACAGGAGGCCATATACCTATTCAGTGGGAGAATCTGGATGTGCACCCTTCACCCTATCGTGCTCCGGGATGTACCTGCAACATCTTCAGTAAAGGTACCGAAGTGACTTGTGTGTGTGTGTCCACCTTCTTGTCCCTACCCTGCCGGGTTTCCCTTCGTCCTGCATTCCTACACATCTATCTGCCCTGGAAGGACACAGCCTCACCTGTAGGAGGTCTAACATCTAGCTGCGCAACCCATCCCTTCCAGAGGATCTGTACAGCAGCGCTGTTCACTCTGACCAGGTACTACAGGTGGCGTCACGAATAACCATGCGAACACAAATCCCCTGTAAATATCCCCTTTTTGGTGAGCGCCCAGGGCCACGGACCTAGTCGTGGCTGCCATGACATCCCCCATAGAAGTCGACGGGCTCGGTGCCGAGTACCCCACGGCCCTGGCGGGTGGCTCACATGGAGGCGTGATTTGAATGGAAAGACAGTCACCGGCATTGTTGTAAATGGCAGGTATGTGTCGCGGAGCTCCTATGCTCTGTAAGCCAAGGTAATGTTGTTCTGGGACTTGTAGTCCCATAAGAGTTGTGTTTGTTTTCTAGGGTGGCTTACAGTGTTGGCTGGTGAGCTGGGTGGGACTGGCTAGCCACACATACACCGCCCACTGGTGGTTGTGAGTTTGTTAAGGATCTGTGATGAGGTCATGTGCATGTGACCAGACCATGTGCTCCATACCTCAGCTGGGGGAGTGGTTATGGGTATGTAAGGAAGTGTTTGGTACATAGAGACAGTCTGTCTGAGACTGTGGAGAGTCTCTGAGAGTGTGTTGAGACTGAGTCTGTGTGCAGTGTTGGGAGTCTGTCAGGCTGGACAGAGCTCCCTGACGTCCAGGCTGGATGTTGCACAGACTGGGAAGCAGTCCTAGCGAATCTGAGCCAGAGAAGAAAAGACGGCCTTGAAAACCGTGAGAGATACGGATCGGGGTCCGTGAGAGATGTGTATTGGACGCTTCTGAGATGAAGAGGTCCATGTTGTACTGACCAGGGTGAAGTAGACTGTATTTTGTGTAATGACTGCTGCACACTGGTGAAGAATAAACCAAATGGACTGTTGTTTTAACCCTGAGCGTGCCAGTGTTTGCCTCTAAGACCAGCTAAGTGAGTGATCCCCATCCACACACAGTGTGGAATGTCACACACCCCAAACATTGACACCAGGCTCATTTAGTTGTTGCTCTAATGTTAAATGCATGTTCTCATTATATCAGTAAATACAATTATGTCTGTTAATATGGCCTGATAATTTGAACGAAGCTTCATCACTCCACATAATGTTATCTAAAATTACTGGATTTTCTTCAATTTCGTTAAGCATAATCTCACTAAATTGCAGCCGCCTGTCTGGATCATCCTCCAATAAACCATGAATTAGACGTGGACGATAAGCTTTCCACCCAATAGATTTCAGGATTCGCATGATGGAAGGTCGTGAAATTCCCAATTCTAAAATACTCTTCTGGTGGACTTTTTTGGACTCTGAACAAATGTTTCAGCAACAAGTTTATTATTTTCTGTAGAGGCTGTTTTGAGTCGACCAGCTTTTGGAGCATTAAGGATTGAGCCAGCGGCATCGAATTTGTCATGAATGCGGTAAATGGTTTGTCTCTTTGGATCTTGAGTACCAAATGTTTCAACCCAATTTGCTCTGTTTCAGCAATTTGAGATTTCCAATACTCTTTTAAAATCCATTTTCTTTGATCTGTATTTAAACTATTTGCCATTTTGGGGGAGCTTTATCTGTAAAAACTGGATCTGTGAAACTGACTCAGTTTCCATTAGCAACCAATCAGATTCCACTTTTCATTTTCTAAAGAGTCTGTGAAGAATGAAAAGTGGAATCTGATTGGTTGCTAAGGGCAACTGAGTCAGTTTCACTTTACACCATGTTTGATAAATCTCCCCCTTCATAACCCTATTACACATACTGTACACCTACTTTTGGACCACCCTGTGTATATATATATATACAGTATATATATATATATTGTGAGACAGTGAAGGGATGTGTATTGGATGGGGTGTACATCTCGCCTAGGTACTTAGCTGACTGGCATAAGGGAAATGTATGGCTTTGTAAACCTAGTGGTGGAGAAAGTTCACTACACCTTGCATTCAGTACAGGCTTGCAGCTCAAACCTGAAGCCACTCAGGTTTTAATTAGGCAGCCAGAAGTAGGTGGCTGGGAACACAGACATTGAGCTCTCTCAGTCTGGATGTGACTCCAGACACTGCAGGAGTCTCCGGGAAACCACACGCTGGTAAATACTGAATATATGTGTTGTTTTGGGCCAAGCTGGTAGAGTCTGGGCCCTGATAGTGAGGGAAACTATCTGTGTGTAGTGAGTAGCCGGACAGGCTCAGGATTTTGGTTTATGAGTTGGTTTTGCTCATGTTTGTTTGCTGTGGACTTACAATAAAGCTGGTTGCGGCCAGTTGTACCAGAATTGCTGTCTGTGAGTGAACTGTGTTTATGCCACTCCGTCTACCCGAGACGGCGATCCCAGAGCTATATCCCCTGAAAAGCTTACAATTATATATATATATATATATATATATATATATACATATATGTATATTATATATATATATATATATATATATATAATGTGACACTGACATCTATATATCTATGTATTCTATGTGTATTTATCTATTCTATCTATTCTAACCTGTCAGTGTGATTTTACTGTAAGCGGCACATGAATTGCCTGCTTTTCAAAGGATCTAGAGGTATGGTTCTACAGGAAGTAGGTTTTTTTTCTCTGGGGGCACTCAACTTTATTAGCATGCACAAAGAGACACAAGTTAGCCCCAAAAACGCATGGAAAAAAACGCAACAAAAACGCAAACAAAAATGCACCAAAACATGCGTTTTTGCCGCAGCTTCTTTCCTGCCAAGAAATCAGGTTTTGCTGCAGAAAAAAAGCAGCAAAAACTCCCAGTGTGAAAATAACCTAAATATAAAACTACTGAACATGAGCATATACTGAAGGAGGACATCCTGACGCTGGCCAGTACCAGTTCCCGTGTCTCCGGTGATATATTTGCTCCTGTCTCAGTGTCTCCTGTGATGTACTGTATCTGCTACTGCCCCAGTGCTTCCTGTGATGTATTTGCTCCTGCCCTAGTGATTCCTGTGATGTATCTGCTCCTGCCCTAGTGTCTCCTGTCAGGGGCGGACACTGCCAGCTTGGTGCACCTGTGCAAGTAATGAGTCTGGGCCCCTGTCCTTTTATGGCAGCAAAGCTACAGATATATATATATATATATATATATATTATATATATTATGTATATATATATATTGTAAGCTTTTCAGGGGATATAGCTCTGGGATCGCTGTCCGGGTAGACAGAATGGCATATAAACAGTTCACTCAAACAGCAGTTCTGGTGTAAAACTGGCCGCAACCAGCTTTATTAAAGTCCACAGCAAACAGTAGGTGATAAAAACGAAATCATAAAAAGAAAACCTAAGCCCCTCGGCTACTCACTACACACATGAAATGTCCCTTTCTAACAGGAACCCGGCTCTACCAGCCTGGGCCCAAAACAACAATATGATATATGTTACCAGTATGGAGTTTCACAGATACTCCTCTTTATGTCTGAAGGCAACTCCAACGTCCAGACTTGAGAGAGATCACCTCCTATTCAGTAGTCACCAGCATGGAGTGTCGCAGAGTCTCCTCTTTGTGTCCGGGGTACCTCGAGCACCCAGACAGAGAGAGCCCACCTCCCGGAGTCTCCTTCCGTGCCTGGACTCCTGTCCAGACTGAATGAGCTCCCTGACTGTGCTCCCAAGCACCTACTTCTGGCTTCCTAATCAACACCTGAGTGGGTTCAGGTCTGAGCTGCAAGCGTGTACTGAATGGCAGGTGTAGTGACCTTTCTTTACCACCAGGTTTACAAAGCCACACATTTTGCTCATACCAGTCAGCAAGGTACTTAGGTGAAATATACACCTCATTCAACACATATTCCTTCACTGTCTCACATATCCCCCCCCTTTCTCCAGACCGGAGGGCTGGTCATCCAGACCGGAGGGCTGGTCAACAATCCTAAAGAGACAGTGAACTCCGGACCAGTTATGGCCAACACCAAGTTCATCTTCACCATTGTCATCTGTATCTTCACCTAAAGCAACCGCACTACGCTGTACCGTCCCAGGCCTATGCTCTCTGCGGGCCTCGGGTGTCCTGCACGGTTTCAGCTTGACCTTAGTGCCAGCCTCAGTCTCGGTATAGTGGCTCACCAGATAAGTACGACCAGGCACGTCAGAACACCTCTGCTGATTCTTCCTCAGAAACTTTCGTACCTCCTGTTTTTGGGGCACTGACCCTGTGTCACCAACTGTCACAGGAGGTATAGGGGTTTTCTCTAATTCCCCTGAACCTTTTTTAGCCCATCTACTTTCTTAAATATCAGTTGATTCATAAATTCTATTTCACAGAACTTAAGCGCCTCTGTCATGGTCTCTGACCATTTTGAGCCACACTGTTCAAACGATTGGCACTGTAGAGGGAGCTGATAGTTTTTCTTGGTCGGTACACATAATTTATCCTCTTCTGGTACAGGCTCACTTTGCATAAGACTCAGAGCTCTTACTTCTTTCTCCAGGAGATCCTCATGGCTACGCATCTTCTCCTGTAGTTGTTGGACGTCCTTTACGTCTTCGGCCCCTTCTTCAGGCTCTTCTGGTAGGACATGCTCAGAAGCCCTACCATCAGTCTTCTTTTCCACCACGTTCTGCATCCCATCTGAGCTCCCGTGTATCTGCAGCGGCAACGGAGCGACACATCGCCCCTCCCACTCACTGGGACGTGGTTCAGGTGTAGACTCCATGAAAATGCGCCTGAGCTCACCAAGGCCAACCCGAGGTCTCAAAATCTCATCTTGGGATTTATCCAGATCCTTTGTGTCGCTCGGGAACTCCGATGGAGCACCGGGCGCCGAACTCCCGGCCCGAGCTTCGCGAGTTGCAGCCACGGATCCGACAGTACACCGTCCACGCCGCTGTCTCCGGCAGAAACAGATTCCGGGGCAGAGTCATTCCCCACATCTTCAGTCTTGTTCCTCATAGCTTCACTTGAGACCTCAGCTTCTGGTGAGGCACCTGGCCTGGTGTCCACCACTTCCATGGCTTTTTCCACCTCTGCAGCATCACCTTCAGAGTCCTTGGCCTGATGCAGATCCACACCATACATTGATAACTTCTCATTTTCAACAGCATCCACTTGTGCTGTGTTCAGTTTCAGAGTCCTGTCTTTCACCTTAGTCTTCGCCAGGGAACCGGCCAACTGTAAAACATCTTCAGATGCCATCTTCCGTCCGACTGCAAGGTCAGCCTCAGCCTTCCTCTCAGGACTCTCAATCTCCTCTGCTACCATGCCTTCCTCACTTGCACTGGTTGCTTTATTGTCATCAGATGACTCACTATCACCACCACTATCCCTGTCTGACCCCTTTTCTCAGCCACATCTGGCTCACTTCCAGGGTTAGACACTTCATTTTCATTCACATCCGGCTCACTGTCAGGGTTATACAATTCATTCTCATTCACATCTTGATCTGGAACCTTAGTTAACATGTCATCCACAACATTAACTTCACCATCTGGTCCCTGGTTTCCCTCAGGTGGTCCCTCAAGTATGTGACTATGTGACAACCCCAGCACTATACTTCCATATAGCTCAGGTACCAGGAGCTGACTCACGACCTCTCCCTGGACTTCAGTGTCCCTATACAATAGGTTATTGTTCATGGCAGCATGAGGAAACCTCTCCTCAGAGCCAGGCTCTTGGGGAACCTCATTCAGAACAATTACATTTTCCTGTGCCGTTTTAAGAGTGGGGTCTCGCACCGGCTCACTCCCAAAATTGTCACAGGAGACAGGCAGGTCAGGGACACTCGGTTCCCGAGAACCACCATCCTCGTCTCCCAACATCACCTGCAAAGAAATTTCATCTTTATCACGGTCATCATCAGTATCATCACTATTATGATTAGCATCATCATCATTATCAATATCAGCATCATCATCATGGTCATCATCATTATCATGATCATCATTATCATTATCAATATTATCATGGTCATCATCATTATCACATAAGTTTAACGGCCCACTAGCATTGTGTTCCGCCCCTCGGGACTGCGCACCCTCAGTAGGAGCTTCATCACACTGTCCATCAGAAACATTTTTCCCCCAGAGATCCTTAGACCGGGGAAAGTCATTACCCAATATGACAGGGTGCACCAGGTTCTTCACTACCCCCACTTCATATGAAACCTCCCCGAGTTTAGGGACCAAGTCAACGGCAGTCTCTGGGTAGACTTTGGTGTCTCCATGGATGCACACCATACTCAGGTGCTTATCAGGGATGAAGTCCCTATCAATTAGGCTGTCACATACGGAAGTCACTGGACTCTCTAAGTCCAAGAGGGCCTGCTCGGGGCAGTCATTTACAACCACCGGGGACCCCTGGGGTCCAGTCTCTTCGGCTGAGGTGGACACACACACAGGTTCTGCGCAGAGAGAGAGGGATCCGCCAACATCACAACACATAGGCTCCCCCTCTATTGGACAGTTGGCTGCAATTTCACGACATCCCCAACCCTGTCCATCACACTTTTCCACCCACATGTCCCCTCGGGCCTGAACCCGCTTATCAGCATACCCCATGTCCCCAACAGCTGGAACGCTCTTACCGGGAGAGTTCGACGTCCGGGAACTCTGAAGTGACGTCCGCTCAGACGGCTGGTCACGGAGGCAGTCTTTGGGGCCAAAGTACCTTTCTCTCTGTACCTCAGGAGAAAGTGCTCGGGTGTAGCGGTCCACTGTCACCTTTTCGACCCTTTGGGCAGGGTTGCTGACGGCAGACTCCCAACTATATCTCCAGTCATGGACTCTCCTGGCACGGACTGCAACCGTAACACCCAGCCGGGCAAGAATCTCCTCTTTCAGCTTGGCATAGTCTCTGCTGTCCTGCTCGCTCAGGTCAGCACAGACCCTTTGGGGTTCTCCAGTCAGATAGGGTGCGACCATCATGGCCCACTCAGATAGTGGCAGGTTCTCCTTCTCTGCCAGTCCTTCAAATCTAATGAGATATGCCTCCACATTGTCATGAGGCGTCATCTTTCTTAAAGTCCGTCTTACCGTTTTCTTTACAGCGGACAACGCAGGTGCCTTCACAACATTACTTCGGGACGCGGCACCGAAATCCTTTCTTTGTGCTGCCATCCGCTCAACAAATAACCGGTTATTCTCCTGCTGCTGCTGCAGGAATTGCTGCTGGGCCTGCTGCATGCGCTGCTGGTGCTGCAGGCGCTGCTGCTCCATGCTCTGCTGCATGCTTCGCTGGGCCTGCACCAGGTACTCAACGAGCTCCTCCATACTGCCGGACTCATCTGTCTCAATCACAGCAGTCTTATGTTGCATATTAACTTGCGCCATTTGTTCAAACAGCGCCTCCATGCTGTCAGACTTCTCTGTCTTCACAACGGCAGACTTCAGTCAAGGCATACACACTACACAGCTTTTTTCCACAGAAAATTCAGCCTTGCTGTGCAAACACCCTTTTTTTTTTTTTTTTTTTTTCTTTTGCAAAGTCTATTAGGGCTACTGTCTCTTTAAGACTGCTCCACAGACGTTTCTTTTGCTGCTGCACATTCCACAGTAATTTTCACAACAAGTTCAGCTTTGCTGTGCATACATTTTCTCTCTGCAGACCCTATCGGGGCCACTGTCTCTCCAAGACTGCTTCAATAGACGTTTCTCTTGCTGACAAACTTTTTTTTTTTTTTCTGCTGTCTATTAACCACTGTGCTGCACGCACATTCTCCACCAATTGTAAGCTTTTCAGGGGATATAGCTCTGGGATCGCTGTCCGGGTAGACAGAATGGCATATAAACAGTTCACTCAAACAGCAGTTCTGGTGTAAAACTGGCCGCAACCAGCTTTATTAAAGTCCACAGCAAACAGTAGGTGATAAAAACGAAATCATAAAAAGAAAACCTAAGCCCCTCGGCTACTCACTACACACATGAAATGTCCCTTTCTAACAGGAACCCGGCTCTACCAGCCTGGGCCCAAAACAACACATATGATATATGTTACCAGTATGGAGTTTCACAGATACTCCGCTTTATGTCTGAAGGCAACTCCAACGTCGAGACTTGAGAGAGATTACCTCCTATTCAGTAGTCACCAGCATGGAGTGTCACAGAGTCTCCTCTTTGTGTCCGGGGTACCTCGAGCACCCAGACAGAGAGAGCCCACCTCCCGGAGTCTCCTTCCGTGCCTGGACTCCTGTCCAGACTGAATGAGCTCCCTGACTGTGCTCCCAAGCACCTACTTCTGGCTTCCTAATCAACCTGAGTGGGTTCAGGTCTGAGCTGCAAGCGTGTACTGAATGGCAGGTGTAGTGACCTTTCTTTACCACCAGGTTTACAAAGCCACACATTTCGCTCATACCAGTCAGCAAGGTACTTAGGTGAAATATACACCTCATTCAACACATATTCCTTCACTGTCTCACAATATATATATATATATATATATATATACACATACATATATATAACCCAACACACTTATATGTCTTGTATAGTATCTTTTATTATGTACTTTGCGGCACCTTATTACATAGTGCACTCTTGTTATGTTAGCTCCCGTTCCTTAAATATCAGATTATTTATTGCGCCTAGTGATAAGCGAGTATACTCGTTGCTCGGGTCTTCCCGAGCATACTCGGGTGTTCTCCGAGTATTTTGGCGTGCTCGGAGATTTAGTTTCAGTTGACGCAGCTGCATGATTTGCAGCTGCTAGACAGCCTGAATACATGTGGGGATTCCCTAACAAACAGGCAACACCACATGTATTCAGGCTGTCCAGCAGCCACAAATCATGCCGCTACGCCAACAGAAACTAAATCTCCGAACATGCCAAAATACTCAGAGGACCCCCGAGCATGCTTGGGAAAACCCTAGTAACGGACTGGTCTTCTGCTTACCAACTGCGCCATCAGCAGTCATTTTATATCTAACAAGTGAGGGCAATGTGATGAAAAGAGGGTTGCTGTGATTAAGAAAAATAACAAGAATATGTTATGTAAGGGACAGCACTATACATAACAGAAGAGGATGCTGTATAATAAGGAATGGCAACATACAGGTGCTTCTCACAAAGTTAGAATATCATTAAAAAGTTAATTTATTTCAGCTCTTTCAAACAAAAAGTGAAACTCCTATATTATATAGAGTTATTACAAACAGAGTGATCTATTTCAAGTGTTTATTTCTGTTAATGTTGATGGTTATGGCTTACAGCAGGGGTGGAGAACCTCAGGCCCCAGGGCCATTTGCGGCCCTCGATGACCTTTTATCAGGCCCCCGGGCAGATTCTCAAGGACCGCTGTGCTTTGGCAGGGAGCTGTATTTTGATCGCCACCAGTTCATTAATTTCTTCTTGCTCTGTAAGCACACACACGTAGTGTTCACTACAGAACACTGAAGGGCATGCAATGATAGATTACGTCCTGACACCAGTGCCAGAGTCAGGATGTACTTTGTGGGCGGAGTTTGTACGGCCCTCGAAGGATGATATAAATATCCAAATGGCTCTTGGCAGAAAATGATTCCCCACCCCTGGCTTACAGCCAATGAAAACCCCAAAATCATTATCTCAGTATCTTAGAATACTTTATAACACCAACCTGAAAAATGATTTTAAAATCTGAAATGTTGACCTGCTGAAATGTATGTTCAGTAAATGCACTCAATACTTTGTTGGGACTCCTTTCACATCAATTACTGCATCAATGTAGCGTGGCATGGAGGCGATCAGCCTTGTGGCACTACTGAGGTGTTATGGAAGCCCAGGTTGCTTTGATAGCAACCTTCAGCTCGTCTGCATTGTTGGGTTTGGTGTCTCTCATCTTCCTCTTGACAATACCCCATAGATTCTCTATGGGGTTAGGGTTAGGCGAGTTTGCTGGCCAATCAAACAAGCACAGTGATTCTGTTGTTTTTAAACCAGGTATTGGTACTTTCGGCAGTGTGGACAGGTGCCAAGTCCTGCTGGAGAATGAAATTTCCATCTCCAAAAAGCTTGTCGGCAGAGGGAAGCATGAAGTGCTCTAAAATTTCCTGGTAGACGGCTGCGCTGACTTGGGTCTTGATGAAACACAGTGGACCTATACCAGCAGATTACATAGCTCCCAAAATCATCACTGATTGTGGAAACTTCACACTAGACCTCAAGCAGCTTGGATTGTGTGCCTCTCCACTCTTCCTCCAGACTCTGGGACCTTGATTTCCAAATCCTTGATTTTCAAATTAAATTCAAAATTTACTTTCATCTGAAAACAATACCTTGGAGCACGTAGCAATAGTCCAGTTCTTTTTCTCCTTGGCCCAGGTAAGACGCTTCTAGTGTTGTCAATTGGTCATGAGTGGCTTGACACAAGGAATGAGACACTTGTAGCCTATGTCCTGGATAAGTCTGTGTGTGGTGGCTCTTAAAGCAATGACTCCAGCAGCAGTTCACTCCTTGTGAATCTCCCCCAAATTCTTGAATGGCCTTTTCTTAAAAATCCTTTCAAGGCTGTGTTATGTTTTGGTAGCTGAGGAGAGTAAGCAAAAACGGCAATACACCAGAGAGGCTGGAACCTATTGGATTGCAGTAACCTGAACTAACCACACAACTAGAGGTAGCCGTGGAGCGTTCCTACATTGATCCTAGATGCCTCGTCACAGCCTGAGAGGTAACTATACCTAAAGGCAGAAAGATGAAAGCTATCTGCCCCGGAGCAAATCCCCAAAGAAAATAGTAAGCCCCCAAACATGTAATAGCGGTTAGACAAGAGGAAGCATGGACACAGACAGAAAATAGAATGAGCAAACGCTGGGGCCCAATCTGTCTAGACAGAAAAGTACAGAAAAGGATACTCACTGCAATCCAAAAAAACCCCTAAAAATATACAACTCTACTGATTGCAAAAACACCTGAGATCACACGACCTCTACCACCTAAATCAGTTCTCTGGTGTAACAAAACTAAGCCGCAGCCACTGAAAAAACAGGAAAAAGCAAATGAACAAACAGTGGCTCCAGATAAACTGAGAGGAGCACAAGCCCCCCGGAGGGGACCTGGCTGACCTCCACAGAAGTGCAGGGAACAATGCAAAAAGCAAGCACAAAAATAAAAGCAGAAAATATCTTATCTGATAGCAGAAGATACAGGCAAGACTCAGCTAGCTTCCAAATGAACCAGGAACCACAATTGAGACAAGAACAATTGATCACCGGCAACCATCATGGGAGGGAACCTCCCTTATATCAGACCAGTCTGTGATCCCAGATTGCCATTCCTCACTGAAAGGTTCAGTACTGTCAGTGACCACCAGAGGGAGCCTCTGCTCAGAAACCATTTTTAGCACATTCACAACAGTACCCCCCCTTGAGGAGGGTCACCGAACCCTCACTTGTGCAACCAGGTCGATCAGGATGAGCTCGGTGATAGGCACGGATCAGTTTCCTAGCATGGATGTCCGAAACAAACACCCAAGAATTGTCCTCCTGACCATAATCTCTCCAAATACTGGAGTTTCCGTCTAGAAAAACGAGAATCCAATATTTTCTCAACCACATACTCCAGATTGCCCTCAAGCAAACAGGGTCAGGAGGCGCAGCCACAGGAACTACTGGTTCGACAAACCTCTTCAATAAGGACTTGTGGAACACGTTATGGATCTTAAATGTCCCTGGAAGAAGCAATCGGAAGGAAACAGGATTAAGAATCTCCATGATCTTATAAGGTTTAATGAACCTAGGCTTAAACTTTGGAGATGCAACCCTCATAGGGATATTTCTTGAGGACAACCAAACCAAGTCCCCCACTTTAAACCGAGGACCATCAGTCTTATGCCGGTTGGCAAACCGTTGGGCCTTCTCCTGAGAGAGAGACAACCTCTCCACTACCTGGTCCCAAATCTGCTGCACTCGCTCCACAACAGTCAACACCCGGACAGACAGAAGCCTCCGCCTGTCCCGAAGAAAATAGAGGGTGAAACCCAAAATTGCAGAAAAATGGAGACATCAAGGTGGCAGAGCTAGCCCTATTATTAAGAGCAAACTCAGCAAAAGGCAAAAAAGAGACTCAGTCATCTTGATCAGCAGACACAAACATCTCAAATAAGTCTCCAAGGTCTGGTTTGTTCTCTCGGTTTGTCCATTGGTCTGAGGATGAAAAGCAGAGGAGAAAGATAATTGAACACCAAGTTTAGAACAAAATGTCCTCCAAAATCTGGAAACAAACTGAACTCCTTTGTCAGACACAATGTTCTCCGGAATGCCATGTAACCGAACCACGTGCTGAAGGAACAAAGGCACCAATTCGGAGGAGGAAGGTAACTTAGGTAATGGCACAAGATGTATCATCTTGGAAAACCTATCACAGATTACCCAGATAACGGTCATTCTCTGAGAAACAGGGAGGTCGGAAATAAAATCCATAGAGATATGGGTCCATGGCCTCTTGGGCACAGGTAATGGCATTAACAAACCACTAGAGCGAGAGCAAGGCTTGGAGCGAGAGCAAGTCCCACAGGACTGCACAAATTCCCTGACGTCACGAGACAAAGTAGGCCACCAAAAGGACCAACTCACCAAGTCTCTGGTACCAAAAATCCCGGGATGACAAGCCAACGCGGAACAATGAATCTCAGACATCACACTCTTCTTCCACTGGTCTGGGACAAACAATTTCCCAATAGGGCAGCGCTCAGGTTTATCCTCCTGACACCCTTCTAGAGCCAGTCTCAAATTGGGCGAGATGGCGGAAAGAACTACACCCTCTTTCAAAATAACAGTAGGATCAGATAACTCGGGAGAGTCCGCAAAGAAACTCCTCGAGAGGGCATCCGCCTTAACATTCTTAGTGCCAGGAAGAAAAGAAACCACAAAATTAAAAACCGTGTGAAAAACAAGGCCCACCTGGCCTGTCTAGGATTAAGTCGCTTGGCTGATTCGAGATAAACCAGATTCTTATGGTCCGTGAGGACCACCACCTGATGTTTGGCTCCTTTTAGCCAATGTCTCCACTCTTCAAAGGCCCACTTCATGGCCAATAACTCCCGATTACCCACGTCATAATTACGTTCAGTTGGAGAAAATTTTCGAGAGAAAAAGGCACAAGGGTTACTCTTAGAGGTCTCTGGATCTCTTTGGGACAAAACGGCACCTGCCCCAATTTCAGAGGCATGAACCTCCACCTGAAACGGTAGAGAAACATCAGGCTGCCATAGAACAGGAGCAGAAGTGAATCTCTGCTTAAGTTCCTGAAACGCAGAGACTGCCTCAGGAGGTCAATTCACCACATCAGAACCCTTTTTGGTCAAATCAGTCAATGGTTTAACAATCCCGGAGAAATTACCAATAAATTTACGATAAAAATTGGCAAAACCTAAAAATCTCTGAAGAGCCTTTAATGAAGTAGGTTGGACCCAATCACAGATGGCCTAAACCTTGACCGGGTCCATTTCAATAACAGACGGAGACAAAATGAATCCCAGAAATTAGACCTTCTGTACGCCAAACAGACACTTTGATCCCTTCACATACAGTGCATTCTCTCTCAAAATCTGGAACACAGTCCGAACATGTTTCACATGAGAGTCTCAGTCATTGGAAAAAAATCAAGATATCATCCAAATAAACAATCAGAAATTTACCCACAAAATCCCTGAAAATATCATTCATGAAGGATTGGAAGATGGAAGGAGCATTAGTGAGCCCAAAGGGCATCACTAGGTACTCAAAATGCCCCTCTGGGGTATTAAACGCCGTCTTCCATTCATCCCCGTGCTTAATGCGAAAAAGGTTATACTCCCCCCTGAGGTCAAGCTTGGTAAACCAACCAGCACTTTTCACCCTGGAAAACAAGTCAGAAATCAAGGGTAACGGATATTGATACTTCACAGTGATCTTATTCAAGAGACGATAATCAATACACGGCCTCAATGAACCATCCTTTTTGGCCACAAAGAAAAAACCGGCACCCAAGGGTGAAGAGGATGGTCTGATATGACCCTTCTCCAATGACTCCTTGATATAAGATTGCATAACATCGTGTTCAGGTACAGACAAGTTAAAAAGGCAACCTTTAGGAAATTTACCACCAGGCACTAATTCAATAGCGCAATCATAGCTCCTGTGAGGGGGCAAGGATGCAGATTTACTTTCACTAAATACATCCGAAAAATCTGTCAAAAAGTCAGGAACATCCTGAGACTGGGGAGAGGCAGAAAAAACAGGAGTGTCGGCATTAACACATTGGCAGCCCCAACTGGTCACAGACACAGATTTCCAATCCAAAACAGGATTATGAGACTGTAACCAAGGGAAACCTAGTACAATAATGTCATGCAGATTATACAGCACCAGAAATTTGCAACTCTCCTGATGATCTGGTTCAACCCTCATTATCACCTGAGTAGAAAACTGGGGTTTATTCTCCGCCAAAGGGGGTAGAATCAATGCCCAGTAGGGGAATAGACTACCGCAGAGGTATCATGGGAAACCCACAACATTTGGCAAAGTCAAAATCCATCAGGTTAATAGCTGCTCCTGAATCAACAAAATCCTGAGCATAAAATGTGGACAGGGAGCAAATCAGGGTAACAGTCAACAGAAATTTAGTCTGAACACTACCAAGACAACTGAGCGTGCAAAACGTCTTCCCCGTTTAGGGCAGACTGAAATAGCATGAGAGGCATCACCACAGTAGAAACATAATCCATTGCGCTTTCGAAACTCATGACGCTGTGCCCCAGAAGTCACTCCATCACACTGCATGGGCTCAGAAGCTGGCTCACAAGGCAACACTATCTCACGCATACCTCTGCGCTCACGCAAACATCTGTCAATTTGAATAGCAAATGACATAGAATCATTGAGACCAGAGGGAGCAGGGAATCCCACCATAACATCCTTTACATTCTCTGACAGCCCCTTCCGAAAAAGGGCTGCCAAAGCATCATCATTCCATTTGGTCAGGTCTGCCCACTTTCAGAATTTCTGACAGTACAACTCAGCGTCCTCAAGACCCTGATTTAATGCCAACAAGGTTTTTTCAGCTTGATCAGTGACATTAGGTTCATCGTACAATAACCCCAAAGCCAGAAAAAATGCATCAATATCATTCAAAAACAGGATCCCCAGGTGTCAGGGAAAAAGCCCAATCCTGAGGATCGCCGCGCAGGAGAGAGATGACAATTTGAACCTGCTGTGCTGCGTTCCCTGAGGACTTAGGCTTTAAGGCAAAAAGTAACTTACAGTTATTTTTGAAATTCAGAAATTTAGCCCGATCCCCCAAAAACAAATCTGGCATGGGAATCCTAGGTTCCACAACCGGCAACCCAGCAAGATAGGTAGCAATACTCCGAACCTCAGTGGCAAGCTGATCCACACGGCCAGACAACTGTGCAAGCTCCATTAAGAGAGAAAAAATCCTCCTCAGCACCCAGAGAAAAAGAGGGAAAAAAATGCAACAAACAGGGAAAGAAAAAAAAAAAACCCTCTGACAACTCTGACAATTTTTTTTTCCACACTATTTTTCCCTTCTGTGAGTACCATATAATTTTCAGTTTAGGCCGGTGATACTGTTATGTTTTGGTAGCTGAGGAGAGTAAGCAAAAACGGCAATATACCAGAGAGGCTGGAACCTATTGGATTGCAGTAACCTGAACTAACCACACAACTAGAGGTAGCCGTGGAGTGTTCCTACGTTGATCCTAGACGCCTCGTCACAGCCTGAGAGGTAACTATACCTAAAGGCAGAAAGATGAAAGCTATCTGCCCCGGAGCAATTCCCCAAAGAAAATAGGAAGCCCCCAAACATGTAATGGCGGTTAGACAAAGGAAGCACGGACACAGACAGAAAATAGAATGAGCAAACGCTGGGGCCCAATCTGTCTAGACAGAAAAGTACCTAAAAATACCAACTCTACTGATTGCAAAAACACCTGAGATCACACGACCTCTACCACCTAAATCAGTTCTCTGGTGTAACAAAACTAAGCCGCAGCCACTGAAAAAACAGGAAAAAGCAAATGAACAAACAGTGGCTCCAGATAAACTGAGAGGAGCAAAGGCCCCCGGAGGGGACCTGGCTGACCTCCACAGAAGTGCAGGGAACAATGCAAAAAGCAAGCACAAAAATAAAAGCAGAAAATATCTTATCTGATAGCAGAAGATGCAGGCAAGACTCAGCAAGCTTCCAAATGAACCAGGAACCACAATTGAGACAAGAACAATTGATCACCGGCAACCATCATGGGAGGGAACCTCCCTTATATCAGACCAGTCCGTGATCCCAGATTGCCATTCCTCACTGAAAGGTTCAGTACTGTCAGTAACCACCAGAGGGAGCCTCTGCTCAGAAACCATTTTTAGCACATTCACAACAGCAGAAACCATTTTTAGAACATTCACAACAGCTGTGGTTATCCCAGTTGCTTATGCTCTTTTCCTACCACACTTTTTCCTTCCACTCAACTTTCCATTAATATGCTTGAATACAGCGCTCTGTGAACAGACAGCTGGATGATAATAATGACTGCCTTCTGGACATCTGTCAAGTCAGCAGTCTTCCCCATGATTGTGGAGCCTACTGAAACAGACTAAAGGGCATTTTTAAATGCTTAGGAAGCCTTTGCAGACGTCTTTTGTTAATTATTCAAATTTGCTGAGATAATAACTTTTGGGTTTTCATTGGCTGTAAGCCATAATCATCAACATAAACAGAAATAAATACTTGAAATAGATCACTCTGTTTGTAATGAGTCTATATAATATATGAGTTTCACGTTTTGTATTGAAGAACTGAATATATTAAATTTTTGATGATATTCTAATTTTGTGAGAGGCACCATAGTTCTTGAAGAATTGAAATAGATGTTGCAATATGTTGCCAAACCTGTTCAATCCATGCCTGCAAGACTTGGTGCTGTCCTTTTGAAAGTCATACAAAAAAAATAATTCTGGAGATCACAAAATAAAAGATGTAGTAGTGTTTGATGTGGGGTGTATTCATTTTTGTATGAACTAATTTGAGTAAAACTGAAGGTTTTGTAATGAAAGTTACATTATTAACCTAACTTCCATGTTATGGTTTAAAACATTTCTATTTCTATGAAACTCAGTCTTGTCAAAATTTTGTAAATTGTTCTTGTGTTCAGTAAGATATTGATTAAAATCTTACTTTTCAAAGGGGATGTGTTGTGAATGGACTTGAAATGAGTTCTGAGCAGAGGCTCCCTCTGGTGGTTACAAGCGGCACTGGACTGTCCAGTGAAGATTGTGAGGAGTGGGAATCAGGTGTTACTGACTGGTCTTATATAAGGGAGTCGCCTTCCCATCAGGGTTGCCGGTGATCAATTGTTCTGGTCTCAATCCGTGAGTCCTGTTTCCTTTGTAGCCTGCTGTGTCGTGTCTGCATCTCCTGCTAACAGATAAGACATTTTCTTCTTTTTGTCTTTGTGCTTTATTTTTGCATTTTGTCCTGCACTTCTGTGGGGGCCTTCAGGGTCCCCTCCGGGGGCTTTTGCCCTCTCAGTTTAGTTCAGCCACTGATGTTTGTACTTTTGCTTTTTCCAGTTTTTTCTGTGGCTGCTGTTTTGATTTTGTTAAACCAGAGAACTAATTTAGGTGGTAGAGGTCGTGTGATCTCAGGTGATTTTGAAATTAGTAGAGTTGGTGCTTTTCAGGGTTTTTTGGGATTGCAGTAAGTGCCCTTCCTATCCTTTTCTATTTAGGTAGTTTGGGCCCCAACGTTTGCTCATACTATTTTCTGTCTGTGTCAGTATTTCTTCTTGTCTAACCGCCATTACATGTTTGGGGGCTTTCTATGTTCTTTGGGGATCTGCTCCGGGGCAGATAGCTTTCCTCTTTCTATCTTTAGTGTAGTTAGTTTCTCAGGCTGTGACGAGGCGTCTAG
This sequence comes from Oophaga sylvatica, assembly GCA_033576555.1. Taxonomy (NCBI): domain Eukaryota; kingdom Metazoa; phylum Chordata; class Amphibia; order Anura; family Dendrobatidae; genus Oophaga; species Oophaga sylvatica. The sequence goes on from JARQOD010000002.1 coordinate 404,101,738, forward strand.
GACCAACGTAGGAACGCTCCATGGCTGCCTCTAGTTGTGGTGGTTAGTCAGGGTACTGCAATCTCATAGATTCCAACTACTCTGGTGTATTGCCTTTTTTACCTGCACTCCTCAGCTACCGAAACATAACAGTATCATCGGCCTAAAAATTGAAAATTGTATGGTACTCACAGAAGGGAAAAAATATTGTGAAAAAAAAAAGGTTGTCAGAGTTGTCAGAGATATTTTTCTGTTTGTTGCATTTTTTTTTTTTCCCTCTGTATCTCTGGGTGCTGGGGAGGATTTTTTTTTTCCTCTCAATGGAGTTTGCACAGTTGTCTGGCCGTATGGATCAGCTTGCCACTGAGGTTCGGAGTATTGCTGCCTATCTTGCTGGGTTGCCTGTTGTGGAACCTAGATTCCCATGCCAGATTTGTTTTTAGGGGATCGAGCTAAGTTTCAGAATTTCAAAAATAATTGTAAATTGTTTTTTTGCCTTAAAATCTAAGTTCTCAGGGAACGCAGCGCAGCAGGTTCAAATTGTCATCTCTCTCCTGCGCGGCGATCCTCAGGATTGGGCTTTTTCCCTGACACCTGGGGATCCTGTTTTGAGTGATGTTGATGCATTTTTTCAGGCTTTGGGGTTATTGTACGATGACCTAATGTCACTGATCAAGTTGAAAAAGCCTTGTTGGCATTAAATCAGGGGCTTGATGACGCTGAGTTATACTGTCAGAGATTCCGTAGGTGGGCAGTCCTGACCAAGTGGAATGACGATGCTTGGCGGCCCTTTTTCGGAAGGGTCTGTCAGATAATGTAAAGGATGTTATGGTGGGATTCTCTGTCCCTCTGGTCTCAATGATTCTATGTCATTAGCGATTCAAATTGACAGACGTTTGCGTGAGCGGAGAAGTATGCGTGGAATAGTGTTGCCTTGTGAACCTGCTTCTGAACCCATGCAGTGTGATAGAGTGGTGTCTGGGGCACAGCGTCATGAGTTTCGAAAGCGCAATGGGTTATGTTTCTACTGTGGTGATGCATCTCATGCTATTTCAGTCTGCCCTAAGCGGGGAAGACGTTTTGCACGCTCAGTTGTCTTGAGTAGTGTTCAGACTAAGTTTTTATTAACTGTCACTCTGATATGCTCTCTGTCCTCATTTTCTGCTCAGGCTTTCGTTGATTCTGGAACAGCTATTACCTGATGGATTATGATTTTGCTAAACGTTGTGGGTTTCCCTTGATACCCCTACAGAAGTCTATTCCCCTACTGGGGATCGATTCTACCCCTTTGGCTGAGAATAAACCTCAGTTCTCTACTCAGGTGATAATGAGGGTTGAGCTGATCATCAGGAGTGCTGTAAATTTTTGGTTCTGTATAATCTGCATGATATTATCGTACTGGGCTTCCCTTGGTTGCAGTCTCATAATCCTGTTTTGGATTGGAAAACTGTGTCTGTAACCAGTTGGGGCTGCCAATGTGTTAATACCAACACTGCTGTTTTTT
>JARQOD010000002.1:404103320-404127851 GCA_033576555.1 Oophaga sylvatica
CCCCCGCTTGACTGCAAAAGACCTTCAGAAAGATTTAGAACACTCTGGAGTTGTGGTGCATTGTTCTACTGTTCAGAGACACTTGCACAAATAAGGCTTTCATGGAATAGTCATCAGAAGAAAACCTCTCCTGCGTCCTCACAATAAGATTCAGAAGTATGCAAAAGAACATGTAAACAAGCTTTATGCATATTGGAAACAAGTCCTGTGAACCGATGAGGTGAAAATAGAATTCTTTAGCCACAATGATCAAAGGTATGTGTGGAGAAAAAGCGGCATAGAATTTCAGGAAAAGAACACTGCATGGGGGTGAGTCAATCATGCTTTGGGGTTGTGTTGCAGCCAATGGCACAGGGAACATTTCACGGGTAGAGGGAAGAATAGATTCAATGAAATTTCAACAAATTCTTGATGCAAACATAACACCATCTGAAAAAAAAGCTGATGTTGAAAAGAGGATGGTGTCACGGATGTATCAGGTGTGACAGACAGTCATCCTGGATCTGGCTATAGAAGGTCATTGTGATTATCTCTACAAGCACCTTCTTGATCTTTGCATCTCTTTTATGGTGTGATATGCTTCTCCCTCTAGGACCCAATAGTTACCTTCATCTTCTGCTGCTAATTAACACATCCTTACTGAAGGTTTAAATACCTTCAGTTTCTTCAGCAAGGTGTTGGTGTTAGCTCAATTTTCCTCTGTTTGGTTGGAAGTACTAGCAGTCGGCTAGTGTCTTCTTGGAGTACTCTTGGAGGATTCCTGGCATGATATCCTGGTGGTGTTCTCAAGCTAAGTATATCCCCTCATTTGTCCACCCTATCTGTCTTTAGTTGCGATGGGGGATGACTAGCGCTCACCCTGTCCCCTCCCTATCCAGGGCCCATCGCTATGGCCAGGCAGGGATTAGGTTCCTTCTCGGCGATAGGTGCGGAACCTATTTAGGGACGTTTAGGGCAGACAGGATGTTGTTAGATCTGCCTAGCGGTCTCCACTCCCCTTTCCCTAGTGTTTCGGCTTCCCTCCCCTCTCCCCGTTGTTGTGCACTTGCTTCTCCCACACCCATCGTGATATTATCACCAGCCGTATACTTTTGAAAGAATAAAAAAAGACTGACACTTGTTTTTTTTTTTGTGTAACGGGTTAATGGATACCGTTTCTGTGCTGGCAGAGCAACTACAGACATTGTCACTGGAAGTGGAAATGACTGACCTTCGATCTGCGGTTCAGCAGCAAGTTTTGGGGATTCTGCTGGTAGGCCGGTCCAGCTTGAACCCAAAAGTACTGTCATGATCTTTTGGTAGTTTTCTGACTGACTTGCCAGGGGTTAATGATTTGTGGCCTCTTTCTGGTTCTGGGAGGGCTTGCCGGTTCTTACTTTCCACCTTGTGCTCCTCAGTTTGCACGAGTCCTAGTCCTAGCCTTTAGGACCTAACTGCTTTGGTCACATGACTCACTAGGTCCTTGTCTGAAAAATATTTAGAGTTGAGTAGGTCCTTGTCTGTGTCTCTGCACACTGCCGCTTCTGCCTGCTACTGTCTCTGCCCCTCCCCCTCTGGAGAGTGTGCTTGGTAAACACAGTCTTCTTCGGTACTGTCCTTTCCCTCTTTAGTGTGTATGCACCGCACACACTGTCTCCTTACTTTATAACTGACCAGTACCTTTTTTCCCCTCCCCCTCGCATGTAGTATGGATCACATGCAGGCTCTGTCTGAGCAGGTGAAACACATGACTCAGATTCTGCAGAAGCTTAACTTGGAGCAGCGTGCCCTAGCTCAGTCCCACCAGCAGATTGCGGATACTGTTCAGGGGGCTCCGGTCTCAGGGATTCAGGGGATGGGGGCTAGGGATGTTGCTTTAGTTTCTCCTGAACACCCAGTCAAGTTGCCAGATACGTTTTCTGGTAATAAAAAAGAATTCAGAGTGTTTAAGGAGGGCTGTAAGCTTTTTCTCTCTGAGACCCCGCTCCTCTGGGGAGGAGAAACAGGGGGTGGGATTGGTTATGTCTCTGCTTAGGGGGGCTCCGCAGGCCTGGGCGTTTTCCCTTCCGTCTACAGCCCCTAAAAGAATGTCTGTGGATGTGTTTTTTGAGGCACTAGGGCACATTTATGATGAGCGTGATAGCGTGCGCTTGGCTGAGGACATGATGATGAGTGTCAGGGAAACACTCGGCCGAGTGATTTTGTTCTGAATTTAGACAGGGCTGCTGAGGTTTCTTGGGAAGATGGCGACCTCCGGGTTTGTTTCGTAGAGGCCTGTCTGAACGTCTGAAGGACACTCTTGCAATTCATCCTCCACCTGACTCCCTGGAAGATGCCATGACCCAAGTGATTCGGATGGATCGCAGACTACGGGCGAGACGCATTATGCAAATTGAAACACTTTAGTTCTCCAGTGGAGATGAGCTCGGGCCTACTCCTGAAGCTATGGAGGTGGGCGCTAATCACCTCTAAGGAGAGAGAAGACGCCGCCGCGAGAAGCAGTTGTGCTTCTGTTGTGGAGAATCAGGACACTGGAGGAAGGACTGTCCCTCCTGCCCCTCATCATCCAAGGCTTAACGGCGAGCAGACGTCTTTAGGACAAAGTCCTTGTTTTCCCCTTCTGAGCATGCCCAGAGTGAGATCTCTCATTGGAGATCAGGGGTCACATGCTCAGGTACTGCAGCAGCTCCTGTTGGTCTGCCAGGAAGGTCCTGTGACTACTGTTGTTCTGGAACAAGTTTCATTGGTCCTTGTTTCTGGCAGGTCCTGTAGCTGTTACTATAAAAGGGTAGCATGGCTGGGCCGCCATGCGCTAATATCAACCATTATATGCTTTGCGCCAGTGTGGTCATGCGTGTGTGTGGTTAGGGCCCGGCTGAAATAAGCCCCTAGAATACCGACTTAATCGGTGAGGAGTTTGGTATGCTAGCTGGTCAGGGTCAGTGTCCTAGATGCCCTAGATTACCGGCATAACCGGTGAGGAGTTTGAACGCCAGGCCCTGAATACGGCAATCAGACGCCATAGATTGCGGGTTACTCCCGCGAGGACTTTAGCGCATGATCACGTTCTATGTTCGCTTAGCACTTAACTGTGTACCTGGGTGCCTGACAGGACACAGAACTTTTTCTCAGCGGCCCTGTGACGTAACAGGGTTCGCTTTCAACGCTAGACAGCGCCCTAGCGTGTTTATTTTGCGACTCAGTTGTGTTTAGTGAGTTGCACACATCGCCATATAGCGCTGGGCACTCCTTCTAGCGGCTCTGTGAAATAACAGAGTTCGCACATATTGCCACAGCGCATTGCGGTGTTTATTTTGGCGACTCTGCGGGATAACAGAGTTCGCGTCTTGCGCCATTTTACTAGCAGCAGGTTCCGCCTGCACGGTGGACCCCGGGCTGCGAACGCACCTCTCTACCTCATATATTTGGTGCGTTCCATAGACCCTAACATAATATTAGCGCCAGGGTCTGGCTAGTAGAATGGCGGATGACCAGCGTCTACCGCAGTACATCCAGCAGCTGGAGGGTAGGTTGGCGGCTCTTGAGCGCGCAACCTCAGCTGTGGATGTTACCGCAGTCGCTGTTCAGGCTGCTAGCGTGGCTGCAGCCAGTTTGTCCTCTGCCACCTCTGCCCCTACATTATCCCACCTCCCGCTTCCTGACAAGTTTGCTGGTGACAGCAAGCAATGTCGGGGATTCGTGAGTCAGTGCTCTATACAGCTCGAGCTTCTGGCTGCACGTTTCCCCACGGATCGGGTACAAGTGGGTTTTGTACTGTCTCTACTCTCGGGCAGAGCGTTGGAGTGGGCAACGCCGCTGTGGGAGCGCGACGATCGTGTGGTGCGGAGTGCTCCTCGTTTCCTGGAGGCTCTTAAAAAGGTCTTTTTAGGACCTCAGGTCACCCACGATACGGCGCTACAACTGCTGGCATTGGCACAGGGTTCGTCTTTGGCCAGTCAGTTTTCCGTCCAGTTTCGGACTCTGGCCTCAGAGCTAGACTGGTCGGATAAAGTACTCATTCCAGTCTACTGGCAAGGACTGGCTGATCATGTTAAAGACGCTTTGGCTACCAGGGAGATTCCCGCCACACTGGAGAAGCTTATCTCCATATCTACCCGCATCGACCTCCGTTTTCACGAGCGGGGGTTGGAGCGGGACCAGTGTAGGCAGAGGATTCGGTTGGCTCCCACCTTTGCCACACCTCTCGAATCTCCCGATCTGGCGTCCAAATCCCAAAAAGCCACAGAGGTTCCTCGTGCAGGACCTAAGTCTCGAGTCGTCCGAGTATCTGTGGTCTGTAACCTTTGTCAGCAGACAGGACACTATGCCAACAAATGTCCACAGCGATCGGGGAAGCGATCGTGTCTAGTGGCCCTGGGAGGAGGTTCACTAGAGACAGCGGCATTTTCCTCCAAGATGACATTTAAAGGGACAGTCACTGTGGACTCTTCCACACTTACAGTCGAGCTTTGTGTGGACTCAGGAGCAGAGGGGAATTTCATGTCATCCACCTTTGCTCGTCGCCACGCAATACATCTGGTAGCGCTCGACAAACCAGTGACTGTCCGGGTAGTGAATGGGTTGACATTGCCCTCGCCAATTACACATCAGACTGTCCCTCTTACTTTGTGTGTACCCCCTTCCCATCAGGAAATTATTTCCCTTCTCGTCCTTCCCGAGGGAATAGACGAAATCCTACTGGGAGTACCCTGGCTCCGTTCCCACTCCCCTCATATTGAGTGGACCTCCGGTAGGATACTGGGTTGGAGTGAGTCATGTAAGGACAGATGTGTCAGGGAGTGCATTCAGGTTACCACTACAGAGATAACAGCAGATCTTTCTCCTCTTCCCAAGTGTTATCAGTCATATGCAGACGTGTTCTCTAAAAAGGCTGCGGAGACTCTGCCTCCCATCGTCTCGATGTCCATTGACTCTCTTCCGGAGCAGAACCTCCTCGGGAAGGGTCTATCCCCTCTCTTTTCCTGAGGACGGATGGCTATGTCTCATATATCAGGAAATCTGGCAGAGGGTTCATTAGGAAGTCGTGTCACCAGCAGAGCGGGGTTTCTTCTTGTGCAGAAGAAGATGGAGAATTGTCCGTGTATAGATTACAGAGGTCTTAACGCCTCACCATTAGAATAGTACGTTGCCCTGATCTATTGAGCTCTTTGATAGGCTCCGGGGAGCAAGGGTTATTTACTAATTGATCTGCGGTGCTATAACCTAATTCACTATCATCTGAAGGGGTACGAATGGAATCGGCTTTATACCAGGGATGGGATTTGAATACCTTGTGATGCCTTCGGGCTCTGTAATTGCCCAGCTGTTTTCAAGACTTTGTCAATGATATCATTCCGGTGATATGCTTTCACCTCGGTAGTAGTCTATTACTGGATGTCTTTAACTTATTCCTCCTGAATTGACTCTCAAACGGAGGGATGGCTTTTGCAAAGTCTTTCGACCTGTTAACTGCAAACTCCCTCTATGCAAATGTTGGAGAAATGCATGTTTGAGCAGTAGGATCTTATGACCTTTCTGGGCTTATATCATTCCCGCCCAGGGATTGGCTATGGATCCTGCCAAACTACAGGCTGTGATGGATTGGCAAGAATCCCATTCTCTTAAAGCGGTGCAGCGCTTTATGGGGTTCATTAATTACTATCGCCAATTCATTCCCCACTTCTCCACTTTGGTAGCTCCCTTGGTAGCCCTCACCAAGAAGGGAGCCAATCCCAAATTGTGGTCAGAGGAGGTCTCCAAGGCCTTTACTTCAATTAAGTCCCATTTTGCTAGCGCTCCCATCTTACATCGCCCCGAGGTTGATAAGCCTTTTTTATTGGAGGTCGATGCCTCGTCCGTTGGTGCTGGAGCAGTCCTTTTTCAAAAGGATGCTCAAGGTCGGAAACATCCTTGTTTCTTCTTTTCCAAGACCTTCACACCAGCGGAGAGGAATTATTCCATTGGGGATAGGGAGTTGCTAGCCATGAAGTTGGCCTTTTCAGAATGGAGATATCTCCTGGAGGGGGCTCGCTTTCCCTTTCAAGTTTTCACTGACCACAAAAATTTGGTCTATTTATAGACCGCCCAGCGGCTAAATTCTCGTCAGGCCAGATGGTCCCTGTTCTTCTCCCGGTTTCATTTCACCCTCCATTTCCTCTCCGGTGAGAAGAACATTCGGGCCGATGCGCTTTCTCGCTCCGTGGTGTCCTCTGAGGAGGTGGAGGAGGAGCCTCGGTTGATTGTCCCCACAGAGAGCCTAAGAACTGTGGCCCCGGTTTCGCTTGAGTCTGTGCCTTCGGGCAAGACTTTTGTGCCCACCAATTTGCGACTGGAGGTACTCTCTTGGGCACATTCGTCCAGGGTGGGTGGACATTTTGGGGCAAAAAGGACATCTGAGTTGCTGGCGAGGACATATGGTCCGTGACATCAGGGAATACGTTCAGGCGTGCGTCTCCTGCGCCAAGAATAAGTCCCCTCGACAACGGCCAGCTGGGCTACTTTTCCCTTTACCGGTGGCAGACAGGCCTTGGGAGATGGTCGGGATGGATTTTGTGGTGGGCTTACCCAAGTCTCGGGGCTGCACCATCATCTGGGTGATAACCGACCACTTCTCCAAAATGGTGCACTTAGTGCCATTACCACGGTTACCGTCTGCACGGGCCTTGGCAGCATTGTTCATTAGGCATATTTTCCGCCTACACGGTATGCCAGACAAAATTGTCAGTGATCGAGGTCCCCAGTTTGCGTCTCGGTTCTGGAGAGAGCTGTGTCATTTACTCAGCATTGAGTTGAATCTCTCCTCTGCATACCATCCCGAGACGAATGGGTTGGTAGAGAGGGCCAACCAGACCTTGGTCACATACTTGCGACATTTTGTCTCTGCCAGGCAGGATGACTGGGCATCCTTGCTACCGTGGGCTGAGTTTCGCTCTAAATAATGCTGTGGCTGACTCCACCGGACAGACCCCATTCCTCCTGAACTACGGTCAGCATCCGCGGGTACCAGTGCCCATGCCCATGTCTTCCGCCGATTCCAGGGTGGCAGACTGGGCTGTGGAGGCACGGGACATTTGGGACCGCACCCAGGAAGCCATTCAGGCCCCAAAGAGAGGATGAGGTCTTCGGCCGATGCCCATCGGCGCCCCGCTCCTACATTTGCTCCGGGTGACCTAGTGTGGCTTTCTGCCCGAAACATCAGGCTACATGTAAATTCCACCAAGTTGGCACCTCGCTTTTTGGGCCCCTTTAAAGTTCTTGAGCAGGTGAACCTGGTGGTTTACCGCCTAGCCCTTCCGCCTCGCCTTGGTATCACCGACACCTTTCACGTGTCCCTCCTGAAACCCGTGGCCATTTCCCGGTTTTCCGAGTCATCTGCCGGGACGTCGGGTTCATCTACCGACGATCATGAGGTGAACGCCATTGTTGGGTGCAAGGTGGTACGAGGCAAAAAATTTTATTTGGTGGATTGGAGGGGTTATGGGCCTGAGGATAGGTCCTGGGAGCCTGCCGAGCATGTTAACGCTCTGCAGCTCATCGCTGCCTTTGAGCGCAGCGAGGCCCAAAGAAGGGGGGGCCCTAGGAGGGGGGTAATGTTAGGGTTCGAGTTCCTGCTGCTGCACAAGGGGAGTCTCGAACCAGTCCCGCTGCGGTCCCCCATTCATTTCCGTCCGCAGTGGAGCCTGCTCAGCTTAGACGTCGGTCCCAGCGTCTCGCCTAGTCTAACAGTGTGCAGAGGATTACTGCTGTTCCTCCAGGCTCTGCTATTGTGGCCAATACTGGTTAGCGGCGAGCAGACGTCTTTAGGACAAAGTCCTTGTTTTCCCCTTCTGAGCATGCCCAGAGTGTGATCTCTCATTGGAGATCAGGGGTCACATGCTCAGGTACTGCAGCAGCTCCTGTTGGTCTGCCAGGAAGGTCCTGTGACTACTGTTGTTCTGGAACAAGTTTCATTGGTCCTTGTTTCTGGCAGGTCCTGTAGCTGTTACTATAAAAGGGTAGCATGGCTGGGCCGCCATGCGCTAATATCAACCATTATATGCTTTGCGCCAGTGTGGTCATGCATGTGTGTGGTTAGGGCCCGGCTGAAATAAGCCCCTAGAATACCGACTTAATCGGTGAGGAGTTTGGTATGCTAGCTGGTCAGGGTCGGTGTCCTAGATGCCCTAGATTACCGGCATAACCGGTGAGGAGTTTGATTGCCGTATTCAGGGCCTGGCGTTCAGACGCCATAGATTGCGGGTTACTCCCGCGAGGACTTTAGCGCATGGTCACGTTCTATGTTCGCTTAGCACTTAACTGTGTACCTGGGTGCCTGACAGGACACAGAACTTTTTCTCAGCGGCCCTGTGACGTAACAGGGTTCGCTTTCAACGCTAGACAGCGCCCTAGCGTGTTTATTTTGCGACTCAGTTGTGTTTAGTGAGTTCGCACACATCGCCATATAGCGCTGCGGCACTCCTTCTAGCGGCTCTGTGAAATAACAGAGTTCGCACATATTGCCACAGCGCATTGCGGTGTTTATTTTGGCGACTCTGCGGGATAACAGAGTTCGCGTCTTGCGCCATTTTACTAGCAGCAGGTTCCGCCTGCACGGTGGACCCCGGGCTGCGAACGCACCTCTCTACCTCATATATTTGGTGCGTTCCGCAGACCCTAACAATAAGTTTTTTTGTTTTGGACAATTTACCAGCTGGGTTGGTGTTGAGTATACCCTGGTTACAACACCACAACCCTATCATCAATTGGGAGATGGGGGAGATTCTCCAATGGGGTCCTAATTGTGTTAACTATTGTTGTGAATCTGCATTATCTGAACCAGTCAAATCTGCCTCTGTGTCGTCTGTCGGTCTGGAAGGTATTGCGGAGTACCTTAAATACTTCGAGGATGTTTTTTCCTAAAGCGAGGCAGAGGTTTTACCGCCTCAAAGAGCCTTTGATTGTGCCATTGAGTTGGTTCTGGGGGGCTAAGTTACCGAAAGCCCGTCTGTTCAATTTGTCCGGTCCTGAGTGGTTAGCCATGAAGGAGTATATTGCGGAAAGCCTCCTTAAGGGGCATATACGGATTTCCATTTCTCCTGTGGCTGCCGGATTCTTTTTTGTTAAGAAAAAAGATGGCGCTTTGCGTCCATGCCTCGACTTTCAGGAACTCAACAAAATAACTGTAAGAAACACCTATCCTTTTCCCCTTATCCTAGATTTGTGTAACCAGTTGTCAGGGGCCAAATGGTTCTCCAAATTAGATCTCCGGGGGGGCTTATAACCTGATAAGGGTTCAGGAGGGGACAAGTGGAAAACGGCATTCCTCACATCTGAGGGACTCTTTGAAAATCTGGTCATGCCGTTTGGACTCACTAATGCTCCGGCTATTTTTCAAAATTTCATTAATGTGGTGTTCAAGGACTTTATAGGTCGCTTTGTTATTATTTATTTGGATGACATTCTAGTGTATTCCCCAGACAGTCAGACTCATTTACAACATCTTAGAACTGTTCTCCAAAGACTCAGAGAAAATCAATTATTTATTAAATTGGAAAAATGCTCATTTTTTGTACAAGAATTATCTTTTTTGGGTCTTATTATCTCCTGTGAGGGATTTCACATGGATCCCAAGAAGGTGCAGGCGATTGCAGACTGGGTGCAACAACGAGATCTTAAGGGGCTGCAGCGCTTCTTAGGATTCGCGAATTATTATCGAAAATTCATTAAGGGATTTTCACAAGTGGTTAAAAAACCTCTTACTGATCTTAGCTGCAAGGCGGCGGATATAAGAAATTGGTCTGGGCCCGCCAAGGAATCCTTCTTGGCACTCAAAAAATGTTTTATGTCTGTTCCAATTTTGATTCAGCCAGATTTGTCCAAACTTTTTGTTGTGGAGGTGGATACTTCTGAGGTGGGGGCAGTGTTGTCCCAGGTTCCTGCCAATTTAACTAACCTCAAACCCTGTGCTTTTTTTCCAAGAAGTTCTCGTCCGCTGAAAAATATTATGATGTGGGCAATAGAGAACTTCTTGTGATTAAATTGTCATTCGAAGAATGGAGGCATTTTTTGGAAGGGGCGGCACATCGGATTATCGTAATCACGGATCATAAAAATTTGGCATATATCGAATCTGTTAAAAGACTGACTATCGAATCTGTTAAAAGACTGACTCTTAGGATCGTTGGTCCTTTTTTTTTTGCGGTTTTAGTTTTCTCTTACTTTTCGTCCCGGTTCCAAGAATTTTAAGGCGGATGCCTTGTCCAGAAGTTCTGAGCCCGTATCTTCCCCCGAACCGCCATCTTCCGTTCTTCGTCCCGGGGTGGTGGTGGCGGGGTCTTGTCTGAGTTGGAACGAGAAATTATGGGGTCTCAATCTCTAGCCCCTGCTTCTAAGCTTGGGGATAAATTGTTTGTTCCCGAACAATTGCGTTCTAAGCTTCTACAGGAATTTCATGAGTCCAGGTTTAGTGTCCATCCCGGTATCACGGCCACACGACAGGCAGTGGCCAGGGTTATTTGGTGGCCCTCACTAGGTTCTGATGTCAAAAAATTAATATCTGCGTGTGGGGTTTGTGCCCGTTTCAAAAGCTCCCATGGCAGACTGGCTGGGGAGTTGGTGCCTTTGCCGGTTCCTGATAGGCCGTGGACTCATCTGTCTATGGACTTTGTCACTGGTCTCCCGCCTTCCAGGGGCAATACTGTGATATAGGTAGTGGTGGACAGGTTTTCCAAGCAGGCCCATTTAGTTCCCTTAGCGGCTTTGCCTTCAGCTGAAACTTTGTCTAGGTTGTTTGTGAAGCATGTGGTCCGTTTGCATGGGGTACCCTGAATGTGGTGTCTGACAGAGGTGTTCAGTTTGTGGCCAAGTTTTGAGGGCGTTCTGTAAATGTTCGTATGCAAATGGAGAACTTTGATTTATTGGTGAAACTAATTGGACACCTCATCAGAAGTAACACATATTGCCGCTTCTCCATTTCACCGGCGGAGCGTCTGACGGTGACTCTTCGGTAAGCCATATTTATTGGATCTCCTCGTTTTAGAGCACACTTGTACTGGAATGTTGTTGCTGGTAGTTTGTAATAATTCTTTTTATAGTATCTCCAACTTTTAAAGCTGACTTATAACTGTTATGTTATTGCTGTTATTTTGAACTCATTTGTCACCGTTTTTTATTCACAGATTCCTTGCAACTGGAGAATCCCTTTCGTCACTCCATTTCCAGTTCAGACTTGGGATTTCCACCATCTCTGGAATTGTGAAGCACACATGCCGTGCATTGTGGGACTCTTTACATGGCGATTTTATACCACATCCCAGAACGGAGAGATGGCTGGAAATTTCTGATAAATTCCAAAAAATCTGTCAGTTTCCAAATTGCTTGGGTGCAGTGGAGGGAAATATATCTGCATTGTCAAACCTGCTGGATCTGGATCCGAATATTTTAATTATAAAAAATATCTCTCCATTGTGCTCATGGCCATCACTGACGATGAATATAAATTTATAGCGGTTGATACTGGGGCATATGGCCGCTCCAATGATTCACAAGTACTCAAATTGTCAGCAATGGGGCGTCATCTCTATGGAAACACCTTCCAATTCCCACCCCCTAGACCGCTGCCTGAAACATCAGGGCCACCAATGCCATTTGTTTGTGTAGGGGATGAAGCCTTCCAGCTATCAGAACACCTGCTGAAACCATACTCCAGCAGTGGATTGACGCCAACTAAAAGATTTTTTAACTACCGCCTCACACGAGCACGAAGATTGGTGGAGTGCGCTTTTGGTATTCTGACAATCAAATGGCGTGTTCTATTGACCGCTATCAACCTCAAGACAGAAACTGTGGACGAGGTGGTCAAAGCTTGTGTGGTCCTGCACAATTTTGTTATATGCAAGGAACAGATTTCCATTGATGACCACTCTGAATAAACCACCTTGCATGATTACCAGAACATTACGTATAGAAGTTCTGTGGCAGTTTCCAGAATGAGGGACAAATTAGTGGAATACTTTATTTCACCTGAAGAAAGAATAGACTGAAGAGTTTGAAAAATTGCTCTGTGACCTTTAACCAAAAGTCATTTACCTTCTGTACCCACAGTATTTAACCTTTTTTTACCCAAAGTTGTGTACCTTGTGCATTTCCCAAAGTATTTTACCTTTTACCCAAAGTTGTGTACCTGGTTGTGTATTACCCAAAGTATTTAATCTTTTACCCAAAGTTGTGTACCTTTTTGTTTATTATCTAAAGTATTTAGTTAATACAGTCATGGCCAAAAGTATTGAGAATGACACAAATATTAATTTTTACAAAGTCTACTGCTTCACTTTTTCTAATGGCAATTTGCATATACTCCAGAATGTTATAAAGAGTGATCAGCTTAACAGCAATTACTTGCAAAGTCAATATTTGGCTAGAAAATGAACTTTATCCCCCAAAACACATTTCAACATCATTGCAGCCCTGCCTTAAAAGGACCAGCTAACCTCTTTTCAGTGATTGCTCCATTAACACAGGTGTGGGTGTTGATGAGGACATGGCTGGAGATCAATCTGTCATGATTAAGTAAGAATGACACCACTGGGCACTTTAAAAGGAGGCTGGTGCTTGGCATCATTGTTTCTCTTCTGTTAACCATGGTTATCTCTAAAGAAACACGTGCAGTCATAATTGCAATGCACAAAAATGGCCTAACAGGGAAGAGTATCGCAGCTAGAAAGATTGCACCTCAGTCAACAATCTATCGCATCATCAAGAACTTCAAGGAGAGAGGTTCCATTGTTGCCAAAAAGGCTCCAGGGCGCCCAAGAAAGACCAGCAAGCGCCAGGACCGTCTCTTAAAAGTGTTTCAGCTGCGGGATCGGGCTACCAGCAGTGCAGAGCTTGCTCAGGAATGGCAGCAGGCAGGTGTGAGTGCATCTGCACGCACTGTGAGGCGGAGACTCTTGGAGCAAGGCCTGGTCTCAAGGAGGGCAGCAAAGAAGCCACTTCTCTCCAGAAAAAACATCATGGACAGACTGATATTCTGCAAAAGGTACAGGCAGTGGAATGCTGAGGACTGGGGTAAAGTTATTTTCTCTGATGAATCCCCTTTTCGATTGTTTGGGACATCAGGAAAACGCCTCATTCGGAGAAGACAAGGTGAGCGCTACCACCAGTCTTGTCTCATGCCAACTGTTAAGCATCCTGAAACCATTCATGTGTGGGGTTGCTTCTCAGCCAAGGGAATCGGCTCTCTCACAGTCTTGCCTAAAAACACAGCCATGAATAAAGAATGGTACCAGAATGTCCTCCAAAAGCAACTTCTCCCAACCCTCCAAGAGCAGTTTGGCGATCAACAATGCCTTTTCCAGCATGATGGAGCACCTTGCCATAAAGCAAAGGTGATAACTAAATGGCTCAGGGAACAAAACATAGAGATTTTGGGTCCATGGCCTGGAAACTCCCCAGATCTTAATCCCATTGAGAACTTGTGGTCAATCATCAAGAGACGGGTGGACAAACAAAAACCTAAAAATTCTGACAAAATGAAAGCATTGATTGTGCAAGAATAGACTGCTATCAGTCAGGATTTGGTCCAGAAGTTGATTGAGAGCATGCCAGGGAGAATTGCAGAGGTCCTGAGAAGAAGGGTCAACAATCAACACTGCAAATATTGACTTGCTGCATTAACTCATTCTAACTGTCAATATAAGCTTTTGTTACTCATATGTTTGCAATTATATTTCTGTCTGTGATAAAAACATCTGTCAAACACACACATAAAAACCAGAGGGCAGCAGATCATGTGAAAATATAATATTTGTGTCATTCTCAAAACTTTTGGCCATGACTGTACACAACAAGGTACACAACTTTGCTTAAAAGGTGAAATACTTTGGGTAATACACAACCAGGTACACAACTTTGGGTAAAAGTATTTTACCTTTTACCCAAAGTTGTGTACCTGGTTGTGTATACCCAATCAATTTAACCTTCGTTAACCACAGGATTTTACCTTGTTTTACACATATTTAACCTTATAAATAAATTAAAGACAAAATTTTGAACCAACAAATTGTGATTTTTTTTAACCCCTTCATGACCTTGCCATTTTTTGCAATTCTGACCAGTGTCCCTTTATGAGGTAATAACTTAGGAACGATTCAACGGATCCTAGCGATTCTGAGATTGTTTTTTCGTGACATATTGGGCTTCATGATAGTGGTAAATTTAGGTCGATAATTTTTGCGTTTATTTGTGAAAAAAAAAGGAAATTTGGCGGAAATTTTGAAAATTTCACATTTTTCAAATTTTGAATTTTTATTCTGTTAAAGCAGAGAGCTATGTGACACAAAATAGTTAATAAATAACATTTCCCACATGTCTACTATACATCAGCACAATTTTGGAAACAAAATTTTTTTTGTTAGGAAGTTATAAGGGTTAAAAGTTGACCAGCGATTTCTCATTTTTACAAAAAAATTTAAAAAAACATTTTTTTTAAGGACCACCTCACATTTGAAGTCACTTTGAGGGTCTATATGGTAGAATATACCCAAAAGTGACACCTTATAAAAACTGTACCCCTCAAACTATTTAAAACTACATTTAAGAAGATTATTAACCCTTCAGGTGCTTCACAGGAACTAAAGCAACGTGGAAGGAAAAAATGGACATTTTAATTTTTCCAAAAAAATTTTATTTTAGCATCAATTTTTTCATTTTTGCATGGGCAACAGGATAAAATGGATCCTAAAATTTGTTGGGCAATTTCTCCTGAGTACACAGATACCTCATATGTGGTCATAAACCACTGTTTGGGCGCACGGTAGGGCTCAGAAGGGAAGGAGCGCCATTTGACTTTTTGAATGGAAAATTAGCTCCAATCATTAGCGGACACCATGACGCGTTTGGAGAGCCCTGTGTGCCTAAACAGTGAAAAACCCCCACATGTGACACCATTTTGGAAACTAGACCTCTTATGGAACTTATCTAGATTTGTTGTGAGCACTCTGAACCCCCAAGGGCTTCACAGAAGTTTATAACGCAGAGCAGTGAAAATAAAAAAAAATCATTTTTTAACTTAAAAATGATTTTTTATCCCGCTATTTTTTATTTTCACAAGGGTAACAGGAGAAATTGGACCACAAAAGTTGTTTTGCAATTTGTCCTGAGTACACCAATACCCCATATGTGGGGAGGAACCACTGTTTTGGCGCATGGGAGAGCTCAGAAGGGAAGGAGCGCCATTTTGGAATGCAGACTTGGTGGAATGTTCTGCGGGCGTCATGTTGCGTTTGCAGAGCCCCTGATGTGCCTAAACAGGAGAAACCCCCCACAAGTGACCCTATTCTGGAAACTAGACCCCCAAGGAGCGTATCTAGATGTGTAGTGAGCACTTTGAACCCCCAAGTGCTTCACAGAAGTTTATAAACGCAGAGCAGTGAAAATAAAAAATCATGTTTGTTTCTCAAAAATCATTTATTTTTTATTTTCCCAAGGGTAACAGGATAAATTGGACGCCAAAAGTTGTTGTCCAGTTTTTCCTGAGTATGCTGGTGCCCCATATGTGGGGGGAACCACTCTTTGGGCGCACGGCAGGGCTCAGAAGGGAAGGAGCGCCATTTGACTTTTTTAATGGAAAATTAGTTCCAATCGTTAGCGGACACCATGTCGTGTTTGGAGAGCCCCTGTGTGCCTAAACTTTGGAGCTCCCCCACAAATGACCCCATTTTGGAAACAAGACCCCCTAAGGAACTTATCTAGATGCACAGTGAGCACTTTGAACCCCCAGGTGCTATACAGCAGTTTATAACGCAGAGCCCTGAAAATAAAAAATAATTTTTTTTCTCAAAAAATGATTTTTTAGCCCCCTATTTTTTATTTTCACAATGGTTACAGGAGAAATTGGACCCCAAAAGTTCTTGTCCAGTTTGTCCTGAGTACGCTGGTACACCATATGCGGGGGGTAACCACTGTTTGGGCACACGTCAGTGCTCAGAAGGGATGTAGTGACGCTTTGAAATGCCGACTTGATGGAATGGTCTGCGGGCATCTTGTTACGTGTTATGAATGTTTTAGAAATTAATTCTGAGCAGAAGCTCCCTCTGGTGGTTACAAACAGTACTGAACCATTCAATGAGGACTGGCAATCAGGAATCACAGACTGGCTGGATATAAGGGAGGTTTCCCCCCATCATGGTTGCCGGTGGTCAATTGTTCTTGTCTCAACGTTGTTTCCTGGTTCACTTTGAAGCTTTCTGAGTCTTGCCTCTTCTCCTGCTCTCAGATAAGATATTTTCAGTTTTTTGTTTTTGTGCTTGCCATTTGCATATTTCTCTGCATTTCTGTGAGGTTGGCCAGGTTCCCCTCCCCGGGGGGCTTGGGCTCCTCTCGGTTCCTCTGGAGCCACTCTTGTTTGTTCATTTGCCTTTTCCAGTTTTTTCTGTGGCTGCGGCTTAGTTTTGTTACACCAGAGAACTAATTTAGGTGGTAGAGGTCGTGTGATCTCAGGTGTTTTTGCAATTAGTAGCGTTGGCTTTTTTTAGGGTTTTTTTGGATTGCAGTAAGTATCCTTCCTATCCTTTTCTGTCTAGGCAGATTGGGCCCCAGCGTTTGCTCATACTATTTTCTGTCTGTGTCTGTATTTCCTCCTGTCTAACCGCCATTACATGTTTGGGGGCTTCCTATGTTCTTTGGGGATCTGCTCCGGGGCAGATAGCTTTCCTCTTTCTATCTTTAGGTGTAGTTAGCCTCTCAGGCTGTGACGAGGCGTCTAGGACCAACGTAGGAACGCTCCACGGCTGCCTTTAGTTGTGGTCAGGGTACTGCAATCCAGTAGATTCCAACCTCTCTGGTGTATTGCCGTTTTTGCCTGCTCTCCTCAGCTACCAAAACATAACAGTATCACCGGCCAAACTGAAAATTATATGGTACTCACAGAAGGGAAAAATAGTGTGGAAAGAAAAAAGTTGTCAGAGTTGTCAGAATTTTTTTTTTCTGTTTGTTGCATTTTTTCCCTCTTTTTCTCTGGGTGCTGAGGATGATTTTTTTTTTCTCTCAATGGAGTTTGCACAGTTGTCTGGCCGTGTGGATCAGCTTGCCACTGAAGTTCGGAGTATTGCTACCTATCTTGCAGGGTTGCCGGTTGTGGAACCTAGGATCCCCATGCCAGATTTGTTTTTGGGGGATCGAGCTAAATTTCTGAATTTCAAAAATAACTGTAAGTTGTTTTTTGCCTTAAAACCTAAGTCCTCAGGGAACGCAGCACTGCAGGTTCAAATTGTCATCTCTCTCCTGCGCGGCGATTCTCAGGATTGGGCTTTTTCCCTGACACCTGGGGACCCTGTTTTGAGTAATGTTGATGGCTCTGGGGTTATTGTACGATGAACCTAATGTCACTGATCAAGCTGAAAAAACCTTGTTGGCATTAAATCAGGGGCTTGAGGACGCTGAGTTGTACTGTCAGAAATTCCAAAAGTGGGCAGTTCTGACCAAATGGAATGATGATGCTTTGGCAGCCCTTTTTCAGAAGGGTCTTGTCAGGAACACCGCACTGCACATGCTCACTGAGCCAGTGCACGTGTCCTGAATAAAACAAACTGTGCTCGAGGATACCTGAGGAGCGGGACAGCAGTAATGGATGTGTACTTCTGACTAACAGGTCCTGAAGCATGTGACTGCTGGGGGCGTGGCCTCAGCTCCAGAGATCTAAGAACTGAAGGAAAACTCCTAGCAGGGTAACGACGAGATAAAGTTACCAAGGGGCAAAGGCAGGGACGAAAACCAGGACAGGCCGAGATCAGAGCACAAGATAGCACGACAGTACCAAAGGGTTAGACAGAACGAATAGTCAGGACGTAGCAATAGATCAGTAAACCAGAGCGGGCAATAGACAGTACAATAGGGACAAAACTGTAACGAGTATCGATAGCCAAGCCAGGAGGTCAGAACCGGAGAAGACAATATTAGCAAAACGTGAGACAGAGAGCAGAGTGAGCAAACAGACCGGGTCATACACGGGAGTCAAACAAGCAAAGCAGTATACACACAAACCAGGGGGGTCAGGCACACAGTCAAAACGAAAGTATAGCTGACAGAGAATCTACCTCTGGACTGGGTATAAATACCCTCCCAGATCCAAAGGGAGGCCAGCAAAAGTTAACCCTGAGTGGACAGGACATTAACCATGTCCTATACTATGCCAGGAGGCCAGCAAAAGTTAACCCAGTATGGACAGGACATTAACCATGTCCTATACCATGACAGTACCCCCCCTTAACGGGGGGCCACTGGACCCCCAGGCCTCTCAGGATATCTGGCATGAAAAGTCTGTACCAGTCGATCGGCATGTACCGAACTGGCTAGAACCCATGACTGATCTTCAATGGAGTATCCCTTCCAATGAATAAGGTACTGAAGTCTCCGGCGCGCCCACCGCGAATCAATGATGCGCCCTACCTCATACTCCAGTTGACCCTCTACCAACACTGGTGGAACCACGGATGAGGGATCTTCTCTAACCGTCCCCACAGGTTTTAATAGGGACCTGTGGAAGACGTTAGATATTTTGAAGGAGGTGGGCAACTGAAGCCTGTACGCCACTGGATTGATCACCTCTACAATCTTGTATGGGCCAATAAATTTGGGGCCCAGCTTCATAGAGGGTATCTTAAGTTTGATGTTACGGGTGGACAACCAGACCTTTTCCCCACTGTCAACGCAGGACCCAACCCCCGCCTCCTGTCCGCAAAATGCTTGTACTTCTTCTGGGCTTTGGAGATGTTCCCTGCACCTCCCTCCAAAGGTTTTTTAACTGTTGAACCATCCCTCGGCATCAGGACAACCAGAATCCATTCGGGAAAATTCCCCAAACTGCGGAACAAACCCATAATTGACCTGAAAAGGAGACTTTCCGGTAGACTGATTGATATGACAGTTGAACGCAAATTCTGCCATGGGTAAAACCTCACACCAATCTTCCTGTCTAGAGGAGGCCAGGCATCTCAGAATCTGCTCCAACGACTGATTGGTGCGTTCAGTCTGTCCGTTGGATTCCGGGTGATAGGCAGAGGAGAATGATAAAGTGACCCCAACTTCTTACAAAACGCTCTCCAAAACCTGGCCACAAACTGCACACCCCTGTCCGACACCACATTCACAGGCACTCCATGCAACCGAACTATGTGCTGTATAAACAAGCGGGCCAAGGTTTCAGCAGACGGCAACGCGGGTAACGGCACAAAGTGGGCTTGCTTAGAAAATCTATCAACCACTACCCATACCACTGAATTGCCCTTGGATGAGGGAAGATTAGTGATAAAGTCCATGGACAGGTGTGTCCATGGTTTATCCGGAATTGGTAAAGGCACCAATTCCCCGGCCGGCCGGACCTGAGAGCTTTTAGAGCGAGCGCACACCCCACAAGTATTAACAAAATTTCTTATATCAGTACCCATAGAGGGCCACCAAAAACCTCTAGCCACTGCCCCCCGGGTAGCTGCAATACCAGGGTGTGCACTTAACACAGAATCATGAAATTCTTGCAGAAGTGTGAGACGGAGCTGTTCGGGTACGAACAATTTACCTGGGGGTTTATTCCTGGGAGCTTGTGCTTGTGCTTCCAGAATCTCTCTCTGTAACTCAGAGGAGACTTCGGCTACAACCACTCCCGGTTGAAGAATGGAGGAAGGAGGTTCTGGAGGGGACACAGAATCAAAACTTCGGGATAAGGCATCTGCCTTTACAATATTTAGACCCTGGTCGGAATGTGATGGTAAAATGAAAGCGAGAAAAAAAAAAGTGCCCGCCGAGCCTGTCTGGGGGTCAATCTCTTAGCGGACTCGATATAGGCCAGGTTCTTATGATCAGTGATGACCGTAATGGGATGAGCGGCCCCCTCCAAAAAATGCCTCCATTCTTCGAAGGCCAATTTGACCGCTAATAATTCCCTGTTGCCGACATCATAGTTTCTCTCTGCCGAAGAGAACTTTTTAGAGAAAAAGGCACAGGGTTTAAGATTAGTCAGGGTAGAGGGGCCCTGGGACAACACTGCCCCCACCCCCACTTCCGAAGCGTCGACCTCCACG
Organism: Oophaga sylvatica; assembly: GCA_033576555.1. Lineage (NCBI taxonomy): Eukaryota > Metazoa > Chordata > Amphibia > Anura > Dendrobatidae > Oophaga > Oophaga sylvatica. The sequence continues at coordinate 404,123,351 of JARQOD010000002.1, forward strand.
ATAAAAGGTCTTGACGAATCGGGTTGTACCAACACAGGGGCTGAAGTAAAGCATTTCTTCAATGTAAGGAAGGAATTTTTTGCGGCCACGGACCAATTTTTTACCTCTGCCCCCTTAAGAGTGAGGTCCGTCAAAGGTTTCACTACCTGTGAAAACCCTTTAATGAACTTCCTATAATAGTTAGCGAAGCCCAAAAATTGTTGCAACCCCTTCAGATCATGAGGCTGCACCCAATCTGTAATGGCCTGAACCTTCCCTGGATCCATGCGGAATCCCTCCCCGGATACAATTACACCCAGAAAAGAAAGTTCTTGCATAAAAAATGAACACTTCTCCAGCTTAGCATACAAATGGTCCTCCCGGAGTCTCATAAGAACCGCACGTAAATGATATAAGTGTGACTGACTGTCTTCTGAGTATATCAAAATGTCATCCAGGTAAATGACTACATAACGTCCAATTAAATCAAAAAAACAACATTGATGAAGTTCTGAAAAACACAGGGGCATTAGTGAGACCGAAGGGCATAACCAGGTTTTCAAATAGCCCCTCAGTTGTCAGGAATGCTGTTTTCCATTCGTCCCCTCCCGGATCCTTATAAGGTTATAAGCCCCTCGTAGATCGAGCTTAGAAAACCATTTAGCCCCCGTGAGTTGGTTGCATAGATCGGGAATCAATGGGAGAGGGTACGTGTTCTTAACGGTAATTTTGTTCAGTTCCCGAAAGTCGAGACACGGTCGCAACCCACCATCTTTTTTCTTTACAAAGAAAAATCCCGCTGCCATGGGTGACACCGAGGGCCGAATATGCCCTTTGCAAAGGCTTTCTTTGATGTACTCTTTCATGGCTTGGCGCTCAGGCCCGGACAAATTAAACAAAGAGCCTTGGGTAATTTGGCTCCAGGTAACAAATCAATGGCGCAATCATACGGTCTATGTGGTTGGAGCGCCTCAGCCTCACTTTCGGAAAATACGTCTTCAAAGTCTTTCAGGTACTCCGGAATACCTCCAGACTGACAGACGACACAGATACAGATTTTATCGGCTTGACAAGAGAAACGGAATTACAACAAAGACCATTATTATTACATCCCCATCTGATGATCTCCCCTTTTGCCCAATCAATGAGAGGATTGTGGCGTTGCAGCCAGGGCATCCCCAATACCAGTCCTGCAAGCAGATTATTCAGAATAAAGCAACTTAATTTTTCCACGTGAGTGGAACCCACTTTCATAGAAAAAATTTCAGACATAAAACAAATTCCATCCCGGGCAAGAGGGGATGAATCCACAGCCACAATTTTAACAGGATCTTTCAACCTGACTGTCCCTATCTTATTAAGAGTCACCAATTGGGCATCAATCAGATTAATGGAGGAACCACAGTCAACAAAGGCGGTGGTCATAACAGAACCGCCAGCAAGTTCCAATTCAACCTGGAGCACCATTTTAGCAAGCGAAAAAAAATGTACCTGGGAGTCTGGGCAACCTCCACGATTGTCGCCAAGACTCAGTCGTTTTCCTGACGTTTTTACAGAAGAAGGGCAGGAAGGACAGTCCCGTTTCCAATGTCCAGAGGCTCCACAGTAAAAGCATAAACGGTTGTCTTTACGGTGTCTTCTCTCTCGTTCCTTTCCTGAGACAGCCTCCATCTCCATGGGCTCAGATGCGGGTGCAGTGTAACACAATTTGGGAGTACAAGGGAGTCTCTTGTTGCAACATTCCCCTAGCACGGAGTCTCCGGTCCATACGGACCGCCTGCATCATGGCGTCCTCCAGAGTATCGGGAGGAGGATGTAATGCCAGAGCGTCCTGCAGACGGTCAGATAAGCCCCTGCGGAACAACCCCCTCAGGGCGGCGTCATTCCAGGATACTTCGGCGGTCCAACGTCTGAACTCTGAGCAGAACCATTCAGCAGAGTTCCTCCCCTGTGTCACACTCATCACCATATCCTCAGCCAGACGCACTCTATCAGGCTCATCATAAATGTGCCCCAAAGCCTCAAAGAACAGGTTCACAGACATACGTTCAGGAGCAGAGGAAGAGAGAAAGCCCATGCTTGCGGAGCCCCCTTAATAAGGACATTACGATCCCCACCCTCTGCCTTTCATTTCCAGAGGTCCGGGGACGCAATTCAAAGAACAACTTGCATCCCTCCTTAAAAACCCTAAACAATTTTTTATCTCCAGAAAAATTGTCAGGTAATATTACTGGTGGGTCGGGGTCCACAAGAGATACATCATTGGGGCCCCCCTCATGGAACCCCGACGGACCAGACCCCATTAGAGCGTCTGCCACATCTCTCTGTACCTGTTGATGCGACTGAACCAGGGTTTGCTGCTCCATAGACAGCTTCTGCATAAGCTGGGAGAGCTCATTAACCTGTTCAGTGAGGGCCCGTACCGGATCCATAATGTGCTAACACCCCACCACCAGGGAAAGACTGTAATGATCAGCTATAATGTCAGGAACACCGCACTGCACATGCTCACTGAGCCAGTGCACGTGTCCTGAATGAAACAAACTGTGCTCGAGGATACCTGAGGAGCGGGACAGCAGTAATGGATGATGTGTACTCAGACTAACAGGTCCTGAAGCACGTGACTGCTGGGGACGTGGCCTCAGCTCCAGAGATCCAAGAGCTGAAGGAAAACTCCTAGCAGGGTAACGACGAGATAAAGTTACCAAGGGGCAAAGGCAGGGACGAAAACCAGGACAGGCCGAGATCAGAGCACAAGATAGCACGACAGTACCAAAGGGTTAGACAGAACGAATAGTCAGGACGTAGCAATAGATCAGTAAACCAGAGCGGGCAATAGACAGTACAATAGGGACAAAACTGTAACGGAGTATCGATAGCCAAGCCAGGAGGTCAGAACCGGAGAAGACAAGATTAGCAAAACGTGAGACAGAGAGCAGAGTGAGCAAACAGACCGGGTCATACACGGGAGTCAAACAAGCAAAGCAGTATAACACAACAGGGACAGGAGTAAGGGTCAGGCACAAAACCCCAGTCCAAAAGGCCGAAAGTTATGAAATAACCATGTCCTATACTATGCCAGGAGGCCAGCAAAAGTTAACCCAGTATGGACAGGACATTAACCATGTCCTATACCATGACAGGTCTGTCAGAGAATGTAAAAGATGTTATGGTGGGTTTCCCTGCTGCCTCTGGTCTCAATGATTCTATGTCATTGGCGATTCAAATTGACAGACTTTGCGTGAGCGTAGAGGTACGCGTGAAAGGTGTTGCCTTGTGAACCAGCTTCTGAACCCATGCAGTGTGACAGAGTGGCTTCTGGGGCACAGCGTCATGAGTTTCAAAAACGCAATGGGTTATGTTTCTACTGTGGTGATGCCTCTCATGCTATTTCAGTCTGCCCTAAGCGGGGAAGACGTTTTGCACGCTCTGTTGTCTTGGGGTAGTGTTCAGACTAAATTTCTGTTGACTGTTACCCTGATTTGCTCCCTGTCCACATTTTCTGCTCAGGCTTTTGTTGATTCAGGAGCACTATTAACTGATGGATTTTGATTTTGCTAAACGTTGTGGGCTTCCCTTGATACCCTACGGAAGTCTATTCCCCTACTGGGGATTGATTCTACCCCTTTGGCTGAGAATAAACCCCAGTTCTCTACTCAGGTGATAATGAGGGTTGAACCTGATCATCAGGAGAGTTGCAAATTTTTGGTGCTGTATAATCTGCATGACATTATTGTACTAGGTTTCCCTTGGTTGCAGTCTCATAATCCTGTTTTGGATTGGAAATCTGTGTCTGTAACCAGTTGGGGCTGCCAAATGTGTTAATGCCAACACTCCTGTTTTTCTGCCTCTCCCCAGGCTCAAGATGGGCCTGACTTTTTGACTGATTTTTCTGATGTGTTTAGCGAAAGTAAATCTGCATCCTTGCCCCCCATAGGAGCTATGCGGTCTTATATCAAGGAGTCATTGGAGAAGGGTCCATATCAGGCCATCCTCTTCACCCTTGGGTGCCGGTTTTTTTCTTTGTGGCCAAAAAGGATGGTTCATTAAGGCCGTGTATGATTATCGTCTCTTGAACAATATCACTGTGAAATATCAATATCCGTTACCCTTGATTTCTGACCTGTTTTCCAGGGTGAAAAGTGCTACTTGGTTTACCAAGCTTGACCTCAGGGGGCGTATAACCTTATTCCATTAAGCACGGGGATGAATGGAAGACGGCGTTTAATACCCCAGAGGGGCATTTTGAGTACCTAGTGATGCCCTTTAGGCTCACTAATGCTCCTTCCGTCTTCCAGTCCTTCATGAATGACATTTTCAGGGATTTTGTGGATAAATTTCTGATTGTTTATATGGATGATATCTTGATTTTTTCCAATGACTGGGACTCTCATGTGAAACATGTTCGGACTGTGTTCCAGATTTTGAGAGAGAATGCTCTGTATGTGAAGGATCAAAGTGTCTTTTTTGGCGTACAGAGGATCTCATTTCTGGGATTCATTTTGTCTCTTGTTTTGAATGG
>JARQOD010000002.1:404127951-404563824 GCA_033576555.1 Oophaga sylvatica
CCAAAAAATTGTTAGACATGTAAACATTTTTTATTACATGGGGTGGTTAATATTTACCTTCTGGTCACCATCGTTGACGGAGAACGACAGGGCGTGCGCATACTTATACTTGCTCCTGCGTCCTCCAGATCCACTCGGGGCCCGCATCTCTTTGTTGAACTCCTTCTTGAAGCGATCCCTGATAGACCGCCACGCTTGACAATTCTCTCACCTGAAAAGTGAAAGCACAAATTGGTTAGTATACAACATCAGTGTTTCTCAAACTCCAGTCCTCACAGCCCCCACGGGTCATCTTTTCAGGATTTCCATAGTCTTGCACAGGTGAGAGAATTCCTGATGCCTTGATGATACTTACACCATCTGCGCAATACAAAGGAAATCCTTAAAACATCACTTCTGGGGCCACGAGGACTGGAGTTTGGGAAACACTGCTTTACATCCAGCAACATAACTTAACTGTGTATACTTACGCGCTTGAATCTGGGCCCGAGCATCGAAGTCCTCCCAGTGGTCCACTAGTTGTGCACATATTTCCTCCCAGAGCCGACGGGTCACAATTATATCAGCATGGCGGCGGTCCCCCATGTTCCACAGTGGCTTCCGCTCTCGTATCAGATCGATGAGGAGGTCGACATCCAGCCCGGCCTCTTCACCGTCCGAGTCAGGAGCACGCTGTGAAGTCTGTTAACCCCTTAGTGACAGAGCCAATTTGCAGCTTAATGACCGGGCCAATTTTTACAATTCTGACCACTGTCACTTTATGAGGTTATAACTCTGGAACGCTTTAACGAATCCAGCTGATTCTGAGATTGTTTTTTCGTGACATATTGTACTTCACGTTAGTGGTAAACAATTTTTTATATGACTTGCTTTTATTTATGAAAAAGACGGAAATATGGCGAAAATTTTGAAAATTTAGCAATTTTCAAACTTTAAATTTTTATGCCCTTAAATCAGAGAGATACAGTACAGACCAAAAGTTTGGACACACCTTCTCATTCAAAGATTTTTCTGTATTTTCATGACTATGAAAATTGTAGAATCACACTGAAAGCATCAAAACTATGAAACAACACATGTGGAATTATTCATTACACTTTACAAAAAAGTGTGAAACAACTGAAAATATGTCTTATATTCTAGGTTCTTTAAAGTAGCCACCTTTTTGCTTTGATTACTGCTTTGCACACAGAAAAGGTGAACTGCTGGACTCTACATGCCTAGTTCCCACCGTGAAGCATGGAGGAGGTGGCGTGATGGTGTGGGGGTGCTTTGCTGGTGACACTGTTGGGGATTTATTCAAAATTAAAGCGGTGAGCGGTCCAGCTCACCCCAAACCATCTCGATTGGGTTCAGGTCTGGTGACTGTGGAGGCCAGGTCATCTGGCGTAGCACCCCAACACTCTCCTTCTTGGTCAAATAGCCCTTACACAGTCTGGAGGTGTGTTTGGGGTCATTGTCCTGTTGAAAAATAAATGATGGTCCAACTAAACGCAAACCGGATGGAAGAGCATGCTGCTGTAAGATGCTGTAGTAGCCATTCTGGTTCACTATGCCTTCAATTTTGAATAAATCCCCAACAGTGTCACCAGCAAAGCACCCCCACACCATCACACCACCTCCTCCATGCTTCACGGTGGGAAGCAGGCATGTAGAATCCATCCGTTCACCTTTTCTGCGTGCAAAGCAGTAATCAAAGCAAAAGGTGGCTACTTTGAAGAACCTAGGATATAAGACATATTTTCAGCTGTTTTACACTTTTTTGTAAAGTGTATAATTCCACATGTGTTAATTCATATTTTTGATGTCTTCAGTGTGATTCTACAATTTTCATAGCCATGAAAATACAGAAAAATCTTTGAATGAGAAGGTGTGTCCAAACTTTTGGTCTGTACTGTATGTCACACAAATTTCTTAAAAATAACATTTCCCACATGTCTACTTTACATCAGCACAATTTTGGGAACAAAATTTTTTTTGTTACGAAGTTATAAGGGTTAAAGGTTGACCAGCGATTTCTCATTTTTACAACACCATTTTTTTTTTAGGGACCACATCACATTTGAAGTCACTTTGAGGGGTCTATATGATAGAAAATACCCAAAAGTGACACCATTCTAAAAACTGCACCCCTCAAGGTACTCAAAACCACATTCAAGAAGTTTATTAACCCTTTTTGTGCTTCACAGGATCTGAAGCAATGTGGAAGGAAAAAATTAACATTTAACTTTTTTGCAAAAACTTTACTTCGGAACCAATTTTTTTTATTTTCACAAGTGTTAAAAGAAAAAATGAACCACAAAATTTGTTGTGCAATTTCTCCTGAATACGTCGATACCCCATATGTGGGGGTAAACCACTTTTTGGGCGCACGGCAGAGGTCGCAAGGGAAGGAGCGCCGTTTGACTTTTTCAATGCAGAATTGGCTGGACGCCATGTCGCGTTTAAAGAGCCCCTGATGGAAACTAGACCCCTTAAGGAACTTATCTAAATGTGTGGTGAGCACTTTGAACCTCCAAGTGCTTCACAGAAGTTTATAATGTAGAGCCGCGAAAATAAAAAATCATATTTTTTCCACAAAAAAGATCTTTTCACCCCAATTTTTATTTTCCCAAGGGTAACAAGACCCCAAAAGTTTTTGTGCAATTTGTCCTGAGCATGCTGATACCCCATATGTGGGGGTAAACCAATCAAAAATGATTCTTTAGCCCGCTATTTTTTTATTTTCCCAAGGGTAACAGGAGAAATTGGACCCCAAAAGTTGTTGTGCAATTTTTCCTGAGTACGCTGATACCCCATATGTGAGCTGGAACCACTGTTTTGGCGCATGGGAGAGCTTGGAAGGGAACGAGCGCCATTTTGTAATGCAGACTTTGATGGAATGTTCTGCGGGTGTCATGTTGTGTTTGCAGAGCCCTTGATGTGCCTAAACAGTAGAAATCTCCTGCAAGTGACACCATTTTGGAAGCTAGACCCCCCAAGAAGCTTATCTAGATGTGTGGTGAGCACTTTGAACCCCTAAGTGCTTCACAGAAATTTATAAACGCAGAGCCGTGAAAATAAAAGACGGATTTTGGTAAGAACTTACCTGTAAAATCCTTTTCAGCGAAGAAGGAAGGGAGACACACCATAACTAGTGGGTAGGCGGAGCCCCAGATAGGATCAATACCTCAGATTAGAAAGCGTGTTGACCGGCCCCTACAGCTCGGGCTCCTCCTACTCAGCTCTTCAGTCGTACCAAAGCTTAAGGAAGAACAATATCACCAGTGAAGCAACATAACCCCTTCTGAAGGACTTCAGAGAAAAATACAAAAGTACAGGTTATGCATGCATTTGGCAAAGAAAAACCACACAGTCCCAGGTACTACTCACTGAACCTGACTACTGCGATAAGCTGGCAATGCTGGAACAGAGCCGTAGTGCGTCGACCTCAGCTCAGAAAATCGCTATCAGAGAAGGGCCACGCTGCTTCTGTAAATATAACAACACACTTCTGCCATGGGAGGGATGTGTGTCTCCCTTCCTTCTTCGCTGAAAAGGATTTTACAGGTAAGTTCTTACCAAAATCCATCTTTCAGCTGCAGATGAAGGAAGGGAGACACACCATAACTAGTGGGACGTCCCAAAGCAGTCCAAAAATTAGGGTGGGAAAAAAACCAAAAGAGGCAGAAACCCAACAACCTAGATAAATGCGCAACAGGCGCCACATACAAGATAACTTAAAACTTAGATTACCGCTGCCTGCAGGACCCTACATCCTAAGGCCGCATCAGCGGAAGCACTGACGTCCACCTTATAAAACTTTGTAAATGTGTGGACGGAACGCCAGGTCGCCGCTCGGCAGAGCTGAGCTGCCGAAGCCCCTTGATGAAATGCCCACGATGAAGCCACAGCCCTCGTGGAGTGAGCTCGAACCTTAATCGGGCAAGGTTCGCCTTTAAGACGGTAAGCCTCCAAAATGGCTGACCGAATCCAACGAGCTATAGAGTCCTTGGAAGCTCGTTGACCACGTCTACGACCTGCTGGAATCACAAACAGAGAATCTGACTTCCTAAAACCTTGAGTAACAGACAGATAGAACTTCAAGGCCCGCACTAAATCCAATTTGTGCAAATCTCGTTCCTTTGCATTCCTCGGGCCCGGACAAATTGAGGGCAACACAATATCCTGGTTAACATGAAACTGCGACACCACCTTAGGTAGAAAGTCGCCCCGTGTGCGAAGCACTACTCGATCCGGGTAAAACTCCAGGAAAGGCGGCGAGCAAGAAAGAGCTGCCAACTCAGAAACCCTTCTTAAATAGGTTACCGCCACTAAGAATGCAACCTTCCAAGAAAGTAACGAAAGGCTAGTAGAACCCATAGGCTCAAAGGGCACATGCTGAAGAGCCTCCAAGACAAGGTTGAGTCTCCAAGGAGACACAGGTGCCTTCCGCGGTGGAAACTGACGGGTTACTCCTTGAAAAAAAGAACGCACGTCCCTACGCGAGGCGATAGCCTTCCGAAAAAGCACGGACAAAGCAGAAACCTGACCATTCAGAGTGCTAACTGCTAAACCTTTGTCCAACCCGTACTGTAGAAAAGCCAACAGATTGGGAATGAAAAAAATCCTCGGATTCCTTGAGGAACCCAAACACCACGAAAAGAAGGCTTCCCAAGTTCTGTGATAAATCTTAGTAGTGGCCGGACCTCTAGCAGCTCGCAGAGTGGCAATGACTGCAGCTGAGAAACCTCTACGGGTCAATATTTCGGTCTCAAGAGCCACGCCGTCAAATGTAGAGACTTCAAGTCCGGATGACGAACGGGCCCCTGGGATAACAGGTCCGGGCGAAGAGGAAGTGGAAATGGCGGAGCCGCCAAGAGCGACACCAGTGTCGAGAACCACGTCCTCCTTGGCCAATCCGGGGCTATCAGCATAGCCGGAATTCTCTCCAGTCTGATCCGACGCAGCACCAGAGGAAGTAAGGAAATTGGCGGAAACACATAGACCAGTTCGAAATGGTCCCACGGAGCTACCAGAGCATCCACCGCCACAGCCTTCGGGTCCTTGTACCTGGATATGAAGGTTGGTAGCTTGGCATTGAACCTGGATGCCATCAAATCCACTTGGGGGGTTCCCCAACGGGAGCACAGTAGTGCAAACATTTCCGGATGGAGACTCAATTCTCCAGGATCCATCTTCTCGCGACTGAGGAAGTCCGCCGTGGTATTGTGGACTCCTGGAATGTGGATCGCAGAGATGGCTGAAACCCTGGTCTCGGCCCATAGCAGGATCCGAGACACCTCCATCATGAGCCTGGAACTCCTCGTCCCGCCTTGGTGATTGATATACGCGACCGCCGTCGCGTTGTCTGTCTGCACTCGGACTGGCAGACCGCTCAAAGGGACCGTCCAGTGTTGGAGGCAAAGAAAAATTGCCCTCAATTCCAAGATATTGATCGGTAGAATAGACTCTTCCGATGACCATACTCCCTGGATCCAAAGGTCGTTCCAGACACCCCCCCAGCCCGTCAGGCTGGCATCGGTGGTTATGACCGACCACTTCGGAGGGAGGAAAGATTTCCCCAGGGATAACGCTTCTGGACGTAACCACCATTCTAGGGATTCCCGTACCCTGTGAGAGATGATGACGCTGCAATCCAGCGAAGCCTGCGATCGATCCCAACGACTCAGAATGAGCCTCTGGAGGGCCCTGGAATGAAACTGGGCAAACGGAAGTGCCTCCATGGACGCCACCATCAAACCCAGGAGGCACATACACTTCCGAAGGGACATTGCTGTCGAAGACTTCATAGTCTGTACATGTCGAAGTAGACATGTCCGCTTGTCTGGGGGTAGGGACACCACTGCCCGTACCGTGTCGAAATGCATCCCTAAAAACAGGATTGACTGAGACGGCTCCAGAGACGACTTCTCCCAATTGACCAGCCACCCGAAATCCTCCAGGAGCTGAAGGGATAGGTTGCGAGCCATCACCACCTCCTCCTTTGAGGATGCCACAATCAAAAGATCGTCCATGTAGGGAAAAATCGCAACCCCCTGTCTTCGAAGAATTGCCATGAGAGGCGCCAGAATTTTTGTAAAAACTCTGGGCGCCGAGGCCAAGCCGAATGGCAGAGCCACAAACTGGTAATGGTCCTGGCCTATGGCAAAACGAAGGAAGCGCTGATGAGTCCTTCCGACGGGAACATGCAAATAAGCGTCGCGAATGTCGATTGACACCAAAAAATCGTTCTGCGACAGGGCCGCCACCACGGAGCGAAGTGACTCCATGCAGAATTTTTGGGTGTGGACATGCCGATTCAATCTTTTGAGATCCAGAATAGGACGAAATTTGTCCTCCTTTTTGGGAACCACAAAAAGATTGGAATAAAATCCTCTTCCTCGGTCCTCCGGCGGTACTGGTATTACCACACCCTTCTGCAGAAGGGAGTCGACCTCTCGCAGCAGAGCGGTAATTAACTCGGGCTCCGACGGTGTGCGAGACTGGTAAAACCTGTCCGGAGGTCGAGACGAAAACTCTATGAAATAGCCTGCCGACACTACCCGCGTTACCCAGGTGTCCGGAACGCGGAAAACCCAAGTCACTTTGAATTGGAGCAGGCGACCCCCCACTCGAGAGCCCTCGAATGGAAACCTGGCGTCAGTCCGCCTTGGCGGGCTTCTTGTCAGTCTCCCGCTTGTCTTGACGGAAACTTGATTTCCAGGGAGTACGGGATTTCTGAGTGAACTTTTTTCCCGAAAAAGAGGGACGACCCGATCCCCAAGAGGACTGACCGAATCGTCCCTTGGAACGAAAGGATCGCCGGCCACCACCGGCACCAGTCCTGCCAGGCGCAGAAGCCGTAGCCCTTCGCTGTGGTAAGGCTGCTTCTTTCGTCTTTGCCTTGGCAATCAGCTCTGAAAGATCAGATCCAAAAAGCTGACTACCCTTGTAGGCTAGAGACAGCAAACCTTGTTTTGACACTGCGTCCCCAGTCCACTGTCTAAGCCACAGTGCTCTTCTGACTGTGACCGCCGAAGCTTGCGCCCTGGACAACAGAGATGCAGTATCCAGACCTGCATCATAGCTATAAGAAACTGCAGTCTCCAATAAACCGAGAAGTCCATCTATCTCGGATAACGGAGATCCATTTTGCAACGCCGTTCGTATACGGTCCAACCAGCACAGGGAAGCCCTACAAGCACACATGGATCCTAGGACCGCTTTGAATCCATGACCCGAGGCCTCGTAGTTGGATTTCGCTGCCATCTCCGTTTTTCTGTCTAACGGTTCCTGCAGACTTGCCTTCCCTTTAACAGGGAGCAATGAGGATTTACTAAGCTGGGATAAAGGAACATCCACTTCAGGAGAAGAAATTCAATTATCCGTCAACTCCGTAGAACACGGATATAGTGCGTCAAAAAAACGTGTTCCTTGAAAACGTTTTATCTGGACACAGGCGTTCCTTCTCCACTACTTCATTAAGCTCATCTAGAGCTGGCAATGTCGCTCGTGACTGATGGTACTCTTGGTACATTCGAGGTGACTTACCAGGACGTGTAGTTACCTCCTCCGGCAACTGTAACGCCTCCCTCATGGCTTCAATAAAAGCCTCTGTTCGGTCTAAAGAGACAGAATGTCCCTGCCGATCCTTATCTGAACCGGATAACTCCCCATCTGAATTTGAAGGGGAACCCTGACCGCATTCCATATCAGAGAGGTCTGATTCGCTACGTGGAAATGATGAAACCGGCCTGTGTCGCTTCCTTCCATGAGAGGATCTAGCTGACACCCAATGACCTAAAAGGTCAGAAAGGCCATCAACAAAGCGAGCGATGGCATCCAATTTGGCATCACTGTGACCTCCAATTGCTGCGCTTGACGTCGAGGCCTGTGTATCAGACTCGCGTGACTGATTCTGAAACAGATTTGGCACACGGTCCGCACCTTCTGGACCCTGTTCCGACATGCCCTTACACAGTATAAGGCAGGTCAAAGCCTGTCAGCAATTATGAAAAAAAGTGTGGCTTCTCAAGCGAACGCAGCAAGCACGCTGAAGGGTTAAAGCCCTTAGTGAGAGAGCTACCCCAGCTGTATCAGCTGAATATTCAGCAATATAATTAACTCTTACAAGTTCTGACCCCAAACTGGGATAGAACCTGTGCGGCTGTTGAAAAGGTTAACCCTTTAAAAGGGGTTAATATCGCCGACTCCACACTACTCCCTTATTAATAGAAGGGGTGTGCGAGTCCCATTGCAAAATAAGGTCTCTATATAAGACCGCAGCTGCAAGATAACGCTATCTGTATTTTCTCTACAGATAGGTTCTGCGCTGTGGGGGTGAGAGCGTTATCACTGACCCAGCTGGTCGCGGTGATGTAAATGTGATACGGGAGGAACGGAGCAGGAAGGAGCCCGTGGAGCCTTTTTGTAATGGCCGCCGCGCTGAGAGGAATCTGAAGAGAAGCGCCTAATCGCACGCTTCTGTGACAGAAAAGCCCGGGAGCGTGAAGCCACGCCCCCCGCCGGCTCAAAAAAAAGAGCGCGGACTCCTTCGCTCTCTGCTCCCCCCTGTCCTGCAGGCGTCTGCCTGCGGACAGAATACAGTCACCAAACATGTATTTCACAAGTAACAGCGGCTGCCGCAACAGCCGCTGAAAGCACTCACACACACTTTAATAAAAATGTGAGGTAAAAATGTGAGGTACTCATCAGCCGAGCGCCACAGGGACCCCCAGAGGTTTCTGGCGCTATGCCCATGCTTCCCACCAGGGCGGGGGACGCAGTGACCCCTGTGCGCGGTTTGCGCCCCCGCCAGGGAAGCCATCCTCATCCCCCCGGGCCGGCAGGGTTCTGCAGGGACCACCATTAGGGTAATACAGATCCGCCAAGGGAGAGGTTGGGGTCCAGCAGCGCTGAGACCCCTGAGACCTCTAGACCACTCTGGTGATCCAAGTCTCTTGTCCGATAAAAAATAATAAAATCTTCTGAGGAGCTGCTTCCAGCAGCGACCGTCCTCTGAGACCTCAAATTTTAGACTGAAGAGCTGAGTAGGAGGAGCCCGAGCTGGAGGGGCCGGTCAACACGCTTTCTAATCTGAGGTATTGATCCTATCTGGGGCTCCGCCTACCCACTAGTTATGGTGTGTCTCCCTTCCTTCATCTGCAGCTGAAAAAATCATTTTTTTTCCTCAAAAATTATTTTTTTAGCCAGCTATTTTTTATTTTCCCAAGGGTAACAGGAGAAATTAGAACCCCAAAATTGGTGTGCAATTTGTACTGAGTGCGCTGATACCCCATATGTTGAGGTAAACCACTGTTTGGGGCACGGCAGGGCTCGGAAGGGAGGGAGCGCCATTTGACTTTTTGAACACCACGTCGTGTTTGGAGACCCTCTGATGTGCCTAAATAGTGGAAACCCCTCAATTCTAGCTCCAACACTAACCCCAACACACCCCTAACCCTAATCCCAACCCTAACCCTAATCCTAACCTAAATCCCAACCCTAATCGCAACCCTAATTCCAACCCTAATTGTAACCCTAACCCTAATTCCAACCCTAACCCTAATTATAACCCTAACCCTAAGAGTAGGTTCATATTGCGTTTTACCAGCCCGTTGAACACATAGCGTTGACGGGCTGGTAACGGTATAGCATAACGCGATCGCATTATGTTATACCCGCTAGAGCAGAGGAATTAGCAGATGATTCATCTGCGCTAGCAGTGACTGAGCCCAGACGCTGCAGGCCACGTCTGAGGCTCCGTCACTGGATGACGGCACGTCGCAAATGCATGCCGCTTTACGGCATGCGTCGTGATGCGCCCTCAAATGGGGGTGAATGGCAGCGTTAATGGACTGCGTTACACTGCGTTATACCGCGGTGTAACGCAGTCTGTCTAACGGACTGCCATAACGCAGTATGAACCCAGCCATAACCCTAACCCTAATGGAAAAATGAAAATAAATAAAATTTCTTTATTTTATTATATGTCCCTAACTAAGGGGGTGATAAAGGGGGGGGGTTTATGTACTGTTTTTTTTTATTTTGAACACTGTGATAGTTTATCACAGTGATCAAAATGTACTTTCAGAGAATGAATGAGTGCGCCCGCCATTTTTTTTTACAGGATGAAGAGGCCGGGACCTGCCGGAGGACAGGGGGACATGGGGGACACCTGGAGGTACCGGGGGGGGTGATCGGGGGATCAGGGGACCCTATTTCTCTCCCCTCTGATGTGCGATCACATCAGAGGGGAGAGAAAATACATGCAGGATCGGTGCTTTGGTTTTCTTTTGCGATCGCCATTATATGGCGATCGCAAAAGAGAGGGGACTGTGGGGGACCCTTATTATGTACTCTGGAGTCTCGGCTACCCCTGGTAGTCGAGACCCCGGAGAAAATCCGACTCTGGGGGGCACTATAGACTTTCTCCACAGAACCGTTAATTAACGGCGCTGTGGTTTAAGTACCCTTAACTACAGCCGTTAAAAGGCGTATCGGCGGTCGTTAAGGGGTTAAAAAAGAAAAACATTAGACTCAAAACAACAACAAAAAGTAGAATAAGAAAAAATAAAAAAAACAATAAAAAAAAAAAAAAGGTACTTACCCGATGGAGACCACCCTGTAGCTGACGCAGACGACCCTGGGAGGCGCTTCAAGGACCTCTTGGCCGAGCACCAGATTCAGAAGACTATAATAAAAAAAAAAAAAAAATTATGTGCTGGATGTAGGCATATGTGTTGTGTGCAGTGTGATATCTGTAATGATCTCTTTCTATGTGTTGTCTGCAGCGTGATGTCTGTACTAAATTGTTTTCTTTGTGTCTATGTGTTGTGTGTAGTGTGATGTGTTTCTGTGATGCATGCAAGAAACTTACGAATTGCGAGCCCACTCCAGGTATCTCTCCATCCCTTCGTTCTTCTTCTGGGAGCACCTCTTCAGCTGCAGATTCCTGTTATACAAAAATTATTGATTAATATAGTTAGATATATACACATACACATTTACAGGGGGGGAATAGAAGAGCACTTATGTGACCATCAAAATAATACACCGGGCATCATTACTTTCTAGGGGTAAAATCTGGTCACTGTTTTCTAGGTAACTTGCACAGGGCATTAATATTTTCTAGGTTGCCATTTTACCATCTAGAGGACACAAATATGGGTGGACACAAAATGAAGCACTGCCATTGTGCCGATGCACTAGGACGACGTGCTCAGAGATGGCATATCAGAGATGGATTGTGAAATACCTAAATACATAAAAAAAAAAATTTTTTTACCTCTAAGCGCTGACGACGCGAGGGGGGGATCCCAGAAGAACACATGTTGTCCTGGCTCTGCGGCTGCTGGCTCCTGGACAGCTGGGTGTCTGCTGGCGTCTGCTGGACAGCTGGGCGGCTGCTGGACAGCTGATGGCTCCTGGGTGGCTGCTGGGCATCTGCTGGCTGCTGGACAGCTGCTGGCTTCTGGGCGGCTGCTGAACAGCTGGGCGGCTGCAGGCTTACTCCTCTGCGGCTGGCTGGCTGCATGGTAATGGCTGAGGGCCCCACTGGCATTGTTTAAATATGTTTCCTGGGTGCTGGCCAATTACTTCTGAGCATGCTCAGACGTCAAAACCGGATCCGGCCACTGGATCCTTCTTTTTTCCGGATCCGGCGCACATACACTTCCATTGTAGCAAAATGCTGGAAGTGCCAGATCCGTCGTTGTCCGGTTTTTCGCCGCAGACAAAAAACGTTACTGTAGCCGTTTTTCCTGAACGCCGGAATTAAAATTTTCAAGAACTGAAGAACCGCAAGGCCATGCGACACGATCTGGCGCTAATACAAGTCAGTGGGAAAAAAACTAAATCTACCGCCGGATCCGTTTTTTCAAAAAATAGCCGGATCGCGCCTGATGGAAAAAACCTGATGTGTGAAAGAAGCCTTAGCGAAGCCCATTCTTATTTACGCCATAAACTAAGCACCACTTGCACAGAGAGCGTTGACGCAGATTGTACATAATATAAGACTATAGGTGGTGTCTTTTCATTATGGGGTAATTCCTTGTTATATCCTGGAGGCTCTCCCCAATCCAGTTGTACTGGGTTTACCATGGTTTGTGAAACATAATACGATAGTGGATTGGTAATCCAGAGAAATTGTGAAGTGGGGAGCTTACTGCCATGATAACTGCTTAAATATTTCCCTTATTGCTGTATCTACGGGGACCTAACCTGTTTTTTAAGATGTATTTTCTGAGAAGGGGTGTCAGGATTTGCCCCCCCATCGTACATATGACTGTCCTATTAACCTGACTCCCGTAGCTAAACTACCCAAGTCCAGACTGTACAATCTACCTGGTCCTGAGAGACAAGCCATGAAAGATTTTATTTCTGAGAGTCTTGAGAAGGGACATATCAGACCTTCATCTTCACCCGTGGCGGCAGGGTTCTTTTTTGTGAAAAAGAAAGATGGCAGTCTCCTTCCCTGCTTAGATTTCGGGGAATTGAATCTAATTACTATCCGAGATCCATATCCTCTTCCTCTGATTCGAGATTTATTCAACCAGGTTATGGGAGCTAAGGTTTTCTCCAAGTTGGATTTAAGATGGGCCTATAACCAGGGAAGGGGATGAATGGAAGACTGCGTTCAATACCCCTGAGGGACATTTCGAGAGTCTGCAAATGCTCCGTCAATATTCCAGCATTTCATAAATTATATTTTCCATAATTTGGTGGGAAGGTTTGTGGTGGTCTATCTGTATGACATTTTGGTTTATTCACCTGATTTGGAAACACTTTGGGGGCATGTGAGACAGGTGCTTCAGATATTAAGGGATAACAAGCTTTATGCCAAACTAGAGAAATGTGTTTTCGCCCTCCAGGAGGGGCAGTTTGTGGGGTACCTGTTGTTATCTTTGGGTTTTCGGATGGATCCGGAAAAGGTTTGTGCTTACTTGATTGAGACCGTCCCAAGAACCCTAACCCCCTTAAGGACCAAGCCATTTTGTAGGTTAAGGACCAGGCCTATTTTTACAATTCTTACCACTGTCATTTTATGTGCTTATAACTCTGGAACGCTCCAACGGATCTTGGCGATTCTGAGATTATCTTCACGTGACATGTTGTACTTCATGTTAGTGGTAAAATTTCTTCGATAAAAATTGCGTTTGTTTATGAAAAAAACGGAAATATGGCAAAAATTTTGAAAATTTTGCAATTTTCAAACTTTTAATTTTTATGCCCTTAAATCAGAAAGATATGTCACAAAAAATAGTTAATAAATAACATTTCCCACATGTCTACTTTACATCAGCACAATTTTGGAACCAAAATTTTTTTTTAGTTAGGAAGTTATAAGTGTTAAAAGTTGACCAGCAATTTCACATTTTTACAACAAAATTTACAAAACCATTTTTTTTAGGGACCACCTCACATTTGAAGTCACTTTCAGGGGTCAATATGACAGAAAATACCCAAAAGTGACACTATTCTTAAAACTGCACCCCTCAAGGTGTTCAAAACCACATTCAAAAAGTTTATTAACCCTTTAGGCACTTCACAAGAATTGAAGCAATGTGGAAGGAAAAAATGAACATTTAACTTTTTTTCACCAAAATTTTTCTTTTGACACAATTTTTTTAATTTTGTCATGGGTATCTGGAGAAAATGAACCACAATATTTGTTGTAAAATTTCTCCTGAGTACTCCGATACCCCATGTGTGGAGGAAGACCAATCTTTAGGCGCATGGCAGTGCTCAGAAGGGGAGGAGCATCATTTGAGATTTTGATCAAATTGGCTGGAATCGAGAGCAGACACCATGTCACGTTTGGATAGCCCCTGATGCACCTAAACAGTGGAAACCCCCCATAAGTGACCCCATTTTGGAAACTAGACCCCCCCAAGGAACTTATCTAAATGTGTGGTGAGCACTTTGAACCCCAAAGGGCTTCACAGAATGTTATAACGTAGAGCCGTAAAATTAAAAAATCATATTTTTTCCACAAAAATGATATTTTCACCAATTTTTATTTTCCAAAGGATAACAGTACTCCAAAAGTTATTGTGCAATTTGTCCTGAGTACCTGATACCCCATATGTGGGGGTAAACCACTTTTGGGCGCATGGCAGAGCTCAGAAGGGAAGCAGCGCCATTTGACTTTTTTGGCTGGAATTGAGATTGGACGCCATGTCGCATTTGGAGAGTCCCTGATGTGCCTAAACAGTGGATGCCCCCCACAAGTGACCCCATTTTGGAAACTAGAACCCCCACGGAACTTATCTAGATGTGTGGTGAGCGCTTTGAACCCCCAAGGGCTTCACAGAAGGTTAGAACGAAGAGCCGTAAAATTAAAAAATCATAATTTTTCCACAAAAATGATCTTTTCACCCCCAATTTTTATTTTCCAAAGGGTAACAGGACCCCAAAAGTTATTGTGCAATTTGTCCTGAGTACGCTGATACCCCATATGTGGGGATAAACCACTATTTTGACGCATGGCAGAGCTCGGAAGGGAAGGAGCGCCGTTTTGAATGCAGACTTTGATGGAATGGTCTGCGGGTGTCATGTCGCGTTTGGAGATCCCCTGATATGCCTAAACAGTAAAAATCCCCCACAAGTGACCCCACTTTGGAAACTAGACCCCCCAAGGAACTTATCTAGATGTGTGATGAGCACTTTGAACCCCCAAGTGCTTCACAGAAGTTTATAACATAGAGCCGTGAAAATAAAAAAATCATATTTTTTTCCACAAAAATGATCTTTTTGCCCCACAATTTTTATAAGGGTAACAGGAGAAATAGGACCCCAAAAGTTGATGTGCAGTTTGTCCTGAGTATGCAGATACCCCATATGTGGGGGGGAACCACTGTAATTGCCTTACTGCGATCTTTTGGAGGCAGAATGAACAAATCCACAAAAGGTGAAGAATTGGTTTTATTTTTTTACGCCGTTCCTCATGCGGTATTAGTGATTAGGCGACTTTAATCTTCGGATTGGTGAGATTACAGCGATACCAATTTGCATCCTTTCTTCATGTTTAGCTTCTGTCACACACTAAAAGACGCTTTTTTTGGAAGAATGTTTTGTAAGAAATTTTTGCATCGCCGTATTTTGAGAGCTATAATTTTTCCATATTTTGGCAGACAGTCATGTGCGGGCTTATTTTTTGCGGGACGAGCTGACGTTTTTATTGGTACCATATTCAGGCACATAACCTTTTTTGATCGCCTCCTATTCTGATTTTTGTGGAAGCAGAATGAACAGGGCGCCTCTCCTGGCTGTCAGTGCAGAAAGCTCGGCCACCGCAGCGCTGAGCTCCTGCACTGATCGGGCAAGAGAGGCTGAAATTTCAGCCTCTTCTGCCCGATCGCTGCTGTTTGGTCAGTCAGATTGACTGACCAGTCACAGTGCTGTGGCTGCGGGGACCGACGGCATGGTCCCCGCACCACTTGCCGTGCCTGTCAGCTGTCATAGACAGCTGTCCGCACTGAACTACCAATGGGTGTTTACACGCAGTCGTAGTTCAAAGGAATGACGTGCACAGTCCGTCATGGTGCCAAAACTGACACCCGGCCATGACGGACTGTGCACGTCAATGGACAGTAAGGGGTTAAGGCATTACAGCGTTTTCTGTGTTTTACTAATTTTTACCGAAGTTTATTCAAAATTATTCAGTAATGGTGAAACCCCTTACTGACATGACAAAGGGAACTGATTTTTCTAAATGGTTGGATGCTGCTCAGCAGGCTTTTTCCTCCTTAAAGAGTTGTTTTTTGGACACTGCACCTATACTCAGTCAACCCGATGTTTCTCAACCTTTTGTCATAGAAGTGAATGCGTTGGAGGTGGGGGTTGGGGCTGTATTGTCCCAGGGTCCGTCCCCTGATAAATGGCATGCGTGCGCCTTCTTTTCCAAAAAATTATCCTTAGCTGAGAGAAATGATGGCTTGGTGTCACGTTACTGGCGATACTGGACTGGAGGTCAGTGGCCGGAGCAGAAGTGTGCAGATTACCGGACCGTGGAAAGGCTTCTGGAGGTGCCGTATATGGCGGTGGTAGATCACTATGTCGGCAGATGCCGGAGCCCGCCCGAGCACGGGCCGGCAGAGATCACACACAAGCACCAAGTCCGTTTAGGTGATAGAGTTCGAGGTAGGAACAGCAGGGTTTCCACAAGAGACAGGAAGATGCCAGCAGAACACCTTCCAGATCAGGAGCTCAGATACTTTTTTATTTTTTTTTTCTCCCTCAGATGGGAAGTTCCACAGTCAGATAACCAAAACTATAAGGAACTCGACTCCCAAACAGCGTGTACACTTACATAATGCAGCAGCTGTTCCATCATCATCGGAAAACCAACTTTATTTACAAGCACAAAAAAAAACACAAAACTAAGACACATTAACAAGGTGTTTCCACTTTTTAACTTTCCAAATTCCCTCTGCATCCTCCTCCCCCCTCTTTCTCTTATCACACACAAAACAAAAATACAATTTTCCCAAAACAATTTTTAAACAATTTTTAACCTCAATCTCCTTCCTCTTAAACACATACACGTTCCTCACATCCCACAACACCTCTTTCATACATGCAAGCATCAACCACAACACTCTCTCCTTTTCTCCACACATACCAAACCCAAACATAAATAACTCAAACGTCAAAAAATTCACATCACACAACTCCTTACACAACGGGCCCAAACTTGAAATCACATTTCTAGCATACTGACAATTCCAAAACAAATGCACCACACTCTCTCTCCCACCACATCTCCTCCTCGGACACATCTCACTCCTCACTAAACCCCGGTTTCTCTGGAACTCTCTCACCGGTAACACCTCATGCAATGACTGCCACACAATCTCGCTCTGTCTATTTGTCATACCATCCAAACGTACCTTCTTCCATACCTTCTGCACATCACTTCCTCTCACCATATTGATACCACATTCCATCTCTCTACACTCAATCATCCTATATACCGCTTTCTTCTTCTCTAACAACCTCACATCCACATCACACAGTTCATACTTCACCAAAAATTTGTAAACCCACATATACCACACAGGCACCTCAAAAGCCACTGGGCACCTTAGATCCCTTTCCCGCCACTTCAAACGGAACAGAAAACTTCCAAACAAATACCTGCACATACATGCACACTTCCCATCCATCCTAATCACATCCAATACAAACACCATAATATTCACGCCAAAAAAAAACATTCAAATTGGGGAATCCCAGCCCCCCCTTATCCATTCTCTTCATCACAACCTCTCTCCTTGCACGCTCCATACTTGAACGCCAAAAAAATACAAACAAAACCCTATTTAATCTTCTAACACACATATAACCTGGTGGAAAAACCACCGCAACATGCAAAAAAATTGTAACACCACACTCTTAATAACTAAAATTTTACCAAAAAACGTCAGATCTCTCATCTTCCAAAAATTTAACTTGCGCTCCACTCTCTCTCTCACATCCACCCAACTTTCCTCTCCATCCAATTTCTCTGAAAATTTCACACCCAGCACCTTTATCGGTCCACTCACCACATTCACCCCAATATCATTGCTCAGAGTCCTCCCACCAAAAATCTTACATTCAGTCTTCTCCCAATTCACTTTAAACGCAGACGCTCCACAAAAAACGGATACCAACAACTTCACACGACGCACCGAACACTCTGAATCACACAATACACACACATCATCCATGTAGCCATTCACCTTCCACTCCCTCCCCCCCGCCCCCGGCACTTGCACACCCCGAATCACCTTATCTTTCCTCAACATACACAACAACGGCTCAATCGCGCAAATGAAAACGACAGGGGACAATGGGCACCCCTGCCGTACACCGGAAAACACATTCACTCTCCTCCCTACATTCCCATTCAACAAAACACAACTATAAATATTTTTATACAAACTTCTCACTCTCTCAACAAACTCAGCCGGAAAACCCATCTTCACCAACACTCTAAACAGAAAACCATGTGCCAACCTATCATACGCCTTCTCAAAATCCAAACTCAACACATACACCCCCTCTTACGGTTCAGTCCCACAAACAATCTCTCAGCATACACACACCCTCATGTAACCGCCTTCCAGGCACCGCACAACACTCCCTACCACATCACGCATCCTATTTGCCAAAAGCTTCGCATAGATCTTATAATCACAATTAAGCAACGTGATCGGCCTCCAGTTTTTTAGATTTTTCAAATCACCTTTTTTTGGCAACAGCACAACCACTCCTGCACGCATACCATTCGCCACCTCTGCATTCGCCCACATATACTTACATACATCCACAAAATCCTTCCCAATCACATCCCACATCACACGATAAAATTCCACCGGGAGACCATCCTCCCCCGGTGTTTTATTCAGCGCCATGCTACACACCACCTTCCATATTTCTTCACTCGTCACCTCCCCCATCAAACTCTCCCTTTCTGTCCCATTCAATCTATTTTCCAAAACACTCAGCACATCACTCTCCAAACCTTCATCCCTCCATTTCACTGCATACAAATCATCATAAAACTTTGCCACTTCCTCACATAAGTCCGCACCACTCACTTCATTTCCATCCACTCCATTCAAAACACTCATGCTCTGTCTTTTTCCAAAAACTTTCTTGAAAAAAAACCGCTAACACTTCTCATTCTTTTGCAAGTTCTCTATTTTAGCCCTATACACAATACTCCTCCCTCTGTCTCTCAAAAACTCTTTCACTTCTTTTTCACTCTCAACAAATCTTCACTCACATCCATCCCTCCCTCTCTTAGCTTATATAACACACTCAGTCTTGCATTCAACCCAGCAAACCTTTCTCTCTTAGCAGCTGCACACTTGTAACCAAGTTTTTTTAAAAAAAAACTTGGTTTTCCATTTAACCCAATCCCACCATTCACACACATTACTGAACTCCCTCATGCTCTCACACCACTCCTTATAATGTCTCTCATACTCCTCTATCACCTCCACCCCCTCCAGCAAACTCACATTCAGCTTCCATACACCTTTCCCAGCTACCTCCTTAGTATGCACATCCACTTCACACTTCATACACACATGATCTGAAAACGGCACACTCTCCTGTGCATAACTAACAGCAATCAGGTTTTTTGAAACAAAACAATAGTCCAGTCTAGACGCCACCCTCCCACTCTCAGAAAAAAACGTATTTAACAATGGAGTTACTTTACACTCCCTCTGCATATCCCTCAAACCAAAATCACTCACCATGTCCATTAACTCTTTCCTTGACACATCCACATTCACCTTTCCCACATCAACATTCATATCACCCACAATCACAACAGGCACTCTACCTGGAATAAAAAACTTAATTTTTTCAAATAAAACTTTACGCTCCTGTTTTTCCACAGGAGCATACACATTAATAACACTAAAACGAATATTTCTAAACTCAAAATTTGCTAACACGCATCTCCCAACCTCAATCACCATATAGTCACACAAACTCACATTACGCCCCTTCACCAAAAAACCAACACCGTCATTTCTATTACATGCACTCCCTGACCACACAGACGCACCATGAGGCCATTCACTCCTCTTCACACCATCCACAATCCCACACTCCTGTAAACAAAAAATTTCCGCATTTTGCGCTGCAAAAAACTCAAAAATGGCCGCACGCCGCAACTTATTTTTAAAAACCCTCACATTTTGAGATATAATTCTAACACCCATACTAAACACAAAACAAAAAGCTTAAAAAAAACACTTGTCCAAAGAAGCGAAAAAAGGAAAAAAATACAAAAACAACCTACAGATATAACTTGACACACATTACATAAAACACACAAAAAAACAGATAGCCATTGCTTAAAGAGCAAAGCTATGTACACAAAAAAACCCTACCTGGCTACTGGAAAAGTAAAACGTACTTAACCAGTACCGCCAGTGTCCTCCTCCACCATTTGTGCCGAGCAGCTTTCCGAGCCGCTGGCCTCCATATACTCCTCCACCCGTGCCTTTTTCTGCCCAGTCTTCCTCTGGGCCATTCCTTCTTACACCACCTCAATGTCTCTGTTTTCCCCACCACCCTCCTTGTGACACTTTAACCCTCCTGAGTCCTCTTCCGAGGAGAAGGCACCAATATTTCTCGGATCAGACTCATGAACCAAAACCTCAGCTTCCTCCTCTGCCACAGATATATCGAAATCCATCAGGCATTCTGACCATGATTCAGCGACTGGGACTTCTTTTTTAGGCCATGAATGCTCCTCTCGCCTTATGGCCTTCCAAAATTCCTTGTCCTCCTTTTCCTCCTGTTGCTTTCCTCCCCAGCCTCCTTGTCCTCCTGCCGCTTCTCCCTCCGTCTCTCAGCAGGAGTGGGTGGCGCCCTCACAACGCTTTGCAGCGTGGCGACTTCGCTTTCCCTCCGCTTCTTCTCCTCCTCCCGCCTCTTAACCTCCTCCTCTCTTCCTTTCTTCCTCCCGCCTCCGCTCCTCCTCACGTCTCTTTCTTTCCTCCTCCTCTCTAGTTGACCTCCTCGGCACACCAAATGGGCAGTCTCTATACAGGTGCTCTGAACTGACACACCTGTCACATTCACGAGGCATCGGACACCTAGCCGCCACATGACCCTCTTGCTTGCAATTACGGCAAACCAACTCCTTGCTACACGTGTTTAGCAGATGCCCGAACTGAAAGCACCTCCTGCAGTATAGTGACTGCCCTGGGTATGACAGGAAGCCCCTATGACCCGCCACTGAAAAGTTCGCTGGTGGGTGGGTGAAACCTCCCAAACAACCTGGGTCCTTCTTCAATTTCACCCGAAACACATACTTGCAGTTGAAAATGCCCAAGACATTTTTCTGCTTCTCCTCTCCCTTCACGTATTCACAGTACCGCTCCAGGAACTGCTCCAGTAGTGCTACTTCTGTATAGGGGTTGTACACAGTCACAGTCACCACTTTTTCCATGAGCCCAAACAGGGGCTCCACCCGCACTCCCTCCAGGCATGGATCACCTTCATTACTTCTGAGACATTCAAAGACGGTCAAACAGCATCCCTCATTCACAAAGGTTACATCATATGTACCTTGACTCCGGAATTCATTGACGCTGTAGATATCCTGACGATGGGCTCCAGCCTTTCCCTCCAACAGGTCACGAACGATGTACACCAGGTTGCTTTTCTCACCACCTTCCACCACCACACGGATCGTATTCTTTATGAACATCCTCAGTCCAGACTGCCGATACGGATACCGCAGTAGAAATTCAGCAGCACACTGCCAGCAAAGCCCCTGGATCACTCCAGTTTGCTTCACTCAGTTAGACTGAGCACCACAATATACTCAGCAACAGGAAGCTGCACAGGCCAGGTATATATAGCAGGTCCAATCAGTCTTAATCAGGGCGAGAACAATCAGCAGGGCAGGTGATGATCTCTATCCAATCAGTCTCAATCAGGGCGGGAACAATCAGCAGGGCAGGTGATAATCTCTATCCCAGACGAAGTTCATATGATTTCAGGCTGAAGTTATTCAAGTTCTGAATAGCTCCACAGCAAAGGAACAGACTAGCAAGCCAAGGTTCACAGGTTCAAATCCTAACAATACTCCCCTCTTAACGGCGGCCTCTGGACGCAACTTGCCCAGGTTTTGCAGGATACCGCTGATGAAATTGTCTAATCAAACGAGGAGCATTGACGTTGCTTACTGGTTCCCATGAATTTTCCTCCGTGTCATAGCCCTGCCATTTGATTAAATATTGTAAACGATTTCTGTGTATTCGAGAATCCAAGATCTTTTCCACCACAAACTGCTCCTGTCCGTCCACTTCAATTGCATTGGGAGGCGGAGGGGATCGTTCTGGAAATGGATTGGCTGTGGTGGCTTTCAACAAAGACACATGAAACACAAGAGGAATCTTCATTGATGTTGGTAGCTGTAGACTTACGGCCAATGGACTCACAATCTTACTGATTTTGTATGGTCCCACAAAATTTTGTCCTAATTTAGGAGAAGGAATCTTCAATTTCAAATTCTTAGTGGATAACCACACTCGATCTCCAATCCTAAACGTGGGAGTGGGTCTCCGATACCTGTCGGCCGCTTTTTTATATTTCTCCTGAGCTTCCTTTAGAGTGTCTTTCAGAACATTCAGATTTTGCTGTAACAGAGAGATTCTTTCTGCGACTGCTGGTATTAATGGTGCCACAGGATTTTTGGGAAGGATGTTTGGGTGATATCCCAGATTTGCAAAAAATGGCGTCTGTTTGGTAGAGGCATTCTGTGAATTATTATATGAAAATTCCGCAAATGGCAGCAGATCTAGCCAATCGTCTTGCAGATGGCAAATATAACAACGAAGATACTGCTCCAGCGTCTGATTTGTACGTTCTGTCTGGCCGTTAGATTGCGGATGGTAAGCGGTTGACAATCGTACTTTGATGTCTAGCGCTGAGCATAAACTGCGCCAAAATTTAGATGTGAAATGCACACCTCGATCTGAAACGACTTCATCCGGCACTCCGTGGAGGCGAAAAACATTGCAAATTATCAGATCAGCTGTATCTTTTGCTGAAGGCAAACCTGAACACGGGATGAAATGCGCTGCTTTTGTAAGTCGATCCACTACTACCAGAATAGATGTCTTTCCCTTGGACTCTGGTAGATCTACTATAAAGTCCATTGAAATCGATCCCCACGGTCGTGTTGGGATGGCGAGAGGCTGCAATAGTCCTATAGGATGCACGTGGAGTCTTATATCTGGCACAGATGTCACAGGAATTAACGTACTTCTTCACGTCTTCTTGAAAGTTCGGTCACCAAAAGAAACGTGACAAAAACTCCTGCGTTTTCTGTGTCCCTTTGTGTCCTGCAATTTTAGAATCGTGCACTAGTTGTAGGACTCTTAACCGAGCTGCTTCTGGTACATATAGTCGTCGACCATCAGTCCATACTTGATTTTTAAAAAACAGATGCACGTCCCCTGATGGACGTGATAGAAACAAGTCTGTTTCGTATGCTGCTTTCAAATCTTCCAGCAAATCTCCATCATGTATTACTCCCAAGATCTTAGTATCTGCCACAATGGGTTTGGGTGTTATTACAAGGTTAGCCTCGCTTGAAAACATTCGGGATAATGCGTCTGCTTTCTTGTTACGGGAGCCTGGTCGATATGAAATTACAAAATTGAATTGATTCAAAAACAGACTCCAACGGGTCTGCCGAGGAGAGAGGCATTTTGCAGACCTGATAAACTCTAGATTGCGATGATCAGTCAACACCAAAATTTGCTGTGCAGCCCCTTGGAGATGATGTCTCCACTCTTTGAATGCTGATATGATGGCGAGCAATTCTTTATTTCCCACGTCATAGTTCTTTTCGGCTACAGACATACGTTGTGAGAAAAATGCACATGGATGCAGCAACTTCTTTTCCCCTGTCCTCTGAGAAAGGATAGCGCCGACCACACAGTCTGAAGCATCCACCTCGATGATAAAAGCCAATTCAGGGTCAGGATGGCGTAATATGGGAGCCGTTGTGAATTTCCTTTTTAAACGAGAGAACGCTTCTTGCGCTTGGGGTGTCCAGATGAATTTTGCTCCTTTTTTTGTTAGTTGCGTGATGGGTACCACGATTTCTGAAAAATTCTTAATAAAGCGTCTGTAAAAGTTGGCGAACCCCACAAAATGCTGAACTTCTTTCACATTTTTAGGGATAGGCCACTCAGTGATAGCTTGCGTTTTCTTAGCATCCATCCGTAATCCTTGAGGTGAAATGACGTGTCCCAAGAACTGAATCTCTTCTTGATGGAATTCACATTTTTCTAATTTAATATATAGCGAATTCTCCCTTAACCGTTGTAGCACTTGTCTTACGTGCGTCTGATGTTCCTCCATAGAGTTTGAAAAGATCAGGATGTCATCTAGATAAACGACCATGAACTGATCCAACAGGTCTCGGAAAATATAATTTGCCAGGTGCTGGAAGGTAGCTGGAGCATTAGCGAATCCAAAGGGCATCACTAGACTTTCAAAGTGTCTGTATCGAGTACTGTCCAAGAAATATCGTCACTCCTTGCGGAGATCAACATGCTAAGCATGCAGATGAGGAGACTTAAAGCCGCAATGCTCCTCTGGGAAATATGCTAATTATGCAAATTGTCTCTTCAGAGAGGAAGAGAGCTAGAACTCTAGTGCCACCTTTTGGAAGGTAGCAATCCTACAAGTCAATGTCGACCCTTTAACGAGCCTTATCACATGACCTAGGATAATAGCCAAACCAGAATCTCAATTTGCAGACACTGTGTTTCGGGGTTCAGCCCCTCGTCAGTGCAAAGCGGAGATCTGGTTTGGCTGTGTGGAGCGTAGACCATTGTCCAAGAAATATCGTCACTCCTTGCGGAGATCAACATGCTAAGCATGCAGATGAGGAGACTTAAAGCCGCAATGCTACTCTGGGAAATATGCTAATTATGCAAATTGTCTCTTCAGAGAGGAAGAGAGCTAGAACTCTAGTGCCACCTTTTGGAAGGTAGCAATCCTACAAGTCAATGTGCTTAGCATGTTGATCTCCGCAAGAAGTGACGATATTTCTTGGACAATGGTCTGACGCCTCTCACACAGCCAAACCAGATCTCCGCTTTGCACTGATGAGGTGCAAAGTGTCCTGGATACCTTGAGTGCTGTCTCTTGGCCTTCCGGCATCGCCACTTCGGTGGCTTAAGCCGGTTGCTGCTTTAGGGAGATAGCCAGGAGGATTCAGGGAGAAGATCCTTGGAGTTGTGGACGATGGGAGTCCGACTTCAATTCTCTGGGACCGGTGATAGCCGGGTCAAAAATGGATTCCGGATTGAAATCGCTGAAGATAAGAAGTTGCATTTTTCCCTGGGATATTTGGTCAACATGGTGTTTTATGACATCCTGAAGATTCGGAAGTCCGATATAATATGCCTGCAGGAGTTCAGGAGGGAAGGCAGGTATGTGCTGGTGCTATCTTCTATGGCGGCTTGCCAGAATTTGTTTACTGCCCTGAAAAATGGAGTTGCAAATCCTTTGCTGGAAGGACTTACCTTTTACTGTGCTATAATCTATAGGGGGATTATCCCACTTGTGGTTTTCATGCAACAACCCTTTTTGTTTCCCTGGAGGACTTACTTTATTTTTGAAAAGACATTGCATTTATGTTCAGTACTCCCACAGGGTCCTGAATGGAGAAGGGCTCTGGACCGGGAAGTACAAATTTTTTGTGAGATTTGGGATGAATCCCCAAGGCCCGGGAGGCATCCATTACCCCCCTCTTAATTTTTCAATTGGGAAAAATAGTGTTTTTTTGTTTTTTCCAGATGCCCCACTGTATTGCAGGAGGTGTAAAAATTTCGGGCATACCCAGGATAGTTGCAAGGACATGCCAACTTGTAGGAATTGCAATGGTTCCGGCCATATGGCAAAAGACTGCACAAATCCTGTTATGTGTAATGCTTGTGGTGAGGAGGGCCATAAGTATCGGGATTGTAAGGCCAGGATCAGTCCTAGGTCTTACGCTGAGGTCACAGGTGGGGCAGCTGCGCCCCCTGCTGCTGTTGTTGATATTCCACAGGTTACAGACCCGGATCTTATTGAGGAACCTGAAATCATGGATGCGCATGAGGAGGCCCTGCCCGAAACGGAGACTCCCAGCCCAGAGGTGGCAGGTTTGGAACTTGCTGAGGTTGAATGTGAGCTCCCTCATCAGTCTGATGTCTGTGGGGAGGGGGAGTTGGAGGGTTCTCTTGGTAATACCCCCAGTATATCTTGGTTAGCTACTGAGGAGGAGTTGACCAGTTGTGGAGATCAAGGTGACTTCACTCTTGCAAGGCCCTCTGAGGAGGAGGAGGAGCCTGGAACTTCCTGTAAAAAGCCCAGAACGGATTGGGCGGACGCCGGTGAAGATTGTTTAAGTCCGGTGAGTGAACGTAGTTACCCTCAGAATGTCTTCTCTCCTGACACCAATGTTTTTTTAGGCATTCCCGCAGACGTAAACAGATTCGGGGAGTTGCAGTTCCAGATGGAAGACGAAAACGGCTGAAGAAGAAGTGGCCTGTTTGTCGTCATGTAAATAACACCATCATGTTATGGCTCCCCAAGCTGGTTGGGGCATTGCGTCCCTGAATGTCAGACAAATTAGATCTAAATCCAGGAGGGCAGTCGTCCTAGATTATATTAAACAGATGAATGCTCACATCTTTTGTCTTCAGGAATGTGGGATTGAGGACGCTCCAAGCGATAAGGACTGGCCTTACGGTCAGCATGTATGGTCTGGCTCATGTGTTAATAGGAATGATGGTGTAGGGATATTAATGGGTAACAGGGAGATTAGTTTAGATAGCTACACGGTGGTAGAGGTGGGTAGATGTATAATTGCACATGTTAGCTATAGGGGGTGGCGGGCTAGAATTATTAATGTGTACTGTCCATCAGGAAAGGATGGGAAAAAGGAGCGTCTTGCTCTTTTGGAAAAATTAAGTTTGTTTCTTCCAGGCAAGATGCCTACAGTTTTAGTTGGAGACTTTAATTGCATCACAGAAGGGAATTGTGACATAACTGGTAAAAAGTTATCCAATCTTATTTCTGATTTTTCCCTTCTAGATGCTGCTGCTCTGAAATTTGGCATCCCACCACCGCCAACATACCATGCTGATAGGGGTGGTATTGCATCCAGAATAGATAAAATGTTGTTTTCCAAAAATATGTTGTGTATGAATTTTGAACAAAATGCTGTACCTTTTTCTGACCATGAGTGTTTGAGAGGTGTGTTTAGTGCGATTGATGACCGTGTGTATGGTGGTGGGGTTTGGAAGCTGAACGTTAGGTTGTTAGAAGATGAGGATGTGATGAATGAATTAAAAATAAAGTATAAAGAGTGGAGAGTATGTAAGAGGAATTTTGCGTGTGTGCTGGAATGGTGGGACTGGGTTAAGGTGTGTTGCAAAAAATTCTTCAAAAAATGGGGCTATAAAAAAGCTGCTATTTATCGGGAAAGATTTAATGATTTAAACAGGCGTATAGACTGGTTAAGGAAGTGTGGAGAAAGTGGGATGGATGTGTCTGATGAGCTGGCTGAGACAAAGAGTGAGTTAAAGCGTGTTATGGATGCAAAAGGAAAGGAAATCATCTATCGCACCAAAATAGAACATCTTGAGAAAGATGAAAAGTGCACAAGGTTCTTTTTAAGAAAATGAATGGGAGAAAGGTTGATATGGATAAAGTCCTGGATAGGAACGGTTTGTGTGTGTCAGGTGAGAATGTGATAAAGGAGGTGAATAGGTTCTACAGCAAGTTATATGATAAAAAATGGATTGACTCTGGTCTTGTTTCAGAAGTGCTGAATGGGTTAGAAAACAAGTTGGGTAGTGAAGATTGTGATATTTTGAATGAGGACGTGATTATGGATGAAGTAGAAAATGTGATGAAGAGTGCTAAAAAGAATAAGACACCAGGAAAAGACGGATTGCCGGTAGAATTCTATGTGAAAGCGTGGGATCTTCTGGGTGCTGATTTGACTGAGATATGTAAGTATATGTGGGAGAATGGTAAGTTGTGTGAATCAATGAAGGAGGGGGTGGTTGTGCTTGTGTATAAGAAAGGTGAGAGAAAGTGTTTAGAGAATTGGAGACCTATAACGCTGCTGAATGCAGATTACAAAATCTATAGCAAATTGTTGGCGAATCGTATGCGTGAGGTGATTGGTAATGTTGTGGATGAGGATCAAGTGTGTGCTGTGCCTGGGAGAAGTATGAGTGATAACTTATTGTTATTAAGGGATTTGATTGGGGACTGCATGGGAAGGAAACAGAAGTGTATGGTTCTGACAATTGATTTTGAGAAAGCGTTTGATAGGGTCTCGCATGTGTTTTTGTTTAAAGTTCTGGAGAGAATGGGATTTCCTAAAAAATTTGTGAATGGGATGTCTTTGTATGATTGTGTGTCAAGTGAGTTTCTTGTTAATGGATGGTTGAGTGAGAAAGTGAATATTATGTCTGGTGTAAGGCAGGGGTGTCCAATGTCCCCTGTCTTATTTGTATGTGTAATAGAACCTTTGTTGTGCTTGGTGAGACGTGATAAAGTGGTGCGAGGTTTGTTGGTACCGGGGAGTGGTGGAAAGCATGTGAAAGTTCTTGGATATATGGATGATGTTGTGGTTGTGAGTGAAAGTGTTGCGTCTATGAGTAGAGTTAAGTTGCTTTTGGAGTTTTTCTGTGGTGCGTCTGGTTTTAGAGTGAATTGGAATAAATGTAGTTTTAAATGTTTTGGGGATGATGGGGTTAAAATGGAGGGGGTTAAGTGTGAGGAGGGTGCTCTCAAAGTGCTGGGAGTATTATTTAATAAGGAGCTGGAAGGTAAGGAGAGCTGGGAGGAGTGTGGATTGCGCATAGAGCGTAAGTTAAATTTTTGGCGACTGAGAGACTTGACCTTGAGTGGTAAGATTTTGGTCATAAAAGCGGTGATTCTTCCGATTCTGCTTTTTATTGCAACAGTTTTTCCACAGTCTAATAGGAAAATAAAAAGAGTGGAAAAGTTAGTTTTTACTTTTTTCTGGAGTAGTAAAATAGAAAAACTTAAGAGAGAAAGTCTTTTCAAGGCATGTCACCATGGTGGCATGGCCTTTCCAAACATTGAGATTTTTCTGGGGCTTCAGTACATCAAAACGGTAGTTATTTTGTTGAATAAAGGAAATAAAGGAGCTTATATGGCAAGATATTCTGCTGGTTGGATGTTGTATGGCTTGTGTTGGAGAAAGAGGGATGCTAGAGTGCCTGTTGCTTTCAAGTGTCCGGTCTGGTATGAGGTGATTGAAAAGTTTGTGAGGAAGCATGATTTACTGAGTGTGCCGATGAATGATTTTAGAATGGCTAAGAAGGTGATGAAAATAATACATAAGAATGATGTGGAGAGTAATATTGTGGGTTTGAGAGGGAATGAAGTCTCGGTTGCATGGAAGAGTTTGGGAACGCATGGGATGTCTAATAGACAAAGGGATATTGTATGGATGTCCTTGCACAATATTTTGCCTGTGCGACAGGTTCAGAAGAGACGAGGTCTGACCAGAACGGAAGTGTGCCCGAGAGAAGGATGTGGTGGATGTGAGACTGTGTGGCATACTATGTGGGACTGTGATTACACGTACAGTGTGTGGAAGTGTGTAGGTGGGTTGTGTAAGGAGTTAGCGGGGGTGAGTTTTATTGACTGGCGTGTTGCAATGTTTGGAATTGGTGCATGTGGTCGTGTGAAAAATAGAATCCTATGGTTAATTATGACTTGTGTGATGCAGAGTTTATGGGATGTGAGAAATTTAGGAATTTTCAAAGAGAAGCATTTATCTGTGAATAAGTGTGTTGGACTGATCCTTTCTAGATTATACTTGATTTATAAATTAGACTGCGAAGGCGGTGGTGGTTCTGATGCAGAGGGCGTTTGGAAATTTAAAAAATGGCAGCACCTGATCAAATATCAGTGAATTTTAGTGATGTTTTATGACGTCTTTTGTGTATACCTTTGGTTTGTAATGCTGAATTAAATATGAACCATGATGATGAGAGTTGAAACAACGACGTTTAAGTTGATGAGCTTATATTGAGTTGTTTATAACTAACCTGAATGGTTTTAAAAAAAAAAAAAAAAGAAACACAGTGTCTGCAAATTGAGATTCTGGTTTGGCTATTATCCTAGGTCATGTGATAAGGCTCGTTAAAGGGTCAACATTGACTTGTAGGATTGCTACCTTCCAAAAGGTGGCACTAGAGTTCTAGCTCTCTTCCTCTCTGAAGAGACAATTTGCATAATTAGCATATTTCCCAGAGGAGCATTGCGGCTTTAAGTCTCCTCATCTGCATGCTTAGCATGTTGATCTCCGCAAGGAGTGACGATATTTCTTGGACAATGGTCTGACGCCTCTCACACAGCCAAACCAGATCTCCGCTTTGCACTGACGAGGGGCTGAACCCCGAAACACAGTGTCTGCAAATTGAGATTCTGGTTTGGCTATTATCCTAGGTCATGTGATAAGGCTCGTTAAAGGGTCGACATTGACTTGTAGGATTGCTACCTTCCAAAAGGTGGCACTAGAGTTCTAGCTCTCTTCCTCTCTGAAGAGACAATTTGCATAATTAGCATGTATCGAGTACGAAATGCCATCTTCCATTCATCCCCAGGCTTTATACGTACTAAATTGTATGCCCCATGTAGATCTAACTTAGTGAAGATCTTCGCACTTTGTACTCTTTCTAGGAGTTCCGGGATCAACGGTAGAGGATAACGATTTTTTACCGTGACTTTATTAAGCTCCCTGTAGTCCACTACTGGCCGTAATGTTCCATCCTTCTTCTTAACAAAGAATATAGGGGCTCCAGCGGGCGAAGATGATGGACGAATAAATTTTTTGCTTAGATTTTCATCAATAAATTCTTTGAGAGCCTTCAGTTCAGGACCCGCTAAAGGGTAGATAGTTCCAAATGGTATAGCCGCCCCCGGGAGTAGTTCTATTGGGCAGTCGTATGGTCGATGCGGGGGAAGTGTATCCGCTCCCTTCTGGTCACAGACATCCAAGAAATCTTCATACACCGCTGTAGCTGGGGCAATTCTGGATTCTGAACTGCTTCTAATGTGGATTTGCTTGAACCTCCGACAGAACTTCCTTTTCGGGGAAACTGATCTTTTCATCTCCCAATCGATGATAGGATTGTGCTTCTGCAACCAGGGCAAACCTAAAATGATGGGAAAATGTGGAGAAGAAATAATTAGGAATGTCAACATCTCACGATGCTGCGGCTCAATATAGATCTCCAAAAGTCCTGTCTCATGATCCACTGGCCCCGAATTCAGTGGAGATCCATCTACCGTCTCCATCACAATAGGTGAACGTCTTTTCTGCATATCTATGCCATGATTTTGAGCAAATGCAGAATCCATGAACATCCCGCTGGCCCCAGAGTCGATCATGGCTGATGCGGTGATCCACTGGGAGTTAACCTTCAGTTTGATAGTTACAAAATAATGGGATTCTCGGCTCTCCTTCCTGGTAGGTGGAACTATGGATGATATGGACTGGATCTCATCTTTAGCGTAATCAGTCTCTGAGATGAAAGACTCCTCGTCGGAAGAATCAGGATCCATTATAGCCGCCACCATTTTTCTTGAACGGTTTGTGGGACGTCTTGGACAGTTAATAAGAAAATGTCCTGCTTCCCCGCAGTACAGACATAGATTCTCTTTAAATCTCTGTTCTCTTTGTTCTGCACTCGCTCGTCTCTGGATTGCATCCACTTGCATTGGCTCTAGTTCTGTATCTCGGACATTCCGGCTAGGCACTTCTTTAGTGACCGATGGCAGGGAGGAGTTATAAGAGTTAGTTGAACGATTCATGGAAGTCCACTTCTCTTGTCGTCGTTCAGACAGACGGGTGTCAACCCGGATGCAATGCTTGATGAAATCATCCAGATCCGAAGGGGTCTCCCCACGGGCAAGTTCGTCCTTTACTGCACTAGAAAGTCCTCTTTTAAAGAAAGTTACTTTTGCTGCATTATTCCATTCAGTGTCGACGGCCCACCTCCTATACTCCATAGCATACTATGCGACGGGGCGTTTGCCTTGTCGTAATGCCAGCAACGTTGATTCAGCGGTAGCTGCACGGTTTGGGTCATCAAACATCTGCTGCATCGCTCGAATAAACTCGTTCAGATTGTCTAAACGTGCGTCCCGAGTCTCATCAGAGGATTAGCCCAAGCAATCGCTTTGTGGGTTAACAGCATAATGATGCATAGCACCTTTGACCTATCAGTCGGGAACTGATTAGCATGTGTATCGAAGAACAGGTAACATTGATTCAAAAATCCACGATATTTATCTCGATCACCGCCAAAACGAAAAGGTGGTAGCTTGGGGGGCGTGGCAGACGCTGAGACGGAAGCTTGTCCTTCTAGCTGTGTAATTCGAGCAGTCAACACTTGTACCGCATTCTGCAGATCTTGAATAGCTTGTTGGTGATTCTGGACATTATGATCGCTTTGTGCAATAAATGCATCCATCCGTGATTTTCCATTCATCTGTTCGGTGTGCAGACTGGACATTGCACCCTGTAGTTTTCTGACACGTGTATCCATAGTTTCTGCTCCAGCGGCCTCCATTTTTGAGAGGCTAAGTATTCTGTCACGTTACTGGCGATACTGGACTGGAGGTCAGTGGCCGGAGCAGAAGTGTGCAGATTACCGGACCGTGGAAAGGCTTCTGGAGGTGCCATATATGGCGGTGGTAGATCACTATGTCGGCAGATGCCGGAGCCCGCCCGGCCGAGATCACACACAAGCACCAAGTCTGTTTAGGTGATAGAGTTCGAGGTAGGAACAGCAGGGTTTCCACAAGAGACAGGAAGATGCCAGCAGAACACCTTCCAGATCAGGAGCTCAGATGCTTCACTCAGTTAGACTGAGCACCACAATATACTCAGCAACAGGAAGCTGCACAGGCCAGGTATATATAGCAGGTCCAATCAGTCTTAATCAGGGCGAGAACAATCAGCAGGGCAGGTGATGATCTCTATCCAATCAGTCTCAATCAGGGCGGGAACAATCAGCAGGGCAGGTGATGATCTCTATCCCAGACGAAGTTCATATGATTTCAGGCTGAAGTTATTCAAGTTCGAATAGCTCCACAGCAAAGGAACAGACTAGCAAGCCATGGTTCACAGGTTCAAATCCTAACACGTGGGTATTAGGGAGCTTTTGGCAATTAAATTGGCGTTCGAGGAATGACGACATTGGATGGAGGGGGCAGTCCATCTTATTACTGTTATCATGGACCACAAGAACCTGTCATATCTTCAGTCGGTTGAATGTCTCAACCATAGACAAGCTAGGTGGTCCCTTTTCTTTACTAGATTTAATTTTGTTGTCACTTTCCATCCAGGAGTTAAAAACACAAGGCAGATAATTTGTCCTGGAGCTTCCCTAGTGGTGGTGACCATGAGGACCCTGCCCCAATTTTGCACAAGGGGGTAGTCATCTCGGCCTTATACCCTGACCTGGAGGGTGAGGTGTTGTAGGCTCAGGGGCAAGCCCCTGCCTCCTTCCCTTCAGGGATGTTATTTGTACTGTCTGATTTGTGGCATAAAGTAATTAGGGAACATCATAACTCTATACTTGCTGGTCATCCAGGTGGTAAAGCAACCGCGGACCTCCTTTCTCTTCGTTTTTGGCTGCAACGGGATGTGGTTGAACAGGTGTCTGCTTGCAGTGTTTGCGTGTGTTTTAAAGTATCGCATACCCGTCCATCTGGTCCTCTTCTTCTACTGCCCATTCCTAGCAGACCATGGACACACTTGTCCATGGATTTTATTACTGATCTACCGGTATTGGCAGGCAAGACTATAGATCTGGTCGTTGTGGATAGGTTCAGTAAATGGTGCTTTGGACCTTCATCAGAACTGGTATAGTTGCAGAATTTCTATTTTCCAGTGTAGTTGTCCTGTCATCTAGTGGTATTTAAACAAGGACTCAGGCTGCCTGGTTGCCATGTGCGAAGGAGGGAGGAACCCGATGTCAGCTGGCGCATGGGGAATAGGCGATCGGCGTCGCTATGGATGGCGCTGATCGCCTATTCTCCATCCCAGTTCTGATGAAGGTCCAGAACAGGACCGAAATCTTTAACAACGATAAGTTTGGATGAATATAACCGTCATCTTATTTGAATGTCACTCAGCAACCACAGGATGACATCAACTGACCTACAAAAGGAATGGAAAATGGCAGCTGGGGTGAAGTGAACGGCAAGAACAGTTCATAACAGGCTCCTAGAGGCAGGGCTCAAGTCATGTAAAGCTAGAAAAAAGCCTTTCATCAATGAGAAGCAAAGGAGAGCCAGGCTGAAGTTTGCCAAAGACCATAAGGATTGGACCATACAGGACTGGAGGAAGGTAATCTCTGAGGAGTCTAATTTTCAGCTTTGCTCAACACTTGGTCGTCTAATGGTTATAAGTAGACCTGGAGAGGCGTACAAGCCACAGTGTCTTGCACCCACTGTGAAATTTGGTGGATGATTGGTGATGATCTGGGGATGCTTCAGCAAGGAATAATCTTCGAGAAGGACGTCTGAATCAAGACGCATACAAGGTTATCCTGGAAAAACTATGATTCCTTCTGCTCAGGCAATGTTCCCCAACTATGAGGACTGGTTTTTCCAGCAGGACAATGTGCCATGCCACACGGCTAGGTCAATTAATGTGTGAATGAAGGACCACCACATCAAATCCCTGTCATGGCCAGCCCAATCTTCAGACCTGAACCCCACTGAAAACATCTGGAATGTAATCAAGAGGAAGATGGATAGTCACAAGCCATCAAAGAACTGCTTAAATTTTTGTACCAGGAGTGGCATAAGGTCACCCAAAAGCAGTGTGAAAGACTGTTGGAAAGCATGCCAAGACACATGAAAGCTGTGATTAAAAATCATGGTTATTCCACAAAATATTGATTTCTGAACTCTTCCTGAGTTAAAACATTAGTATTGTTTCTTAATGATTATGAACTTGCTTTCTTAGCATTATTTGAGGTCTGCAAGCACTGCATTTGTTTGTTATTTTGACCATTTCTCATTTTCTGAAAATAAATACAAAATTTATTGTTTGGAAATTCGGAGACGTTGTCAATAGTTTATAGAATAAAAGAGCAATTTAAATGTTACTCAAAAATATACCTATAAGAGAAAAATCAAACTGAAAACTGTGCAGTGGTCTCTTAATTTTTGCCAGAGCTGTATATTGATGTGTATCATCAAATAGGTACTATACTAATGAACACTTCCTGTATCTCCCTATAGACCACACCCCCTTTGTGTACACATTTTAATTTCTTCCTATGATATAGAATGTTGGTTATAAGACATTAATGCCTCAATGATATAACGGCTTAAAAAATGGGGACTAGAACCCAGTTTATTTATATGTTCCACTCTGACTGGCACATGCCATAAAGAGGACATATTGTACTTGACCTAGATTGCTGGACGCACTGTACAGAGATATCACTGATCATGCGCAGCACATCTGGTAACGACCTCCTGGGACCTGGAAGCGTCATCTGAAAGTCATGGGACATGCTAAATTAGGACATTTCTGGTTATGCGCATAGCACAATCTGGAGGCGTACATACAACCCAGCAGTAATATCTTATCCCCAGCCTAGAACGTATTGGAAACGGGTTATACTTCCTGTTATGCGCATAGTGCAACCCACAGGATTAGACAAGGTGCAGAGGTGTGAACTGACCGCCCTCTATGCTTGGAGTGCAATCAGAAACAGGTGATGCATAAAGCCTGGGTCTCACATAGCGATACACCAGCGATCCCGACAACGATCAGGATCGCTGGTGTATCGCTACATGATCGCTGCATCGCTTAGTTACCCGCAGTGTACGTTGGATACCAGTGCCCTGATGCAGGGAGCTGATAACCAAGGTACACATCGGGTTTCCAGGCGCTGCGCGGTGCCTGGAAACCCGCTGTATACCTTGGTTACCAGCTCCCTGCATCAGGGCGCTGGTATCCAAGGTACACAGTGGGTTTCTAGGCACAGCCCCGCGCCTGGAATCCCGCTGTGTACCTTGTTACCAGCGGATCGCTGGTCTCCCGCCTGTCACACGCAGCGATGCGTGCCTGTCAGCGGGAGACCAGCGATCAAAAAAATGCCCAGGACATTCAGCGACGATCAGCGATATCCAGCAGGGGGGCTGATCGTCGCTGAATGTCACACACAGCGATATCGCTGGGGAGATCGCTGCTGTGTCACAAAACCGCATGTCCGGATACACAGGGCTGCTGGATGCGGCCCTGCACGCATAGTGGAGACGAGATGTCATAAAATCTGGACGCTGCGGCTGTAGGCAGCATCCAATCTGCAGCAAATACTGATGGTTTCCAGACCGTGGAAACATAGCCTAACACAGAATATGATACAATTTTGTGGTGTCTTGTGGGTAAAGCTAGTTTCACACTAGCGTATGGCCGAAATGCAGACTTCCTCCGGTCAACTCCGCCCACGGCTGCACCTTCTCCGGTCAGCTCTGCCTACGTTGGCATGCGGACTCTATTTTTAACATTGGGTATGCATGCCGTGCTGATGAATGCGGATGCCTCTGCGTCGTTTTGACGGTGCGCCGAACGCACCAAAATGCAACTCGTTGCGTTCGGAGCAGGTCGCTGCACCGTCAAAACGACGCATGCGGAGGCATCCGCATAGATCGACACGGCCTGCGTACCCAATGTTAAAGATAGGGTACGCACGCCACATGCTGGCGTAGCTGAGGCCATGGGTGGAGCTTCACAGAGGAAGTCCGCAGCTCGTCCATACGCTAGTGTGAATCTAGCCTAAGCAGGCCATATAAATAGATGGTCTCTAGAGAACACATACATCAAATATTGCATGCAATATGGGGAATCTCGAGGCAGCAGGGCAAAACGTGTTCCTATTAACCCAGAGATCATACAATCGGCTGATAGTTTTCTTTTAGATTTTTTTTTAAGTGGTGTGTATAGTGCTAGTGGTTCGTTTATCGCAGATAGGGACACAGCAGTGGGAACATCAGGCCACAGTGGACAGCTGCTGAGAAGCAGGTTTGCCACAACACTTTCCCCTACGGTGCCAACCTCCACTGCCAGGCAGGTATTTAAGCACAGGAGCAGCAAAAGGTGATTGACAAAAGTGTATTCAATGTTTCTAATTGTGCGACTTTCTTTTTTTTAGGCAATGTGTGATTTTTTTTTTTTTTTTAAATATGTTGAATTAAAGATCATCATTTCTAGTTTCTTAGGTACCTGTATGATTCATGACTTGAGAAATTACAAATATATTTTTAGAATATTTTCATCCGTATTGCATATTATAAGTATAGCATTTTTGAGTTCGTGTTTGTTGGTGGGCAGTTTTGTCATGAAGGGGGAGGTGATATGGTTCTCATTGGTGTCTTTAATTAGCAGTACCATTTAACCCCTTCACCCCCAAGGGTGGTTTGCACGTTAATGACCGGGCCAATTTTTACAATTCTGACCAGTCTCTTTATGAGGTTATAACTCTGGAACGCTTCAACGGATCTTCGCGATTCTGAGACTGTTTTCTCGTGACATATTGTACTTCACGTTATTGGTAAAATTTCTTCGATATATCTTGTTTATTTTTTAAAAAAATGCAAATATGGCGAAAATTTTGAAAATTTCAAACTTTGAATTTTTATTCCCTTAAAAGAGAAATATGTCACACAAAATAGTTAAGAAATAACATTTCCAACATGTCTACTTTACATCAGCACAATTTTGGAATCAAAATTTTTTTTTGTTAGGAAGTTATAAGGGTTAAAAGTTGACCAGCGATTTCTCATTTTTACAACAAAATTTACAAAGCCATTTTTTTTTTAGGGACCACCGCATATTTGAAGTCACTTTGAGGGGTCTATATAGCAGAAAATACCCAAAAGTGACACTATTCTAAAAACTGCACCCCTCAAGGTACTCAAAACAACATTCAAGAAGTTTATTAACCCTTCAGGTGCTTCACAGGAGCTGAAGCAACGTGGAAGGAAAAAATGAATATTTAACTTTTTAGCCACAAAAATGATCTTTTACAAACTTTTTTTTTATTTTCACAAGCGTAAAAGAAGAAAATGGACAGATAAAGTTGTTGTGCAATTTCTCCTGAGTACGCCAATACCCCATAAGTGGGGGAAAACCAGTCTGTGCGCACAGCAGAGCTCATAAGGGAAGGAACGCCGTTTGACTTTTTCAAACTAAAATTGGCTGGAATTGAGATTGGATGCCATGTCGCGTTTGGAGAGCCCCTGATGCGCCTAAGCAGTGGAAACCCCCCACAAGTGACACCATTTTGGAAACTAGACCCCCTAAGTAACTTATCTAGATCTGTTGTGAGCACTTTGAACCCCCAAGTTCAAACAATTTTCCACAAAAATGATTTTTTAGTCCCAAATTTTTGATTTTTCCCAAGGAAATTGGACCCCAAAAGTTGTTGTCCAATTTGTCCTGAGTACGCTGATACCCCATATGTGGGGGGGGGGGGGAACTGTTTGGGCGCACGGCAGGGCTTGGAAAGGAAGTAACGTTTTGGAATGCAGACGTTGATGGGGGTCATGTTCCATTTGCAGTGCCCCAGATGAGCCTAAACAGTAGAAACCCCCCACAAGTGACCACATTTTGGAAACTAGACCCCCTAAGGAACTTATCTAGAGCTTTGGTGAGCACTTTGAACCCCCAAGTGCTTCACACAAGTTTATAATGCCCGGGCATGAAAATAAAAAAATCCTATTTTTTTCCCACAAAGATTATTTTTAGTCACTAATTTTTTATTTTCCCAAGGGTAACAGGAGAAATTGGACCACAAAAGTTGTTGTCCAATTTGTCCTGAGTACGCTGATACCCGATATGTGGGGGGGAACCACTGTTTGGGCGCACGGCAGAGCTCGGAATGGAAGGAGCACCATTTGACTTTTTCCAACCAAAATTGTCTGGAATTGAGATTGGACGCCATGTTGCATTTGGAGAGCCCCTGATGTGCCTAAACAGTGGAAACCCCCCACAAGTGACCCCATTTGGGAAACTAGACCCCCTAAGGAACTTCTCTAGATTTTTGGTGAGCAATTTGAACCCCCAAGTGCTTCACACAAGTTTATAACGTAGAGCCGAAAAATTAAAAAATCATATTTTTTCCACAAAAATGATCTTTTCACCCCAATTTTTATTTTCCCAAGGGTAACAAGACTCCAAAAGTTATTGTGCAATTTGTCCTGAGTACGCTGATACCCCATATGTGGGGGTAAACCATTGTTTGGGTGCATGGCAGAGTTTGGAAGGGAAGGAGCGCCGTTTGACTTTTTCAACGCAGAATTGGCTGGATGCCATGTCGTGTTTGGAGAGCTCCTGATCTGCCTACAGTGGAAACCCCCGACAAATGACACCATTTTGGAAACTAGACCCCTCAAGGAACTTATCTAGATGTGTGGTGAGCACTTTGAACCCCCAAGTGCTTCACAGAAGTTTATAACGTACAGCCGTAAAAATAAAAAATCTTTTTTTTTTTTTTTACAAAAATGATTTTTTTTTCGTCCCCAATATTTTATTTTCACAAGGGTAACAGGAGAAATCGGACCCCAAAAGTTGTTGTCCAATTTATCCTGAGTACGCGGATACCAAATATGTGGGAGAAAACTACTGTATGGGTACACGTTGGGGCTCGGAAGGGAAGTAGTGACGTTTTGGATTGCAGACTTTGATGGAATGGTCTGGGGGCTTCATGTCGCATTTGGAGAGCCCCTGATGCACCTAAACAGTGGAAACCCCCCACAAGTGACCCCATTTTGGAAAATAGACCCAAGGAACTTATCTAGATGTGTGGTGAGCGCTATGAAGCCCCAAGTGCTTCACAGAAGTTTATAACGTACAGCCATAAAAAAAAAAAAAAAAAATCAT
Organism: Oophaga sylvatica; assembly: GCA_033576555.1. NCBI lineage: Eukaryota > Metazoa > Chordata > Amphibia > Anura > Dendrobatidae > Oophaga > Oophaga sylvatica. Next base: position 404,167,427 of record JARQOD010000002.1, read on the forward strand.
TTTTTTTTTAAAAAAAAAATGATATTTTTGCCCCCAGTTTTTTATTTTCCCAAGGGTAACAGAAGAAATAGGACAAATTGCACAATAACTCTTGGGTCCAGAGTACGCTAATACCCCATGTGGGAGTAAACTACTGTTTGGGCGCATGGCAGAGCTCAGAAGTGAAGGAGCACATTTGACTTTTTCAACGCAGAATTGGCTGGAATTGAGATCAGACGCCATGTCACATTTGGAGAGCCCCTGATGTGCCTAAACCCCCCAATTCTAACTCCAACCCTAACCCCAACACACCCCTAACCTTAATCCCAACCATAACCCTAATACTAACTTTAGCGCCAACCTTAACCCTAATGGGAAATAAATACATTTTTTTAATTTTATTATTTTTCCCTAACTAAGGGGTGATAAAGGGGGGTTTGATTTACTATTTATAGCGGGTTTTTATGATTGGCAGCTGTCACACGCTAAAGATGCTTTTTATTGCAAAAAAGTTTTTTGCAGCCACATTTTGAGAGCTATAATTTTTGCATATTTTGGCCCAGAGTCATGTGAGGTCTTATTTTTTGCGGGACGAGGTGACATTTTTATTGGTACCATTTTTGAGCACGTGACATTTTTTGATCGCTTTTTATTTAGATTTTTGGGAGGTTAGAATGAACAAAAAAATCAGCAATTCATTAATTTCTTTTGGGGGAGGCGTTTATACTGTTCCGCGTGTGGTAAAATTGATAAAGCAGTTTTATTCTTGGGGTCAGTACGAGTACGGCGATACCTCATTTATATCATTTTTTTATGTTTTGGCGCTTTTATAGAATAAAAACAATTTTATATAAAAAATTATTATTTTTGCATCGCTTTATTCTGCGAGCTATAACTTTTTACTTTTTCGCTGATGATGCTGTATGGCAGCTCGTTTTTTGCGGGACAAGATGACGTTTTCAGCGGTACCATGTTTATTTATATGTCTTTGATCGCGTTATTCCACTTTTTGTTCGGCGGTATGATTTAGCATTTTTTGCTTTTTTTTTTTAAGGGGTTCACAAAAGGGGTTAACTAGTGGGACAGTTTTATAGGGGGAGTCGTTACGGACGCGGCCATACCAAATGTGTACTTGTTTTATTTACAGGAAGAAATGAATTTATTGGGGATTTTTTTTTATTTAGGAATTTTTTTTTTTTTCACACGATTTTTATTTTTTTTACATTGTCCCAGGGTGGGACATCACTGTAAAATGTCAGATTGCTGGTCTCAGTGTGCACAGCACTCTGAGAGACCAGCGATCTCACAGGCAGCGCTGCAGGCTTCTCAGTGCCTGCTTTAGCAGGCACTGAGGAAGCCGCCTCCCTGCAGGACCCGGTGGCCATCTTGGATCCGGGTCCTGGGAGGGAGCCCTCAGAACAGCGCGATCACATCGCGCTGTTGTGAGGGTCTCAGGGGAGCCCCCTCCCTGCGCGATGCTCCCCTGTGCCCCCGATACACCGTGATCATGTTTGATCACGGTGTTCCAGGGGTTAATGTTCCAGGAGCGGTCCGTGACCGCTCCTGGCACACAGTCCCAGGTGTCAGCTGTGATAATCAGCTGACACCCAGCGGCGATTGGGAGCGCAGCTGATCGCTATGACGTACTATCCCATCCATGGTCAGATTGTCATGGGTTTCATGGACGGGATAGTACGTCGGATGTCAGAGGGGTTAGACCTGCTGTTTTCACTATGTTGGTATGCTTGCCAAAGACTTATCTAGTCAAAACGTTGCACTGTATTTGGCAGAATAAGTTTTCTATCTTCATTAAAGTTTGGATACTGTCCTATTCTTGGCTGTTTTGGCAAAGTGAACTCCTTGTAGTTGACACAGCATCTATGGATATGACAACTGTCTCCTGGCTGTCCTTCTTGAATGGTGTGGGTAAGTATCTCCTCTGAAGCTCTCAATAAATATAATTTGACTTCTAGAGATTTTTTTTTTAGCTCTGTACATTAAAGGACAATGGTCAATTTTAAATTAGTCAAAATTTCATTATAATATAGAAAGGTTAAACAAGCAAGATAGGCATGTCAGCAAGCAGCCCAGAGGTTAGTCAGAAAGTATATACCATACTTAGTAGTTCAAAAGCATATAAGGCAGTAATATTTAACTACTGCCTTATAATATGCTTATGAGTCAAAGTATATACACTATACTTAGTTATGTATCCTCTGGGCTGCTTGCCGAGATGCCTATATTGCTTGTTCAACCTTTTTATAACCAAATAAATTTTGACTTGAAAATAACTGTCCATCATCCTTTTGTACAGAGATAAAAAAAAATAAATCTCAAATTATTACATCTTGAGTTGGAGGTGTTAACAGAGTACATTAGCTGAAGCTCTCAATGCAAGTCTGGGAGCCAGAGGCCCTCAGACTAATCAGTGACCACACTCCATTTTAACACTAGAGCAGCCTAGCAGGTCACTTAAGGCTGGAGACAAATGCTAGAAAACAATGAAGGCAGCAGCAGGCAAATGTCAGACAGGAGACCAACACTTAATGCAGCACTCCAGTGGTGTAATAAAAAAAACCTGCTGGATTGGTGCTTTACCATGCATTTGGTTCCAGTTTTAGATAAGGATTTTGTCTGCATATTGTTACTAGTTAGCCATCTATGGGCACGTGTGCCATTTATGAACAAAAACTTTGCTTGCAACCTAAGTGCCTACAATATTTGTCTACCCTGTTCACATTTGAGTCCTCACCATTTGACCAGCTTACTATGTTTCATGTACTTATTACCCTTTATGCAATTTGTTGAACTTAAACAATTTGTTTGGTTAAATTGCCTCTATATTGCTTTTGAATTTAACTTGAGTGTATATACTTTCATTATTTGTGTTCTCTACTTGTAAAATTAAATATTCATTAACAGGCAAAGCCATTTAAAGCTTGCTTAAGGCTAGTTTCACACTAGCGGTCAGCTGGGCTGTGTACTTTGTGTCAAGCCACACCCACCTCTTCCTTTCAGCACCACCTACCTCTGACATGCATCTTTAACATTAGGTATGCAGGCCATGTAGATGCCTCCACATGCGACATTTTGATGCTGCACCAACCGCAACATTTTGCATTTGGCACAGTGTCAAAACGACACGAGGAGGCATCCGCATGGCCTGCATATCCAATGTTAAAGATGCATGCAGATGTAGGTGGTGCTGAAAGGAATGTGTGGCAGTGGGTGGGGCTTGACGGAGGAAGTATGCAGCCTAACCAAATGCTAGTGTGAAACTAGCCTAAAAACATTGCATGAACTATTGTTTAAGGGGAATCAGTCATGTTTTTGCAACATTTGAGTGCAGAATGATGTAGTGGCAGAGACCATGATTGCTGCAATGTGTCACTTACTGAGCCGCTTGTGTTATTTTGATAAAATAAAAAAATCACTGAATGCAGAGCTCTGTGTAACCCCAACCACATACTGATTGGCAGCTTTCTGACAATCACTGGTGTAGCAAGGTTATATAGAGGACTACATAGCAGCAGGTTCACTAATCCTGTAATCTGATAAATTTAAAAGTGACATCGCATAGGAAGATTTTTTTGCAAAATTAGAATTAAATTCTACTTAAATTTTGCCATCTCTACTCTAGAACCATCTAGTATTATATATGGATTATGCATTTTAGAGGCAAAGTTATGAAAATAAAGTTAAACACCTCCTGGTGGTTGAGAACTAAAATTACTCAAGGTGTTAAAGAAAACCGACTTACAAAATCAGAAGACAGTCTGAAATTTATTTTTAATTTTATTAAACAGGCATTGCAAATCAGGCAGGACAAAACATGATAAAAGGCCACTTTGCCAAACCCCTTAGTTCATTTAACTATAAAAACCCATCAACATTAACCAGGTGGATGCTTCACATTTTAGGAGGATGGACACTTCATGAGGACTTCAATTCATTAGCTGCCTATCTTTAAGATTGGACAGTTTAAACATCATGTAACTTTCATGGAGGGAATAAGAGTGAGGCTTTAAGCATCTATTAAAAACAAGCAAAGACCAAGCTGCCACTCTACTCTTTAAACGAAAATAATCCCATAAAAGCATCATGTGCCAAAATAGCGTAAAATAAAGTAAAACAAAGTTCTGCATTGTTAAAAAACTTGATAAAAAATAGTATTTCAAACTGTACAGTCACCAGAAGTACACAGTTATCAAAATTCACACAGCTCACTTGGCATCTCCAGAAGATTCAGCTTTTTGTGCCTGGTAAGAGGAGAAAAAAAATGTAATTGTACTTTATATGCAACATGGAATTTTAATAAGCATGTTGCAAACTACAAACCTGATCTGACTTTGAGTCTCCATTTTCTGAAGCATTGCTTGCATCTTTTCCAGAATCTGCCTTTCCTTTTTTGCCTTTGGGAGCTTTGTCAGCCTTCTAAAATTTCAGCAAAGGATGTCAATGTTAGGAGTATTTTAACTCTCCCATTTCATTTGGAGGTGCACATGAACCAATAGTGGTATTGGTGTAAGCCATTACATCAAGCCTGCCAGTCATAGAGCTATGGGCTTTTTACAGTGAAAAAGCCACCTAATGCAAGTTTAAACACAATATTGCTGCAATTGTTCCGACAAGCCTAAACCAGCAGTGATCCTCAGTCTACTGAACCACCCACAACCAGCTCTACCCTCTTCTAGTGTATCCTCACCCATCCCCTGTAGACTGAGCCCTCTGTACTTGTGTGCCTTGTATTGCTCACGTTTATTGTACTTGTCTATATTTGCCCCTTTTCACATGTAAAGCGCCATGGAATAAATGGCACTATAAAATGTATAATTGTGTTTAAGTATATGGTATTAACAGTTTCTACAGCACCAGAGTAACATGATTCAGATACCAAGAGTGAGGACCTTGATCACAAGCTTACAATGTCACATAAGAACTCAACTCATTTACAGATACTAAAGCTGTTCTGCCAATAGAAGGTAAAAAACAAACTTTATCAACTGAAAGATAATTATCACAACCTCAGTCAGTAGGTGACTGGGTAAGTAAAATGGGACCACCTCCGTATAGCTCAACATTAGAGCTTGTTCACATGCTGCATTTGTTGGGGAAAAAATCCCACATGAATAGTAAAGTGAATGAGATTTCTGAAATAGCATGCTTATTTTTTTATTCCCTTACAGAATTGAACCTTCAAAGCAAACTGAAGTCTGCAGGACAATTCTAAGAATTTTTTGCCAAAACAAGTACAGCCTGCATATCGGAAAATAAATGCTATAGTTATAGTCAAGAGCAGTGGTCTACTTGCCTTTGCTGCTGGTGGCTTTTTGGGCTTTGGCTCTGCTTTTGGAGGGGCGGGTTTCTGGAAAGCAAAAACATACTAGAATAAGGGAGCCTTACTACATGGAAAAAGAAATAAAAACAAATCATACTTACAGCAGATAAACGAGCAGATCTTCTCTGTGGCTAAATATAAATCAAAACTTAATTAGCCATTACATTTTCCAAGGATGTTGACTAGTAATGCATTTGAGTATGTGGATAGGATTTTTGCTCCACCCCTCCCACCAAAAAATGAATTAAGTACTTAGACATCCATAGACCTGTATGCAAGTGCCTACATTTTCAACCACAGTACAGCTCACCTCATCTCTTGCTTTACTCTTATCCATTTTGGAGTCTCCATCAGCCTGCAAAATGTAATAACCTAGGTGAGTGGCACATACCTGCAAGTATTTTATTAGATACTCACCCACACAGAGCAAAACAGTAATATAGCACAAACATTTTAAAAAAAGTAAGCTAGTACAGGAATGAATACATATTCTAATATAACATCTCCTGTTCTCAGACCCATTAAGATCTATTCACACCATCATTTAAACAAAATAATGGATCTGTATCCCTGGTCTATGAAACGCATAGCATGCTGTATTTTATTCTGCTTTGCAGATCATTTCCATTACTAAGTCAATGAATATAAAAAAAAGAGTGCATCTAAATTGGTCTGTTTGTGGTAACATGGTGTGAATGCAGATTAGGGATAGTGTATATGAATGACAAATTACCCAGTCACTATGGCAGGTTTCATAAAATATGAGCGTTTATGCAATCTCATTGTCCTGTGCAAATAACAGGTGTACAGTCTTTTTGCACCATGGCAACTTTTGTTTTATTAGGAACACCTAGAGTATTTTTTTATCAAATGAGTGAACTCAGGATTCATTTGAATACCACCCCCTTGAAAAAGACCCCACTGTATAGTATGTACATCAGATCTGACCTGGAATCCTAAACTGTACAGCCAGAATAAAGCTATTGTTCAGTAGCAATAATCTGCAGTTATTTCGACTGTTGTGAAGAGTGGCTCATGATTCCCCCTCCCTCCGAGAATCGCCATATTGTGTGGAGAATGTAGTGACACCACCACTCGAGCACATCCAGGAGCCAGCATGAGCCCATGCACCCAGGTGATGTCTCCACAAGACACTTAATACACTGCGTGTCTTGCTAGCTAGTCTTCCCACTAGTGAACGCAGCGGCAGCCATAATTCGTCTTGGCCTGACAAGAAAGGTACTGTTGATATACGATTTCTCAGATACCCATGATCGAGTCATACCCTGCGGAAATAACCTCCAAATTTATGTCAAGGTCCTTTGCCATAAAGGAACAGCATTGGAATACGGAGTTGAGCCCCACTGGCGGCGTCCACATCACTACGTGACTGAGGTGCTCTCATAACGCGAGTGCACGAGTGGGGAGCCGGCTGTCCCCGCCACTTTCCTTGCAGGACTCGGTCACCCCACCCTCACTCCATCGTTACCAGCCGTTGGCGGCTCCTCCCTTCTTGCAGGTTCGCGCCGTTGTTTTGGCGGAAGCCCCGCCCACTCCTGCACTTCCCGCGCTTTACAGTTTAAACCGCTGCCTAATTAATGTACGGCTGCTTGTAATAACGCCATTAACTGCACGGTGACCGCTACATCCCGGCGTGTAGCCGTCAGCCCATATGTCGCAGTTCTTCCTTGCCTATGAGAAGTGCTACTCCAGACGCCGCCATTATGGTAGCGGTCGTTGTCTTCAAGCCTGTCTGGGAACGTCGCTACCTTCTGTATGCAATAAACGATACGACGTATTATCCTCACCTTTCTCTTGGGCATTGTCAAGGTCTTGCGCGCTCACACAAACACCGACCGTTAACTGCACAGTTGTCTTCCAAGCGAATGAAATGAATCCCGGCGCCGCTTTCGGCTTTTATACCCGGTCCGGATTCCGACCGGTCAAATCCGGATTGCACTCTGCGCTTCACCTGATTGGTGGAGCTTTGACACGTGGGTGGGTTCGTCTACAAGGGAAATAGGAGGAGACTGAAGCGCGCAGGGTAGGGGAGATTTCGCGTGGCCGAGTGAATGAGGGAAAAAGGCGCGCAGAAGAGGCTGTCAGGGAAAGGCGCGCACTGTGTGCAGCCGCCCTGGTGTAATGGCTGCCATGAGTCCCATGGCTGAAGCTTAATGGAGACTAGAAACAATACATATGTGTCATATGCTATGAGGGAAATGTGTAACCTGGTGTTGAGGCTCTGCTAATAAGTCGGCAAGTGTGAATGAGATATGGAGTCCGTGAGGTGTTTACTTGGCTATAATGGCAGTCACCTTCTACTCAGACGGAGGCCATGTTGGTGTGCCGGCAGCCCAGGCTGAGAGCCGTTTGCTGCATCTTGTAGCTCGCACGCGCCAATGGCGGCCGGTTGTTGCTAGCTTGTTTACATGAGCCGGCTTCCCATGTGCACAGAACCATCAGCAGGAGAGGAGTCGCTGCAAATACTGTATGCACAGACGATGAGCTGCTGAGAGCCATGACTTTTAACCCCTTCTGCATCCAGGTCCCCTTCATGTCTTTTCCTCGTCTTCCAAGAGCCATAACTATTCTTCCAGCCCCACAGCTTTATGGAGACTTTTTTTTTTGTTTCACAGGTTGTAATTTGGAATGACCCCATTCATTTTATCATGTGATGTACTGTGAGGCAGGAATTCCAAGTGCATTGAAAACGCAATTTCACTTTTTTTTTTTATCATTCACTATATTGTAAAACTGACTTGGCAACATGATTCTCTTGGTCAGTACAATTAGGGCCTCTTTCACACAAACGTTTTTTGCCATCAGTCACAATCCGTCGTTTTAATGGGCAAATTGTGAACAACTGATGCAACTGATACGTTTTTTTTACGGATCCGTCGCATCAGTTTTTTCATCCGTTTGTTCCGGTTTTCGACAGATCCATTGTTCAAAAGCTGGCAATTCAGTGCGCTGTACAGAAAAATTATTAATATTTACTTATATAGCGCCTTTGATTCCATGGTGCTGTACATGAGAAGGGGTTACATACAAATTACAGATATAACAGTAAATAAACGAACAATCACAGACTGATATAGGGGGAGAGAAGACCCTGCCCTTGCGGGCTTACATTCTAATCTACAGGATGGTGGGGAAGGAGACAGCAGGTTGGGGGGTTGCAGCAGCTCCATTGCTGGTGAGGCGGTAGCTCCAGTAGTGGTGAGGAGGCAGCGGGGATCATTGCAGGCTGTAGGCTTTCCTGAAGAGATGGGTTTTCAGGTTCCGTCTGAAGGATCCGAGTGTGGTTGATAGCAGGACGTGTTGGGGCAAAGAATTCCAGAGGATGGGGGCTATTCGGGAGAAGTCTTGGAGGCGGTTGGGTAGGAGCGAATAAGTGTGGAGGAGAGAAGGAGGTCTTGGTAGGACCGGAGATTACGGGAGGGATGATATCGGGAGATTAGTTCAGAGATATATGGAGGAGACAGGTTATAGATGGCCTTGTAGGTCAGTATTAGTAATTTGAATTGGATATGCTGAGGTAGTGGGAGCCAGTGAAGAGATTTGCAGAGGGGGGAAGCGGAGGAGTAGCGAGGAGAGAGATGAATTAGTCGGGCAGCAGAGTTAAGGATGGACTGGAGTGGTGCGAGGGTGTAAGCAGGGAGGCCACAGAAAAGGATGTTGCAGTAGTTGAGACGGGAGATGAGGGCATGCACAAGCATTTTAGTAGAGTGAGGGTTGAGGAAGGGACGGATCCTGGAAATATTTTTGAGCTGGAGGCGGCAGGAGGTGGAGAGAGCTTGGATATGCGGTTTGAAGGACAGGGCAGAGTCAAGGGTTACTCCAAGGCAGCGGACCTCCGTTACGGGGGAAAGCGTGATGTCATCAATTGTTATAGATTGGTCAGGTAAGGAAGATCTGTGAGATGAGGGAAAGATGATCAGTTCAGATTTGTCCACATTCAGTTTGAGGAAGCGGGAGGAGAAGGAGGATATGGCTGATAGACACTCCGGGATTTTGGAGAGCAGAGAGGTGACATCTGGGCCAGAGTAGTAGATCTGAGTATCATCGGCATAAAGGTGGTACTGGAAGCCGTGGGACCAAGTGTATAGATTGAGAAGACTAGGGGTCCTAGAATAGAGCCTTGAGGGACTCCAATAGAGAGAGGGTGGGATGAGGAGGTAGTGTGGGAGACGCTGAATTTGCGGTTGGAGAGGAATGAGGAGATCTAGGATAGGGCGAGGTCTTTGATGCCAAAGGAAGAGAGGATCTGTAGTAGGACACAGTGGTCAACTGTGTCGAAGGCAGAGGACAGGTCTAGAAGGAGAAGTATAGAGTATTGTCCGTTCACTTTGGCTGTAAGTAGGTCTTTAGTAATTTTGCTCAGGGCTGTCTCAGTGGCGTGATGGGCGCGGAAAACAGATTGTAGATTGTCAAAGAGTAAGTTAGATGAGAGATGGGAGGAAAGTTCAGCGTGGAACGTGCTGCTCCAGGAGTTTGTAAGCGAATGGGAGCAGCGATATTGGGCGATAGCTGGACATAGCGGTTGGGTCGAGGGTTGGCTTTTTGAGGATAGGCGTGATTGTGGCATGTTTGAAAGCAGAAGGGAAGGTACCGGAAGTTAGTGATAGGTTGAAGAGGTGGGATAGTGATGGGATCAGAGTGGTGGCGAGGTTGGGGAGGAGTGGGATGGGGTCGAGTGCACAAGTGGTGAGGTGTGATTTGGAGAGATGATCAAGCTCCTCTTCTGTGATGTTGGATAAGGAGGTTATGGGGTTTGGGCATTGGTCAGTTATACAAAGGGGTTGTGGTGGTTAGGGAAGTTGGAGGGGGCAGTGGCGGGCGGAGGAGGGAGTTAAAAGTATTGAACAACTGTTTGGGGTTGTGGGATAAGGAAGATACCACGGATGTAAAGTAGGCCTGTTTAGCAGAGGTGAGAGCTGATTTGAATGCAAGTGTAGCTTGTTTGAGTGCAGTGAAGTCACCTTGTGAATGCGTTTCCTTCCAGCGCCGTTCAGCAATTCTGGATGTTTGCCGAAGTTTTTTAGTGGTGTTATTGTGCCAGGGTTGTCTATTGATTCGTCGCACTCTGTTATGCATGACAGGGCCGACCGAGTCGATGGCTGATGCAAGAGTGGCATTGTAGAAACTAGTGGCAGTGTCTGTGTCGTGGAGTGAAGATATGGAGGACAGTGGTAGGATAGAGTCAGAGAGTGTGTGACTGTCTAAATGTGCAAGGTTTCTGCAGGGGTGCGCGTGTTGCTGGACATGGGTGACAGGTGAGGACAGGGATGAGAAAGAGTAGATGATTGTCAGATAGAGGGGAGGTTCTGAAGTTAGATAGGGAGCAGAGGCGGGTGAAGACCATGTCTAATGTGTGTCCGTCTGTGTGGGTGGCTGAGGAGAACCACTGGGTAAGTCTAAGGGATGAAGTAAGGGCCAGGAGTTTGGAGGTGCCAACTGGAGGGTGTCAATGGGGATGTTGAAGTCACCCATGATGATGGTGGGAATGTCAGCAGAGAGAAAGTGAAGGAGCCATGTAGAGAATTGGTCCATGAAGGCAGTGATTGGGCCTGGAGGTCGGTATATGACAGCTACTTGAAGGTTGTAGGAAGAGTAGATGCGGACAGAGTGGACTTCAAAAGAGGGGAGGACAAGTGAGGGAAGAGGTGGGATTGGGTTGAAGGTGTAGTTGGGAGAAAGGAGAAGGCCCACTCCTCCACCATGTCTGTTGCCAGGGCGAGGAGTGTGGGTGAAGTTGAGGCCGCCATAGCATAGCGCAGCAGGGGAGGCAGTGTCGGAGGGTGTCAGCCATGTTTCAGTGAGGCCAAGGAAGGAAAAATTTTGAGAGGTAAAGAGGTTGTGAATCACATGGAGTTTATTGCAGACGGAGCGGGCATTCCAGAGTGATCCAGAGAGAGGGAGCTGAGTGGTGGGCGTCAAGGACACATATTTGAGGTTGGAAAGATTTTGGGTGTTTATATTGGATTGGGAGCGATAGAAGGGGGTAATAATGGAAGGTATGAGCTGTGGGGGTCCAGGATTGGAGATATGTCGCCAGCAGTGAGGAGAAGCAGAGCAGGTGGGAGAAGGAGAGTGGGCGATTTGTTTTGTGTGTTATAAGGAGAGATCTGAGGTTGAGGAGCAGGTCAGCGGAGGAGGTCAGGTGGGGGGGCAAGAGGAAAGGAGAGATTATTACTTAGGCCTCTTTCACACTTCAGTCGTGCGACGTCAGTTAAAATCCGTCAAAGTGTGAAAATAGCAGATCTGCCAGAAAATTGCAAAAACGGATGCAAACGAATCAGTTTTCTGATGGATCCGCTATGAACTTTTCAACCCGGAAAATGCAGGTACGCATGTCTGGCACGGAGGGGAGAGAGAGAGAGGATCCGCCACCCATAGGCGACCATTACACAAAATGGCGGATCCGCCATTTTGGCGGATGCAAAAAACGTTGCATTGGACGTTTTTCAAACGGATCCGTCAAAAAACGGACGACCGTCAAAATCCGTCACTAATGCAAGTCAATGGGAAAAAAGCGGATCCGCCAAAAAAAAAAATGGCGGATCCGCTTTTTTCAAACTTTGGCGGATTTTGACTGACGTCGCACGACTGAAGTGTGAAAGAGGCCTTAGTTAAGTAGAGTGCTGGGGTCTGTGGATAGCGAAGGAGAGTTAGGAGTAATGGAGGCAAAACCATTAGAGCATATGTCAGCATTAGAGATGAGCGACTTTGCCTTTTTTAGGGTCGAGTCAGGTTTCTCAAAAGTCGAGTCGAACGAAATCGGCCGACTATCGGGAAAAGTCGGAGGTCCGACTGAAACACGAAACCCAATGCAAGTCAATGGGGAAGCAAAGTCAGCAGGGAGTGGAGGACAGTAAACACACCTACAGTACCCATTTCAATGCCAACAACATCAATTCTTATTACTTGAGCTTGGCAACCTTAATTTACTTTATAATAATAGTTACGCATTGAAAACTAGGGTTATTTGGCTAAAGTTGGGGGGGGGCAGGGCTGGCTCCAGATTTTTGTGTGCCCCGGGCGAAAGAGTGTCAGTGGGCCCCTTTAACACATACCATAATTCATGATGCTCCGATACGGCACAGAAATATACCGTATTTTCCGGCGTATAAGACAACTTTTTAACCCCTGAAAATCGTCTTCAAAGTCGGGGGTCGTCTTATACGCCGGGTACGGTGGGGGGAGTGGGCGTTTCAGAGGTGTTTACCTCATCATATCAACGAGGGTCTAGGCGCTGGGGGGGGCGTCGGCGGCTCCTCTTGTGCAGCCCCCACAGGCTCCGTGCTGGGGGACTGCGGCGGCGGCTCCTCTTGTGCAGCCCCCGCAGGCTCTGTGCAGGGGGACTGTGGCGGCGGCTCCTCTTGTGCAGCGGGACGGCGGCGGTGATTCTTTTCTTAATCCCCGGAGGCCCCGGCAGCTCCATTGCTGCGATGCGATGCAATGGCCTCCGGGAAAATGGCCGCTGCATGCTCAGCTTCAGATCTCGTCTCAAGATCTTGGGAGACGAGATCTGAAACTGAGCATGCGCCGCCCTCAGCGGCCATTTTCCCGGAGGCCACCGCATCGCAGCAATGGAGCTGCCGGGGCCTCCGGGGATTGAGAAAAGAATCACCGTCGCCTTCCCCCAGCACAGAGCCTGCGGGGGCTGCACAAGAGGAGCCGCCGCCACAGTCCCCCAGCACAGAGCCTGCGGGGGCTGCACAAGAGGAGCCGACGCCACAGTCCCCCAGCACAGAGCCTGGGGGGGCTGCACGAGAGGAGCCGCTGCCTTCCCCCAGCACAGAGCCTGGGGGCTGCATGAGAGGAGCCTCCGCCGCCGTCCCCCAACACAAAGCCCCCCCAGACTGCACAAAAGGAGCCGCCCCCCAGCGCCTAGACCCTCGCTGATATGAGGAGGTAAACAACAAGATGACACCCGGCGTATAAGAAGACCCCCCCACACTTTTAAGACGAATTCATATTTTGACTGTAAAAGTTGGGGGGTCGTCTTATACGCCCAGTTGTCTTATACGGCGGAAAATACGGTAGGTATAGTACAGTGACAAATACTTCACTTCTTACATTACATGACTGATATTTGTTTTAAATTCTACAATAGCTCAAAAACCGGACAGTATATTCCTCCATACAGTATTATGGCCACCACATAGTGCGCCATACAGAATAATGAGCCCCATATATTGCTCCATACAGAATAATTGGTCCCATATAATGTTCCATACAGTATATGATGAGCTCCACATAATGCTCCAGTATATGATGGTCCCCATATAATGTGCCATACAGTATAGGACGGTCCCCATAGAGTAGAATGGGCCCCATATATTGCTCCATACAGAATGGGCTCCATGTAATGCTCCATACAGAATAGGCCCCATATGTGCTCCATATGATGCTCCATACCCTATATGATGCCCCATAAATAATGAACCCCATATGATGCTCCAGTGTTTGATGGGCCCCATGGATGATGCTCCCGTGTATGATGGGCCAATATAATGTTTCATATATAATGGGCCCCATTTATAATCCTCCAGTGTATAATGGGCCCCGTAAATGCTGCTCCAGTGTCTGATGTCCCCCATTTAGAATGCTCCAGTATATGATGGGCCCCATGGATGATGCTCCAGTGTATGATGGGCCAATATAATGCTCCATATATAATGGGCCCCATTTATAATGCTCCAGTGTATAATGGGCCCTGTAAATGCTGCTCCAGTGTCTGATGTCCCCCATTTAGAATGCTCCAGTATATGATGGGCTCCATTGATGATGCCCCAGTGTATGATGGGCCAATATAATGCTCCATATATAATGGGCCCCATTTATAATGCTCCAGTGTATAATGGGCCCCGTAAATGCTGCTCCAGTGTCTGATGTCCCCCATTTAGAATGCTCCAGTATATGATGGGCCCCATGGATGATGCTCAAGTGTATGATGGGCCCCACATATAATTCTCCAGTCTATAATGCTCCCCATATATTGCTCCAAACATTAAAAAAAATGAAATACCTCTCCTCGTTGGGCACTGCCCTACTCTGGACTCCTCAGCGTTGCCATCTTCCAGCTCTCTGCACTTGGACTGTTCAGGCAGAGGGTGTACAGATGTGACGTCATTGCGCTCTCTGACCTGAATGTCACTGTTAGGAAACGCGGAAGACGTCCCAGCTGTGGAACAGGGAGAGGTAAGTATTGCAAGTGCTGTGGCCCACTCGTGGGCGACGGCACTGGCACAGGGCCCCTCATAGTACGCCGGTGTGTCTGATGGCGAGTGGCCCCCCCACCGTCAGAGACACTTTTGCGTACTATGAGGCGCACAGTGCCGTCGCCCATGAGTCGGCCCCTCACCTGCTCAGGGAACCGGCACTTGCCCAGGTGCGCCAGGTGCTGACGACAGGCCTGGGGGGGGGCAGCCCAGTTAGTGAGGTGGAAAAACTGGCATACGTTGAGGTTTAGGCTGGACGTTCAGCATCTGCAAAAGGAGGAATTGGAGAAGTCGGAGGAAGAGGAGGACAAAGCGAGCCATTTTGTTGGCAACCTATGTGTCATCAGGGGAAGGTGGTACAAAATCCTTTGAAACCCAGGCATGGTTCATTTTAATGAAGATGAGATCATCAACATTTTGGGTCGACTGCCGGGTCCTTTTTTCTGTCAGGATTGATCCAGCAGCACTGAAGACTCTTTCTGATAGCACACTACCAGTAGGGCAAGCGAGCTCCTGTAAGGCATATTGTGCCAATTCAGGCCAGGTGTCCAGTTTACAGGCCCAGTAGTCAAAGGGGAATGAACTGTGAGGGAGAACATCAATAGGGGAGGAGAGGTAATTTTGAACCATAGTTGAAAACTGCTGTCTCCTGTCTTTTGCAATCGATTCAGTTTTAACAGTCGTGTGAGCTGTACTCGAGAAATCAGTCCACAACATGGTCATGAAACCCTTGTCTCCAATGCCACTTCGGCTGTGTGCACCACGAACACCTCTTCCATGTTGCCCAGTACGGCTCGTGTTAGAACCTGCACCGCTGCTGTGTGCTGGGAATGCCTCTAACAAACGGTTTACCAGAGTTGCTTGTTTGTTCGCCAATATTAGCTTCTAGGTTCTCCTGTGGCTTGATGTTCTGTAATTTGCCTTTATAGCATGGATCGAAGATGCTGGCCAACCAGTAGTCGTCATCCTTCATCATTTTGGCAATGCGAGGGTCCCTTTTTTGGATCCGCAATACATAATCACACATGTGGGCCAATGTTCCAGGTGTCAATGATGCACTGCCAGTTGTGGGTGGAGGAGCAGTTTCTGCCAAATCCACATCACTCCAGTCACGCACAAACCCTGTAACTGACCTAGGCAAGCCAACATTTTCTCTTGCCCCCTGAGAAGCATCCTCCTCCCCAAAATAATCATCCCCCTCCTCCTCTTCCTTTTCTTCCTCCACCTCATCCAGGACAGTTCCCTGAGCAGACAATGGCTGTCTGTCATCAAGGCTTCCCTCCTCCTCCTCCTCCGCTGCAGACGCCTGTTTGTTGTGAATATGCTGGAGGCGGCTTCTGAGCTGGGTCTCCCTCCGGTGGTTGCTGAGGGTAATGAACTGATTAATGAATGGCCTTCAGCTGGCGCTGAATGGTAGGATATAATTGGCCTGAGTTCCCAGCAGCCTTGCCGGTTATCAGTTGTATGTTCTGGTCTTGCTTGAAGCACTGCTAGTTTCCTGCTCTCCTTCAGATAAGTGTTTGCTGTTTTTTTTTTTCTCTATTTGATTTTCTCTGCTGGTTTGCTGCCTGCAGTGGACTGCAGCCTGTCCCCTTTTGGGGGTCTTGCGCTGCAGTTGTGCTCCGTTTGTGTCTGCACTTTTGCTTTGCTCTTTTGTTACTTTTTATTTGCTGAATAGCGTTTTTTTTACACCAGGGATCTGATTTAGGTGGATGAAATCGTGTGATCTCAGGTTTTTTGGCAATCAGAAGTGTTGGTATTTTGTTAGGGTTTTCTTGGATTGCAGTCAGAGTTCTTTCCTGTACTTTTCTGTCTAGACAGATTGGGCCCCAGCGTTTGCTCATTCTATTTTCTGTCTGTGTCCGTGCTTTCTTCTTGTCTAACCGCCATTACATGTTTGGGGGCTTCCTATTTTCTTTGGGGATCTGCTCCGGGGCAGATAGCTTTCATCTTTCTGCCTTTAGGTGTAGTTATCTCTCAGGCTGTGACGAGGCGTCTAGGATCAACGAAGGAATACTCCACGGCTACCTCTAGTTGTGTGGTTAGTTCAGGTTACTGCAATCCAATAGGTTCCAGCCTCTCTGGTGTATTACCGCTTTTGCTATTTTTTGCTATTTCTCCTCAGTTACTGAAACATAACACCTGTTCCTTAATGTGCGTCAAAGTTTGCATGAGCAGACGCATAAGTGGGATGCTCATACTTATGATGGCGTCGTCTGCACTTATCAGCGTGTGCATTCCTCAATACACTGAAGGACTTTACAGAGGTCTTTCAGCTTTGACCACTGCACACCCGACAACTCGATGTCTGCCCTCAAACTTCCTGC
Source organism: Oophaga sylvatica (assembly GCA_033576555.1). Classification (NCBI taxonomy): domain Eukaryota; kingdom Metazoa; phylum Chordata; class Amphibia; order Anura; family Dendrobatidae; genus Oophaga; species Oophaga sylvatica. The sequence continues at coordinate 404,184,298 of JARQOD010000002.1, forward strand.
CCATGTATCCTCCCAAAAATGCATTACAGCTGGCCTCTGTTCGCACAGCCTCTCAACCACGTGCATGGTGGAGTTCCACCTCGTTGCAACGTCTATGATTAGGCGGTGCTTGGGGAGGTGGAGCGATCGCTGCAGCCTCTGCATACGACTGGAGTCTACGGGCGAGCCACGGATGTGCGAGCACAGTCTTCGCACCTTATGGAGCAGGGCTGTTAACTCCGGATAATTATTTAGGAAACACTGCACCACCAGGTTCAAGGTGTGAGCCAGGCAAGGTATGTGTCTGAGTTTTGCCAGGGCTATGGCCGCCACAAAATTACGGTCGTTATCACTGACTACCTTGCCTGGCTCAAGATGTAGACTGCCCAGCCATGACTCAGTTTCTCGCTGCAAGTAGTTGGCCAGTACCTCCGCGGTGTGTCTGTTGTCGCCCAAAGACATCATCCTTAAAACAGCCTGCTGACACTTACCACTAGCTGTTCGATAGTGGGACACCTCGTGTGCAGCACTGGCAGCTGCGGATGGAGTGCTCATGCCACTGCGCTCTTTCGACGCGCTTTCGCTTCTGGAGGAGGAGGGTCGAACGTCTACAGCCAACTGTTGCCTATACCATGGGCTAGGCAGCACTGTCCCACCGCCGCTGTCCCCTTTGGACCCTGCATCCACCATATTAACCCAGTGCGCAGTGATAGACACGTAATGGCCCTGGCCATGCCTACTGGCCCATGCAAACTGTTGTGAGTGCACCTTTCCACTCACTGATTGTTTGGTGCATGACAATGCGGTTTTCACATCAGGTGGAGAAAAGGAATGGCTTTTTCTTAAAAAGTGCCACGGTTGCATAGCATAGCGTGGACAGCGTAGGCCATGATCTCTCGAACGCTGCACTTTCAACAAATGGAAGGCATCATCTCTAATGAGTCAGTTTGGCAGTGTAGGCGTTCAAAGCAGGTTCGCATAGAGAGGATGAGTACTTCTGTCCTACGAGTGTCTTTTAAGTGAACTGGACTGAGAGCTGCAAAAGGGGGAACTAGGCGTGGATATGGCGACTGAGAGGGGTTGGTGAGGGATGGTGGTGATGGCACTAGATTAGTCTTCGGTCATAACTTGTGCTCTGATGATTTGGCCTTGCAGAACCTCAATATTTCTTCTGGTTGTGCAACGGTGGGCTACGTGGGGCTACCTTCAGTCGGAGCAGTGCACATTACTACTGAGGAATTGTACTGTCAGTTGCAATGCATGTGTTAAAGTCAACATGCAACTGTATCAAATTTCTGAGATTTTCTCGGCTAAAGTCTTCCGCACTTCAGATCCTTCGCATTCTTACAGATACCTTTGCCTCATCAAGGATTTGGTCAAAAGTGCCACACTGCACTCTTCTACTATGGTACAACTTTTCAGGGCTTGCACCTGATGCAATTTGACCGTGGCCAAGCTGTCCCGCAATCTTTGTTGTTTTAACACGTTTTATGGACTGCTACGGGCTCCAGATTATCCCCCACTGCGATGTCGATGCCTGCTGCGATCCTCCTCCTGTTCTGACTATTGCAGTGGCACCCTCTTCCCCAATGGATGCAATCCGGTAACAACTGGTCATCCATCACTCTCAATTCATGTGCACTCTACTGGTCACCGTGTAGGGTGAGTAGCGAGAAGGCACTGAGTTCTCAGGGTAGATTCTGGCTCAGTAGACTGCGAGGGCAATATAGTGTTGTGGGTGAATGTACCAGCAGAATCAGCTAGCAGTGGCTGTGCATCAGTGCACTCCATGTCAGATTCATCTTGGACTGGGGAATTCAGGATTTGACTTGATAACCCAGGCATGGTATATGAAAAGAATTCAATGGAGTAATCAGAATTGTGGCCTGCCGCATCCTTCACTTTTGGTGGGGGTGAAAGACACAAGGAAAGGTGTTGTTCCTGACCAGGAGCCTGCACTGACGACTCAGTACTTGCATATTTTGAAACTTCAGAAGAGGAGGCGATAGAGCTGGAGGCTGTTTCGGCAATGTAAGCCAAAACCTTTTCCTGATGCTCCGGCTTTAAAAGCGGTTTACCTACTCCCAGAAATGGGAGCCTTCCAGGCCTTCTGGAGCCAGACGATGATGCAGGCTCAACACCTCAGCCTTAGGTGCTATTGTGCTTTTGGCACTACCAGCAGATGCACCACCATCAGTACCAGCTTGCCCCCCCCCGCCCACGTCCGCCGCCTCTTCCACCATACTTATGTTTGGGAAAATGTACCCAAAATACAAGCAGATATATGGTACTATATCACAAGCATACAATTGTATACGTAGAAGCGGAAAATTTCAATCTCTGTATATATTTGAGGAGTCACACACAGACGCTCTTAGGCTTAGTATGGATTAGACCAGAATATAAAAAGCAGAAAAAGGGTACTGTATCTGAAGCTTACAGCTGTATACAGTGTTGGGGTAATTTTAAATCTCCGTATGTATTGCCGGAGTAACACACAGACGCTCACAGGCTCAGTATGGGTTAGACCAGAATATAAAAAGCTGAAAAAGGGTACTGTATGTGAAGCGTACAGCTGTATACAATGTTGGGGTAATTTTAAATCTTCGTATATATTTCCAGAGTCAGACACAGACTCTCACAGGCTCAGTATGGATCACAACAGAATATAAAAAGTAGAAAAAGGGTAATGTATCAGAAGCGTACAGCTGTATACAGTGTTGGAGTAATGTTAAATCTCCATATATATTTCAGGAGTAACAGACAGACGCTCACAGGCTCAGTATGGATTAGACCAGAATATAAAAAGAAGAAAAAGGGTAATGTATCAGAAGATTCCAGGCGTATACAGAGTAGGGGTAATTGTAAATCTCCATCTATATTTCCGGAGTAACAGACATACGCTCACAGGCTTAGTATGGATTAGACAAGAATATAAAAAGCTGAAAAAGGGTACTGTATCACCAGATACCAGGTATATATAGTATAGTGAAAATATTGTAAATCTCCGTATATATTTCCGGAGTCAAACACAGACACTCTCAGGCTCAGTATGGATTAGACAAGAATATAAAAAGCTGAAAAAGGGTAATGTATCAGAAGATTACAGCTGGATACAGTCTAGGGGTAATTGTAAATCTCCGTATATATTTCCGTAGTAACAGACAGACGCTCACAGGCTCAGTATGGATTAGACCAGAATATAAAAATCAGATCCGCAAGACATAATCACACATGTGTACCAATGTTCCAGGTGTCAATGATGCACTGACAGTGGTGGGTGGAGGAGGACTTTCTGCCAAAAAGGGTACTGTATCACAAGCGTACAGCTGTATACAGTGTAGGGGGAATTGTAAATCTCCGTATATATTTCCGGAGAAACAGACAGATGCTCACAGGCGCAGTATGGATTAGACCAGAATATAAAAAGTAGAAAAAGTGCACTGTAACAGAAGCATACAGCTATATACAGTGTTGGGGTAATTTTAAATCTCAGTATATATTTCCTGGAGTAACACACAGACGCTCACAGGCTCAGTATGGATTACACCAGAATATAAAAAGTAGAAAAAGGGTAAGGTATCAGAAGCGTACAGCTGTATACATTGTTGGGGTAATTTTAAATCTCCGTATATATTTCCAGAGTAACAGACAGACGCTCACAGGCTCAGTATGGATTAGACCAGAATATGGAAAGCAGAAAAAGTGTACTGTATCAGAAGCGTACAGCTGTATACAGTGTTGGGGTAATTTTAAATCTCCATATATATTTCCGGAGTAACACACAGACGCTCACAGCCTCAGTATGGATTAGACCAGAATATGAAAAGCAGAAAAATTGTACTGTATCAGAAGTGTACAGCTGTATACAGTGTTGGGGTAATTTTAATTCTCCATATATATTTCCAGAGTAACATACAGACGCTCACAGGCTCAGTATGGAGTAGACCAGAATATAAAAAGCAAAAAAGAGTAATGTATCCGAAGATACCAGGCCTATACAGTGTAGGGGCAATTGTAAATCTCCGTATATATTTCCGGAGTAACACACAGATGCTCTCTCAGTATGGATTTGACCGTAATACAGAAGGTAGAAAAACGGTACTATATCAGAAGATACCAGCTGTATATACGATTTTGGGGAAAATTTAAATCTCCGTATATATTTCCGGAGTAACACACAGACGCTCACAGACTCAGTATGGAGTAGACCAGAATATAAAAAGCAAAAAAGGCTAATGTATCCAAAGATACCAGGCGTATACAGTGTAGGGGTAATTGTAAATTTCCTTATATATTTCCAGAGTAACACACAGACACTCTCTCAGTATGGATTTGACCGTAATACAGAAGGCAGAAAAACTGTACTGTATCAGAAGATCCCAGGCGTATACAGTGTACGGTTGATTGTAAATCTCCGTTTTGTGGTACACCAAAGGGGGTCTTGCTGGATGGGAGATATATTTCTCCCTGCAGGCTAAAGTTTGGCTGGGATTTTCCCTGAAGCAAGGACCTGTGATGAGGTCATAGTCATGTGAGCAGCTCAGTCAAGCCTGTCCCATGCAAGGGTGAGTCTGGGAACAGTGGTATTCCAAGCTGGAGTGTATTTACATTCTGTTATGTTTCTGTTGCCGGGTGTTTAAAGTGACAGTAAACCAGTGATTTTTGGACTTAAAGCCTGTGTGTTGCCTCGTTACTGCGGCCCGGCCACTGCCTACCAGAGCAAATCCCTACATTATGTATTTCGAGAGTAACACACAGACGCTCTCTCAGTTTGGATTTGACCGTAATACAGAAGGCAGAAAAACGGTACTGTATCAGAAGATACCAGCTGTATACGGTTTTGGGGAAAATTGACATCTCCGTATATATTTCCGGAGTCACACATAGTCAGCATGTATTTGTCCGTGATACCAGCCGGTACACGGTAGTGTGTGAGGAGCGTACAGCTCTATACGGTGTGTGAAAAAAACGCTCGGTAACTGTGCAGAAAAAAAGAATAAAAGTATTAGTGCTGTGTAGGTGCTGTGTAAAAAGCAGTCTGCACAGCACTGTACACACACAGCAATACAGCTAGCAGGCAGCCCAATAATCAGCTCTGCTGCTGCACACAAGAAATTCCTCCCCTGTCACTGGCAGGCAGCCTAATAATCAGCTCTGCTGCTGCACACAAGAAATTCCTCCCCTGTCACTGGCAGGCAGCCTAATAACCAGCGCTGCTGCACACAACAAAATCCTCCCCTGTCACTGCACACTAACTGTACAGCACAATCGCTATCAACACAAGCACAGAATTTTTTTTTTTTCCTGTCTAACTCTCTTCATACTGAGAAACAGCGGCAGCAACCTTTCCCTATGCTAAGATCAGCAGAAGTAAAATGGCGGTCGGCGGGCAGGGCTTTTATAGCCACTGTGACGCCACACAAAGCAAGCCAATCACTGCAATGTCCCTCTCTAAGATGGTGATGTCCGCTGCCCATGTCATCTTGTTGCCCACAGTGTGCGTCCTTGCTCATTGGCTGAGAAAAGGCACCTGAAAGAATTATGGGAAAACCGACTTTGGCGCTCGGGTCGACGACCGCATGGCCGACCTTACGCTATGGTCGGGTTTCGCTCAGCGAAACCCGACTTTGGCGAAAGTCGGTGATTTTTGAATCTGACCGACCTGTTTCGCTCAACTCTAGTCAGCATGGTAAAAGTAATTGTGCAGCTAATAAAGAAATTTAGTATATTTAAACAGAGTTTAGGCATACCTTTTGGTCACTTCTGGCTCATTTCTGGCATATTTCAATTGTTATCCTTAAAATGACATCCTTATAATGACAGACCAAGGTCTAGACCGATCAATGTCTCTGAATTTATATATAAGCAAGTGCACATCTAACCAGCCAGGTGAGAACAGGAGGGAGGGGCCGCAGGGAGACTGGTCACACACACACAAGAGGGGATTAATTAGTCAGGAAGGAAAGAAAGAAAGAACAAAAAAAAGGGAAACAGTCAAATCCAAAAGGACAGATAAAGCATTGATAGCAGACAGATACAGGGGTGATTGGGGTTCAGGAAAGACAGGTGATGATGGTATTGCAGTCAGAACACATACCATTGATAGCAGACGGATACAGCGGTGATTGGGGTTCAGGAAAGATGGGTGATGAAGGTATTGCAGTCAGGACACATACCTGAGGATGAAGCAGATCGATTGTCAGATTGATTGCAATAGTGAAGCATAGTAATAATAACAATGAAGCATCTATAGCAGGGAGTTATTCTTCTGGCATATTTCAATTGTAATCCGGAAAATGGCATCCTTATAATGACAGACCAGGGTCTAGACAGACCAATGTCTCTGAATTTATATATAAGCAAGTGCACATCAAACAGGCCAGGTGAGAACCGGTGGGGCACTAGGGAGACTGGTCACACACACAGGAGGGGATTAATTAGAAGTCAGGAAGGAAAGAAAGAACAAAAAAGGAAATAGAACCAAAAGGACAGCTAAAGCATTGATAGCAGACAGATACCAGGGTGATTGGGGTTCACGAAAGATGGATGATGATGGTATTGCAGTCAGTACACATACCATTGATAGCAGACAGATACAGGGGTGATTGGGGTTCAAGAAAAATGGGTGATCATGGTATTGCAGTCAGGACAGATACCACTGATAGCAGACAGATACAGGGGTAATTGGGGTTCAGGAAAGATGGGTGATGATGGTGTTGCAGTCAGGACACATACCTGAGGATGAAGTAGATTGATTGTCAGATTGATAGCAACAATGAAACATAGCAATAATTACAATGAAGCTACCGTTCCCACCACGTGACTGACAGGAGATGCGGGGGACGTGCTGGGGCGGTGGACAGGAAGCTGGAGGAGCAGAAGGCGCGAATGGAGCACGCACAGAGCAGAGAGCTACGTGTGTCGCACAGAGGAGAGGCCGCATCCTTCGCGCCGCAATAGAAAGGGGACTCCCGGTCAAGGCTAGGACTTTGCAGTACGTGACATATTGAGATCCAGCTGTGTGTACGTGAACGCGGAAGCCTCAGTGTCTGGAGGAGGTTTCCGACAGGAGAATACAGAGACAGGAACCCATAGTCTAGACCCCGACGTCCTCCCGGTGACGTTCCAAAGCCCCTGAGTGTTCGTGAGAGACTTGCCAGTTTTTTCCGCTTCATCGTTCTGCTTATAGACTGTAGGCTTGTTTATAGAGACTCAGGACAGGAGACACGCAACTCTACCGCGTTATCTCGGTCTCCCTCTTTAACCTCAGAGTTTTCCCGCTGTTTGCCAAGAATAGGAGAGAGACTTTGGAGACCTCAAGCGCCGCTGTTGACAGTGCCTAAGCTGGAGAAGACGGACCCTGCACTCAAGGTTTCATCAAACTGATAAGTTCCAGAATACTCTTTCTTTCCTCCTTCTGTTGTTGAGTGAACTGTTTTTTTTGCTTAATCTTGCTTAGCTTAAGTGTGTTGCTGAATTACGTTTGTTCCCCTTTTCTTCTCCCTGCGAGGAGATATTTCCCCTTGTAAATAAATCCTGTTGGTCTGTCTCTGGTCCATGGTGACATTCTAAACCCCGGCACGACTCTTACGTTTTACACTTGGTGTAGTCGGCAGGATGTGACACGACGGCGCAGAAGGGGCAGACCAAGCAGCTGGGGGAGGCCCCAGGTCTAGCCTTTCCTTGGGAGCCATGTTGAATAATTTGCCTAAGTTTTCTGGGAACAATGTGATGTTGTGGATTTGGACGGAGCGCATCCAGGGTCTGATGCGGATGCACCCCATGATGCCGGCCCTGGAGGCAGGGATTGCCGTGATGGCCCTGGAGGGGGAGGCTCGGGACTCTGTGATGCTTAGGTCCCCTCGGGAGAGAGACACCTTGAAGAAAGTTCTACGCATTCTTGAGGAAACGCATGGGGATCCCACTGACGTAGGGGAGCTGCGCATGTGACTATTTCACCAGTTACAGAGGGAGGGGGAGACCATGACACAATTTATGAATGTTTTACAGGAGCTCCATACTGCCATCATACGGAAGGACGGTGTAAGTCTAGGGTCCATTGACGTTGTGCTGCGAGACCAATTGGTGACAGGCTTGCATGATGTGCTGATGAAACATGTCCTGCGAGGTAGAGAGTGAGGCGCGCACGCGCGAGCAAGAGCAGGGGGTAGTAGTGCCAGTGGGGAAGGTATGCTGCCGGGAGGTAGCTGCCACCAGAGCGGGGAGGTAGCTGCCACTGCAGACACTGGTTAGAAGATCTGAAGAAAGAAATTAGACAGATTTGGGAAGAAGTGGCAGCATCCAAGGTGGCCACGACAGCGGAACCCGGCTTGCTGGTGCGAGGCAGGGAGCCTGCTCTCCGGCGTGAGACTGGAACCCTCCGAAGAAGAGGTCCACCTACATGTTACACCTGTGGAGAGCCCGGCCACATAGCCCGGTGGTGTCCCCAGTGGAGCTGACCATCCCTGCAGCCTCTGTTAAACTAGGTGGCTCCAAGCCGGAGGGACACCGCCCGGAGTGTGAAAATTGGAGGAGTAGTAGAAGTCCCACCAGCCTTGTTTCCACATGCCCCCTGGTCTAGGCCTAAATCAACGGAAGAGTGATGCGTTGCCTAGTAAACACCGGCTTACAGGTCACCACCATGCCTGAGGGATATTTCCGCCGGCACTTCATGGAGGCGCTGCGGCCAGAATGGGGCCCAGTAATAAAACTCACGGCAGCAAATCACTTGCCCATCCCGGTCGCAGGGGTGTTGTGGATGAATATAGAAGTCTGCAGTAAAGATATGGGGAGGAGAGGAGTAGTGCTGGTGGACGGGGAAGCAGTCAGAGACCATACCGTGACGCTAGGGATGAATGTGCTCAAAGAGCTCGGGAGCTTTCTCTTCAACGAATCCCCAGAACAGCAGGCAGCCCAGGCCCAGGAAATGTACAGCCAGTGAAAGCCCTTGGCAAAGTAGTCGTACCCACCTCTGTCAATCAAGTGTTGCCCCCTGGACAGACCGTGCTTCCGTTGCCTGTCAGAGCTAGTATTCCTCTGGAGGGAGTGGAGGTACAAGTTGAGCTCAGCAAGGTTGAGCAGCTGCCATCAGGAATCTTGGTCGAACAGACTTTAGCTACGGTACAGGATGGGACTGTCCTCATGCGCTGTGTAAATCTGAGAGAGAGTGACGTAAACTTACCCCTCCGAAGTGAAGTGGCCCACGTCTTAGGCATGCCCGAAGAGCTGGTCCCATCTGAATCGGTGCAGTTGACTGCCAAGTCAGAAGATCCATGGCTGGAGACAGTGAAGGCTGAAGTAGCCTCATACTCCAGATTGCTGCAAGAGGGGCGACGGATATTGGAAGGCATGAGAGCAGAGCTGACGGAGCTGCCCCCCACCAGATTCCCCAGGTGGACGCCTTTTTGGAAAAATATCAAGAGGTGTTCGCCAAGAACAAAGACGACTTTGGATGCACCACTGCAATTACCCACGAGATACCCGTCGGGGATGCGGCATCCATTCCGGAGCAGTACAGCCAGATACCTCCACAGATGTACCAGGAGGTGAAGGGAATGCTGTCACAAATGTTGAAGAAGGGAGTGATTCGGGAGAGCCAAAGTCCATGGGCGGCCCCCATAGTCATGGTGCGAAAGAAGGACGTGTCCTTATGCTTCTGTGTGGATTACCGCCGACTCAACGCTTGTACGGTGCGAGATTCACACCCGCTGCCAAGGATAGAGGAGTCCCTGTCGGTGCTGAGAAACGCCAGGTACTTTTCCATGCTGGATCTGGCCAGTGGCTACTGGCAAGTGCTGATGTCCGAACAAGACGGAGCCAAGACAGCTTTCATCCTCCCAATGGGACTACTGTATATAAGTTTGATTGCATGCCATTCGGTCTAGCCAATGCTCCGGGAACCTTCCAACGCCTCATGGAGAGATGTAAGAAACAAAAACTCAGGCACAGATACCATATTTTACCAAGTCATAATCATTATCCTTAAGAAAGGAAATGGTGGGACAAATCCCTATGGTACTCCTATACTACAATCCAACCAAAAAATTGGAGCAACAAAACCATAATGACGCCAATATATTGTTAGGATCTGCGGAACGCACCAGATAAATATAAATAATGGGTGCGTTCGCAGACCGGGGTCCACCGTGCAGGCAGAGCCTGCTGCTAGCAAGATGGCGGTATAGGCGAACTCTGTTACTTCACAGAGTCGCAAATATAGATACTGTGTCACTATATGGCGGTATAAGCGAACTCTGTTACACCACAGAGTCGCTAAGGTAGAGACGCAGAGATATGGACTGTGTCCTGTTAACTTCACAGGGATGCACAGACACCTGCTGTGAGGACAGCAGTCCGTGGTAATGCAATCAGCAACGCAATCAGACAATCTCCTCACCGGAGAAGCCGGTATTCCAGAGGCTTATTTCAGCCAAGCCCTAAACACGTGCATACAATCTCCTCACCGGAGGTGCCGGTATTCTAGGGGCTTATTTCAGCCGAGCCCTAACCACATGCGTGCAAGATCACACTGGCGCAAAGCACATAATGCAATTGACACTAGCGCATGGCGGCACGGCCATGCCACCCCTTTATAGTAACAACTACAGGACCTACCAGAAAAGGACCAATGAGAAACTATACAAGAACACATGTAGTTTCAGGACCTTCCTGGTGGACCAATAGGAGCTGCTGCAGTAGCTGAGCATGTGACCCCTGATCTCCTATGAGAGATCTTACCCTGGGCATGCTCAGAAAGGAAAACACAGAACTTAGTCCCAACTGAGTCTGCTTGCCTCTGACCTGCACTGGCTACAATGGCAGGACCTGGAGAGGCAGCAGTCATCCTCTGCACAGCATTAGACTGAGCGAAACGCTGGGACCGACGTCTCTGCTGAGCAGGTTCCACTGCGGCCGGAGACGGATGGTAGACCGCAGCGGGGATAGCTCGAGATTCCCCTTGTGCAGGAGCGGGAACTCGACCCCTAACATTACCCCCCTCCCTAGGGCCCCCCTCCTTTGGGCCTCACTATGCTCAAAGGCAGCAATGAGCTGAGGAGCGTGAACGTGCTCAACAGGCTCCCAGGACCTATCCTCAGGCCCATAACCCCTCCAATCCACCAAATAAAACTTTTTGCCCCCTACCACCTTGCACCCTACAATAGCGTTCAACTCGTGATCGTCCGTAGATGAACCCGATGTCCTGGCAGATGAGTCAGAGAACCGGGACATGACCACGGGTTTCAAGAGGGACACATGAAAGGTGTCGGAGATACCTAGGCGTGGTGGAAGGGCCAAACGGTATACCACAGGGTTAACCTGCTCGAGGACTTTGAAGGGACCCTGGTAACGGGGTGCCAACTTGGTCGACTCCACTCGCAGCCTGATGTTACGGGCGGAGAGCCACACCAAGTCACCGGGAGCAAATGTCAGAACCGGGCGCCGATGTGCATCGGCGGAGGACCTCATCCTCTCCTTGGAGGCCTGAATGGCATCCTGAGTACGGTCCCAAATGTCCCGTGCCTCCACAGCCCAGTCTGCCACCCTGGAGTCGGTGGAAGACACGGGCATTGGCACAGGAACCCGCTGATGCTGACCGTAATTAAGGAGGAATGGTGTCTGTCCAGTGGAGTCTGCCACGGCGTTGTTCAACGCAAACGCTACCCACGGTAACAAAGATGCCCAGTCATCCTGCCTGGCAGAGACAAAGTGTCGCAGATATGTGACCAAGGTCTGGTTGGCCCTCTCTACCAACCCATTCGTCTCGGGATGATATGCCGAAGAGAGATTTAACTCAATACTGAGTAGACGACAAAGCTCTCTCCAGAACCGAGACGCAAACTAGGGACCTCGGTCACTAACGATTTTGTCCGGCATGCCATGTAGGCAAAAGATATGTCTTATGAACAACACAGCCAGGGCCCGTGCAGAAGGTAACCGTGGTAATGGTACCAGGTGCACCATTTTGGAAAAATGGTAGGTGATCACCCAAATGATGGTGCAACCCCGAGACTTGGGTAAGCCCACCACAAAGTCCATTCCGACCATCTCCCAGGGCCTGTCTGCTACCGGCAAAGGGTAAAGTAACCCAGCTGGCCGTTGTCGAGGAGATTTATTTTTGGCGCAGGAGACGCATGCCTGAACATAATGCCCAACATCACGGACCATATGCGGCCACCAGTACATCCTCACCAACAGCTCAGATGTCCTTTTAGTCCCAAAATGTCCACCCACCCTGGACGAATGAGCCCAAGAGAGAACCTCCGGTCGCAAATTGGGTGGTACAAAAGTCTTGCCCGGAGGTACAGACTCTAGCGAAACTGGCGCTATGGTTCTCAGGCTCTCAGAAGGGACAATAAGCCGAGGCTCCCCCTCCTCCTCCTCAGAGGACACCATGGATCGAGAGAGAGCATCAGCCCGAATGTTCTTCTCTCTCTCTCGAGATAATGGAGGGTAAAGTGAAATCGGGAGAAAAATAAGGACCATCTGGCCTGACGAGAATTTAGCCGCTGGGCTATTTGTAAGTATACCAAATTCTTGTGATCCGTAAAGACTTGGAAGGGAAAGCGAGCCCCCTCCAACAGATGTCTCCACTCAGAGAAAGCCAACTTCATTGCTAGCAACTCCCTGTCCCCGATGGAATAATTCCTCTCCTCTGGTGAAAAGGTCATGGAGAAGAAGAAGCAAGGATGCTTCCGACCTTGAGCATCCTTTTGAAAGAGGACTGCTCCAGCACCAACGGATGAGGCATCCACCTCCAATATGAATGACTTGTCAACATCAGGGCAGTGTAGGATGGGAGCGCTAGCAAAATGAGACTTAATTGAGGTGAAAGCCTTGGAGACTTCTTCCGACCACAATTTGGGATTTGCTCCCTTCTTGGTGAGGGCTACCAAGGGAGTTACCAGAGTTGAGAAAAGGGGAATGAACTGGCGATAGTAATTAATGAACCCCATAAAGCGCTGCACTGCCTTAAGAGAATGGGGTTCTTGCCAGTCCATCACCGCCTGTAGTTTGGCAGGATCCATAGCCAATCCCTGGGCGGAGATGATATAGCCCAGGAATGGTAAAGACTCCTGCTCAAACACGCATTTCTCCAACTTTGCATAAAGGGAATTTGCCCACAAGAGGTCGAAGCATCTGCAGACATCTTTCCAGTGGGAGTCAATATCTGGACAGAAGATGAGAATATCAACCAGATAGACCACGACCGAGGTGGAAAGCATATCCCGGAAGATGTCATTAACAAAGTCTTGGAAAATGGCTGGGGCATTACAGAGCCCGAAGGGCATCACCAGATATTCATAGTGCCCAACCCTGGTATTAAAAGCTGTCTTCCACTCGTCCCCCTCGCGGATGCGAATCAGGTTGTAAGCACCCCGCAGGTCTAATTTGGTAAATACCCTTGCTCCCTGGAGCCTATCAAAGAGCTCAGAAATCAGAGGCAGCGGGTATTTATTCTTAATGGTGATGGCGTTAAGACACCTGTAATCTATGCAGGGACGTAATTCTCCGTTCTTCTTTTGCACAAAGAAGAACCCTGCCCCAGCAGGTGACACTGACTTCCTAATGAACCCTTTTGCCAGATTCTCCTGAATGTATTGGGACATAGCCTCCGTCTCCGGGAGAGAGAGAGGATAGACCCGTCCCCGGGGAGGTTCTGCTCCAGGCAAGAGGTCAATAGGACAGTCATAGGGGCAGTGAGACGGAAGCGTCTCCGCAGCCTTTTTGGAGAACACGTCTACATAGGACCAATAACACTTGGGAAGGGAAGTGAGATCTGCGGGTATCCATGTAGTAGCAACTTGAACACTCTCCCTCACACATCTACCTCTACAAGACTCACTCCAACCCCGTATCTTCCCAGAGAACCACTCATTATGTGGGGAGTGAAGACGAAGCCAGAGTACTCCCAGCTGAGCCTCATCTATACCCTCAGGAAGGATAAGGAAAGAGATAATCTCCTGATGGGAAGGAGACATAGCTAATGTGAGAGGGATTGTCTGATGTGTGATCTGTGAGGGCAGTATGGATTCATTCACCACTCGAACAGTCACCGGTTTGGCGAGCATCACCTGAGGTATTGTGTGGCGGAGAGCAAAAGCAGAGGACATAAAGTTCCCCTCTGCTCCAGAATCCACACAAAGCTCAACTGTTAGAGTAGATGGACCAAAAGAGATTGTTTCTTTAAAGGACAGCTTGGAGGCAAATGCTGCTGACTCTAGTGAACCTCCTCCCATGGTCACTAGACGCGATCGTGTTCCCGATTGTTGGGGACATCTGTTGGCATAATGTCCTAACTGCTGACAATTGTTACAAACCACGGAGACTCGAACGGGCCAAGACTTAGGTCCCGCTCGAACAACCTCCATGATCTCCGGGGAGTCGGGCGCCTGAATGGGAGATTCTAGAGGTTTGGCAAAGGTAGGGGCTAGCCGAAACCTCCGTCTACACTGGGTCTGCTCCAACCTCCACTCGTGAAAGCGAAGGTCGATGCGGGTAGATATGGAGATAAGCTTCTCCAGTGAGGCAGGAATCTCCCTGGTGGCCAAGGCGTCCTTTACATGGTCAGCCAGACCTCTCAGTATACCGGTATAAGGACCTTATCCGGCCACTCTAACTCGGAGGCCAGAGTCCGAAATTGGACTGAAAACTGACTGACCAAGCTCGAACCCTGTGACATTGCCAGCAGTTGGAGCACCGAATAGTGGGTGACCTGAGGGCCTAAAAAGACCTTTTTAAGAGAGTCCAGAAACCGAGGAGCACTCCGCACCACGCGATCGTCATGCTCCCACAGCGGCGTTGCCCATTCCAAAGCTCTGCCCGACAGAAGTGAAACTATGAAACCCACTTGTGCCCGCTCTGTGGGAAAACGTGCAGCCAGAAGCTCGAGCTGTATAGAGCACTGACTCACGAATCCCCGACAATGTTTACTGTCTGTCACGACGTATAACAGATATATTCAAAGATAGCAACCTATATCTAATGTGACATAATTCTAAATTTCATATAATAGAGAAAATCAACATGTATACATAGTATCTGCCAGCAATGTCTTACCTGACATAATATCCTATGTATTGTGGGTCAATACTGTGTACGTGTCACGCTGTCTCTGGATAGAGGTGGACCGGGGTCTATGCTGACCCTGAACTGGGGTCCTGACTAGTCCCTCTACCTGGAGGTACTGTTAATGGTACAGAGGTCCAGGCCGCCAGCGTAACCCTGTCTCCTGTAGATCCCTGACCACTGTAATCTAGTCCTGAGAAGGACCCTGATTACCACCACAGGGAATGGGCAGGTCACAGCTTACACACAGTCTTAGACAAACGAGACAGACAAGGGGTAAAGAAAACACAGCCTTGCATACAACACTTCCACTACAGAGAAACACAAAAGGTTAAGGAGATAAACAATAAGCGAGGAGAGGAAAAACCACAACAGGCACTCTTAGCTTAAGTCTTCTCAGAAACGATCCGCTCTGCTGGTCTGAATGAATGCTTTCACCGGCAACTTCCCCAGCAGACCAGCAGGTATATGAAGGAAGCTAATTAACAAAACATCAATCGCAGCTGGGCGAGGCTGGTAAGCCCAGCACCGAGAGAGAAAGAATTAACTCCCTCAGTGCCGAAAAACACCCAGCACCAGAAACTCAGCTGTGCAAAGTCAGGGTGTGCAATCGCGACGATCTCTGCCGCGACACACCCGTGACAGTACCCCCCCTTCTACGAGGGGCCTCTGGACCCTCAGGGCCTGGTCTATCTGGGTGAGTAGTGTGGAAGGCCCGAACCAAATGGTCTGCGTTAATATCCGACGCAGAAACCCACATCCTCTCCTCAGGACCATACCCCCTCCAATGAACAAGGTACTGAAGGGACCGGCGATTCAGACGTGAGTCAATGATCTTCGATACCTGAAACTCCAAATTACCATTGACCACCACTGGAGGAGGAGGTAGAGGTGACGGTATAACTGGTGCCACGTACCTCTTAAGCAACGATTTGTGGAACACATTGTGGATTTTAAATGTAGGAGGGAGGTCAAGACGGAAAGCCACCGGATTAACTATTGAACTGATCCTGTATGGCCCGATGAATCTGGGACCGAGTTTCCAGGAGGGAACCTTAAGTTTTATATTCTTGGTAGACAACCATACCAGATCGTTCACACTTAGGTCCGGACCAGACACTCTCCTCCTATCAGCCATACGTTTGTATCGGTTCCCCATAGTGCTCAGATTATTAAGCACTCCTCTCCACACTGAAGCAAGTGACGACGAAAATCGTTCCTCCTCAGGAACCCCAGAAGAGCCCCCCCATTGAAAGTACAAAACTAGGGGTGAAAACCATATGCCCCAAAAAACGGGGACTTACCAGTGGACTCGCTCCGCCTATTGTTAAGAGCGAACTCTGCCAGAGGCAAGAAAGAAGACCAGTCCTCTTGGTTCTCTGAGACAAAACACCGGAGATATGTCTCTAAGCTCTGATTCAGACGCTCTGTCTGACCATTGGTCTGCGGATGAAAAGCCGAAGAAAATGACAACTGCATCCCCCAACGAGAACAAAATGCCTTCCAGAATTTGGACACAAACCAGGGTGGATAAAAATCAATGATTTTTTTAAAAAAAATCAAAAAAATCTGATTTTTTTGATTTAAATCGGATTTTTTTTTATTTAAATCGGATTTTTTTCAATAAACTGCTTTTTGAGGAAAATATTTTACCATCCAAAGGTTCTTCCATCATGAGATAAAGCTGAGTTGTTTAACTCAGTAGAATAAAGGCTGTATATGTGTAACATTCACAATGCCATGCTCTTCCAGAGGTTTCTGTAGGATTAGTGGGCAGTTTCTCTCCTATATTATCACAGACGCTCGCTTTACTTACGCAGTTCTCAAAGCTGAATTTGACTCCGCAGAGGTCCCAGCCTCTTCTTCACGGCAAAAATGTTACAACATGAACAGATTTGAGAAAAAGACCTTAATCCTATTGTTCTACAAACCTATATGAATACAGAATCAACCCCTTCAGTGCCAAGTCCAAGAAGTTAGACATTATGTTTCTGATTGTTTGGAGTGGAATAGATCTGCACAACACAAGAAGAATGTGAATCTAAGTGTGAGGAGGAGGAAGGGCAAGCAGACAAGAAAATGAAAATGAAACTTTGAGCACAATACTGCAGCATAGCCACAGACAGACAAGTCTGGATCTGTTTGTGTGTACGATCTGAGGTTTATTACATTCTTTACTTATAATGGCAGCAGGCAGTAAAAGAGACCCAGTTTGGGAATATTTTAATGAAGCTCCTTCTCCTATCGGTAAGGCAGGCATGCGTGCAAAATGCAAACGATGCAACAAAGAGATGCAAGGCCTGGTGGCGCGAATGAGGCAACATCATGAGAAGTGCGGTGATGAAGATGACCAAAGAAACACTTCTGAACAGGCAGGATCTTCAGATTGGTAAACATTTTTATTGAATCCTATTTCTAAAGACTGAACTGTCATGTGTGAGAAAAATTATATTTCTTATTATTACTGCATGTTACTGTCATTTGGTACAGTTATGAAGAAAAACAAATATTCCTTTTGGGGCAGTGCTGTGTTGTGTACAATAAGCAGAAATTGTATAAACAATAAAATAACAGCATTGACTTTTTTTGTTTAGGGGAATTCATGGATTCTGGAAACTATCCACCTCCAAGATCACCATCATCCTGTTCTACAGTTTCAGAGTTATCCATCCAGGATAGTGCTTCATTAGCAGCAGCATCATCATCAGACACCCACAGCCACATATCACCATCACCCAAAAAGAAGAAAAAACCTTTACCTCCTGGAACCACCATAGATAGGTTTGTGATAAGAACTAGCAGATTAGAAAAAGAGTTGATTGATGAAAAAATTGCCCAGTTTATTTATGCAACGAACTCTTCTTTCCGTCTGACTGAGAACCCACATTTCATTAATATGGTTCAGTCACTGAGACCAGGATACAGTCCACCCAGCAGAGCTGATGTTGCAGGGAAACTGCTGGATCAAGTGTATGACAGAGAAATGGAGCAATGTGCAACAGCTCTGGAGGGTAAAATTGTTAACCTAAGTATTGATGGGTGGAGTAATGTCCACAATGATCCTTTTGTATGTGCTTGTATAACAACAGAAGAAGGTAAAGTCTTCCTTGCACAAACAATTGATACGTCAGGAAATGCATAAACAGCAGAATACTTACAAGAAGTGGCAGTAAAAGCTATAACAACATGTGAACAAAAATTCAAATGTCTAGTATGCAGTTTGGTCACTGACAATGCTGCAAACGTATCCAAGATGAGAAGAAATTTAGAAGAGCAGGGAGGGAATACAAAGCTAATAACATATGGTTGCAGTGCTCATTTGCTGCACCTCTTAGCCAAAGACTTAAGTGAAAGTGTTCCAGAAATAAAGGCTAATGTTGTTGAAATTGCTAAATACTTCCGTAATAATCATTTTGCTGCAGCAGCTATGAAAAGGATGGGTGGAACCAAGCTAACGCTCCCACAAGATGTTAGATGGAACTCTGTGGTGGACTGTTTCGAGCAGTATATCAAAAACTGGCCTATTCTGATGACACTTTGTGAAGAAAATCGAGATAAAATAGATGGCACTGTCACGGCCAAAATCCTCAACATTGGGCTTAAGAGAAATGTTGAACATATGCTGAGCTTCCTGAAACCCATCTCTCAAGCTTTAAACAAAATACAGAAAAATAGCTGTTTTATTGCGGATGCTGTTGAAATTTGGAAGGAACTGAGTGAACACTTAAAAACAGAACTACACATGGACAGAATTAAATTACAAGCAGTAAACAAACGAATGGGACAAGCACTGACTCCAGCTCATTTTTTGGCAAATATTGTCAATATCCAATATCAGGGTCAAAACCTAAGTGCTGAGGAAGAGGAGTTAGCTATGACATGGGTATCCAGCAATCATCCATCTTTAATGCCAACTATAATAAACTTCAGAGCTAAGGGGGAACCATTCAAGAAATATATGTTTGCTGAAGATATTTTAAGGAAGGTCACACCAGTAAACTGGTGGAAGTCACTTAAGCGCTTGGATTTAGAGACTGTTCAAGTAATGATTTCACTTTTAACAGCAGTAGCTTCTTCTGCAGGCGTTGAAAGAATATTCTCTTCCTTTGGACTCATTCATTCTAAATTGAGAAATCGGTTGGGACCCAATAAAGCAGGAAAGCTTGTTTTTCTTTTCCAGATTATGAATAGGAACAAAGAAGAAGATGATGATGAAGATGACGACGAGTGAGCTACAGAGGACAGCAGGGACAGTAGTATTTAAGTTTTTCATGTGTTGGCTGGGCTGACAGTCTAAGTTTCTTAAAATATATATATATTTGTTTAGCCAAATTAGTTAACAAACATGGATGTTTGTTTAAGCAAATAACTTATGCTGTAATATTGTTATTGTTTCAGTTGAATAAATCTATTTAAATTGTTATTAAGGTCAGGATTATTTTTCTCCTTCCTAAGTACAACAGAACAGTGGTGTCCAAATATGAATGATTAACCCATTAACCCCTTCCCGACCCATGACGCCACGTAGGCGTCATGAAAGTCAGTGCCAATCCGACCCATGACGCCTATGTGGCGTCATGAAAGGATCTCGTCCCTGCGGGCCGGGAGACCGGGGTCACTCAAAGGTCACCCGACCCGCAGTTACAGGACCCTTTGTACTTCACCACAGGGGGGTTGGCTTAACCCCCCCGTGGCCACGATCGCTCTGATTGGCTGTTAAAAGTGAAACAGCCAATCAGAGCAATGTGTAATATTTCACCAATTTAATTGGTGAAATATTACAATCCAGCCATGGCCGATGCTGCAATAGCATCTGCCATGGCTGGAGACCGAGCCCTGAACCCCCCACACGTAGTCACGGCGGCGATCGGCCGCCGCCACCGAAAGATGGCAGCGATCGGTCACCGCCGTCACTTACAGCTCCCCTCCTCTTTTGGTCCACTGCCCCCACTTCCTATCCCCCCCCAGCCTTCCGACCCCCCTACTCACCTCTCCCGATCCACCGATGTCCCACGATCGGGCCCGGCGTCCGCCCGGGCCTCTCTCATGGGCGCCGCCATATTGGAAAATGGCGGGCGCATGCGCAGTGCGCCCGCCGGCCGGCGCATGCGCAGTGCGCCCCCAGTGTTCAAAAATGTATTTTGATCACTGTGATAAACTGTCACAGTGATCAAAATAAAAAAAAGTAAATGAACCCCCCCTTTATCATAGGTAGGGACAAATAAAAAAAATAAAGAATTTTTTTTTTTTTCCTAGCGGATTTTGCTGCTGATCCGCAGCTGATTTTGCTGCGGATCCGCAGCGGATATCGCTGCTTATCCGCGGCGGATTTCGCTGCTGATCCGCGGCGGATTTCGCTGCTGATCCGCAGCGGATTTCGCTGCGGATCGGCAGCGGATTTCGCTGCTGATCCGCTGCGGATTTCGCTGCTGATCGGCGGCGGATTTCGCTGCTGAATCCGCGGCGGATTTCGCTGCTGATCGCGGCGGATTTCGCTGCTGATCGCGGCGGATTTCGCTGCTGATCCGCGGCGGATTTCGCTGCGGATCCGCGGACTGATTTCGCTGCGGATCCGCGGCGGATTTCGCTGCTGATCCGCGGCGGATTTCGCTGCTGATCCGCGGCGGATTATGCTGCGGATCCGCGGCTGATTTCGCTGCTGATCCGCGGCGGATTTCGCTGCTGATCCGCGGCGGATTTCGCTGCTGATCCGCGGCGGATTGAACCCCCCCTTTATCATAGGTAGGGACAAATAAAAAAATAAAGAATTTTTTTTTTTTTTCCTAGCGGATTTTGCTGCTGATCCGCAGCTGATTTTGCTGCGGATCCGCAGCGGATATCGCTGCTTATCCGCGGCGGATTTCGCTGCTGATCCGCGGCGGATTTCGCTGCTGATCCGCGGCGGATTTCGCTGCTGATCCGCGGCGGATTTCGCTGCTGATCCGCAGCGGATTCGCTGCGGATCGGCAGGGATTTCGCTGCTGATCCGCTGCGGATTTCGCTGCTGATCGGCGGCGGATTTCGCTGCTGATCCGCGGCGGATTTCGCTGCTGATCGGTGGCGGATTTCGCTGCTGATCCGCGGCGGATTTCGCTGCTGATCGGCGGCGGATTTCGCTGCTGATCCGCGGCGGATTTCGCTGCTGATCAGCGGCGGATTTCGCTGCTGATCCGCGGCGGATTTCGCTGCGGATCCGCGACTGATTTCGCTGCGGATCCGCGGCGGATTTCGCTGCTGATCCGCGGCGGATTTCGCTGCTGATCCGCGGCGGATTTGCTGCGGATCCGCGGCTGATTTCGCTGCTGATCCGCGGCGGATTTCGCTGCTGATCCGCGGCGGATTTCGCTGTTGATCCGCGGCGGATTTCGCTGCTGATCCGCGGCGGATTTTGCTGCTGATCCGCGACTGATTTTGCTGCTGATCCGCGGCTGATTATCTGCTGATTCATCTGCGCTAGCGGGTATAGCATAACGCGATCGCGTTATGCTATACCGTTACCAGCCGGTCAACGCTACGTGTTGAACGGGCTGGTAAAACGCAATATGAACCCAGCCTTAGGGTTAGAACTAGGGTTAGGGTTAGCATTAGGGCTAAGGTTAGAATTACGGTTAGGGTTGGAATTTGGGTTAGGGTTGGAATTAGGGTTAGGTTTGGAATTAGGGTTAGGCTTGTAGTTAGGTTTATGGTTAGAGTTGGGATTAGGGTTAGGGGTGTGTTGGGGTTAGGGTTATGATTAGGGTTTGTATTAGGGTTAGGTGTGTGTAGGCGTTAGGGGTGTGTTGGGGTTAGGGTTGGAGTTAGAATTGAGGGGTTTCCACTATTTAGGCACATCAGGGGGTCTCCATACGCGACATGGCGCCACCATTGATTCCTGCAAATTTTGCGTTCAAAAAGTCAAACAGTGCTCCCTTTATTCCAAGCCCCGACGTATGCCCAAACAGTGGTTTATCCCCACATATGAGGTATCAGCGTACTCGGGAAAAATTGCACAACAACTTTGGGGGTTCTAATTTCTCCTGTTAACATTGGGAAAAAAAATTGGGGACTAAAAATTATTTTTGTGGAAAAAAAATGATTTTATATTTTCACGGCTCTGCGTTATAAACTTCTGTGAAGGACTTGGAGATTCAAAGTGCTCACCACACATCTAGAGGAGTTCCTTGGGGGATCTAGTTTCCAAAATGGGGTCACTTGTGGGGAGTTTCTACTGTTTAGGCACATCAGTGACTCTGCAAACGTAACATGACGCCCGAAGACCATTCCATCAAGTGGGCATTTCAAAAGGTCACTACTTCCCATCCGAGCCCCGACATGTGCCCATACAGTAGTTTTCTCCCACATATGGGATATCAGCATACTCAGGACAAATTGGACAACAACTTTTGGGGTCTAATTTCTCATGTTACCCTTGCGAAAATAAAAAAATTGGGGACTAAAAGATCTGATTGTGGAAAAAATATGATTTTTTTATTTTCATGCCCGGGCGTTATAAACTTCTGTGTAGCCCTTGGGGGTTCAAAGTGCTCACCACACATCTAGATAAGTTCTTTGCGGTGTCTAGTTTCCAAAATGGGGTCACTTGTGGGGAGTTTCTACTGTTTAGGCACATCAGGGGCTCTGCAAACGTAACAAGATGCCCGCAGACCATTCCATCAAGTTGGCATTTCAAAGCGTCACTACATCCCTTCCGAGCCCTGACGTGTGCCCAAACAGTGGTTCCCCCCCACATATGGGGTACTAGCGTACTCAGGACAAACTGGACAACAACTTTCGGGGTCCAATTTCTCCTGTAACCATTGTGAAAATAAAAATAGTGGGCTAAAAAATCATTTTTTGAGAAAAAATGATATTTTATTTTCACGGCTCTGCGTTATAAACTTCTGTAAAGCACCTGGGGGGTTCAAAGTGCTCACTATTCATCTAGATAAGTTCCTTAGGGCGTCTAGTTTCCAAAATGGGGTCACTTGTGGGGGAGCTCCAATGTTTAGGCACACAGGAACTCTCCAAATGCGACATGGCAACCGCTAAATATTCCAGCATATTTTCTATTCAAAAAGTCAAATGGCGCTCCTTCCCTTCTGAGCCCTGCCGTGCGCCCAAACAGTGGTTTATGATCACAAATGAGGTATCTGTGTACTCAGGAGAAATTGCCCAACAAATTTTAGAATCCAATTTATACTGTTGCCCATGTGAAAATGAAAAAAACTGAGGCTAAAAGAAAATTTTTGTGAAAAAAAAGTACTTTCTTTTTTTTACGGATCAATTTGTGAAGCACCTGGGGGTTCAAAGTGCTCACTATGCATCTAGATAAGTTCCTTAGGGGGTCTAGTTTCCAAAATGGGGTCACTTGTGGGGAGCTCCAATGTTTAGGCACACAGGGACTCTCCAAATGCGACATGGCAACCGCTAAATATTCCAGCATATTTTCCATTCAAAAAGTCAAATGGCGCTCCTTCCCTTCTGAGCCCTGCCGTGCGCCCAAACAGTGGTTTATGACCACATATGAGGTATCTGTGTACTCAGGAGAAATTGCCCAACAAATTTTAGGATCCAATTTATACTGTTGCCCATGTGAAAATGAAAAAAACTGAGGCTAAAAGAAAATTTTTGTGAAAAAAAAGTACTTTCTTTTTTTTACGGATCAATTTGTGAAGCACCTGGGGGTTCAAAGTGCTCACTATGCATCTAGATAAGTTCCTTAGGGGGTCTAGTTTCCAAAATGGGGTCACTTGTGGGGGAGCTCCAATGTTTAGGCACACAGGGACTCTCCAAATGTGACATGGCAACCGCTAAATATTCCAGCATATTTTCCATTCAAAAAGTCAAATGGCGCTGCTTGCCTTCTGAGCCCTGCCATGCGCCCAAACAGTGGTTTATGACCATATATGAGGTATCTGTGTACTCAGGAGAAATTGCCCAACAAATTTTAGGATCCAATTTATACTGTTGCCCATGTGAAAATGAAAAACTGAGGCTAAAAGAAAATTTTTGTGAAAAAAAAGTACTTTCTTTTTTTTACAGATCAATTTGTGAAGCACCTGGGGGTTCAAAATGATCACTATGCATCTAGATAAGTTCCTTAGGGGGTCTAGTTTCCAAAATGGGGTCACTTGTGGGGGAGCTCCAATGTTTAGGCACACAGGGACTCTCCAAATGTGACATGGCAACCGCTAAATATTCCAGCATATTTTCCATTCAAAAAGTCAAATGGCGCTCCTTCCCTTCTGAGCCCTGCCGTGCGCCCATACAGTGGTTTATGACCACATATGAGGTATCTGTGTACTCAGGAGAAATTGCCCAACAAGTTTTAGGATCCATTTTATCCTGATGCCCATGTAAAAATGAAAAAATTGATGCTAAAAGAAAATTTTTGTTGGAAAAATTAAAATGTCCATTTTTTCCTTACATGTTGCTTTAGTTCCTGTGAAGCACCTGAAGGGTTAATAATCTTCTTGAATGTAGTTTTGAGTAGCTTGAGGGGTGCAGTTTTTATAAAGGTGTCACTTTTGGGTATTTTCTGCCATATAGACCCCTCAAAGTGACTTCAAATGTGAGGTGGTCCCTAAAAAAAATGGTTTTGTAAATTTTGCTGTAAAAATGAGAAATCGCTGGTCAACTTTTAACCCTTATAACTTCCTAACAAAAAAAAATGTTGTTCCCAAAATTGTGCTGATGTAAAGTAGACATGTGGGAAATGTTATTTATTAACTATTTTGTGTCACATAACTCTCTAGTTTAACAGAATAAAAATTAAAAATTTGAAAATTACAAAATTTTCAAAATTTTCGCCAAATTTCCATTTTTTTCACAAATAAACGCAAAAATTATCGACTTAAATTTACCACTAACATGAAGCCCAATATGTCACGAAAAAACAATCTCAGAATCGCTAGGATCCGTTGAAGCGTTCCTGAGTTATTACCTCATAAAGGGACACTGGTCAGAATTGCAAAAAATGGCAAGGTCTTTAAGGTCAAAATAGGCTGGGTCATTAAGGGGTTAAACTGGGGAGAAAAAAGTAATATAAAAAGTGATTCTAAAAATCTTCATCTACTTGCATGTTAAAGTAGCAAGAACTAGTTTAGGTAGAAAACTTTGATTTAAATCACTGATTAAAATCAAGCCTCACTGACTAGTGATTTAAATCGTGATTTAAATCGTGATTTAAATCAGTTTGATTTAAATCAAATCCACCCTGACACAAACTGAGACCCCCGATCCGACACCACATCGGAAGGCAACCCGTGAAGTCTCACAATCTCCCCAATGAACACCTGCGCCAGAGTTTTAGCATTAGGAAGAGCAGGAAGAGCAATAAAATGTGCCATTTTGCTGAACCTGTCAACTACAACTAGTATGACAGTTTTACCTGAAGACGGAGGAAGGTCCGTAATGAAGTCCATAGACAGATGGGTCCATGGACGCTCCGGGATTTTCAACGGTAAAAGGGCCCCAGACGGACGGGTATGTGGGGTCTTAGAGCGTGCACATACCCCACAGGACGCGACAAAAGTTACCACCTCTTTATTTAAGTTAGGCCACCAAAACCGGCGAGAAACGAGATCTACAGTTGCTTTACTCCCTGGGTGTCCTGCCAAAGCAGAATTATGATGTGCCTCGATAACCTTTTGTTTTAACTGATCTGGAACAAACAGTTTCCCTGAGGTCCTACAGGGGCGTCCCCCTGAGCCTCCAATACCTCCTCCTCAAGCTCAGAGCATACAGCCGACACCACAACTCCCTCCTGAAGAATAGGAACCGGGTCATCCGTCTTCCCGGCCCCCGGGAAACTACGAGATAAGGCATCAGCCTTTACATTTTTTGACCCAGGACGATATGTGACGACAAAATTAAACCTGGTAAAAAACAACGACCATCTAGCTTGTCTGGAATTCAGACGTTTTGCAGACTCTAAATACAGCAGGTTCTTGTGATCAGTAATGACGGTGACCGGGTGGACTGCCCCCTCCAAAAAGTGACGCCACTCTTCAAAAGCCAACTTAATGGCCAAGAGTTCCCTATTGCCGACATCATAATTCCTCTCGGCGGACGACAATTTTTTAGAGAAGAAAGCGCATGGATACCATTTACCAGGGGATGGACCTTGAGATAATACCGCACCCACTCCTACGTCAGATGCGTCTACCTCCACAATGAACGGTTGTGATGCATCAGGTTGGATGAGTATGGGTGCTGAAGCAAAACATTTTTTCAAGGAGGAAAATGCTTGACAAGCTTTGTCAGACCACCTAGAAAAATCCGTCCCTTTTTTTGTCATGTCAGTGAGAGGTTTGACAACAGATGAGAAATTACGAATAAATTTCCGGTAGTAGTTAGCAAACCCCAGGAAACGCTGCAGTGCTTTAAGATCCTCTGGCCGATCCCATTCAAGCACAGCCTTCACTTTCCCAGGGTCCATACGGAAACCGGAGGCTGACACCAAGAATCCTAAAAAACTGAAGTTCTTGTACAGCGAATACACACTTCTCCCATTTGGCGTACAGTTTATTATCTCGCAAGATCTGCAACACTTGTCTCACATGCTCCTGATGAGACACAAGATCCGGCGAGTAAATTAAGATGTCATCTAGATAAATGACAACAAACTGTCCCACTAGGTGGCGAAAGATGTCATTAACAAAATGTTGAAACACCGCCGGAGCAGTAGTCAGACCGAAAGGCATGACAAGGTTCTCATAATGTCCCTCCGGAGTGTTAAACGCCGTCTTCCACTCATCCCCCTCCTTTATCCTAATCAGATTATACGCCCCCCTGAGATCCAACTTAGAGAACCATTTGGCGCCCACAATCTGATTGAAGAGATCAGGAATAAGTGGGAGCGGATACGGATCTCGGACCGTAATCCGATTAAGCTCACGGAAATCCAGGCAGGGGCGTAGGCCTCCATATTTTTTCTTCACAAAGAAGAACCCCGCGGCCACTGGGGAAGATGAAGGTCTAATATGCCCCTTGGCCAGACTTTCCGAAATGTAATCCTTCATAGCTTGCCTCTCAGGACCAGAAAGGTTATATAACCTAGATTTTGGTAACTTAGCATCAGGAAGCAATTTTATAGCACAGTCATATGCGCGATGAGGAGGTAATTCTTGACACCCTTCCTCTGAAAACACATCCTCAAAGTCCTCCAGAAAAGGAGGTAAAGTTCTAGGCATGACCGTACCGATGACCGTGTTCATGCAGTTATTATTGCAAAATTCACCCCACTGGCTTATCTCTCTGGATTGCCAATTAATAACTGGGTTATGTTTAGTTAACCAAGGAAGTCCCAACACAATAGGAGTGGGAAGGCCCTCCAACACATAACAAGACAATAGTTCTTTATGTATTGCCCCCACTCGAAGGTCTATGTTATGCACGGCTTGCACAAAGCTACCTTGACCGAGAGGCCTGGCGTCAATAGAGAATATAGGGATAGGTTTGGCCAATACACTCAGTTGCATACCTTGCACCTGGGCAAACCGAGCGTCCACCAGATTAGCCGCGGCCCCACTATCCAGAAGAACAGAAATCCTCTCAGTTCTCGTACCTACCACCACCTCCGCTGGTACGAGAAACTGAGACGGACTTGGGGACGAAATACATACTCCCAGATTGTCGTCCACCACACAACCTGGGATTAATAGTTTTCCGGCGACTTCTTGCTCAGTACAGTACGGGATGGACCCCCCTCAATAAAATGTCCCTCTCTCCCGCAGAAGAAACACCTTCTTGTTTTGCGGCGCACCGCCGATCCCCTCCCTCGGAATGATGTCCCTCCCAACTGCATAGGTTCCTCGGAACAAACCAGGGGAACCTCAATATTAGGGACTTTAGAAGGAGGTGGAGTCATCACAGGGGGCGGAGTTACCCCACACCTCTCCCGAAGCCGTCTATCAATGCGAATAGCAAGAGCCATAGCGGCCTCCAGTGACGGGGGAGAATCATACTGAGCCAACACATCTTTTAATTTGTCAGATAAACCTTGACAAAACTGGCTCTTAAGAGCCGGGTCATTCCACTGAGTATCCATGGCCCACCTACGGAACTCTGAAGAAAATTCCTCCGCCGGACGATCTCCCTGCTGTATCCTACGTAACTTCATTTCAGCAAGGGAGACCCGATCCGGGTCATCATATACCAGACCCAGGGCTGTAAAAAATCGGTCCACTGACTGGAGAGCCGGGGAGCCCGGGGGGAGAGAGAACGCCCAGGATTGAGGGTCCCCTTGTAAGAGCGAGATGACAATTCCCACCCTCTGATCCTCACTCCCCGACGACTGCGGCCGCAGCCGAAAATACAATTTACATGCTTCCCGGAAAGTAAAAAACTTGTCCCGCCCACCAGTGAACCTGTCCGGGAGAGCTACTTTAGGTTCAAATCTGGTTTGCTCCCGGGGGTACAAAACCTTGGATTTAACATCCGTCAGCTCCATGGACAAACTCTGCAACTGCTGAGCTAAATGGGCTACTGGATCCATGGTGGCTGGGGAGAATCTTTAGAGTGGCCGTTGAAAATGTCACGACGTATAACAGATATATTCAAAGATAGCAACCTATATCTAATGTGACATAATTCTAAATTTCATATAATAGAGAAAATCAACATGTATACATAGTATCTGCCAGCAATGTCTTACCTGACATAATATCCTATGTATTGTGGGTCAATACTGTGTACGTGTCACGCTGTCTCTGGATAGAGGTGGACCGGGGTCTATGCTGACCCTGAACTGGGGTCCTGACTAGTCCCTCTACCTGGAGGTACTGTTAATGGTACAGAGGTCCAGGCCGCCAGCGTAACCCTGTCTCCTGTAGATCCCTGACCACTGTAATCTAGTCCTGAGAAGGACCCTGATTACCACCACAGGGAATGGGCAGGTCACAGCTTACACACAGTCTTAGACAAACGAGACAGACAAGGGGTAAAGAAAACACAGCCTTGCATACAACACTTCCACTACAGAGAAACACAAAAGGTTAAGGAGATAAACAATAAGCGAGGAGAGGAAAAACCACAACAGGCACTCTTAGCTTAAGTCTTCTCAGAAACGATCCGCTCTGCTGGTCTGAATGAATGCTTTCACCGGCAACTTCCCCAGCAGACCAGCAGTACAGGTATATGAAGGAAGCTAATTAACAAAACATCAATCGCAGCTGGGCGAGGCTGGTAAGCCCAGCACCGAGAGAGAAAGAATTAACTCCCTCAGTGCCGAAAAACACCCAGCACCAGAAACTCAGCTGTGCAAAGTCAGGGTGTGCAATCGCGACGATCTCCGCCGCGACACACCCGTGACACTGTCACCAGAAAACTTGTCTGGAAGCGGGAGATGGGACAAAGTCGGAGCAGAGGTGTTGGAGGACAAACTGGCTGCCGCTGTGCTAGCAGCCTGAACAGCGATTGCGGTCACATCCACAGCTGAAGTTGTGCGCTCGAGAGCCGCCAACCTACCCTCCAGCTGCTGGATGATCTGCAGTAGGCACTGGTCGTCCGCCATTTTACTAGCCAGACCCTGGCACTAGTGTACTGTTAGGATCTGCGGAACGCACCAGATAAATATAAATAGTGGGTGCGTTCGCAGACCAGGGTCCACCGTGCAGGCAGAGCCTGCTGCTAGCAAGATGGCGGTATAGGCGAACTCTGTTACTTCACAGAGTCGCAAATATAGATACTGTGGCACTATATGGCGGTATAAGCGAACTCTGTTACACCACAGAGTCGCTAAGGTAGAGACGCAGAGATATGGACTGTGTCCTGTTAACTTCACAGGGATGCACAGACACCTGCTGTGTGGACAGCAGTCCGTGGTAATGCAATCAGCAACGCAATCAGACAATCTCCTCACCGGAGAAGCCGGTATTCTAGGGGCTTATTTCAGCCAAGCCCTAAACACGTGCATAAAATCTCCTCACCGGAGGTGCAGGTGTTCTAGGGGCTTATTTCAGCCGAGCCCTAACCACATGCGTGCAAGCTCACACTGGCGCAAAGCACATAATGCAATTGACACTAGCGCATGGCGGCATGGCCATGCCACCCTTTTATAGTAACAACTACAGGGCCTACCAGAAAAGGACTAATGAGAAACCTTCCTGGCGGACCAATAGGAGCTGCTCCAGTAGCTGAGCATGTGACCCCTGATCTCCTATGAGAGATCTTACCCTGGGCATGCTCAGAAAGGAAAACACAGGACTTAGTCCCAACTGAGTCTGCTTGCCGCTGACCTGCACTGGCTACAATGGCAGGACCTGGAGAGGCAGCAGTCATCCTCTGCACAGTATTAGACTGAGCGAGACGCTGGGACCGACGTCTCTGCTGAGCAGGTTCCACTGCGGCCAGAGACGGATGGGAAACCGCAGCGGGGATAGCTCGAGATTCCCCTTGTGCAGGAGCGGGAACTCGACCCCTAACATATATTGTCACAAAATATCTTCAATTATGAAATATAAATACAATATAAAAGACAGTCACAAATCATTATAAAGCATAGTACGATAGAAACAAGAAGTGGTTCAATCACAGTCTAGGAAAGCTCCTCAAAAATTGCATGGTAGGACAGTGCAAATGGGGATAGCAAGTACTAGCCCCTGTCTGAGCTATGATAATCAAATAATATTAGTAAAGCAAAGTGCTAATCATGCTCCAGGGGTATGCCACTGGGCAGTCCTCCCACAATCCAATATAATGACACTTTATGTGTAAGTCACAATAGTAAGTCCCAATCGGCGCCATACATATAAGGAAAGAGGTACCCCATCCAAAAATAAGAAATAGAGAAAGTCTAGGGCAGACAGTAATTAAGTTAAAAGCTAACCCATAGCAGAGTTCGCATGCACACGCGCCCCTACGCGCGTTTCGCTGTCGCTTCCTCGGGGGGCAGAAGTATAACTGATGCCCCTCATACACCGCTATAAATACTCCGCAGTTTGTTGGCACAGGTGGCCCAACACATGAATGCGGGAGACGCCACATCCGCGACCTCTCCCGGAGCCATGATGACGATGCGCTCCATGGGACGTGTGCAAAAACCACCCCGACATGGAATTGTTCAAGCGCCACTCCCTCAGAGTGGTGCGTCTATTAATCAATTACTACCACAACTGATGCCACCAAGTCTGCCCAGAGCATCAATGATAAGAATGTTATTTTATTAATTTAACATGTATATCAACAAAATGGTACTAAAACCTAATATAAGAAACGCCTACCATATAAACATACAAAACCTTGATATGGATCTCTGAATGTGTAGAATCATAAGACATCATAGACTATAAGGGTGACACTGCATATAATACATATCCAAGACATATGTCACATCACATGAAAAAAATCACATATATAAGGGAATATACGTGTCCACAAAGTCCATTATATGAATAGATAGCCATATGGTCTTCCATGAAAGGTCATAGGTGTTTCAAATACCATAATAAAATAAATAGTTGATGCCGGCTGTATGTCACTCTGCGAAGCACTCAAACGGATGTTCCAAAGAGTTTCTTCCTGATGGTTCATATGCAAAATAAGAGAGACACAGAAATTTAAACCAAATAAAATAATTCAAGGAGATCATTGGTGCAGAGATGATGCCTCAAATCACAGATAACACACAAAACTGAGCTGCTCGTTCAGCCCTGCAGGGACCATGGTGTCCAATGTCACAATCCATCGGCATTCTTTCTGCGTCAGCATGCTGACACTATCGCCACCAAGGATCCCCATGCTGACGCGATCAATACCTTTAATTTTAAGGTCACTAGATTTACAATTGTGCCTAAGTCTGAAATGCCTCGGGATCGTTTGAGTGATTCCACATCATCCACGTCACGCGCGGCCTCAATGTCTCTAACATGCTCGCGAGTTCTGATCCGCAACTCGCGTGAAGTGAGATCAATGTATATGAGATTACAACTGCATATGGCAAAATATATATACTGCATGCGTCAGGGCCGGATTAACGTAGGGGCTGATGGAGCTGCAGCTCCAGGCCCCTTGTTAGAGATAGGCCCATCCAGGGGTGGGATTCAGCCGGTTCTCCCGGTTCGATGGAACCGGTTGTTCAAAAAGCAGCCGGTTCCCCGAACCGGGGAGAATGAGAGCGGCGATCCGGAACTATTTTAAACCTGAGAGTCGGCGGTTCCCTGTGCCGGCTGTCAAGCTGACAGCCGGCGCAGAGAAGCTGCTGCGTGCCGGCTCCCAGGGATCAATTGCACTGGCGTCTATACAGACGCCAGTACAATTGAAGCTCTGACTGCGGGTCAGAGCGACGCCAGCAGCGTGATCAGGTCATGTGATCACGCTGCTGACGTCACTGGCCGGCAGCGGCAAGGTGGGGGAACGCTGGTGGTAAGTGTGCTCCAATATGGAGCTGAAGATACCACCGAAGATGGGGGGGCATAATGTGTGAGTATGTGTGTATGGGGGGGTGAATTTAGAGTGGGGATGGGGGGTTACTTTATGTGTGGGGTGATTTGGGGATGGGGGGCTATTTTATGTGTGGGGGCTGGGGATTTGGAGTGGGGATGGGGGACTATTTTATGTGTGGGGGCTGGGGATTTGGAGTGGGGATGGGGGACTATTTTATGTGTGGGGGGATTTGGAGTGGGGATGGGGGGCTGTTTTATGTGTGGGGGGATTTGGAGTGGGGATGGGGGGCTATTTTATGTGTGGGGGATTTGGAGTGGGGATGGGGGGCTATTTTATGTGTGGGGGGATTTGGAGAGGGGATGGGGGCTATTTTATGTGTGGGGGATTTGGAGTGGGGATGGGGCTATTTTATGTGTGGGGGGATTTGGAGTGGGGATGGGGGGCTATTATTTGGGATATGGTGGCTTTTTTGTTGGGGCTGGGGATTTGGAGTGGGGATGGGGTATTTAATATGTGTGGGGGGATTTGAGGGTACTGAAGAGTATGTATGTATGAGGAAACAGTATGGGGGATAGTTGCAGATGTATGGGTGAACGGGTGAATGTATGTGGACACAGTATGGGGAGTCGGGTATGTGTGAGCAGACAGTATAGTGAGGGGGTAAATATATGAGGAGACAGTATGCTGAACAGGGGGGATGTGTGAGGAGGGAGGGGAATAGTGTGAGGCGACAGTATATTGCAGATATTTTTATTTAGGGGCATCATAATGATTCTTCTGTCTTTAAGGGCATCGTGCGGAGAGTTGGTGCAGAAGAGCGGAGAAGATGGAGGTCTGCAGAGACGGCTGTGGATGAGAAAACTCATCATGGGATCTTGACAAGATGAAGAAAAGAAGAACGACTCCAGAGACAGCGTCATCTATAAGGTACCTGGATGTAAATATTATTTGTGAAATTGACTAATTCTCATGTCTTTATTTGTTAGGAGCATTAAAGGGGTTCTCCAGGTCTGTGTCACATAGAATGACTGCAGACTCAGCACAAACCTCTGGTCTGGAGCGGCCTGAACGTCACTGTTACAGCGATCATGTGACACTGTGTCACATGATCTCTGTAAGAGGAATTGCCGTGTTTGGCCCCACCCCTTGCCCCGCCCCTTGCCCGCCCCTTCAGCTCCAGGCCCATCATGTTCTTAATCCAACCCTGGCATGCGTCATAGAGCATGTAATGTAATCCCTTATGTCATATGTTTTGAGGCCGTCCGATGACGTGAAGGACGTGGACCTCACGTGGTTCCTGCATGCTAAACAGCTCCCGCATGGAAAAAAGCCTGTCATCCTCATCTTTCCATTAAAGGGGGACCGGTGTTTAACAACATAGTGACTCGATGCAAGTGTATCCCTCAAGTTTTTACCCCGCCTTGCTGTCATTAAAGGATGAGGAGACAGTCGTTGTCTCAGGAGGGGGTCCGTCATCAATATAGGCCAATGTTTTTGTAATGCCATTCGCCTAGTGTGCCATTGCTGGTTGAACGTGGAGATATAACGTATCTCCACATTCTTATCTTTTCTCCTTTTATTTTGTACTACCAGGAGATCGGTTCACTTCGTATTCTTAGCTCTCAAGTAGCCTTCCCTGATACTTCTGTTACTGTAGTCCCGATCTCTGAACCTCTGCCCAAGGTCCTTGGCCTGCCCCTCGAACAACGCATCAGTGGTGCAGATCCTCCGGGCCCGGAGAAATTGGCCTGTGGGAATCGCCTTAATAGTGGATCTAGGGTGCGCGAACGATGCGTGTAGCAGCGAGTTAACAGATGTTGTTTTACGGTATAAATCCATCACAATGCTATCATCATCCAGCACCCTGATTCCAACATCCAAAAATGTGACCACTCTTCGATCATAATTGTATGCGAGTCTGATATTGGACCCGTTACGATTCAAACCCACCAAAAAGTCCTCCAGGTCATGTATAGAACACTGCCAAATGAACAAAATATCATCGATATAACGGTACCATCCAAGGATCTGGGGGCGGCTTCTGCGCCATCCAACAGCAAACCCCTCTCCCAATAACCGAGAAAGAGGTTAGCGTAGGAGGGCGCACAAGCCGCCCCCATAGCGGTACCATGCTTCTGTAAATAGAACCGATCTTGAATGTGAAGAAATTATGTGTGAGAACGAAGTGCAATAGGTCCAATATCAGCTCACGAAGGTCTGGATCGATATTACTTGCCTCTAGATAAAATTGTGAGGCTTCCAAACCGTGATCATGATGTATACAAGTGTAAAGCGATTCAACATCTGCCACCACTAAGAATGCGTCAGATTCGAGGGACAGACCATCAAGACACCTCAGGAGGATGTCCGTCGTGTCCCTGACAAAGGAGAGCAGCATCTCCACCTGTGATTGCAAGTAGTGTTCAATACATTTGCAAATTGGATCACACAGCCCTCCGATGCCAGAGACAATCGGACTCCCCGGGGGTGAGATGGAATCTTTATGGACCTTGGGCAGGAGTTAAAAGGTCGGGACGACAGGAGCTTGAATCAAGAGTCCGTCCAAGACTTTCATGGAGATAACACCCCTCTCAAAAGCGATTTCCAAAATGGAAGTTAACTCGCTTTTGAATGCTTGGTTATGAGTAAGTTGGGTATACGTATCCCCATCTCTAAGCTGTTTAAAAGCTTCTCCTTCATATTTCACCACTGGCCAGACCACCACATGCCCCCCCTTATCCGCAGGTTTTATTACTACATCCTGTATCACTGTAAGATGTTTCTGGTTTTTAATCTTTTTAATTCATCCGTCACCAGTCTCGTAAATATCTCTACCGGGGGACAAACAGACAAGGGTCTTTCTTGGTTATTGGGAGAGGGGTTTTGTCACGTTACTGGCAATACTGGACTGGAGGTCAGTGGCCGGAGCAGAAGTGTGCAGATGACCGGACCGTGGAAAGACTTCTGGAAGTGCAGTATATGGCGGTGGTAGATCACTATGTCTGCAGATGCTGGAGCCCACCCGAGCACGGGCCGGCCGAGATCACACACAAGCACCAAGTCTGTTTAGGTGATAGACGTAGGAACAGCAGGGTTTCCACAAGAGACAGGAAGGCGCCAGCAGAACACCTTCCAGATCAGGAGCTCAGATAATGCTTCACAAGGGTATGCCACACTAAACGAGATCGCAAACGAGATCGCAAACGAGATCACTAAAACGTCACTATTTTGCGATCTCGTTAGCGACTTAGCTGTATGTGGCATGTAGCAACTATGTGGCCCCTGCTGTGATCTCGTTGATCGTTCACTAGAGTTCTGGACCGTTATTTGATCGTTGGCGTCCCGCTGGTGAGCCTATATCGCTGTGTTTGGCACCTTTTGCGAACGACCTCGTTTGTGACGCATATGGGTTTAGCGTCACGGAATGGATCGCAATATCTGTAAGTTCTCTTTTGCGTCACAGAGAGGATCGCAGCAGTTGCAAAGCAGGCTAGCAGGACGCAGAGAGCAGGAGCGATGCTGGAAATTCCTATGAATCAGAAGCGCTCAGTACATGCTAATGACATCCTAACGACCGCCAAAGTCGTTAAAGAGATCGCTGACCGCTGATGAGTCGTTTATGAGATCTCCTGTTTGGCAGCTACTAGCGACCTAAAAGAGATCTCACAAACTATCTCATTAGCTTGCGTCGTTATTGAGATCGCTAACGAGATCACTAAGTGTGGCAGTACCTTCAGACTGAGCACCACAATATACTCAGCAACAGGAAGCTGCACAGGGCCAGGTATATATAGCAGGTCCAATCAGTCTTAATCAGGGTGGGAATAATCAGCAGGGCAGGTGATGATCTCTATCCTATCAGTCTCAATCAGGGTGGGAACAATCAGCAGGGCAGGTGATAATCTCTATCCCAGACGAAGTTCATATGGTTTCAGGCTGAAGTTATTCAAGTTCCGAATAGCTCCACAGCAAAGGAACAGACTAGCAAGCCATGGTTCACAGGTTCAAATCCTAACAATACTCCCCTCTTAACGGCGGCCTCTGGACGCAGCTTGCCCAGGCTTTGCAGGATACCGCTGATGAAATTGTCTAATCAAACGAGGAGCATTGACGTTGCTTACTGGTTCCCATGAATTTTCCTCCGTGTCGTAGCACTGCCATTTGATTAAATATTGGAAACAAGTTCTGTGTATTCGGGAATCCAAGATCTTTTCCACCACAAACTGCTCCTGTCCGTCCACTTCAATTGCATCGGGAGGCGGAGGGGATCGTTCTGGAAATGGATTGGCTGTGGCGGCTTTCAACAAAAACACATGAAAAACAGGATGAATCTTCATTGATGTTGGTAGCTGTAGACGTACGGCCAATGGACTCACAATCTTACTGATTTTGTATGGTCCCACAAACTTTTGTCCTAATTTAGGAGAAGGAATCTTCAATTTCAAATTCTTAGTGGATAACCACACTCGATCTCCAATCCTAAACGTGGGAGTGGGTCTCCGATACCTGTCGGCCGCTTTTTTATATTTCTCCTGAGCTTCCTTTAGAGTGTTTTTCAGAACATTCAGATTTTGCTGTAGCAGAGAGATTCTTTCTGCGACTGCTGGTATTAATGGTGCCACAGGATTTTTGGGAAGGATGTTTGGGTGATATCCAAGATTTGCAAAAAATGGCGTCTGTTTCGTAGAGGCATTCTGTGAATTATTATATGAAAATTCTGCAAATGGCAGCAGATCCACCCAGTCGTCTTGCAGTTGGCAAATATAACAACGAAGATACTGCTCCAGCGTCTGATTTGTACGTTCTGTCTGGCCGTTAGATTGCGGATTGTAAACGGTTGACAATGTACTTTGATGTCTAGCGCTGAGCATAAACTGAGCCAAAATTTAGATGTAAATTGCACACCTCGATCTGAGACGACTTCATCCGGCACTCCGTGGAGGCGAAAAACATTGCAAATTATCAGATCAGCTCATCTATTGCTGAAGGCAGACCTGAACACGGGATGAAATGCGCTGCTTTTGTAAGTCGATCCACTACTACCAGAATGGATGTCTTTCCCTTGGACTCTGGTAGATCTACTATAAAGTCCATTGAAATCGATCCCCACGGTCATGTTGGGATGGCGAGAGGCTGCAATAGTCCCATAGGGGATGCACGTGGAGTCTTATATCTGGCACAGATGTCACAGGAATTAACGACTTCTTCACGTCTTCTTGAAAGTTCGGCCACCAAAAGAAACGTGACAAAAACTCCTGCGTTTTCTGTGTCCCTTTGTGTCCTGCAATTTTATAATCGTGCACTAGTTGTAGGACTCTTAACCGAGCTGCTTCTGGTACATATAGTCGTCGACCATCAGTCCATACTTGATTTTTAAAAAACAGATGCACGTACCCTGATGGACGTGATAGAAACGAGTCTGTTTCGTATGCAGCTTTCAAATCTTCCAGCAAATCTCCATCATGTATTACTCCCAAGATCTTAGTATCTGCCACAATGGGTTTGGGTGTTGTTACAAGGTTAGCCTCGCTTGAAAACATTCGGGATAATGCGTCTGCTTTCTTGTTACGGGAGCCTGGTCGATATGAAATTACAAAATTGAATTGAATTCAAAAACAGACTCCAACGGGTCTGCCGAGGAGAGAGGCATTTTGCAGACCTGATAAACTCTAGATTGCGATGATCGGTCAACACCAAAATTTGCTGTGCAGCCCCTTTGAGATGATGTCTCCACTCTTTGAATGCTGATATGATGGCGAGCAATTCTTTATTTCCCATAAACGAAAAAGATTGGTTTGGTACCGTGTTAGCCAGTAGAAAAAAACATATAGAGTGCTTTCAGTGGGAGAAGCAAAATAGGAATCTTGTGGGTATGATACCTTTTAATGGCTAACAAAATATAGTTTAAGATATTACAGGGCGAGCTTTCGAGACTGCTTACGTCTCTTCATCAGGCTGGTGTAACAAAATATTTGAAGAAACAATTATATACAGTGAAAAGCACAGGGATGGTACAGGGATGGTGTGATACATGGACATTTAAATAAACAAACACTGAAATAAGCAAACACTGAGCTTAAAGAGAGAATCCTTAATTAGGTAAGATTAGATAAGTGGTGTGAAAGTTTTATGGACCCCATATGCATGTGAGATCAAAGGACTGGTGGTGTCTCCATTGTTTTTGGAGGAAGTTGCTCAGATTTGGTAATGGGACATGAATCCTCCTGACAAATTGAGTCCTGTGTGAATAGAATCAAAGATGTTAATGAATTTGCTTTCCCAAACTCTGCGATGTGTTTGCGATTGGAAATTGCCTCTTAAAATGACAATTTTCATATTGTATATGTTGTGTCCTGGACCACGGAAATGTTTAGCCACTGGTAGATGTTTTTTTTGTCTGTAATCGTATGACGATGAGACCTCATCCTTGCTCTCAGTCTCTGTCCTGTTTCTCCAACATAGAGGCCACCCACAGGACATATATTGCAAAGAATTAAATATACCACATTAGAGGAGGAACATGTGAATGTCCCGGGGATCTTATAGTTTTGCTGTGTGTTGGGGATTTGGATCTTGTCGTTGGTCTCTATATGACTGCAAGTTTTGCATCTTCTCCCATTGCAAGGATAGGTCCCTCTTGGTGAATCTGAGGGCATTGAACTTCGGATCATGATGTTTCTTAAATTTGGAGGTTGCCTGTAACACAGCAAGGGGGGGTCTTTGAATAATATTTTTAACTGGTCATCCTTGTGTAGTATATGGTGAAGTTTTTTAGCCGTTTTTCTCAGTATTTCAAGCTGTGGGTTGTAGGTCACTACCAGAGGTACACGGTGATTTTCCTCTCTTTTCCTGTATTGAAGTAATTGGCTTCTAGGGATCCTTGTGGCCCTAGTGATCTGGTCATCAATGGGGTGGGATGGTAACCTTGAATTAAAAATGACATTTTAAGTTGAGTTAGGTGTCGGAAGAATCAGGATCCATTATAGCCGCCACCATTTTTCTTGAACGGTTTGTGGTACGACTTGGACAGTTAATAAGAAAATGTCCTTCTTCCCCGCAGTACAGACATAGATTCTCTTTAAATCTCTGTTCTCTTCGTTCTGCACTCGCTCGTCTCTGGATCGCATACACTTGCATTGGCTCTAGTTCTGTTATCTCGGAAATTCCGGCTAGGCACTTCTTTAGTGACCGATGGCAGGGAGGAGTTATAAGAGTTAGTTGAACGATTCATGGAGGTCCACTTCTCTTGTCGTCGTTCAGACAGACGGGTGTCAACCCGGATGCAATGCTTGATGAAATCATCCAGATCCGAAGGGGTCTCCCCACGGGCAAGTTCGTCCTTTACTGCACTAGAAAGTCCTCTTTTAAAGAAAGTTACTTTTGCTGCATTATTCCATTCAGTGTCGATGGCCCACCTCCTATACTCCATAGCATACTCTGCGACGGGGCGTTTGCCTTGTCGTAATGCCAGCAATGTTGATTCAGCGGTAGCTGCACGGTTTGGGTCATCAAACATCTGCGCCATCGCTCGAATAAACTTGTTCAGATTGTCTAAACGTGCGTCCCAAGTCTCAATCAGAGGATTAGCCAAGCAATCGCTTTGTGGGTTAACAGCATAATGATGCATAGCACCTTTGACCTATCAGTCAGGAACTGATTAGCATGTGTATCGAAGAACAGGTAACATTGATTCAAAAATCCACAAAATTTATCTCGATCACCACCAAAACGAAAAGGTGGTAGCTTGGGGGGCGTGGCAGACGCTGAGACGGAAGCTTGTCCTTCTAGCTGTGTAATTCGAGCAGTCAACACTTGTACCGCATTCTGCAGATCTTGAAGATACACTTCAATAAGCACAATGGTATCATTATAATAATTAGAAAACTATTATTAATGTAATATATGAAAACATAGTGATACCATATATAGGACCAAAATATTAAGGACTAGTCATGTATATATAGATACACACACACAAGAAAGCATGACCAAAAGAGTCCAATTGTATAATATAAAAATATATATATTTTATTGAATACAAAAATCTAAACAGGTGACGATACTAAGTGCACAAATGTATAAAAAGGAACGCTGGAGAACCGCTCCTACATATCATATAATAATATCCAATATATAGAAATAATATTCCCCCATCAGTGTATAAATGACCTGGCATTCAAAATCACAGTGCAAATGGATAATATGATATAAATCAGTCATATGGTAAAAAATTCCCAAATGAGTACAATGAAAGGTAGAATAAACATACCACTCGCTCTGTGAAATGAAAAGCTACCCAGGAGGTCAGCAGACACAAATGCAGAGGGAAGACAGAAGCGGAACTCCACACGATACCCCGACGCGCGTTTCGGCGCAAGCCTTCGTCAGGGGGCGTGAAGTGATGGGTGAGGTGAGGTTTAAAAATACAAGCTGGACCAATCAGAACAGACGATGATGAATATTAAGTGCCTCGTATCAGGTGCGTGGTATATGCAGATAAATAAAAGAAACCCCGGAACATACGTATGAACAACCGGAAATGACGATGTTGTCATAGTGACTGATGTAGCCACAGTGCTAATGCAATCAAACCGGAAGTGACGTATGGAAGATCGGAGGTAACAGTGTTGTCATGACAGCGCATATAACCACAATGCAAATGTGATCAGCAATCACAATAAAAGCTGGCATGTAAACCCACAGTGACAAGAGTGTCATAGTAGCGCTCATAGCTGCCGTACTCACACGATCCGCCAGGACACATCTCGAGAGCAAATCATCGTGATGCGTCTACCAGGGGAAAGGGAAACTACAGCCATAGAGCGGTCCTCAAACGTATGTTGGCTGTAATGGATACATGTGGCGCTGACATACAATTAATATGCACAATAAGCACATCGACATCACCGTCATAATAGGGGAGTGGTTAACCGAAATCACATGACAAATAAAACCAGTCCCTATTTAAAGACAGTGAATATCGATAAGTATGGTGGACATATTGCATGTGAGCGCACTCTAACTGCCACAACGGAGGATCACATGTGAATGTTAAGATAACAACCAATGATAGTAATGAAAAAACAGAGAATACGAGAACACTTAAATAATATGGACATAATAGGAAAATAATAAAGGTTTAAAGATAATACCCAAAAAAAAAAAGATAAATCATATCCAAACTAAATAATGATACATGAATGCAGCATATCATAATATAGGAAACGTAAGTCCAAATGGTGAAATCCAGATGAGATGAAATCCAACGTGATCGAAGGTATATATGAGATGTAATGGCCTGAGGCCCAGCCAACTAAAACGTAAAAATAAAAAAATTAATAAAACAATGAATACAATGTGCAGATGACAAAGGATACCACATGGCTGTGGCAATTCACAAGAAAGGGACAAAACTCATCTGTTCATTCAGGCCGTGGGGATGGATAGTGTTAAGTGTCCAGATCCAACGCGATTCAAGCTGCGCCAATCTTTGGGAAACCCTACCCCCCCGCAGGGTGACGTCAACAGTGTCAATGCCTTTAACACGGAGAAGGGAAGCATCGCAGTCGTGGTACAGCTTGAAGTGCCTTGGAATCGTCTTAAGTGTAGCAGGGTCATTCTGATCCACTGCTGCCAAGATACCCAAGACATGTTCCCTCACTCTGATTTTAAATGGACGTGTAGTAAGTCCAATATATATGAGTCGGCAAGGACAACTCGCGAAATATATCACATTGCGCGTATTACACGTGATATGCTTCCTAATAGAGAAATTATGTGTGTTATCGGCATTACAGAAGGTGTCACTCCTATCTATATTAGGGCAAGCCATGCATTTACCGCAAGGGAAACAGCCAGTTTTGGCCGTGCCCCTGTCAAGAAATGTGGTTTTAGGATTCCCAGTGTAGTGGCTATGCACCAAAAGATCACGTAAATTCCTAGAGCGACGGGTAGTGATAGTTGGACGTTCGGTTAAATATTTCCTCAATATTGGGTCAGCACGTAGGATAAACCAAGATTTTGTAAGTACATCCCTTACCTGATTAAATTGCGTAT
Organism: Oophaga sylvatica; assembly: GCA_033576555.1. NCBI lineage: Eukaryota > Metazoa > Chordata > Amphibia > Anura > Dendrobatidae > Oophaga > Oophaga sylvatica. Next base: position 404,226,766 of record JARQOD010000002.1, read on the forward strand.
GATAATCCGTGACAAATCTGACCTTATCACTGTTAGGTTTAATTGTGGATTTATATAATAAATCATTTCTCACCGAATATTTAGCACGGTTATAGGCCTTCTTAATCATACGATGACTATAGCCCCGTTGAAGAAATCGTTTTTTGAGGTCTAAGGCTTGGCATTCAAAGTCCTCTGATGTAGAGCAAATACGACGTAATCTCAAAAATTGTCCGGTGGGTACAGACTGGATTACATGTCTCGGGTGGGAGGAAGTCGCATGCAGCAAACTATTGGTCGAAGTAGGTTTGCGATATATATCCGTTTGAAGGATGTTATTATCATCACGCTTAACCAAAACATCCAAGAAATCGACATTATTGGCATCAAAATGGTAAGTAATGCGAATATTCCTGTCATTCATATTGAGAGATGACATAAATCCCTCAAGAACCTCAACAGATCCCTGCCAGATCAGAAAGATGTCATCAATGTACCGCGTCCACAGGAGGACACGGTCCATTGACGACGACTGATCCGACAGGGAAAGGTCCCTCTCCCACAGCCCCAGGAACAGGTTGGCGTAGGCAGGCGCAAAGGCCGCCCCCATCGCTGTACCCTGGAGCTGCAGGTAGAAGGACCCTTTGAAGATGAAAAAATTATGTGTTAGATTAAATTCTAACAATTGGAGTACCAATTTCTGAAAGTTCAAAGGAAGATCCGTCATTGATAAATAGAATTTTACCGCTGTCAAACCATCAGAATGCCTGATATTAGTGTATAATGATTCCACATCAGCAACTACCATGTGGGCATGTTGTTCAATATATAAACCATCAATCAATTTCAGTAGTGCCCCTGTATCCTTTAAAAAGGATGGAAGGCATTCAACCATAGGCTGTAAAACTGAATCAATCCATCGGTTTACATGCTCCAAGAAATTCCCCGCTCCCGAAATAATAGGTCTGCCAGGTGGACGCTTTTCATTTTTATGTATTTTTGGTAATAAGTAAAGCGTAGGAATCATGGGTTCAGAGACCATAAGGGCTGAGGCAAGATCTTTTTGGATCACCCCTTCATCAACTGCTCCATTAATGATAGATTTTAACTGTGTCAAATAGGCCGACAAGGGGTTAAATGTTAACTTCTTGTAACAGTTGTCATTATGAAGTTGGCGAAAGGCTTCCCTTTCATACATATCTTTAGGCCAAATAACAACATTTCCCCCCTTGTCGGCCGGCTTGAACACGATATCGGGAAGATCTTGTAATACTCTGAGTCTTTCCCTCTCCTTACTGGATAGATTGTCATTTTTAATATGTTTGGGTATTTTACACAAATCCTCGGAGACAATTTTAACAAAAAGATCCACATTGGCACATGAAGATAGAGCGGGGAATTTCTTGGAGCGTGGTTTAATCGACGGAGGTATCTTACCATCACAGGAAGTCTGATGTTCAACAGCAAGTTCCTCCAATATTCTCAATGCGGATTGTTCCTCTTCTGTCGGGAACAGAATATGTGCATTACCATCATGAAATTTTTTTTTAAATAATAACGATCTCGCAAAGATGTGTAAATCTTTGATAGCCAAAAATGTGTCAAACCTGGACGTGGGGGAAAAAGACAAACCTTTATGTAAAAGAATCAAATCAGTATCAGAAAATTTATGATCACTCAAATTGATTACCTTATTATCATTTTTGTTTGAAATAGGAGATCTCCGATCATTTCTTCTATAGGGATGATAATCCCTTTCACGCACTCTTCTGGAATATGACCCAGATCTAGTAGTCATGGAATTAGATGCTGTATCAGATAGTTCACTCAATGATGAGGCTGATGTAACAGAAGGAGTGCGTTTAGAACGAGAAGATGTAGTAGTGGTGGCCTTTTTCCAGAAGAACACATTTTTGTTTTGATAGTCTTTGATGTCACGATTAAATTTCGATATTTGAGTCTCATTGATCTTTTTCACCACAATATCTAAAGTTTTTTCAAGTTGGATCTCAAAATTTTTGAAAACATCAACTGGACATTTAGTTTTAATTTCAGCCAGAGATGAATCGATTGATTCATCCAGGGTTGCAATAGACTTGGCATTTAAATCTATTAAAAGTTGCATCAGATTAAATGAACAATTATTGCAAGACTCCTCCCACGCCGAAATAAATGACTCATCCTCAACCGGAAATGCTGGAATAATTTTAACACGAAGTCCCCTAGGGATTAATTTGCGGCATTTGTACTTTTCCAGGAAAGCACGATTCCACCAAATTTTTGTCCTCCTCACCAAGAGGACTTTGATGTCAGCCAATTGATTGTCCCAACTAGAATCACCAGAGGGCTGCGGATCACCAACATTAGTACCAAACACCTGTTCGATCTGATTAAGCCAAGTCCTCTCCTTGGGTTTATAGTCCATGGCGTTGAAGCAGAAACCTGTGCAAAACACAGCAATAGCAATGAAGATACACTTCAATAAGCACAATGGTATCATTATAATAATTAGAAAACTATTATTAATGTAATATATGAAAACATAGTGATACCATATATAGGACCAAAATATTAAGGACTAGTCATGTATATATAGATACACACACACAAGAAAGCATGACCAAAAGAGTCCAATTGTATAATATAAAAATATATATATTTTATTGAATACAAAAATCTAAACAGGTGACGATACTAAGTGCACAAATGTATAAAAAGGAACGCTGGAGAACCGCTCCTACATATCATATAATAATATCCAATATATAGAAATAATATTCCCCCATCAGTGTATAAATGACCTGGCATTCAAAATCACAGTGCAAATGGATAATATGATATAAATCAGTCATATGGTAAAAATTCCCAAATGAGTACAATGAAAGGTAGAATAAACATACCACTCGCTCTGTGAAACGAAAAGCCACCCAGGAGGTCAGCAGACACAAATGCAGAGGGAAGACAGAAGCGGAACTCCACACGTTACCCCGACGCGCGTTTCGGCGCAAGCCTTCGTCAGGGGGCGTGAAGTGATGGGTGAGGTGAGGTTTAAAAATACAAGCTGGACCAATCAGAACAGACGATGATGAATATTAAGTGCCTCGTATCAGGTGCGTGGTATATGCAGATAAATAAAAGAAACCCCGGAACATACGTATGAACAACCGGAAATGACGATGTTGTCATAGTGACTGATGTAGCCACAGTGCTAATGCAATCAAACCGGAAGTGACGTATGGAAGATCGGAGGTAACAGTGTTGTCATGACAGCGCATATAACCACAATGCAAATGTGATCAGCAATCACAATAAAAGCTGGCATGTAAACCCACAGTGACAAGAGTGTCATAGTAGCGCTCATAGCTGCCGTACTCACACGATCCGCCAGGACACATCTCGAGAGCAAATCATCGTAATGTGTCTACCAGGGGAAAGGGAAACTACAGCCATAGAGCGGCTGTAATGGATACATGTGGCGCTGACATACAATTAATATGCACAATAAGCACATCGACATCACTGTCATAATAGGGGAGTGGTTAACCGAAATCACATGACAAATAAAACCAGTCCCTATTTAAAGACAGTGAATATCGATAAGTATGGTGGACATATTGCATGTGAGCGCACTCTAACTGCCACAACGGAGGATCACATGTGAATGTTAAGATAACAACCAATGATAGTAATGAAAAAACAGAGAATACGAGAACACTTAAATAATATGGACATAATAGGAAAATGCTTGTTGGTGATTCTGGACATTATGATCGCTTTGTGCAATAAATGCATCCATCCATGATTTTCCATTCATCTGTTCAGTGTGCAGACTGGATATTGCACCCTGCAGTTTTCTGACACGTGTATCCATAGTTTCTGCTCCAGCGGCCTCCATTTTTGAAAGGCTGAGTATTCTGTCACGTTACTGGCGATACTGGACTGGAGGTCAGTGGCCGGAGCAGAAGTGTGCAGATGACCGGACCGTGGAAAGACTTCTGGAAGTGCAGTATATGGCGGTGGTAGATCACTATGTCGGCAGATGCCGGAGCCCGCCCGAGCACGGGCCGGCCGAGATCACACACAAGCACCAAGTCCGTTTAGGTGATAGACGTTCGAGGTAGGAACAGCAGGGTTTCCACAAGAGACAGGAAGGCGCCAGCAGAACACCTTCCAGATCAGGAGCTCAGATAATGCTTCACTCAGTTAGACTGAGCACCACAATATACTCAGCAACAGGAAGCTGCACAGGGCCAGGTATATATAGCAGGTCCAATCAGTCTTAATCAGGGCGAGAACAATCAGCAGGGCAGGTGATGATCTCTATCCAATCAGTCTCAATCAGGGCGGGAACAATCAGCAGGGCAGGTGATGATCTCTATCCCAGACGAAGTTCATATGGTTTCAGGCTGAAGTTATTCAAGTTCCGAATAGCTCCACAGCAAAGGAACAGACTAGCAAGCCATGGTTCACAGGTTCAAATCCTAACAGGTTTGCTGTTGGATGGCGCAGAAGCCGCCCCCCAGATCCTTGGATGGTACTGTTATATCGATGATATTTTGTTCATTTGGCAGTGTTCTACACATGACCTGGAGGACTTTATGGTGGGTTTGAATTGTAACGGGTCCAATATCAGACTCACATACAATTATGATCGAAAAGTGGTCACATTTTTGGATGTTGAAATCAGGGTGCTGGATGATGGTAGCATTGTGATGGATTTATGCCATAAAACAACATCTGTTAACTCGCTGCTACACGCATCGTCCGCGCACCCTAGATCCACTATTAAGGCGATTCCCACGGGCCAATTTCTCCGGGCCCGGAGGATCTGCACCACTGATGCGTTGTTCGAGGGGCAAGCCAGGGACCTTGGGCAGAGGTTCAGGGATCGGGGCTACAGTAATAGAAGTATCAGGGAAGGCTACTTGAGAGCTAAGAATACGAAGTGAACTGATCTCCTGGTAGTACAAAATAAAAGGAGAAAAGATAAGAATGTGGAGATACGTTATATCTCCACGTTCAACCAGCAGTGGCATACTATGCGAATGGCATTACAAATATATTGGCCTATATTGATGACGGACCCCCTCCTGAGACAACGACTGCATCCTCATCCTTTAATGAAAGCAAGGCGGGGTAAAAACTTGAGGGATAAACTTGTATTGAGTCACTATGTTGTTAAACACCGGTCCCACTTTAATGGAAAGATGAGGATGACAAGCTTTTTTCCATGCGGGAGCTGTTTAGCATGCAGGAACCACGTGAGGTCCACGTCCTTCACGTCATCAGACGGCCTCAAAACATATGACATAAGGGATTACATTACATGCTCTATGACGCATGTAGTATACTATGCCATATGCATTTGTAATCTCTTATACATTGGTCTCACTTCACGCGAGTTGCGGATCAGAACTCTCGAGCATGTTAGAGACATTTAGGCCGCCCGTGACGTGGATGATGTGGAATCACTCAAAACGATCCCTAGGCATTTCAGACTTATTCACAATTGTAAATCTAGTGACCTTAAAATTAAAGGTATTGATCGCGTCAGCATGGGGATCCGCGGTGGCGATAGTGTCCGCATGCTGACGCAGAAAGAATGCCGATGGATCGTGACATTGGACACCATGGTCCCTGCAGGGCTGAGCAAGCAGCTCAGTTTTGTGTGTTATCTGTGATTTGAGGCATCATCTCTGCACCAATGATCTCCTTGTATTATTTTATTTGGTTTTAGTTTCTGTGTCTCTCTTATTTTGCATATGAACCATCAGGAAGAAACTCTTTGGAACATCCATTTATGAGTGCTTCACAGAGTGGCATACAGCCGGCATCAACTATTTATTTTATTATGGTATTTGAAATACCTATGACCTTTCATGGAAGACCATATGGCTATCTATTCATATAATGGACTTTGTGGACACGTATATTCCCTTATATATGTGATTTTTTTTCATGTGATGTGACATATGTCTTGGATATGTATTATATGCAGTGTCACCCTTATAGTATATGATGTCTTATGATTCTACACATTCAGAGATCCATATCATGGTTTTGTATGTTTATATGGTAGGCTTTTCTTATATTAGGTTTTATTACCATTTTGTTGATATACATTTTAAATTAATAAAATAACATTCTTATCATTGATGCTCTGGGCAGACTTGGTGGCATCAGTTGTGGTAATTATTGATTAATAGACGCACCACTCTGATGTGGAGCTGGTGGCTCTTTGAGACCTAGTATCTACTGCTCATGCCTGCTGGTTTGTCTCCGCTTCTGTGGCCTCTCGCAGTGCTTCGTGGTGTCACTGCGTTCCACTGACGTCAGTCGTGGTGCACCCGTGGAGAGCATCGTCATCGTGGCGCCGAGGGAGGTCGTGGATGTGGCGTCTCCCGCATTCATGTGTTGGGCCACCTGTGCCATCATACTGCGTAGTATTTATAGCGGTGTATGAGGGGCATCAGTTATACTTCTGCCCCCTGAGGAAGCGACAGCGAAACGCGCGTAGGGGCACGTGTGTGCGTGCGAACTCTGCTATGGGTAAGCTTTTAACTTAATTGCTGTCTGCCATGGACTTTCTTTCACTATTTCTTATTTTTGGATGGGGTACCTCTTTCCTTATATGTATGGCGCCGATTGGGACTTACTATTGTGACTTACACATAACGTGTCATTATATTGGATTGTGGGAGGACTGCCCAGTGGCATACCCCGGGAGCATGATTAGCACTTGGCTTTACTAATATTATTTGATTATCATAGCTCAGTCAGGGGCTAGTACTTGCTATCCCCATTTGCACTGTCCTACCATGCAATTTTTGAGGAGCTTTCCTAGACTGTGATTGAACTGCTTCTTGTTTCTATTGTACTATGCTTTATAATGATTTGTGACTGTCTTTTATATTGTATATATATTTCATAATTAAAGATATTTTGTGACAATATATTGGCGTCATTATGGTTTTGTTGCTCCAATTTTTTGGTTGTTGCCTCATGAAGAGATACCTAGGGGACCTGAATTTTGAAGCCACCCTGATCTACCTGGATTACATCATCATCTTTGCTCCCACCGTTGACGAACATCTGCAGAGGCTGGAGCAGGTCCTGAGTCAGTTACAAAAGAATGGGCTGAAGGTAAAGCCTCAAAATTGTCACCTCTTCCGTACGCAGATCGAATATCTGGGACATGTCTCCGCGGAAGGAATGAAGCCCTCTCAGGAGAAGATTGCCGTGGTCCAAGACCCCAAAGACCGTGAAAGATGTGCATACGGCAGTCGGTCCCTGCATGACTCGGAGAAAAACCCGGAAAATTACAGTTCATTCAAACTGGAATTGTTGGCGCTGGTGTGGGCGATGACTGAGTGAGAAGTTTGCTGAATATCTGGCCAGTTCAGAAGTCCTCGTGCGGACGGATAACAATCCGTTGGCTCACCCAGAGACTGCGAGGTTAGGGACCCTGGAACAACACTGGATGGCCCGGATGGCGAAGTTCCGGTATAGGATCTCCTACAGGAGGGGAGCAGAGAATACTCATGCTGATGCTCTTTCTCGGGTAAATTATCGCAAGCCAACGCCCAATCGGGATGAGGAACTGGAGGTTGTGGAAATACCACAGTTTGGGGACACTGCCAGGACGGTGGCAGCCATGCGGGAGACAGTCCAGGAAGAGCCTCGAGTGAGTCTGCTGGAGCAGTCCCGCAATGAGTGCGTCCGGGTACAATAGGAAGATCTAGGACATAGCTCAGCTGAGGTGGTGGGTCGCGTCTAAACAGCTGCCCAACTACTAAGAAAGGAGGACTGCATAGTCAGAAATGCTGTGGATGCTGCGCCAATGGGAGAAGCTGTGGTTGCGAGATGGCATTTTGTATCGGAAAACATATTATCAAGAGAAACCGCTAGGTGGGCACTTACCAGCGGTTTCAGCAGCTCTGACAGTGGGAGCCTGGAGCCTCCGACGGCCTGTGACAGCGGTACTCACAGCGCCCGAGTGCTGGGCAAGACGATAGCAATACAGCAGAGCTGGAGTTAGCAGAACACCAAGTGGTGAGTGTACTGCCAGGACCTGCGGTCATGTGACCCCAGGGGGCGAAGCTTAGCGTCCTGTAGCTGGGGATGAGTGCAGGGAGCTACTGGGACCCTGGAGAATGGAAAGGGGGTCACGGACACCAGGTAGAGGACGGGGCACCAGAGGGAGACGGAATCCAAGACAAGCGAGGTCAGTAAACGTGAGAGACAACGCAGTACACAAGGAGCAGGCAAATCAAGAATAGTCAGGGACGTGGCAGGAGTCAGAAAACCAGAGAAGCATATACACAGTACAGAATCAAGAGGCAAAATCACAACGGGAAACAGAGCCGGGTCAGAACCATACAAACAAACTAGAACACAGGCACAAGGCACAGGCAATCAGGGGTCAACACACTCAGCCAAGGGCAAAAGTATAACTGACGGGGATTGGAGCTTCCTAGGGCTATAAGAAGCTCTCCCCGAACCAAAGAGAGGCCATAATAATAAACCCCAGGTGTGCAGGTCAGAGCCCGCACTAGGATCAAGACATTAACCCCTGGTGTGCAGGCCAAACCTGCACTGGGATCATTACAGTACCCCCCTCTCAACGGGGGGCTTCTGGACCCCCAGGCTTGCCCGGGTACCTGGCATGGAAAGCCCGAACCAGGCGATCCGCATGTACCGAGCGAGCAGAGACCCATGAGCGATCCTCTGGTCCATATCCCTTCCAGTGGACCAGGTACTGTAAGGGGGGGCGCACCCGCCGAGAGTCCACAATGTGTCCGACCTCATACTCCAAGTGACCCTCCACTAACACTGGAGGAACAACAGACTCAGAGTCCTCCTTGACAGACCCCACGGGTTTTCAACAGAGATTTATGTAACACATTGGTTATTTTTAAGGACGGGGGGAATGCAACCTATATGCCACAGGATTGACTATCTCCACAATCTCGTACGGACCGATGAACTTCGGTCCCAATTTAGCTGATGGTACCTTCAAGTTGATGTTACGTGTGGAAAGCCAATCCTTCTCCCCCACCTGAAACGTGTCCCGGGGCTCTCTTTTTGTCCGCAAAATATTTATACCTCCCCTGGGCCCGAGATATATTACGCTGGACTTCAGCCCAGATATTTTTTAACCGTAGAACGGATCCCTCCGCCCCTGGACAACCGGAATCCAACCGTGAAAACTCCCCAAAATGGGGATTAAACCCATAATTAATCAGGAATGGGGACATGTTGATGGATTGACTCACTCGGTTGTTAAAGGCGAATTCCGCCAACTTTAACGCATCACACCAATCCTCCTGTCTGGCGGAGGTCAGACACCTGAGAGTCTGTTCCAGGGATTGATTGGTACGCTCCGTCTGACCATTACTTTCCGGGTGATATGCCGACGAGAAGGAGAGTGAGATGCCCAATTTCTTACAGAATGCCCTCCAAAATTTTGCCACAAACTGCACACCTCTGTCAGACACAACATTCAGGGGTACCCCATGCAAACGGACCACATGCAGCACAAACAATCTTGACAATGTTTCTGCTGAGGGTAATGCTGCCAAGGGAACAAAATGGGCCTGTTTAGAAAACCTGTCCACCACCACCCAAATCACGGTATTGCCCCTGGAAGGTGGAAGACCGGTAATAAAGTCCATGGAGAGATGAGTCCATGGCCTTTCAGGAACCGGTAAAGGTATGAGTTCCCCAGCCGGCCGGCTATGCGAGCTTTTGGAACGGGCACAAACTCCACAAGCAGAAATGAATTTCTTAACATCGGACCCCATTAAAGGCCACCAAAACACCCTGGCTACTGCCTCTCTAGTGGCAGTGATACCAGGATGAGCACTAAGCCTAGACTCATGAAACTCCTGCAGAAGTCTAGGCCGCAATAATTCTGGAACAAACAATTTATCCCCTGGCCTGGCCGCCGGAGCTAGGAACTGAGCCCTCAAAATTTCTTGTTCCAACTCTGTCGAGATCCCCGCAACTACCACCCCCGGATGAAGAATGGAGGACGGTGGCTCGGGGGGAGACACAGGGTCAAAACTTCTGGACAGGGCATCCGCTTTAACATTTTTGGACCCCGGTCGAAAAGTAATGGAGAATTGAAATCGTGAAAAAAAAAGTGACCAACGGGCTTGTCTAGGCGTAAGCCTCTTAGCAGATTCAAGGTATGCCAAATTTTTGTGATCTGTGATAACAGTGATAGGGTGAGCCGCCCCTTCCAAAAAGTGCCTCCATTCTTCGAATGCCAGCTTGACCGCAAGAAGTTCTCTATTGCCTACATCATAGTTTCTCTCAGCAGAAGAGAACTTCTTGGAGAAGAAGGCACAGGGTTTGACATTAGTAAGGGTGGCCGGACCCTGGGACAACACAGCACCCACCCCCACTTCAGAAGCATCCACCTCCACAATAAAAGGTTTGGACGGGTCTGGCTGAACCAACACTGGGGCGGACATGAAACATTTCTTAAGCGCTGAGAAGGATTCTTTAGCAAGTCTCGACCAATTTTTTACATCAGCACCCTTCTGGGTAAGATCTGTGAGTGGTTTAACCACTTGTGAGAAACCTTTAATGAATCTCCGATAATAGTTTGCAAATCCTAAAAAGCGCTGGAGCCCCTTGAGATCTCGAGGCTGAACCCAGTCTACAATAGCCAGCACCTTCTTGGGATCCATACGAAACCCCACACCGGACACAATCAGCCCCAAAACAGACAGTTCCTGAACGAAAAACGAACATTTCTCCAATTTCACAAACAATTGATTCTCCCTGAGTCTCTGGAGAACTGTCTGTAGATGTTGCAAGTGAGACTGACTGTCCGGGGAATATATCAAAATGTCATCCAAATAAATGATAACAAAACGGCCTATCAGGTCTGAAAACACAACATTGATAAAGTTCTGGAAAATAGCGGGGGCATTAGTTAACCCAAATGGCATCACCAGGTTTTCAAAGAGTCCCTCTGATGTAAGGAACGCCGTTTTCCATTCGTCCCCTTCCCGAACCCTTATCAGGTTGTAGGCACCCCGGAGATCTAATTTGGAGAACCATTGGGCCCCTGATAACTGGTTACATAAGTCTGGAATGAGGGGAAGTGGGTAAGTGTTCCTAACCGTTATCTTGTTAAGCTCCCGAAAGTCGAGGCACGGCCGCAAACCACCATCTTTCTTCTTCACGAAGAAGAATCCTGCTGCTACGGGTGAAACAGAAGGCCTAATATGCCCTTTGCGGAGACTCTCAGCTATGTACTCCTTCATGGCTTGGCGCTCTGGCCCGGACAAATTGAACAACCGAGCCTTAGGCAACTTGGCTCCAGGTACTAAATCAATGGCACAATCATAGGGTCTATGTGGTGGCAGCGCCTCAGCCTCGCTTTCGGAAAACACGTCTTCGAAATCCTTCAGGTATTCCGGAATACCCTCCAGACCGACAGACGACACAGATACAGATTTAACAGAGTTGACAAGAGGTCCCAGGTTACAACATTTATCCCTGCATCCCCATTGAGTGATCTCCCCGTCACCCAATCAATGGTAGGATTATGGCGTTGAAGCCAAGGCATCCCCAGTACCAGTCCCGCAGGCAAATTATCTAACACAAGACAACTTAGTTTTTCCACATGAGTGGGACCCACTTTCAGAGAAAAAAGTTCAGACCTGAAATAGATACCGTCCCGGGTAAGAGGGGATGAGTCAATAGCCACAAGTTTAACAGGATCCTGAAGCCTGACTGTCCCTATCTTATTAAGAGTCAATATCCGGGTGCCAATCAGATTAACAGCAGAACCACAGTCAATAAAGGCGGTAGTCTGAACAGGACCATCACCAAGTTCCAGTTCCACCTGAAGCACAATTTTTGCAAGTGAGGAAAAATGTACCTGAAGGTCTGGGTAGCCTTCTCGACTACTACCCAGACCTAGTCGTTTCCCGCCACCTTGGAAGATGACGGACAGGAGGGGCAGTCCTTCTTCCAATGTCCAGATTCCCCACAATAGAAGCACAACTGCTTCTCACGGCGGCATCTTCTTTCCTTCTCACAGGTGATAGCATTCACCTCCATAGCCACAGGAGGAGTCCGGGTCTCATCTCCACTGGAGAATAATGATGTTTCCAACTGCATAATGCCTCTAGCCCGCAGTCTGCGATCCATGCGAACCTCTTGGGTCATGGCATCCTCCAGGGAGTCAGGTGGAGGATGAAGTGCCAGGGCATCCTTTAGACGTTCACACAGGCCTCTACGGAACAACCCCCGAAGGGCGGCATCACTCCACGAAACCTCGGCTGCCCAACGTCTAAATTCAGAACAGAACCACTCGGCTGAGTGCTTCCCCTGAGAGACACTCATCACCTTGTCCTCAGCCAAACGCACTCTATCCAGCTCATCGTAAATATGCCCTAAGGCCTCAAAAAATGCATGCACACTCATTCTCTCTGGGGCAGAAGAGGAAAGAGAAAATGCCCAGGCTTGCGGGGCCCCCCTAAGCAGGGACATAACCACCCCACCCTCTGTTTCTCATCCCCAGAGGAGCGGGGTCTCAAAGAGAAAAAAAGTTTACAGCCCTCCTTAAATACTCTAAAATTACTTTTGTTACCAGCAAAAGTATCTGGTAACTTAACCGGGGGTTCGGGTGAGACTAAAAAGACATCTCTAGCCCACTCCTGCTGAAACCCTGCGGATAGCGCCCCCTGAACCGAATCCACAACCTTCCGTTGGGATTGGGCCAGAGTTTGGTGCTCCAAATTTAGCTTCTGCAGCAACTGAGTCAAGTGTTTCACCTGCTCAGATAAAGCATGCATTGGGTCCATGCTGCAGAGAAAAAAAAAAAAAAAAAAGTTCATGGTCAGTTATAATATCAAGAGAAAACGCTAGGTGGGCACTTACCAGCGGTTTCAGCAGCTCTGACAGTGGGAGCCTGGACCCTCCGACGGCCTGTGACAGCGGTACTCACAGCGCCTGAGTGCTGGGCAAGACGATAGCAATACAGCAGAGCTGGAGTTAGCAGAACACCAAGTGGTGAGTGTACTGCCAGGACCTGCGGTCATGTGACCCCAGGGGGCGGAGCTTAGCGTCCTGTAGCTGGGGATGAGTGCAGGGAGCTACTGGGACCCTGGAGAATGGAAAGGGGGTCACCGGACACCAGGTAGAGGACGGGGCACCAGAGGGAGACGGAATCCAAGACAAGCCGAGGTCAGTAAACGTGAGAGACAACGCAGTACACAAGGAGCAGGCAAATCAAGAATAGTCAGGGACGTGGCAGGAGTCAGAAAACCAGAGAAGCATATACACAGTACAGAATCAAGAGGCAAAATCACAACGGGAAACAGAGCCGGGTCAGAACCATACAAACAAACTAGAACACAGGCACAAGGCACAGGCAATCAGGGGTCAACACACTCAGCCAAGGGCAAAAGTATAACTGACGGGGATTGGAGCTTCCTAGGGCTATAAGAAGCTCTCCCCGAACCAAAGAGAGGCCATAATAATAAACCCCAGGTGTGCAGGTCAGAGCCCGCACTAGGATCAAGACATTAACCCCTGGTGTGCAGGCCAAACCTGCACTGGGATCATGACACATATCTCCCCTCAGAACTCGGCCCTGTTTGGCAGACGGTGATCCCCTCGTCCCTGGTGGATCAGGCGGCTACGGAAGCCTATGAGAAGGGAGCCCATTTTGGTCGTCCGGAGAAAACCTTCCAATGGTTACTGCGTCTGTTCTACCATCCCAATTTGAGGAATGTCATGGAAGGAGTCTGTCAACAGTGCGGAAGCTGTGAACTAGTCAAACCGCCTGAACAGCGGGCTTCTACACAGACAGTGAAGGCCTCTGGACCTATGGATCTGTTGGCCATAGACTACCTGATGATTGGGCCAGCTCATCAGGGCTATGAACACTGCCTCGTAATGATAGATCACTTTACAAAGTTAGCCGTCGTGGCACCCACGCGGGTTTAAACCGCCGAGTCCGCTGCTCACGCCATCTGCAAGCACTTCATTCAGGTGTATGGGTGTCCTAAGCGGATCCACTCAGATCAGGGAGCCTGGTTTCTCGGGAAGGTGATGGAAGAGCTACACCAATTATACAAGATCAACAAATCCCGAACCACGCCCTATCACCCGCAGGGTAACGGAGCTTGCGAGAAGTTTAACCGCACCCTTATTCAAATGCTGCAACCCTGGAAGAGGACCAGAAGGCAAAATGGACCGAATTCGTTCCTGAGCTGGTGTGGGTGTATAACAATTGGAAGCATAGCACCACCAGCTTCACACCCTACTCTCTGTTTTTCGGACGGCCCGGGAAAGAGTTAACCGAGTTGGAGCTAGAGCCTGAGGAGGACTACCCACGGATGGGGGTGTCCTCCTGGGTTCAAGAACACCGTCGTTGGCTGTTGACCATCCATCGTATAGTGAAGAACCGGTTACAGGAGCTTGAGCATCCTCAAGTCACTCCCCAGAAGGGGACAGCCCTACGGCCTCGAGATCGAGTCTTGGTGAGAGAAAAACGCTCACACAATAAATTGGAGTATCGGTGGGAGAAAAGTCCGTATCGGGTGAAGCGTCAACTTAGTGCCAAAGGTCCTGTCTATGAGGTTCAGCCAGAAGCGGAAGAGGGGGCCCCCACTTGGACACTACATCGAAACATGTTGCGCCCATGTCTGTGATCCTGAGCCAGGCCCAGAAGTACTTGCGCCTCCCCAGGCTGTTCCAGCAATGGATGTTAATTTGGAAGAAGAGGAGGACTCCCAATTTCCGTCAGGAGGTACGGAAACGGAGCTGGTGCCTGAAGCTGATAATGCAAGTAACTTCAACTCTTACCCCTACTGCCATAACCGAAACTCCTGCTCCTTCTGATTTGTGATGCTCTGAGTGTTCAACGACTGGTGTACCCCCTGTTCGCTACAATCAAGATCAGTTTGTCTATCAACAAATTGTGCAGGGACTGCAGGACTGCCAACAAGAACTCCAGAAGCTCTCGCTCGTCAGAAGGGAGTTACCTCCCTCACTCCGTGTCCGGAAACCATTTGGTAGGGCAGCAGGGTTTCCGGGGGAAAGACTTTCTGACTTGGACCGTTCCCACCACGTGACCGACAGGTGACGTGGGGGACGTGCTGGGGCGGTGAACAGGAAGCTGGAGAGGCAGAAGGCGCGAAAGGAGCACACACAGAGCAGAGAGCTACGTGTGTCGCACAGAGGAGAGGCCGCATCCTCGCGCCACAATAGAGAGGGGACTCCCGGTCAGGGCTCTGACTTAGCAGTACGTGACATAGTGAGATCCAGCTGTGACTGCGTGAACACAGAAGCCTCAGTGTCTGGAAGAGGTTTCCGACAGGAGAATACAGAGACAGGAACCCGTAGTCTAGACCCCGATGTCCTCCCGGTGACGTTCCAAAGCCCCTGAGTGTTCCTGAGAGACTTGCCAGTTTTTTCTGCTTCATTGTTCTGCTTAAAGACTGTAAGCTTGTTTATAAAGAGACTCAGGAAAGGAGACATGCAACTCTACAGCATTATCTCGGTCTCCCTCTTTAACCTCAGAGTTTGACCACTGTTTGCCAAGAATAGGAGAGAGACTTTGGAGACTGCAAGCGCTGCTGTTGACGGTGCCTATGCTGGAGAAGACGGACCCTGCAATCAAGGTTTCATCGAACTGATAAGTTCCAGAATACCCTTTCTTTCTTTCCTCCTTCTGTTGTTGAGTGAACTTTTTTTTGCTTAATCTTGCTTAGCTTATGTTAGCTTAGAAATGTTCCCCATTTCTTTTCCCTGCGAGAAGATATTTCCCCTTGTAAATAAATCCTGCAACTGTTGGTCTGTCTCTGGTCCGTGGTGACATTCTTAACCACTACACGACACGTTTTACATAGGCAGGCTCTCATCACTACAGAAATGCCAAACATGTGGGCACTAAATGTTGTTTAGGCTCACTGGCGCTCAGAAGGGAGGGGGGGCATTTTGATTTGGGAGCGGAGAATTTGCTGAATTTTTTTTGGGGAGCAAGAAGCCATTCGCTTTTCCAGAGCCTTTGTGCTACTAGTAACGTTGAACCCCCCTACATTTACCTTAACAGATGATGGACCTGCGTGGGGACTTGTGTTATGATTCGGTTACCGAGGAGGATAATAACAAAATAGGCTAGGCAACCAGACACCCAGAAAGGTTGGTAACTTAGCGGATTGCAGACCCCTAAATTGACAACACAACTAGAATTAGCTGTGGGACGTACCTACGATGCCCTAGACGCCTTGACACAGCCAAAGAGTTAACTAAGCCTAAAGAGAGAAAGGGGAAAGCTAAACTGCCCCGGAGTAGAGCCCCAAAGGAATAGGTAGCCCCCATCATATATTGCCGGTGAGACAGATGAAGTACAAAACACAGGCAGAAAATAGAGTGAGCAAATGCTGGGGCCCTAACTGAATAGAACAGGACAGGAAAGGATACTGTCTGCAATCCCGCAAAAACCCTAAGGCCGGCGTCACACTGGCGAGTTTGATGCGAGTTAGTCGCACGACTTTCTCGCATCAACACCCGGCATGGCCGCCCGCTCTCGGACCCGAGTGTGCGGCTGCATAGAAATACAAGCAGCCGCACACTCAGGTCCGAGAGCGGGCGGCCGTGCCGGATGTTGATGCGAGAAAGTTGTGCGATTAACTCGCATCAAACTCGGCAGTGTGACGCCGGCCTAAGAAAAAATTTCAACACGTCTGATATGGAAAAACACTGAGGCCACACGACCTCTCCCCCACTAAATCAGAACTCTGGTGTGAACTGGACACAAAACAACAGATACTGAAATAACCGGGAACTAGAAATACAGAAAAGACTGACATAAGCTGTGGCAAAGGAAAACAGAGTCCAGCACAGGTCCCTGCCGGGAACCTGGCTGAACTCACACCAGCAAGGCAGAGAACACAGAAAAGCAAAACGGGAAAAAATGCCACAGTATAAAACAGGCAAATAACTTATCTGAAAGATGCAGGACAAAGCAGGTAGCAAGCAGACTTCCAGAAGGCTCAGGAAGAAAACAAATCACCGGCAACAACTAAGGGAAGGCTGCTCTCTTAAATCTCTCCAGTCAGTAACACCTGATCTCCAATCATCCTCTTCAGGTGATTGACTCATGTCAGCCCGACCAGCTCCATTACGAGCAGCAATCACCAGAGTGAGCCCAAACTCAGAAGCCAGATCAAAAGTGTTCACAACAGACTTGCGTTTTTTGTGGATTGAGTTGAAGCTTTCATTGGGAACATTTTACATAACGTTTGGGATCACATTTATCCAGCGCACTAAACTGAGCACTTACTTGGGGTTTCCATCTAAATCTCCGAGTGATGTGACAGATGAAACCCCCGAAGGGGTTATAATGAGGCATCAGATGTACTCTGGACTCCGTCTGGCCTCTGTTCAGCGGTGTCCTTTTCAGAAGTGCACAAAACTGTGGCCGACTGCATTTTATGCAATCCTAAAAAGACGGACACCGCAGGATCACAGTGACCCAATCTGCCTCATTATTGGGAATCTTCCGCTAGAGGTTCTGTCTGAATCATGTATTTCAGAGATTTACACGGAAACCCTGGTGTAAGCGCTCAATGCGGAGCGCAGGATAAATGTGTGCTGAGCCTTACTGCGATCTTTGGGAGGCAGAATGAAAAATCAACAGCATGTGAAGAAGTGGTTTTATTTATTTTTATGCTGTTCCTCGTGTGGTATAAGTGATTAAGCGACTTTATTCTTCGGGTTGGTGCGATTACAGCGATACCAGATTTATATCGGGTTTTTATGTTTGGCTGCTGTCACACACTAAAAGATGCTTTTTATTGCGAAAATTAGTTTTTGCATCACCATATTTTGAGAGCTGTAATTTTTCCATATTTCGGTCAACAGAGTCATGTGAGGGCTTGTTTTTTGCCATACCGTGAACGGGCACATGAGATTTTCTGATTGCTTTCTATTCCAATTTTTGGGAGACAGAATGAACAAAAACCAGCAATTCAGGAATTGCTTTTTATTTTGTTTATACCGTTCCGCGTGTGGTAAAATTAATAAAGCAGTTTTATTCTTCGGGTCAGTACGATTACAGCAATACCTCATTTATATTTTTTTTTATGTTTTGGCGCTTTCACACAATAAAAACTATTTTATAGAAAAAATAATTATTTTTGCATCACTTCATTCTGAGAGTTATAACGTTTTTTATTTTTCTGCTGATGGAGCTGTATGGCAGCTTGTTTTTTTGCGGGACAAGATGACATTTTCAGCGGTACCATTTTTATTTGATCGCGTTTTATTGCACTTTTTGTTTGGCAGTATAATGATAAAGCATTGTTTTTTTGCCTCTTTTTATTTTTTTATCGTGTTCACTGAAAGGGTTAACTAGTTGGACAGTTTTATAGAGCGGATCATTATGGACGCAGCGATACCAAATATGTGTCCTTTTATTTTTTTTATATACATAAATAAATGTATTTAATGGAAAAATATTTTTTTTTTCTTTATTTGGGGATTGTTTAAAAAACATTTTTACACATATTTTTTTTTTACTTTTTTACATTGTCTCAGGATGGGACATCACTATGTAATGCCAGATCGCAGATCTGACACTGCACTCAGTAGGCGCTCACAAGTCACCTTCCCTGCAGGACCCGGAAGGACCACGCGGCCATCTTGGTGCCAGGGGTCTCCATGGAGACCATCAGAACAACGTGATTGTTGAGGGACAGCAGGCGACCCCCGCTATTTTTAGAGGGCCAGCAGGCGTCTTATGGACAGATGAGACGAAGATAGAGCTTTTTGGTAAAACACATCATTTTACTGTTTACTGTAAATGGAATGAGGACTACAAATTAAAGACAGTAATAAGTCAAATATGTTGGAGCTTCAAATAAATTTAGGGGTTGTTTTGCTGCCTCTGGCCCTGTGTGCCTTAACTGTGTGTAAGGCATCATGAAATGTGAAGATTACCAAAGAATTTTGGGTAGAAATGTTGAAATGTAGTGCCCAGGGTCTGAAAGCTGGGTTTGCATCCTAGGTCATGGACCTTCCAGCAGGACAATGACCTCAAACCCACTTAAAGAAGCACCCAGAAATAGATAGAAACAAAGCACTCCAAACTTCAGAAGTGGTAATTCCAGCTCCAGTAGCGTGAAGTATCCCACCACTACCTCTTGCATACAGATGCTAGAGAGGAACTGTGAATGGACACGTTAAATCAGTTAATTTTGCCTGATTTGATGAATTTCTGAGTACAGAACACCGTAAAAAACATGAATTTATCAATGAGTCCATGATAAAAGAAACACCAAGGTTTAGAATTTATAAGGCCATAATCCCTGACTAGATGCCATTTAGTTATACCTACTCCAACACCTCACCGTATACAAATTACGTAAGAGAGGTATTATTGTAGAATACAGAAGGGATTTGAACCGGCTCTGAAATATTTTTTCATGTACATGGGAGCAACAAATGCTGGAGGAACGCAATTAACACTGCAGCATTGATGAATTTCTGAGTACAGATCACTGTAAAAACATGAATTGTCAATGAGTCCATGGAAAAGCAGCAGTAAGGCTAAGAATTTATAAGGCAATAATCCTGACTAGATGCTTGTGATACACTATTCCTACTGCCACACCTCACTTAGACTAAGTGCAGATAAGAGCGGTATTATTATAACTGTGAAGAGCTGGCCACAGACTAAAGACTATTGGACCAATGCCCGTAGAATGGAGTCCTTGGCTCTACGAGATGCAGACTGTTCCAGCACGGAGCACCGGTTGCGTCGATATTGTTGCATTTTATTAAATATTGTACTTGAATAGAAGAACTGGGGGCTCAGGACGCAGAACATGTCTTGGATATATTCGTGCTGGAACAATTTATGTGCAAGCTCCCAGGTGACTTAAAAGAATAGGAGCCAGATAGAAAACCATTCAGCCTTGATGATGCTGAAAGATTGGCTAATGATTGGTCTGCTAATCGACCAGTGCGATGTGAAAGTACAGCCACAGCGAATTGCGAACAGGAGCTTACAGGGAGGCCATGAACCGGTGACAGGAGGAACAGTGGGGATTTCAGACTTCAGAAAGGGGGGGTTTCCCAAGCCCCCCAGGGCGGCCCTTGTCAGGGCGAGGGGGTGTTATGCTGCCATAAATGTGGGCACATGGGACACTTTGCGAGGGAATGGCGGGAACATTGTAGCCCACATCATCTGCGCCCTGACCGGTGAACACTATGCTGCAATAGGGCTGGAATGCTGAGGGAGAGAGGATCCCACTACCCTGACTGGAAGAGGCATATGTGGTACAAGGCCAAGTGTCCCAGACTAGATGGGACATCTCAGCGACTATGAACCAGCAGAGGGTGTAGAGGCTGCTGGGCTCCGTGACTCCGAAGCCTCGGTCACGTTGATCAAAGAACATCTAGTACCGGACCAATGTATTGTTCCCAGCAGCCGTATGTTAGTCAACATAGCCAGAGGAGAATCTCTGAACATTCGGCGGGCCCGACCACATTTAGCCTGGGGTCACAGTCATGGAATGGTGAATGTAGGATTAGTGCGGCACCTACCAGTAGATGTGTTGCTGGGAAACAACCTGGAAGCAGGGTTGCTGTTCCACTGGGCCAATGTCATAACCCGAAGCCAAAGACCGGTTCACACTGCGTCAGCCGAGTGGGAACTGAGCAATCTCAACATGCCGACTACCCCCCTGCCAGTGGTGAGTAATGCACAAAATGCAATGACTGTTACTATAAAGGAAAATGACCTGGGGAAGTAAATTACATCAGGGAGGAGGGCCCATGAATTTCTGGGACATTGGGTCTATCATCACCCTGGTCAGCCAGCCCAAATATTGTCCCCCCAGAACACTTTTTACCAGGCTAGTAAGTGACCATCCTCCTAGCTGGGGGTCAGCACTCTGGGGTTGGATGCAATAGACACAAGTTCGTTTCTCATCTGGTACTTGTGGAGTTTTCCAGGCCCAACCGGGAATCAAGGGGAGGATATGGAGGACCCCGTGGAAGTAACAGACCTCTGTCCCAGTGAACTGAATGCCGAGTCCTCATCTCAGGGCTTCCTCCATCAGGGAGTTGGCAGGATCTGAAAGATCATATGAAAAAAGTTGGAGATGTCTACTAAGGCCAAATGTACACAAGAGTGGAATGGGGACTGTGGAGTTTATGTGCTAGGATGACAAGGAATGTGCTTTGAGGAAACTGGATGATGCAAAGATTTGTTCTCATGAAGGTAAAACCTTTTACATTCGTGTCCATTCAGAAGGAGTGTGAGGACTGGCTACGGACTAAAGACTATTGGACCAATGCACGTAGAGTGGAGTCCACAGCTCTACGGGACGCAGACTTTTCCAGCACGGAGCACCGGATGCATCGATATTGTTGTGAATTATTAAATATTTGCTTGCTGCGTTTTATTAGTTATTTGCTTGCTTGTCATTTCATCCTCAGGAATCAATGTTTCCATTCAGTGATGGCAAGCAGAGGCAGGTGTGTAGGCTGTAGTGTTGAGCGATACGATACTGCAAATATCGGGTATCGGCCGATATTAGCTGTATCGGCCTTTCGATTCCGAATACCGATATTTTCGTCAAATCGAATATCGGAATCGGATTTGTCACTGTCACTGTCTGTGTCCGTCGGTCGGGTCTGTCACTGTCAGTGTCCGTCGGTCGGGTCTGTCAGGAGTCAGCGGCACTTACCTGGCAGAAGATCTCCGGCAGTCACGGCTGGACTGCTTCATGGCCGCCATCCTCTTCTCCCCGGCGGTCACATGCAGTTTCTCGCGATAACTGCAGTGACTGCTGGGTAATCCCGGCCGTAAAGCAGTCAGTCCGATGACGTCACCGCCGGGGAAGCAGGTAATCAGCTGTGCTGCGTCGCGATGACAGGCTCTGCCTGTCATTGCGATGTAGCAGAGCTGGATCGTCGTGGACTGTCGTTACTATGGACTGCGTCGGACAGGTGGTATACTGTTGGTTTTTTTTTTTTCTTTTTTACAGGAGATCGATGGCGTCGCAGAAATGAGAGTACAATAAAAGAAATGAAAACTGTGTTGTCTCTTTTATTTCATTAAAATACTTTTTTCTTGCTTTGTCTTTTTTTTATGCATTTAATAACTTTGGGATTAATAATGGATCGGTGTCTTATTGACGCCTCTCCATTATTAACCGGGCTTATTGTCACCGTGCAATCAACGGTGACATTAACCCCTTATTACCCCGCTTGCCACCGCTACAGGGCAAGTGGGAAGAGCCGGTAAAGTGCCACAATTGGCACATCTTTTGATGCGCCAAATGTGGGGCTGCTGTAGCCTGGTATTATCAGGCTGTTGAGGGCCAAAATCCATGGGCCTTGACAGTCTTTTAATACCAGGCCGCAGCAGTCTGCATTTTACTTGGCTGGTTAACAAAAATAGGGGGACCCCTACGCCGTTTTTTTTTTCGAGGGGATCCCCTATTTTTGTTAACCAGCCAAGCTAAGCAGACTGCTGTGGCCTTGTATTATCAGGCTTGCAAGGTCCATGGATATTGGATCCTTACCAGCCTGAAAAACCAGGCCTCAGCGGTCTGCTTCATCTGGCTGGTTAACAAAAATAGGGGGGACCCCACGCCAATTTTTTTTGAGGGGATCCCCTATTTTTGTTAATCAGCCAAGATATGCAGACTGCTGTGGCCTGGTATTATCAGGCTGGCAAGGTCCATGGATCTTGGCTCCTTAACAGCCTGAAAATCCAGGCCTCAGCGGTCTGCTTCATCTGGCTGGTTAACAAAAATAGGAGGGACCCCACGCCAATTTTTTTCGAGGGGATCCCCTATTTTTGTTAACCAGTTCCCTCTGACGTCACTGATTGTGTCCCTGGCTGACCTGAAGTGAAAGTGGAAAGCAATCAATTAAGCTTTCCACTTCCTCTCCTGTCAGCCAGGAGAGGAACTCATTCATTTGGGGGTTTACTGTGAGGCTGCAGCATTAGCTGCGGTCCCTGTAGTAAACATTAACCCTTTCTGAAGGATTACACCGTGGGACCTGACTGTACATCGGATTGGTAAGAATAATTTTGCTTTATTATTTTATTTTTATTACAGGAAATGGTTTTAGCAGGAAAATAAAATATGGTCAAAAACTGTGTGATTATTTCATTAAACTTCTTTTTTATTAAAGTGTGTGTGTTTGATTTTTCTTTCATACAATAGGATTAATAATTGATAGTTGTCTAATTGACAGCTCTCAATTATTAACCTGGCTTAAAGTGACCTTTCAATTGCAAGGTCATTTTAACCCCTTATTAACCCATTCGCCACCGCTACAGGGCAATGGGAATAGATGGGCAAAGTGCCAGAAAGGGCAAATCTAATTAGAGATTTGCCCTTTCTGGGGTGTCTGGGGGCAGATGTTAGTAGCCGGGGGGGGGCCAAAAATAATGGTCCCTCTCTGGGCTATTATTATCTGCCCCCACTCACTGGCTTTGTCTGTCTGGTTGCGAAAATAGGGCGGGAGCCCACGCCTTTTTTTTCAGCAATTTTACACCTCATATATATATATATACATGTCATTAAATTTGTGACACATATATATATATTTATATTTATAGTTCATACACTTCTACATAGTATAATAGCCGCTAATTCAATTGCCGGCTTTTGTGAAAATGCAGAACCCGACATGAAATGACACTTGGTTTACATAGAGTTAACCATGTCTTTTCATGTAGTTTGATATCTGATTTGCACAAACAATTACATGAGTGTAAGTGTGCAAAATTTCACACCTGTAGGGGTTAATTAAAGGTGTAAATTAGTAGCAAAAAAGTCCGTTTTTTTTACAACGAATTTACACCTTTAATTAACCCCTACAGGTGTGAAATTTTGCACACATAGACTGATGTAATTGTTTGTGCAAATCAGATTGCAAACGACATGAAAAGACATGGTTAACCCTATGTACACCAAGTGTCATTTCATGTCGGGTGCTTCTGTCTTTTCACAGAAGCCGGCTTTACCCGGCAATTGAATCAGAGGATATTTTACTATGTAGAAGTGTATAAAACTATACATATAT
Source organism: Oophaga sylvatica (assembly GCA_033576555.1). NCBI lineage: Eukaryota > Metazoa > Chordata > Amphibia > Anura > Dendrobatidae > Oophaga > Oophaga sylvatica. The sequence goes on from JARQOD010000002.1 coordinate 404,250,832, forward strand.
GTATATATATATGTCACAATGACATGTGTATATATATATATATGTATTCTATGTGTGTATATTTAGTGTTTACAAGGAAATAAAGTTTTTTTTTAATGTCGATATTTTGTTCCCATAGACTTACATTGGACTTCTGGTATCGGAATCGGATATCGACGATATTTAGTGATATCGGCGATATCATTTCGATACGATATTTTTAGATATCGAGCAGTATCGCTCAACACTAGTAGGCTGATTCTTATGTATACTGTAGAGTGGCAAAGGGTTGTGTTATAGACGGGAGGTTATCTGGCTCAGAGATGCCTTGTATCTGTTATGTAGCCCAGTACACATTAGCCCTGGGTAGTGGCATCACTATAGCAGTGTATGTGGTTAAAGGACCTGGGATGATGTCACTACCACATGACCTGTCATGTGTTCTGGGGAAGCTAGGTGTCTGGGATATAAATTAGGCTCAGGCTGACAACAGGTGTGAGTGGCTGGAGGTGGGAAACCTCCAGTGTGGGAGTTCTGAGGAGACCTCCAGTGTGTGGGCTGAAGAGAGTACTCAGTTAGAGTACCAGGACTTTATATCTGTTTTTTTTGTTACTTTGTGCCAGAGAAGGCTGTTTTGTTTTCTGTTTGACCGCAAGTTTATGAAGTCTTAATAAACTTGCTTAAAGAACCAGGAAGAGTCGCCCTCCTGCTTACCTCCGGTCGCACACCAGCGAGACCACATCCCTACAATTGGTGGAGACGTGGGAGCAGCGGTCCCAGCAGAGAAGTGGGTGCTGCATGTCGTGGGTAAAGGTCATAGCAACCCAGCCAGCATTGCAGGAGAAAATGGAGGACCTGCTGAAGCACCTGGTCCAGGCGCAGGCACAGCAGCAAGAGACCAACAGGTTGTTGGTGCAGCAAATACAACAAAGCCAGCAGGAACAACGGCAGCAGTTGCAGCTTCTGACAACCGCCATCCAGGGCAGGACGAGCGCCCCAACCCCAGGTCGGGACGATGACAACCACATCAGGAAGGCGGTAAGACGCACCATACAGAAAATGACCCCCGGGGATGATGTGGAGGCGTTCCTGTCTGTTTTTGAGAGGGTTGCTGAATGGGAAAGACTTCTCCCAGAGCAGTGGGCAGAGGTACTGGCCCCATACCTGGCAGGGGAACCCCAAAAGGCGTACTTTGATTTAACTGTGCAGGACGCTCAGGAGTATCCTAAATTAAAGGTGGAGATCCTTGCACGGTTGGGGGTGACAATGACTGTCAGGGCACAGAGAGTGCACCGCTGGGAGTATCACCGGGACAAACCACCGCGTTCCCAAATGTTTGACCTGCTGCACCTCGTCCAGAAATGGCTACAGCCAGAGTCCGCCACGCCGGCACAGATGGTGGAAAGAGTCCTAATGGATCGGTTTGTGCACTCCCTGCCCAGGCCCCTGCAGACTTGGGTTGCCCAGGGTGATCCCCGGAGTGCCGATGAACTGGTTGGACTGGTCGAGAGGTACCAGGGGATAGAAGGTACCTTGGGGAAGCAGCCCATTCCGTACTGGGGGTCCCAGTAGGGGCGGAGTCCCAAAAAGGGGTGGCGCATCCAAGTTCAAAAGGGGCGGGGGAGGTGGTGCCCAAGGTCCCTACGGGTGATGTTATCTGTTGGAGGTGTCACAGGCCAGGACATATAGCTGCACGGTGTCCCCAGACTACCAAGCAGATGGACTGCAGCATGGGACGTCGTATCTCATTCTATGCCGATCCAGTCTGCAGTGTGGATTCTATCCTGAACGAGGGGCCCCAAGCATGTCCCGTGAGAGTGAATGGTCGATGTTGTGAATAGGCTGGAAATGAGTTCTGAGCAGAAGCTCCCTCTGGTGGTTACAAACGGTACTGGACTGTCCAGTGAAGATTGTGAGGATTGGGAATCAGGTGTTACTGACTGGTCTTATATAAGGGAGTCACCTTCCCATCAGGGTTGCCGGTGATCAATTGTTCTGGTCTCAATCCTTGATTCCTGTTTCCTTGGTAGCCTGCTGTGTCGTGTCTGAATCTCCTGCTTACAGATAAGACATTTTCTTTTTTTGTTTTTGTGCTTGATTTTTGCATTTTGTCCTGCACTTCTGTGGGGGCCTTCAGGGTCCCCTCTGGGGCTTTTGCCTCTCAGTTCAGATCAGCCACTGATGTTTTGTACATTTGCTTTTTCCAGTTTTTTCAGTGGCTGCTGTTTTGTTTTTGGTTACACCAGAGAACTAATTTAGGTGGTAGAGGTCGTGTGATCTCAGGTATTTTTGAAATTAGTAGAGTTGGTGCTTTTCAGGGTTTTTTGGGATTGCAGTAAGTGCCCTTCCTATCCTTTTCTATTTAGTAAGTTTGGGCCCCAACGTTTGCTCATACTATTTTCTGTCTGTGTCAGTATTTCTTCTTGTCTAACCGCCATTACATGTTTGGGGGCTTTCTATGTTCTTTGGGATCTGCTCCGGGGCAGATAGCTTTCCTCTTTCTATCTTCAGGTGTAGTTAGTTTCTCAGGCTGTGACGAGGCGTCTAGGACCAACGTAGGAACGCTCCACGGCTGCCTCTAGTTGTGGTGGTTAGTCAGGGTACTGCAATCTCATAGTTTCCAACTGCTCTGGTGTATTTTCTTTTTTGCCTGCTCTCCTCAGCTACCAAATCATAACAGTATCACCGGCCCAAACTGAAAATTATATTGTACTCACAGAAGGGAAAAATATTTCGGAAATCTGTGACATCCCCCTGACGAAGGAAAAAGATTTCCGAAACGCGCGTCGGGGCGCGTTCTTCCGAGGTCTCCACCCGTGGTATTAGCTCCCAGGTATCTGCCCCTCATTTGGTGGTATTTTCACTCCTTATCTTACTTTTAGTGGTGCATGGTGTTTATTTTTCACACATGCAGATATATATGTTTGCTGGCAGTTTCTTCATTTACTTTTTGCGGCACATGGTGTTTTGATTCAGTATTCCACGTGTGACCTGCACATGTTTATTGTTTTTTCACTAGAGTTGCTTATCCGTTTGTATTTTTTGTGGATATTTACACACATATCTATCACAAGTGCAGTGAATTTCTTTTGCACCTTGGCATTATTGTTTCAGAATTTAACACAAATGGTTATAGGCACATTTTATACTGCCAGTTTTTATATATAGGGTCATCACCTGGTCTTCGACTGAGCATACTATTTTCTATTGGTGTATACATCTATATACTCATGTACTCTATATAAGAAATTGTTTAACACAGATGTTTATACACTGAGGTGCTCATTTTACTTTATGTAGCTTTACCATATTATATGGGTTTTTTTGCCTCTGGTTATCTAATAAATATTCATTTTAAAATTTTTTATTACATATACTATGTTGTAGTGTTATGCATATTTTATATTCATTGATTTAATAAAATTAGATTTTATTATTTACACTGTGTCACCTTTGATTTTCTGTTACTGCCTTGTCACTTGGTGTCCTCCCCCTATTCCTGGATATTTTCTTTCTCAATGGAGTTTGCACAGTTGTCTGGCCGTGTGGATCAGCTTGCCACTGAAGTTCGGAGTATTGCTACTAGTGTTGAGCGATACGATAATGCAAATATCGGCTATCGGCCGATATTAGCTCTATCGGCCTTTCGATAATTCGTTTCGATATTTTCGTCTTATCGAATACCGGAATCGGATTTGTCACTGTCACTGTCTGTGTCCGTCAGTCGGGTCTGTCACTGTCAGTGTCCGTCGGTCGGGTCTGTCAGGAGTCAGCGGCACTTACCTGGCAGAAGATCTCCGGCGGTCACGTCCTGGACTGCTTCATGGCCGCCATCCTCTTCTCCCCAGCGGTCACATGCAGTTTCTCGCGATAACTGCAGTGACTGCTGGGTAATCCCGGCCGTAAAGCAGTCAGTCCGATGACGTCACCGCCGGGGAAGCAGGTAATCAGCTGTGCTGCGTCGCGATGACAGGCTCTGCCTGTCATTGCGATGTAGCAGAGCTGGATCGTCGTGGGACTGTCGTTATGGACTGCGTCGGACAGGTGGTATACTGTTGGTTTGTTTTTTTTCTTTTTTTACAGGAGATCGATGGCGTCGCAGGAATGAGAGTACAATAAAAGAAATGAAAAGTGTGTTGTCTCTTTTATTTCATTAAAATACTTTTTTCTTGCTTTGTCTTTTTTTTATGCATTTAATAACTTTGGGATTAATAATGGATCGGTGTCTTATTGACACCTCTCCATTATTAACCGGGCTTATTGTCACCGTACAATCAACGGTGACATTAACCCCTTATTACCCCGCTTGCCACCGCTACAGGGCAAGTGGGAAGAGCCGGGTAAAGTGCCACAATTGGCACATCTTTTGATGCGCCAAATGTGGGGCTGCTGTAGCCTGGTATTATCAGGCTGTTGAGGGCCAAAATCCATGGGCCTTGACAGTCTTTTAATACCAGGCCGCAGCAGTCTGCATTTTACTTGGCTGGTTAACAAAAATAGGGGGACCCCTACGCCGTTTTTTTTTCGAGGGGATCCCCTATTTTTGTTAACCAGCCAAGCTAAGCAGACTGCTGTGGCCTGGTATTATCAGGCTTGCAAGGTCCATGGATATTGGATCCTTACCAGCCTGAAAATCCAGGTCTCAGCGGTCTGCTTCATCTGGCTGGTTAACAAAAATAGGGGGGACCCCACGCCAATTTTTTTCGAGGGGATCCCCTATTTTTGTTAACCAGTTCCCTCTGACGTCACTGATTGTGTCCCTGGCTGACCTGAAGTGAAAGTGGAAAGCAATCAATTAAGCTTTCCACTTCCTCTCCTGTCAGCCAGGAGAGGAACTCATTCATTTGGGGGTTTACTGTGAGGCTGCAGCATTAACTGCGGTCCCTGCAGTAAACATTAACCGTTTCTGAAGGATTACACCGTGGGACCTGACTGTACATCGGATTGGTAAGAATAATTTTGCTTTATTATTTTATTTTTATTACAGGAAATGGTTTTAGCAGGAAAATAAAATATGGTCAAAAACTGTGTGATTATTTCATTAAACTTCTTTTTTATTAAAGTGTGTGTGTTTGATTTTTCTTTCATACAATAGGATTAATAATTGATAGTTGTCTAATTGACAGCTCTCAATTATTAACCTGGCTTAAAGTGACCTTTCAATTGCAAGGTCATTTTAACCCCTTATTAACCCATTCGCCACCGCTACAGGGCAATGGGAATAGATGGGCAAAGTGCCAGAAAGGGCAAATCTAATTAGAGATTTGCCCTTTCTGGGGTGTCTGGGGGCAGATGTTAGTAGCCGGGGGGGGGGCCAAAAATAATGGTCCCTCTCTGGGCTATTATTATCTGCCCCCACTCACTGGCTTTGTCTGTCTGGTTGCGAAAATAGGGCGGGAGCCCACGCCTTTTTTTTCAGCAATTTTACACCTCATATATATATATACATGTCATTAAATTTGTGACACATATATATATATTTATATTTATAGTTCATACACTTCTACATAGTATAATAGCCGCTAATTCAATTGCCGGCTTTTGTGAAAATGCAGAACCCGACATGAAATGACACTTGGTTTACATATAGAGTTAACCATGTCTTTTCATGTAGTTTGATATCTGATTTGCACAAACAATTACATGAGTGTAAGTGTGCAAAATTTCACACCTGTAGGGGTTAATTAAAGGTGTAAATTCGTAGCAAAAAAGTCCGTTTTTTTTACAACGAATTTACACCTTTAATTAACCCCTACAGGTGTGAAATTTTGCACACATAGACTGATGTAATTGTTTGTGCAAATCAGATTGCAAACGACATGAAAAGACATGGTTAACCCTATGTACACCAAGTGTCATTTCATGTCGGGTGCTTCTGTCTTTTCACAGAAGCCGGCTTTACCCGGCAATTGAATCAGAGGATATTTTACTATGTAGAAGTGTATAAACTATACATATATGTATATATATATATGTCACAATGACATGTATATATATATATATATGTATTCTATGTGTGTATATTTAGTGTTTACAAGGAAATAAAGTTTTTTTTTAATGTCGATATTTTGTTCCCATAGACTTACATTGGACTTCCGGTATCGGAATCGGATATCAACGATATTTAGTGATATCGGCGATACCATTTCGATACGATATTTTTAGATATCGAGCAGTATCGCTCAACACTAGTAGGCTGATTCTTATGTATACTGTAGAGTGGCAAAGGGTTGTGTTATAGACGGGAGGTTATCTGGCTCAGAGATGCCTTGTATCTGTTATGTAGCCCAGTACACATTAGCCCTGGGTAGTGGCATCACTATAGCAGTGTATGTGGTTAAAGGACCTGGGATGATGTCACTACCACATGACCTGTCATGTGTTCTGGGGAAGCTAGGTGTCTGGGATATAAATTAGGCTCAGGCTGACAACAGGTGTGAGTGGCTGGAGGTGTGGAAACCTCCAGTGTGGGAGTTCTGAGGAGACCTCCAGTGTGTGGGCTGAAGAGAGTACTCAGTTAGAGTACCAGGACTTTATATCTGTTTTTTTTGTTACTTTGTGCCAGAGAAGGCTGTTTTGTTTTCTGTTTGACCGCAAGTTTATGAAGTCTTAATAAACTTGCTTAAAGAACCAGGAAGAGTCGCCCTCCTGCTTACCTCCGGTCGCACACCAGCGAGACCACATCCCTACAATTGGTGGAGACGTGCGAGCAGCAGTCCCAGCAGAGAAGTGGGTGCTGCATGTCGTGGGTAAAGGTCATAGCAACCCAGCCAGCATTGCAGGAGAAAATGGAGGACCTGCTGAAGCACCTGGTCCAGGCGCAGGCACAGCAGCAAGAGACCAACAGGTTGTTGGTGCAGCAAATACAACAAAGCCAGCAGGAACAACGGCAGCAGTTGCAGCTTCTGACAACCGCCATCCAGGGCAGGACGAGCGCCCCAACCCCAGGTCGGGACGATGACAACCACATCAGGAAGGCGGTAAGATGCACCATACAGAAAATGACCCCCGGGGATGATGTGGAGGCGTTCCTGTCTGTTTTTGAGAGGGTTGCTGAAAGGGAAAGACTTCTCCCAGAGCAGTGGGCAGAGGTACTGGCCCCATACCTGACAGGGGAACCCCAAAAGGCGTACTTTGATTTAACTGTGCAGGACGCTCAGGAGTATCCTAAATTAAAGGTGGAGATCCTTGCACGGTTGGGGGTGACAATGACTGTCAGGGCACAGAGAGTGCACCGCTGGGAGTATCACCGGGACAAACCACCGCGTTCCCAAATGTTTGACCTGCTGCACCTCGTCCAGAAATGGCTACAGCCAGAGTCCGCCACGCCGGCACAGATGGTGGAAAGAGTCCTAATGGATCGGTTTGTGTACTCCCTGCCCAGGCCCCTGCAGACTTGGGTTGCCCAGGGTGATCCCGGAGTGCCGATGAACTGGTTGGACTGGTCGAGAGGTACCAGGGGATGGAAGGTACCTTGGGGAAGCAGCCCATTCCGTACTGGGGGTCCCAGTAGGGGGCGGAGTCCCAAAAAGGGGTGGCGCATCCAAGTTCAAAAGGGGCGGGGGAGGTGGTGCCCAAGGTCCCTACGGGTGATGTTATCTGTTGGAGGTGTCACAGGCCAGGACATATAGCTGCACGGTGTCCCCAGACTACCGAGCAGATGGACTGCAGCATGGGACGTCGTATCTCATTCTATGCCGATCCAGTCTGCAGTGTGGATTCTATCCTGAACGAGGGGCCCCAAGCATGTCCCGTGAGAGTGAATGGTCGATGTTGTGAATAGGCTGGAAATGAGTTCTGAGCAGAAGCTCCCTCTGGTGGTTACAAACGGTACTGGACTGTCCAGTGAAGATTGTGAGGATTGGGAATCAGGTGTTACTGACTGGTCTTATATAAGGGAGTCACCTTCCCATCAGGGTTGCCGGTGATCAATTGTTCTGGTCTCAATCCTTGATTCCTGTTTCCTTGGTAGCCTGCTGTGTCGTGTCTGAATCTCCTGCTTACAGATAAGACATTTTCTTTTTTTTGTTTTTGTGCTTGATTTTTGCATTTTGTCCTGCACTTCTGTGGGGGCCTTCAGGGTCCCCTCTGGGGCTTTTGCCTCTCAGTTCAGATCAGCCACTGATGTTTTGTACATTTGCTTTTTCCAGTTTTTTCAGTGGCTGCTGTTTTGTTTTTGGTTACACCAGAGAACTAATTTAGGTGGTAGAGGTCGTGTGATCTCAGGTATTTTGAAATTAGTAGAGTTGGTGCTTTTCAGGGTTTTTTGGGATTGCAGTAAGTGCCCTTCCTATCCTTTTCTATTTAGTAAGTTTGGGCCCCAACGTTTGCTCATACTATTTTCTGTCTGTGTCAGTATTTCTTCTTGTCTAACCGCCATTACATGTTTGGGGGCTTTCTATGTTCTTTGGGGATCTGCTCCGGGGCAGATAGCTTTCCTCTTTCTATCTTCAGGTGTAGTTAGTTTCTCAGGCTGTGACGAGGCGTCTAGGACCAACGTAGGAACGCTCCACGGCTGCCTCTAGTTGTGGTGGTTAGTCAGGGTACTGCAATCTCATAGTTTCCAACTGCTCTGGTGTATTTCCTTTTTTGCCTGCTCTCCTCAGCTACCAAATCATAACAGTATCACCGGCCCAAACTGAAAATTATATTGTACTCACAGAAGGGAAAAATATTTCGGAAATCTATGACATCCCCCTGACGAAGGAAAAAGATTTCCGAAACGCGCGTCGGGGCGCGTTCTTCCGAGGTCTCCACCCGTGGTATTAGCTCCCAGGTATCTGCCCCTCATTTGGTGGTATTTTCACTCCTTATCTTACTTTTAGTGGTGCATGGTGTTTATTTTTCACACATGCAGATATATATGTTTGCTGGCAGTTTCTTCATTTACTTTTTGCGGCACATGGTGTTTTGATTCAGTATTCCACGTGTGACCTGCACATGTTTATTGTTTTTTCACTAGAGTTGCTTATCCGTTTGTATTTTTTGTGGATATTTACACACATATCTATCACAAGTGCAGTGAATTTCTTTTGCACCTTGGCATTATTGTTTCAGAATTTAACACAAATGGTTATAGGCACATTTTATACTGCCAGTTTTTATATATAGGGTCATCACCTGGTCTTCGACTGAGCATACTATTTTCTATTGGTGTATACATCTATATACTCATGATACTCTATATAAGAAATTGTTTAACACAGATGTTTATACACTGAGGTGCTCATTTTACTTTATGTAGCTTTACCATATTATATGGGTTTTTTTGCCTCTGGTTATCTAATAAATATTCTTTTTAAAAATTTTTTTACATATACTATGTTGTAGTGTTATGCATATTTTATATTCATTGATTTAATAAAATTAGATTTTATTATTTACACTGTGTCACCTTTGATTTTCTGTTACTGCCTTGTCACTTGGTGTCCTCCCCCTATTCCTGGATATTTTCTTTCTCAATGGAGTTTGCACAGTTGTCTGGCCGTGTGGATCAGCTTGCCACTGAAGTTCGGAGTATTGCTACTAGTGTTGAGCGATACGATAATGCAAATATCGGCTATCGGCCGATATTAGCTCTATCGGCCTTTCGATAATTCGTTTCGATATTTTCGTCTTATCGAATACCAGAATCGGATTTGTCACTGTCTGTGTCCGTCGGTCGGGTCTGTCACTGTCAGTGTCCGTCGGTCGGGTCTGTCAGGAGTCAGCGTGCAGAAGATCTCCGGCGGTCACGTCCTGGACTGCTTCATGGCCGCCATCCTCTTCTCCCCGGCGGTCACATGCAGTTTCTCGCGATAACTGCAGTTACTGCTGGGTAATCCCGGCCGTAAAGCAGTCAGTCCGATGACGTCACCGCCGGGGAAGCAGGTAATCAGCTGTGCTGCGTTGCGATGACAGGCTCTGCCTGTCATTGCGATGTAGCAGAGCTGGATCGTCGTGGGACTGTCGTTATGGACTGCGTCTGACAGGTGGTATACTGTTGGTTTGTTTTTTTTTTTTTTACAGGAGATCGATGGCGTCGCAGGAATGAGAGTACAATAAAAGAAATGAAAAGTGTGTTGTCTCTTTTATTTCATTAAAATACTTTTTTCTTGCTTTGTCTTTTTTTTATGCATTTAATAACTTTGGGATTAATAATGGATCGGTGTCTTATTGACACCTCTCCATTATTAACCGGGCTTATTGTCACCGTGCAATCAACGGTGACATTAACCCCTTATTACCCCGCTTGCCACCGCTACAGGGCAAGTGGGAAGAGCCGGGTAAAGTGCCACAATTGGCACATCTTTTGATGCGCCAAATGTGGGGCTGCTGTAGCCTGGTATTATCAGGCTGTTGAGGGCCAAAATCCATGGGCCTTGACAGTCTTTTAATACCAGGCCGCAGCAGTCTGCATTTTACTTGGCTGGTTAAGAAAAATAGGGGGACCCCTACGCCGTTTTTTTTTCGAGGGGATCCCTATTTTTGTTAACCAGCCAAGCTAAGCAGACTGCTGTGGCCTGGTATTATCAGGCTTGCAAGGTCCATGGATATTGGATCCTTACCAGCCTGAAAATCCAGGTCTCAGCGGTCTGCTTCATCTGGCTGGTTAACAAAAATAGGGGGACCCCACGCCAATTTTTTTCGAGGGGATCCCCTATTTTTGTTAACCAGTTCCCTCTGACGTCACTGATTGTGTCCCTGGCTGACCTGAAGTGAAAGTGGAAAGCAATCAATTAAGCTTTCCACTTCCTCTCCTGTCAGCCAGGAGAGGAACTCATTCATTTGGGGGTTTACTGTGAGGCTGCAGCATTAACTGCGGTCCCTGCAGTAAACATTAACCGTTTCTGAAGGATTACACCGTGGGACCTGACTGTACATCGGATTGGTAAGAATAATTTTGCTTTATTATTTTATTTTTATTACAGGAAATGGTTTTAGCAGGAAAATAAAATATGGTCAAAAACTGTGTGATTATTTCATTAAACTTCTTTTTTATTAAAGTGTGTGTGTTTGATTTTTCTTTCATACAATAGGATTAATAATTGATAGTTGTCTAATTGACAGCTCTCAATTATTAACCTGGCTTAAAGTGACCTTTCAATTGCAAGGTCATTTTAACCCTTATTAACCCATTCGCCACCGCTACAGGGCAATGGGAATAGACGGGCAAAGTGCCAGAAAGGGCAAATCTAATTAGAGATTTGCCCTTTCTGGGGTGTCTGGGGGCAGATGTTAGTAGCCGGGGGGGGCCAAAAATAATGGTCCCTCTCTGGGCTATTATTATCTGCCCCCACTCACTGGCTTTGTCTGTCTGGTTGCGAAAATAGGGCGGGAGCCCACGCCTTTTTTTTCAGCAATTTTACACCTCATATATAATATATACATGTCATTAAATTTGTGACACATATATATATATATTTATATTTATAGTTCATACACTTCTACATAGTATAATAGCCGCTAATTCAATTGCCGGCTTTTGTGAAAATGCAGAACCCGACATGAAATGACACTTGGTTTACATAGAGTTAACCATGTCTTTTCATGTAGTTTGATATCTGATTTGCACAAACAATTACATGAGTGTAAGTGTGCAAAATTTCACACCTGTAGGGGTTAATTAAAGGTGTAAATTCGTAGCAAAAAAGTCCGTTTTTTTTACAACGAATTTACACCTTTAATTAACCCCTACAGGTGTGAAATTTTGCACACATAGACTGATGTAATTGTTTGTGCAAATCAGATTGCAAACGACATGAAAAGACATGGTTAACCCTATGTACACCAAGTGTCATTTCATGTCGGGTGCTTCTGTCTTTTCACAGAAGCCGGCTTTACCCGGCAATTGAATCAGAGGATATTTTACTATGTAGAAGTGTATAAACTATACATATATGTATATATATATGTCACAATGACATGTTATATATATATATATATATGTATTCTATGTGTGTATATTTAGTGTTTACAGGGAAATAAAGGTTTTTTTTAGTTGCGATATTTTGTTCCCATAGACTTACATTGGACTTCCGCAATCGGAATCGGATATCGACGATATTTAGTGCTATCGGCGATACAATTTCGATACGATATTTTTAGATATCGAGCAATATCGCTCAACACTAATTGCTACCTATCTTGCTAGGTTGCCTGTTGTGGAACCTAGGATTCCCATGCCAGATTTGTTTTTAGGGGATCGAGCTAAGTTTCTGAATTTCAAAAATAACTGTAAATTGTTTTTTGCCTTAAAATCTAAGTCCTCAGGGAACGCAGCGCAGCAGGTTCAAATTGTCATATCTCTCCTGCGCGGCGACCCTCAGGATTGGGCTTTTTCCCTGACACCTGGGGATCCTGTTTTGAGTGATGTTGATGCGTTTTTTCAGGCTTTGGGGTTATTGTACGATGAGCCTAATGTCACTGATCAAGCTGAAAAAACTTTGTTGGCATTAAGTCAGGGGCTTGAGGACGCTGAGTTATACTGTCAGAGATTCCGTAGGTGGGCAGTCCTGACCAAATGGAATGACGACGCTTTGGCAGCTCTTTTCGGAAGGGACTGTCAGATAATGTAAAGGATGTTATGGTGGGATTCCCTGTTCCCTCTGGTCTCAATGATTCTATGTCATTAGCGATTCAAATTGACAGATGTTTGCGTGAGCGGAAAGGTATGCGTGGAATAATGTTGCCTTGTGAACCTGCTTCTGAATCCATGCAGTGTAATAGAGTGGTTTCTGGGGCACAGCGTCATGAATTTCGAAAGCGCAATGGGTTATGTTTCTACTGTGGTGATGTCTCTCATGCTATTTCTGTCTGCCCTAAGCGGGGAAGACGTTTTGCTCGCTCAGTTGTCTTGGGTAGTGTTCAGACTAAGTTTTTGTTAACTGTTACCCTGATATGCTCTCTGTCCTCATTTTCTGCTCAGGCTTTTGTTGATTCTGGAGCAGCTATTAACCTGATGGATTTTGATTTTGCTAAACGTTGTGGGTTTCCCTTGATACCCCTATGGAAGTCTATTCCCCTACTGGGGATCGATTCTACCCCTTTGGCTGAGAATAAACCTCAGTTCTCTACTCAGGTGATAATGAGGGTAGAACCTGATCATCAGGAGAGTTGCAAATTTTTGGTTCTGTATAATCTGCATGACATTATCGTACTGGGTTTCCCTTGGTTACAGTCTCATAATCCTGTTTTGGATTGGAAATCTGTGTCTGTTACCAGTTGGGGCTGTCAATGTGTTAATACCAACACTCCTGTTTTTTCTGCCTCCCCCCAGGCTCAGGATGTTCCTGACTTTTTGATTGATTTTTCTGATGTGTTTAGCGAAAGTAAATCTGCATCCTTACCTCCCCATAGGAGCTATGACTGCGCTATTGAATTAGTGCCTGGTTGTAAATTCCCTAAAGGTCGCCTTTTTAACTTGTCTGTACCTGAACATGACGCTATGCGGTCTTATATCAAGGAGTCATTGGAGAAGGGTCATATCAGACCATCCTCTTCACCCTTAGGTGCCAGTTTTTTCTTTGTGGCCAAAAAGGATGGTTCATTAAGGCCGTGTATTGATTATCGTCTCTTGAACAATATTACTGTGAAATATCAATATCCGTTACCCTTGATCACTGATCTGTTTTCCAGGGTGAAAAACGCTACTTGGTTTACCAAGCTTGACCTCAGGGGGGCATATAACCTTATTCGCATTAAGCACGGGGATGAATGGAAGACGGCATTTAATACCCCTGAAGGGCATTTTGAGTACCTTGTGATGCCCTTTGGGCTCACTAATGCTCCTTCTGTCTTCCAGTCCTTCATGAATGACATTTTCAGGGATTTTGTGGATAAATTTCTGATTGTTTATTTGGATGATATCTTGATTTTTTCCAATGACTGGGACTCTCATGTAAAACATGTTCGGACTGTGTTCCAGATTTTGAGAGAGAATGCTCTGTATGTGAAGGGATCAAAGTGTCTTTTTGGCGTTCAGAGGATCTCATTTCTGGGTTTCATTTTGTCCCCATCTGTTATTGAAATGGACCCGGTCAAAGTTCAGGCTATCTGTGATTGGGTCCAACCTACTTCTTTAAAGGCTCTTCAAAGATTCTTGGGTTTTGCCAATTTTTATCGTAAATTTATTGGTAATTTCTCTGTTATTGTTAAACCATTAACTGATTTGACCAAGAAGGGTTCTGATGTGGTGAATTGGCCTCCTGAGGCAGTCTCTGCATTTCAGGAACTTAAGCAGAGATTCACTTCTGCTCCTGTTCTATGGCAGCCTGATGTTTCTCTACCATTTCAGGTGGAGGTTGATGCCTCTGAAATTGGGGCAGGTGCCGTTTTGTCCCAAAGAGATCCAGAGACCTCTAAAAGTAACCCTTGTGCCTTTTTCTCTCGAAAATTTTCTCCCACTGAACGTAATTATGACGTGGGTAATCGGGAGTTATTAGCCATGAAGTGGGCTTTTGAAGAGTGGAGACATTGGCTGGAGGGAGCCAAACATCAGGTGGTGGTCCTTACTGACCATAAGAATCTAGTTTATCTGGAATCTGCCAAGCGACTTAATCCTAGACAGGCCAGGTGGGCCTTGTTTTTCACACGTTTTAATTTTGTGGTTTCATTTCTTCCTGGCACTAAAAATGTTAAGGCGGATGCCCTCTCGAGGAGTTTCCTGGCGGACTCTCCTGAGTTATCTGATCCTTCTGTTATTTTGAAAGAGGGTGTAGTTCTTTCCGCCATCTCGCCCAATTTGAGACTGGCTCTGGAGGGGTGCCAGGAGGATAAGCCCGAGCGCTGCCCTGTTGGGAAATTGTTTGTCCCGGACCAGTGGAAAAAGAGTGTAATGTCTGAGATTCATTGTTCCGCGTTGGCCGGTCATCCCGGAATTTTTGGTACCAGGGACTTGGTTGGTCGGTCCTTTTGGTGGCCTACCTTATCTCGTGATGTCAGGGAGTTTGTGCAGTCCTGCGGGACTTGCTCTCGCTCCAAGCCTTGCTCTCGTTCTAGTGGTTTGTTGATGCCATTACCGGTGCCCAAGAGACCATGGACCCATATCTCTATGGATTTAATTTCCGACCTCCCTGTTTCTCAGAGAATGACCGTCATCTGGGTGATTTGCGATAGGTTTTCCAAGATGATACATCTTGTGCCATTACCTAAGTTGCCTTCCTCCTCTGAATTGGTGCCTTTGTTACTTCAGCACTTCACACGGCATTCCTGAGAACATTGAGTCTGACAGAGGAGTCCAGTTTGTTTCCAGATTTTGGAGGACCTTTTGTTCTAAAATTGGTGTTCAATTGTCTTTCTCCTCGGCGTTTCATCCTCAGACCAATGGTCAAACTGAGAGAACAAACCAGACATTGGAGACTTATCTAAGATGCTTTGTGTCTGCTGATCAGGATGACTGGGTCTCTTTTTTGCCTTTGGCTGAGTTTGCTCTTAATAATAGGGCTAGCTCTGCCACTTTGATGTCTCCATTTTTCTGTAATTCTGGGTTTCACCCTCGATTTTCTTCTGGACAGACGGAGGCTTCTGTCTGCCATGTGTTGACTCTGTTGTGGAGCGTATGCAACAGATTTGGGACCAGGTAGTGGAGAGGTTGTCCCTCTCTCAGGAGAGGGCCCAGCGGTTTGCTAACCGGCATAGGACTGATGGTCCTCGGTTTAAAGTGGGGGACTTGGTCTAGTTGTCCTCAAGAAATATTCCTATGAGAGTGGCATCTCCTAAATTTAAGCCTAGGTTCATTGGACCTTATAAGATCATGGAGATTCTTAACCCTGTTTCTTTTCGTTTGCTTCTTCCAGGGACATTTAAGATCCATAACGTGTTCCACAAGTCCTTGTTGAAGAGGTTTGTTGAGCCAGTGGTTCCTACTACTGTGCCTCCTGACCCTGTTTTGGTTGAGGGCAATCTGGAGTATGTGGTTGAGAAAATATTGAATTCTCATTTTTCTAGACGGAAACTCCAGTATTTGGTTAAATGGAGAGGTTATGGTCAGGAAGACAATTCTTGGGTGTTTGCTTCGGACATCCATGCTAGGAGACTCATCCGTGCGTATCATAGAACTCATCCTGACCGACCTGGTTGCTCAAATGAGGGTTCGGTGACCCCTCCTCAAGGGGGGGGTACTGTTGTGAATAGGCTGGAAATGAGTTCTGAGCAGAAGCTCCCTCTGGTGGTTACAAACGGTACTGGACTGTCCAGTGAAGATTGTGAGGATTGGGAATCAGGTGTTACTGACTGGTCTTATATAAGGGAGTCACCTTCCCATCAGGGTTGCCGGTGATCAATTGTTCTGGTCTCAATCCTTGATTCCTGTTTCCTTGGTAGCCTGCTGTGTCGTGTCTGAATCTCCTGCTTACAGATAAGACATTTTCTTCTTTTTGTTTTTGTGCTTGATTTTTGCATTTTGTCCTGCACTTCTGTGGGGGCCTTCAGGGTCCCCTCTGGGGCTTTTGCCTCTCAGTTCAGTTCAGCCATTGATGTTTTGTACATTTGCTTTTTCCAGTTTTTTCAGTGGCTGCTGTTTTGTTTTTGGTTACACCAGAGAACTAATTTAGGTGGTAGAGGTCGTGTGATCTCAGGTATTTTTGAAATTAGTAGAGTTGGTGCTTTTCAGGGTTTTTTGGGATTGCAGTAAGTGCCCTTCCTATCCTTTTCTATTTAGTAAGTTTGGGCCCCAACGTTTGCTCATACTATTTTCTGTCTGTGTCAGTATTTCTTCTTGTCTAACCGCCATTACATGTTTGGGGGCTTTCTATGTTCTTTGGGGATCTGCTCCGGGGCAGATAGCTTTCCTCTTTCTATCTTCAGGTGTAGTTAGTTTCTCAGGCTGTGACGAGGCGTCTAGGACCAACGTAGGAACGCTCCACGGCTGCCTCTAGTTGTGGTGGTTAGTCAGGGTACTGCAATCTCATAGTTTCCAACTGCTCTGGTGTATTTCCTTTTTTGCCTGCTCTCCGCAGCTACCAAATCATAACAGGTCGAGTAGTAACGGCGCTGCTGAACTCCGGGAGTCTTGTGACCCTGGTGAGGGCGAATCTGCCTCTCAAACTACTCCCGGGGAAAAAGGTTGGCGTGCGATGCATACACGGCGATGCAAAGGACTACCCTATGGCCAGAGTGGACATTGAGACTGCGCTGGGCACTGAGTCCCATGAAGTCGGGGTGGTTCGGGACTTGTTGCACCCTATAATTATAGGCCGAGATTTTTGTTTATTCTGGGATCTGTGGGGAAAGTCTGCTGAGGTCCCTAGCCAGAATAGGGAACCAGTAAGCCTAATCAGGTAGCCCCATACCCAGAGGAAGACAGGTTTCCTTTTTGTGTCCTGGTAGGAGATGAGGAAGAAGTGTCTCCTGTATCTGACATTCCAGAGTTAGGGGTGGCCAGTGAGAATTTTGGGACTGCCCAACACAGGGACCCAACTCTGAAGGAAGCCTTCAACAATGTCACTGTCATTGATGGGGTTGCACAGGAACCGGGGGCCGACACCAGGTTTCCATACTTTATGCTGAGTGGGGAGCTGTTGTATCGGGTCACGAAAATAAGGGAGGAGTTGGTGGAGCAGTTGCTAGTACCCGGGTCCTATAGACGGAAGGTGTTGGATATGGCCCATTCACACATCTTGGGGGGACACCTAGGGGTAGACAAAACACAGGAACGGATTATTCAAAGATTCTATTGGCCTGGATGTCACCGGGAGATAGTAAACTATTGCAGGTCCTGCCCTATATGTCAGTTAACTGCCCCTACCTCTCATTTCCGGAACCCCTGGTGCCACTGCCCATTATTGAAGTGCCATTTGAGAGAATTGCCATGGACTTGGTCGGTCCCCTAGTTAAATCAGCCCGGGGCCATCAGTATATATTAGTCATCCTGGACTATGCCACACGCTATCCGGAGGCAATTCCCCTGAGAAATTCTTCAGCGAAGAGCATAGCCCGCGAGTTGGTACATGTGTTTTCCCGGACAGGCTTGCCGAAGGAGATCCTGACCGACCAAGGGACACCGTTCATGAGTAAAGTAATGAAGGAGTTGTGCAGGGTCCTGCAAATCTCTCAGTTGAGGACCTCGGTGTACCATCCTCAGTCAGATGGCCTTGTGGAGAGATTCAACAAGACCCTAAAGAGCATGCTAAGAAAAGCCATAGAAAAGGATGGTAGAGACTGGGACTGTATCTTACCCTACCTGATGTTTTCCATCCGTGAAGTTCCTCAGGCCTCCACGGGGTTCTCACCGTTTGAGCTTCTGTATGGCCGACATCGGCGAGGTCTCCTGGATATCGCCAAGGAAACCTGGGAAGCCGAAGTGACGCCCCACTGAATCGTTATTGAGCATGTGGCCCTGATGCAACAGAGGATTGCGAAGGTGATGCCAATCGTGAAGGAACACCTCCTCCAGGCACAAGAAGCCCAGGCCAGGGTTTACAACCGATCAGCCAGAGTGAGACAGTTCAATCCGGGAGACCGAGTGCTTGTGCTAGTTCCGACGGTGGAAAGCAAGTTCTTGGCCAAATGGCAAGGGCCGTACGAGGTGATGGAGAAGCTTGGTGAAGTAAACTATAGGATTCACCAACCCGGAAGACGGAAACCAAACCAGGTGTACCATGTCAACCTCCTCAAGCCATGGCATGATAGAGAGTCAGCTGTAACTCCGTGCTTGCTGGGCCACTCAGAAGGTGACGTCGAAGGGGTTACGATAGCAGAGACCCTATCAAAGGACCAGAAACAGCAATGCCGGGAGTTGCTCCAGAGGAACAGGGACCTGTTTTCAGAGTTGCCAGGGCGCACGAAGGTCATAGAGCATGAAGTTCTGACAGAGCCACATGTGCGGGTGAATGTGAAGCCCTATCGAATCCCGTCGAGAAGTAATCTCCAAGGAGGTGGAGCGTATGTTGAAGCTCGGAGTCATTGAGGAATCCAAGAGCGGTTGGGCGAGTCCTATCGTCTTGGTCCCGAAACTTGATGGAGAATGGAGATTCTGCAATGATTATATGAAGCTGAATGAGGTCTCCAAGTGTGACGCATATCCCATGCCACGCGTTGATGAGCTCATCGAAAGACTTGGACCCGCCAGGTACATAACCACCTTGGATTTGACGAAAGGATACTGGCAGATTCCCATGGCCCAGGAAGCCAAGGAGAAAACGGCGTTTTCAACACCAGACGGATGCTTCCAGTATGTCCGGATGCCGTTTGGCCTGCAGGGAGCGCCAGCGACTTTTCAGAGAGCCATGGATAGGATTCTGGCACCTCATAAGCAATACGCCGCTGCGTACCTGGATGATATCGTTATTTTCAGCCCGGACTGGGAGAGTCATCTGGGAAAGGTCCAAGCAGTCTTTGATGCTCTAAGAGAAGCAGGGTTTACAATAAACCCGAAGAAGTGTGCCTTGGGGAAGGAAGAGGCCAAGTACCTTGGATATGTAGTAGGTCGTGGTGGAATAAAACCCCAAATCAATAAAATCGAGGCGATTCAAACATGGTGTCATGTATAGTGTACAGTTCCTATAGCGTCTTGTGCTTGGGTGCGAGGAAAACACATGAGACACAGGTTGATATGAAATGACTTGTATTACTTCATACAAGCATGCAGAAAAGGTCACACAGTTTGCAGGAACAGAGGCAGGAGACACAGCAGGCCAGAGTAACTTCAAGCTCTACAATAACTCTCCAAAGCAGGTTCAGGATCTCTTCTCTGTACCGTAATTCCTCTGCAAACATGGATTCACCAGACAGCAGGTTTCCAGAGTCCAAAAGTGTTCCAAAGTTCCTCAGTAGGAAATAGCTGGAGTCCAAAATCCTAGGTTTCCAGGAGTCAGGTCACAGGCTGACTGAAGCTTGATTCAGGAGCACTGATTGTTCAGCTGAGGCTGCTTAAGAAGCAAGAGGAGAGAATCAGGGCGGGAACATGAAAGCTGGAACCTCCATATTAACTGAGGGCAAGATAGCTGCAGCAAGACAGAAAGCAAAATGGCCGACGGAAAACTGAGTTTCAAGGAACATGTCAAAAGAGACAAAGAACCTTACATTACTCCCCCCTTAGGGACAACCTCCGGATGACCTCAGACCAGGCTTGTCAGGGTACCTCTGATGAAACTGGCGGAGCAGGCGAGGAGCATTTACATTATTGACTGGCTCCCATGAGTTGTCCTCCACTGGGTAGCCCTGCCATTTAATCAAATATTGCAACTGATTTCTGTACAACCTGGAATCTAGAATCCTTTCCACCATAAATTCTTCCTGACCATCGACCAGCACTGGGTCAGGGCAAGGAGAAGAGCGTCCAGGAAACGTATTGGGTGTTGCAGCCTTTAGTAGGGATACATGAAAGACAGGGTGGATTCTCATAGTTCTGGGCAGTTGAAGACGACAAGCAACAGCACTTATAATCTTACTGATCTTATAAGGTCCAATGTACTTATGTCCCAATTTAGACGATGGAATCTTTAGTTTAAGATTTCTGGTTGACAGCCAGACCAAATCTCCTACCTTGAAAGCTGGTGCAGGTTTACAAAATTTATCTGCTGCTTTCTTGTACCTTTCCTGAGCCAATTCTAGATTTTCCTTTAGAAGATCCATATTCTTTTGTAAAGAAGTGATTCTTTCAGCCACTGCCGGCAAGGGCGTATCTATGGGAAATCGAGGAAGAATGTTAGGATGATAACCTAGATTGGAGTAAAAAGGAGACTGCTTAGTGGAGGCGCTCTGAGAGTTGTTATAAAAGAACTCAGCCAGTGGAAGTAGATCCACCCAATCATCTTGTAGGTGGCAGATAAAGCAGCGGAGATACTGCTCCAGGGTCTGATTGGTTCGTTCTGTCTGTCCATTAGTCTGGGGATGAAAAGCAGAAGAAAGGTTTACTTTAATGTCCAATGCGGCACAGAAATTTTGCCAAAACCTTGAAGTGAATTGCACCCCTCGATCCGAAATGACCTCATCCGGTACTCCATGTAAGCGAAACACATTCTTAATCATTAAGTCTGATGTCTGTTTTGCAGTGGGTAAACCGACACAAGGGATAAAATGAGCTGCCTTTGTTAGACGATCAACCACCACTAGAATGGTGTTCTTCCCTTGAGAGGTTGGTAACTCCACAATGAAGTCCATAGAAATGGATCCCCACGGGCGGGACGGGGTGGGAAGAGGTTGTAACAGACCAGTTGGTGAGGAGCGAGGTGTTTTGCATCTTGCACAGACTTCACATGAAGTGACATAGTTTAAAACATCTTTCCTGTAAGTGGGCCACCAAAAGAAATGAGAAAGAAATTCTTGTGTCTTTAGAATTCCCCTATGCCCGGCTATCTTGGAATCGTGGATGAGTTGCAATACTCTCAATCTGACTGTTTCAGGTATATACAGACGTTGTCCCTGAATCCACACACCATTCTTAAAAACAAGACTTACGTCCCTTGGGGGTTGAGCCAACAAAGAATCCGCATGGTATGCTTCCTTGATGTCCTTAAGTAGGTCTTGATTATGAATCACTCCAGGAATCTAGAGTCAGGAAGAATAGTCTTAGGAGGAGTAAGTGGACGTGTCTCTACTGAATGTATCCTAGAGAGTGCATCAGCCTTTCCATTGCGCGATCCTGGTCTATAAGAAATTACAAAATTAAATTGGTTTAGGAAAAGATTCCAGCGAGCCTGGCGAGGAGTCAGGCACTTAGCCGACCTGATAAATTCAAGGTTACGATGGTCTGTCAGGACGACTATTTGCTGTGCAGCTCCCTGAAGAAGGTGTCTCCATTCCTTGAAGGCGGCAATAATGGCCAACAATTCTCTATTGCCCACATCGTAGTTCCTCTCAGCCGAAGACAACTGCTGGGAAAAGAAGGCACAGGGATGCAAGACATTCTTCTCACCTGTTCTCTGAGAGAGTATAGCTCCAACGGCACAGTCTGAAGCATCCACCTCTATTATGAAGGCAAGCTCGGGGTTGGGATGTACTAAGATAGGTGCGGTGGTAAATTTATCCTTTAAACAGGAAAATGCTTCCTGCGCTTGCGGGGTCCAGGAGAACCTAGACTGTTTCCGGGTAAGTTGGGTGATAGGTGACACTACCTCAGAGAAATTCCTAATGAAACGTCTATAGAAGTTGGCAAACCCGATGAAGTGCTGCACCTCCTTCACATTTCTAGGAATTGGCCAATCCTTGATGGCTTGGGTCTTGCTTCCATCCATACTAATCCCTTGCGTAGATAGTACATACCCCAGAAATTGAATTTCGGTCCTATGGAATTCACACTTTTCAAGTTTGATGTAGAGATGGTTTTGTCTTAGGCGTTCTAAGACCATTCTCACATGTCCATGATGTTCCTCTGTGGAGTTAGAAAAAATTTGAATATCATCCAGATAAATCACCACAAATGTATCTAGGAGATCCCTGAAGATGTCATTCACCAAGTGTTGGAAAGTGGCTGGGGCGGTACTCAGACCAAAAGGCATAACTAGATATTCAAAGTGTCCATAGCGTGACCTGAATGCAGTCTTCCATTCATCCCCAGGTCTAATATGGACCAAGTTATAGGCCCCACGGAGATCCAGTTTAGAGAAAATTTTGGCGTGCCGCACTCTCTCCAACAACTCAGGGATTAAAGGCAATGGATAACGGTTTCTAATAGTAACCTTATTGAGTTCCCTATAGTCTATGCAGGGTCTCAGAGATCCATCTTTCTTCTTCACAAAGAAGATGGGTGCACCTGCGGGAGATGAAGAGGGGCGTATGAAGCCTTTGGCTAGATTTTCATCTATGTAGTCCTTCAAAGCTTTTAGCTCGGGCCCCGCTAGGGGTAGATCTTACCAAAAGGAATCTCGGCTCCAGGCAATAATTTGATTGGACAATCATATGGACGGTGAGGAGGAAGCTGATCAGCGTTCTTCTTGTCACATAAATCCACATAGTCCTGGTATACAGCTGGTAGTTCAGGGACTGACATGGTTCCTTTAGGAACAGAGCAAGCTGAAAATCCTTGACTCATCTGTTTCTCCGGAAAGTGTAATTCCTTGGTCTCCCAGTTAATCGTAGGATTCTGCGCCTGTAGCCATGGTAGCCCTAGAATAATGGGAAAGTGGGGAGAAGAGATAAGCATAAAAGACATTTTCTCTGATGATCTTTACCCATAAGGACCCTCAAAGGCTCTGTTTCCTGATCCACTGGTCCAGAGGTCAGCAGGGAGCCATCCACAGACTCCATCTGTACTGGAGTAGCCTTCTTCACTGAACGTATCCCCTGTTTCAGAGCAAAGGAGATATCCATAAAATTTCCACTTGCTCCTGAGTCGATCATAGCAGAGCTAGACACCCAGACTGAGTCAACCAGAGTTTGATGGAAAGGAAGCAATGAGAATTGTTTCTTTTACAACTCAGCTGGGACACCGCTGAGGAAACTTGAAAAATTGCAGCGTTTATACCGTCATTGTCCCCAGAACTAACAGAGTTTAAGTCTGAAAAATCAAGATCTCTTGCAGCAGATCTCTCTGGAATCTGAGGCTCGGACATGACAGAGCTCCTCTCGCAACACTCACAGTGAATGACTGCTGCAGTAGTCTTACGAGAACGGCTGGGGCAGTTTATAATGAAGTGCCCTGACTTACCACAGTAAAAACATAGATTTTCCTTTATACGATGTTCTTTGCGTGCATCACTAACCCGTCTTTGTAAAGAGTCCACCTGCATGGGTTCAGGTTCTGGTTCCCTTGTGATCCTACTCAAAGGTTCCTTAGCTGAGGAGGGAGGTAGGAAAAGGTTAGTGCGATTATTTTTAAAAGGTATCAACCACTGAGGACTCTCAAGTCTAAATATTTTTCTATCTACTGGCTAACACGGTACGAAGATACACATCTTTCCTATATTTTCGAACCATCTCTCTTGTCTGCGTTCAGTCAGACGAGCATCAATACGGATACAATAGTTAATAAAGTCACCTAACGCAGTGGGAGGGTCGGCACGAGCAAGTTCATCCTTAATCAGTGGAGACAACCCTTTCCGAAAAATAGATTTTTTGGCGGAAGTGTCCCAAGTGGTATCAAGAGCCCATCTCCTGAAATCCAAGACATATTCGGCTACTGAACGCTTACCTTGGCGCAAAGTTAACATGGCTGCTTCAGCTGTTGCACCTCGATTGGGGTCATCAAACACCTGCCCCATGGCTGAAATAAAAGCATCAAGGTGATTCAAACAATCATCCTCAGTCTCAATCAGAGGGTTTGCCCACATCAAAGCCTTATTGGTAAGCAACATGATTATAGTAAGCACTTTGGATCGTTCAATGGGAAATTGTGAAGCATGTGCAGAGAAAAATAGATTGCATTGGTTAATAAATCCCCTGAATTTCTCACGTTCACCGCCAAAACGAAAAGGAGGTAACTTGGGGATCCCAGAACTCGGGGTTATGGCAGGAGCCTGGACTCGTTCCTCTAGAGCAGACCCGGGCAAGGGGCGCCGGCTGTCAGTGACCGGCCCGCGGAGGCGCTCCGGCAGTCTCAGGGCCCCGGCATCAGCTGGCACAATACTTACCTCTCCCCGTGCCTCCGCTGCTGCAGCTCCGGGCTCCACCGGCGCTTCCTCTCACAGCCGGCCGCTGAATGACGTCATCATTCAGCGGCCGGCTGTGTCAGAGAGCGGGGACGCTGGACAGGTAAGACGTGTGTGTGTGTTTCTGTGTCTATGTAGTGCGGTGCTGTGTGTGTGTGTGTGTGTGTGTGTGTGTATGTGAGAGAGTGCTTGTGTGCTGTCTGTGTGTGATGATGGGCAGGCATTGCTGATAATGGGGAGGCATTGATGATGGGGAGAAGATGATGATGGGCAGGCATTGCTGATAATGGGCAGGCATTGATGATGGGGAGAAGATGATGATGGGCAGGCATTGCTGATAATGGGGAGGCATTGATGATAATGGGGAGGCATTGATGATGATGATGGGCAGGCATTGCTGATAATGGGGAGGCATTGGTGATAATGGGGAGGCATTGATGATGATGGGGAGAAGATGATGATAATGGGCAGGTATGTATATATACAGTATACAGTATATATATATATATATATATATATACAGTATTGGGTAGAACGGAGTTAATTATATTAGTCCGGCCCTCTAAAACCATCCCAATTTCTCATGCGGCCCCCTGGCAAAATTAATTGCCCACCCCTGCTCTAGAGCCTCAATCCTGGCTCGTAATTCCTGGGTAGTTTGTCCAAACACTTGCAAATTATGATTAGTGAGGTCCTGTAGGCTTGCAAAACGGGTCTTTATAGTCTGTATATCTGCAAGGATTGTATCAGTCACTCCGCAAAGCTCCTTTATGCGGGCCTCCATCTTCCAGATCTTTTAGGCAGAAGTGCTGGAAGGAGAAGAGAAAAGGAAAAAAAAAAAAAAACAATAGTGTTTACCTGTGGTAACACTCCAGAGTAACATTTAAGGGAATGCGCTCACCTGGAATGGTTGTGAGAAGTCACAACCACTGTCATCACAGAAGGTATTAAACGGACATCTGATATCCACAGTCACAGCAGACACGGCT
Organism: Oophaga sylvatica; assembly: GCA_033576555.1. Classification (NCBI taxonomy): domain Eukaryota; kingdom Metazoa; phylum Chordata; class Amphibia; order Anura; family Dendrobatidae; genus Oophaga; species Oophaga sylvatica. Next base: position 404,276,306 of record JARQOD010000002.1, read on the forward strand.
TTCCCAGACCCAGCAGACACTAAACATTGCCTCCTGAATCAAGCTTCAGTCAGCCTGTGACCTGACTCCTGGAAACCTAGGATTTTGGACTCCAGCTATTTCCTACTGAGGAACTTTGGAACACTTTTGGACTCTGGAAACCTGCTGTCTGGTGAATCCATGTTTGCAGAGGAATTACGGTACAGAGAAGAGATCCTGAACCTGCTTTGGAGAGTTATTGTAGAGCTTGAAGTTACTCTGGCCTGCTGTGTCTCCTGCCTCTGTTCCTGCAAACTGTGTGACCTTTTCTGCATGCTTGTATGAAGTAATACAAGTCATTTCATATCAACCTGTGTCTCATGTGTTTTCCTCGCACCCAAGCACAAGACGCTATAGGAACTGTACACTATACATGACAAAGAACCTTACACATGGCCAAGACCGTTGTCCAAGAAACAAGTGAAAGCCTTCCTGGGGATTGTCGGGTACTACAGGAGATTCATCCCAAACTTCGCCACGAGGGCTGCCCCTCTGACTGATCTGCTGAAAGGGACCAAATCAGTGATGGTAAAATGGTCTGAAGAAGCAGAGTTGGCCTTCCAAGAAATGAAAGGGGCCCTGTGTAAACAACCGGTCCTGATAGCCCCAGACTTTAAGAAGGAGTTTGTTCTTCAAACAGATGCCTCAGATGTCGGATTGGGAGCAGTTCTGTCACAGGAGATACATGGGGAGGAGCATCCAGTCCTTTACCTGAGCAGGAAGCTATCTTCGTGTGAGAAGAATTACTCTGTCGTGGAGAAGGAGTGCTTGGCCATAAAATGGGCAGTGGACACCTTACGGGACTATCTAGTGGGACGAAAGTTTAGATTGATATCTGACCATGCCCCACTCAGATGGATGAGGGAAACCAGGGGTAGAAATGCAAGGGTCACCCGCTGGTTCTTAGCCCTGCAGGACTTTAGTTTCCAGGTAGAACACAGGTCCGGGAAGCTACACGGTAATGCTGATGCCCTCTCAAGAATCCCGTGTCTAGTGGGAGAAAGTGCCAAGCCCCACGGCTTTAGGCAGAGGGGGGAGGTATGTAGAGTGGCAATGGGTTGTGTTATAGACGGGAGGTATCTGGCTCAGAGATGCCTTGTATCTGTTATGTAGCCCAGTACACATTAGCCCTGGGTAGTGGCATCACTATAGCAGTGTATGTGGTTAAAGGACCTGGGATGATGTCACTACCACATGACCTGTCATGTATTCTGGGGAAGCTAGGTGTCTGGGATATAAATTAGGCTCAGGCTGACAACAGGTGTGAGTGGCTGGAGGTGTGGAAACCTCCAGTGTGGGAGTTCTGAGGAGACCTCCAGTGTGTGGGCTGAAATGAGTACTCAGTTAGAGTACCAGGACTTTATATCTGTTTTTTTTGTTACTTTGTGCCAGAGAAGGCTGTTTTGTTTTCTGTTTGACCGCAAGTTTATGAAGTCTTAATAAACTTGCTTAAAAAACCAGGAAGAGTCGCCCTCCTGCTTACTTCCGGTCGCACACCAGCGAGACCACATCCCTACAATACCTAAGGCCAGACAGGTGATTGCTAAAGGTAAATGTAAAGTAATCATTCTATTAATGGCTTGAGACCCTGAGATACAGATGAGATTGTGTTCCCAGCCTCTAGGGAGATAGTAGACCCATGGGAGCTGTCACTACAGGGGGTCTCACATGCATTCCCAGGTGGTGAGATGCGGTAATATTCTTCATTCTTTGAGCTAAAAGCAAATGTTTAAGGGGAAGGGGGTGTATACTTCTTCCCATTCAGTGGGCTGATCCCAGGCAGAAGGGAAGGATCCACATGTTTAGTCAGGCAGTTGGGAGCGTACTCTGAAAGGAAAGGATTGAGGATGGCATCCGGGGGACATGGATGGCTTATGGAGTTTGACAATCGTTGTTGGTTGGAGGGGTAGCCGTGAGCTGCGGTCATGATATCCATCGTCTGGAGGAACTTAGGCTGTGACTGCACACTATACCAGATAGAGATACCAAAAGCTGTGGGCCATCCAAAAGTTGAGAGACAGTGGGTATCGCCTGGTACGTGGGCAGTGGAACTACCGATCCCAGGTTGGGAACTTGTGGACTGAGGACATTGTATTTTGGCCATCTATCTGGATTTTGTTGTACAACTATGGACGTCAGGAATAAAAAATAGTTGCATCGTTAACCAGCCTAGGTGATTATTAAAACCCACAACCTCAGATCTTCACAATAACAGAATATAGTCTCTTTGAATAGGCCCTGAAAAAAGCAATTAGTTTAATGTAGCGACATCAAGGACTGTTGTTTAATCAACCCTGCTGGGGAATATAGTGGAGCATTTAGCATTTACACATCCTTATATGGAGGATATCAGGATTTTCTGCATTTACTGTGCAAATTCTCCTGTCCTGGCTGTGAAATCAGGTATGCCGTGTGAGAACTCCCTATGTGATGACACATCTGACAGCCCACAACAAGGCACTGGATCATATACTAATAGAACCCACTGGCTCTTTTGGTTTCAAAAAAATTTCCCTCAACTAGAAGGTTGATCCTCAGAAAAGCATTTTTTCCCATTACTAAGGAGTAGGTCTCCTAGACTGATAAAGTGTATGCACTAAGTTCAAAGGGTACCAAAAATTAGAAGGAGGCAATCTAATAGCCCTTTGAAGATACATATTGGAGGGTCACAGGAAGCATTTTTTCTCCATTGAGGAGTGGATATCCTAGACTGGTAATGCCCATGCACTAACTGCATGATCTTACCAACATTTACCTCTGGGGGTATGTACATATATATATATAAAAGAATGTTTGAGGTAAGCCTCTAAAAGTTGTTAATGTGGGCATTATAAACACACTTAAAAAATTTATAGCGAGGGTAGCAGGATCACCCTGTTGATATGGTGGTTTTGGTGGAAGAGGACGACGACACATAAAAGACAAAATCCTGAAGCATGTACCTATGTTTAGATGGGAAGGTGTGCATGGGAATACACCAGAAAAAACAAAAACATTGCATTTGAGTTTATGTTCTGCTGCTGTTATCTGGTGGTGTACAAAAGTCTGGGACAATCCAGCGCTTGTTCATTTTGCTAAGAGTCAGCCTGTCAGCATTTTCAGTTGACAGGCGGATGCACCTATCAGTTATAATACCCCCCCGGGCGGCACTAAAAACAGCTCTGAAAAAACGCTAGCGGCAGGGCAGTCCAGGATCTCCAAGGCGTAGTGTAATGTATGTAGTACAGTTCATATAGCGTCTTGTGCTTGGGTGCGATGAAAATACATGAGACACAGGTTTGATATAGAAAGTCTTGTATTACTTCATACAAGTTGGCAAAAATAGTCACACAGTTTGCAGACACAGAAGCAGGAGACACAGCAGGCCAGAGTAATCTAAGCTCAGCAATCACTCTCCACAACAGGTTCAGGATCTTCTTCTCTGTTACCGTAAGTCCATGCAAACGTGGGTCTTTCAAAGAGCAGGGTTCAGAGTCCACAAGTGCTTCAGAGTTCCTCAGTAGGAATAGCTGGAGTACAAGGTCCAAGGCTTTAGGAGTCAGGTCACAGGTTCACTGCAGGCTAGATTCTGAAGCACTGATTGCTCAGCTGTGGCTGCTTAAGAAGCAAAAGGAGAGAATCAGGGCGGGAACATGCAAGCTGGAAACTCCATTTTGACTGAGGGCAAGATAGCTGCAGCAAGACAGAAAGTAAAATGGCTGACGAACAAACTGAGTTTCAGGAACATGTACACAGAACCTTACATTACTCCCCCCTTAGGGACAACCTCCGGATGACCTCAGACCAGGCTTGTGTGGGTACCTCTGATGAAACTGACGGAGCAAGCGAGGAGCATTAACGTTATTGACTGGTTCCCATGAGTTGTCCTCCACTGGGTAGCCCTGCCATTTAATCATATATTGTAACTGATTTCTATACAACCTGGAATCTAAAATCCTTTCCACCACAAATTCTTCCTGACCATCGACTAGCACTGGGTCAGGGCAAGGAGAAGAACGTCCAGGAAACGTATTGGGTGTCGCAGCCTTTAGTAGGGATACATGAAAGACAGGGTGGATTCTCATAGTTCTGGGCAGTTGAAGACGACAAGCAACGGCACTTATAATTTTACTGATTTTATAGGGTCCAATGTACTTATGTCCCAACTTAGACGATGGAATCCTTAACTTAAGATTTCTGGTTGACAGCCAGACCAAGTCTCCTACCTTGAAAGCTGGTGCAGGTTTACGAAATTTATCTGCTGCTTTCTTGTACCTTTCCTGAGCCGATTCCAGATTCTCCTTTAGAAGATCCATATTCTTCTGTAAATACGTGATTCTTTCAGCCACTGCTGGTAAAGGCGTTTCTATGGGAAATCGTGGTAGAATGTTAGGATGATAACCTAGATTAGAGTAAAAAGGAGACTGCTTAGTGGAGGCACTCTGAGAGTTGTTATACGAGAACTCAGCTAATGGAAGTAGATCCACCCAATCATCCTGTAGGTGGCAGATAAAGCAGCGGAGATACTGCTCCAGGGTTTGATTGGTTCGTTCGGTCTGTCCATTAGTCTGGGGATGAAAAGCAGAAGAAAGGTTTACTTTAATGTCCAATGCTGCACAGAAATTTTGCCAAAACCTAGAAGTGAATTGCACCCCTCGATCCGAAATAACCTCATCCGGTACTCCATGTAAGCGAAACACATCTTTAATCATCAAATCTGATGTCTGTTTTGCAGTGGGTAAGCCGACACAAGGGATAAAATGAGCTGCCTTTGTTAGACGGTCAACCACCACTAGAATGGTGTTCTTCCCTTGAGAGGTTGGTAACTCCACAATGAAGTCCATAGAAATGGATCCCCACGGGCGGGACGGGGTGGGAAGAGGCTGTAACAGACCAGTTGGTGAGGAGCGAGGTGTTTTGCATCTTGCACAGACTTCACATGAAGTGACATAGTTTAAAACATCCTTCCTGCAAGTGGGCCACCAAAAGAAACGAAAAGAAATTCCTGTGTCTTTAGAATTCCTCTATGCCCAGCTATCTTGGAATCGTGAATGAGTTGCAATACTCTCAATCTGACTGTTTCAGGAATATACAGGCGTTGTCCCTGAATCCACACACCATTCTTAAAGACAAGACTTACGTCCCTTGGGGGTTGTGCCAAAAAGGAATCCGCATGGTATGCTTCCTTGATGTCCTTAAGTAGGTCTTGATTATGAATTACTCCTAGGAATCTAGAGTCAGGAAGAATAGTCTTAGGAGGAGTAATTGGACGTGTCTCTGCTGAGTAAATCCTAGAGAGTGCATCAGCCTTTCCATTGCGCGATCCTGGTCTATAAGAAATGATAAAATTAAATTGGTTTAAGAAAAGATTCCAGCGAGCCTGGCGAGGAGTCAGGCACTTAGCCGACCTGATAAACTCAAGGTTACGATGGTCTGTCAGGACGACTATTTGCTGTGCAGCTCCCTGAAGAAGGTGTCTCCATTCTTTGAAGGCGGCAATAATGGCCAACAACTCTCTATTGCCCACATCGTAGTTCCTCTCAGCCGAAGACAACTGCTGGGAAAAGAAGGCACAGGGATGCAAGACATTCTTCTCACCTGTTCTCTGAGAGAGTATAGCTCCAACGGCACAGTCTGAAGCATCCACCTCTATTATGAAGGCAAGCTCGGGGTTGGGATGTACTAGGATAGGTGCAGTGGTAAATTTATCTTTTAGATTGCAGTATCAATATAGCGATGCTATTTCCCCCCAAAAAATTGTGTATTTTGAGGCACAATTGGTGCACAATAAATGCTGTATTAAATTTCACTGCTGAAAAAAATTGCAGTATTATTATTGCAGTAAAATTTGCAACCTCAGATGGACTGCTTACACCTCAGGAGCAATATAGCGATGTTATTGAGATCCAACCAAGTCTTGCTGTATGCTTTGATGCACAACTGCCGCAGTAAAAATGTTGTATAATATTTTCTTGCTCAGAAAAATGTGCAGGATTAAGAGCAAAAAATATTATTAGCCCTGAAGAGGGGGTTTTGGTATGAGTTGCACACTGCAACATTAAGGACATACAATTCACCCTATCCTGTCCTACAATATCCCTTCAGCACAATCTCTCACTAAGTACTGCTAATAGCAGTATTGCTATTGATTATCATGAGCCCTAAGGAGGGCTGTTGTCGTACTTAACAGAAAGGTTAATGTAGTTGAATCCCTGACTAATATGCAGCGACAATTCTGTCCTTTTTTCACCAGCACCTCTCCCTGCTCTGCTTGTTTCTGGGTCAGCCAATCACAGTAATGCCGCAACCAAGATGGCTACAGCCTTACAGTTTTTGAAACACGATCAAAAAATGTTTTAAGGCAAAAATTACCTCCGAACTAGATATAATAACAACATACCCCTAAGTAAATAATTGTTTAGAGGAAAAGAGGGTCCATTGCAAAAAATAATTTAAAAGATTAAATTTTAATGAATTATATTAAAAATCTACATTAACCCCTTTCCGAACTTGGATGTACTCAGTACCAGGGCTGCTACTAGGAATTTCAGGGCCCCATACTGTGCCCAGGCTCCGCCTCCACCCCTTGAACCTTCCACAGTCCCACAGCCTTCTCTTGTAAAAACTCGACTTCTGCATCACATCCTCACCAATCACACATTAACAGTTCCCATCAAACACCAGATCACATACATAGCCAGCAGCTTTTGTTTACGCCACGAGATTTTTTTAAGCTGCCACCACGACAAGGAAGACTCTTTTGGCAGGGCCTTACTATACTCTAACCTATTATGAATTTTTTAAAATATCCAATGCTCTTTTTAGGTATATATTTTTTTCTCTAAGGGAATTAGTCACATACATTTTTTTTAAATAACTATTCATACCACATACAAGGGACAAAAACAGTCACACCATGACCAGACAACATATTACCACCACATAGTCACCGAATAATACCACATATAAGGCACTAATACTGCCACACCATGACCAGACCACATATTACCACCACAAAGTGACCGAATACTACAATTCTGATTATTAATAAAAACAAAACAAAAAAACTCGCAATATTAAATGCCATTATACACAAGAGTGCTGTATATACTGTCAGTGTACAGGTAATACAGTGATCTCCTGTGACATTATACACAGGAGCTCTGTATATAATTTCAGTGTACAGGTAATACAGTGATCACCAGTGACATACACAGGAGCTCTGTATTCATTATATAGGGTCAGTGTACAGGTAACATACTGACTCCCCAGTGATGTCTGTAGCTGAAGTCCTTCATCTTTGCTTTTCTTTTTCATCCAGCGCAGACCACCATCACGTCTTACAGCCAGGTCTCGTCTCTGCATAAAATAACAGTTATTTAGAGCACCACTTTCAGAGTAAATTCCTCACCTATTTCCTTTCTTCTACACTACACAGCTGAATATAGATGTGCACCCACCATTAATATATAATTATTATGCAACCCACCATTTCAAATATAAATTGTAATCCACCACTGTTCTCTCTTTCCCACCCCCTATTCCTTATCAACTGCTCTCCCCCACATTCATTACATCCTTTACTTTCCCCCCCTCAATTTATCATTAATTGCTTCCCCACCCCAATTCATTATTTACTATCCCGCATCCCCCAGTCTCAATACATCATCATTTACTCTGCCCAACCTCAAAATTCATCATTATTTGCTCTCCGTCCAGGTCATAAAATGCTTTCCCCACCCCTCACCTTCATTTCAAAATTTGCTCACCCGACCCCCATGCAATTCAATTGCTGTACCCATCCACCACCTTCAATTCATCATTTGCTCTCTCCACCTTCACCTTCAATTCAATTGTTGTCCCTCATCCTCAATTCATTATTTTTTGCAGTCCACCTCCCAACTACTTCATAATTTGCAGTCCCCCTCCCCCCTCACCCATTTAATTCATTTTATAAAGAATAAAAAAAGTTTTTCATACTTACGTACTGACGATCCCCTGCAGGCGCATCTCTGCTTCTGGGGTCCTCATACATGCCGGCGCATACGTGATGGCATCATCACGTACGCTCCGTCACGTGACCAGAAGTCTAAAGAAGGCGGAGGGAGCTGTGCAGTTGTCCAGGTTACACGGCCGTGGAGCTCTGAGAAAAGTTCCCAGCACAGACATGTGTGCCACGCACAACACTTTATTGCATGATTGGGCCCAGTGAGCAGAAGCACAAGAGGGAGGGCACATAATGGGTCTGGGCCCGCCTCTGCACTGCTGCTCACCGGGCCCCATAGAGCAGTAAGGGCATTAATGCCCTGATGGCGGCCCTGCTCGGTATGTCATGGTTGGCTAGTATTTACAGACCTTGGATGTACAGAGGCCGTGCGCACGATCACCGCAGGTGTCAGCTGATTTTCCTAGCTGACACCCGGCCCTTGGTGCAGGAGCGATGCCTACACCGTTCCTGGCACTTTCACCCCCTAAATGCTGTGATCACAGCATTTAGAGAGCAGGCAGAGGAAAGAAATCCCCTCTGCTCTTGGATCGGAGCCCCCGTCACATTATCACGGGGACCAGATCGTTGCCATGGTCACCAAGCTACGGCAAGCCCCTCAGTCCATGTGCAGAGCACGGTCTCAGGGGCTTGTCGGTGCAGCACTGACAGTTAAAATCCATTGCAATGCATTGCAATAAATTATAACTGCGATCAGGCTGCTGAATGTGAAAGTCCCATAGTGGGACAAAGTAAACTTAAAAAAAAATGGAAAAGATTTTTTAAAAAAATCAAAAAATAATAAAAAAAGTATATTGTACTGATAAAATTCTATTTTTATGAAAAAAGTGCACGTTTGGTATAGCCGTGTCCGTGACTATCTGCCCAATAAAACTGTCCCACTAATTGACCTCTTCCGTGAACACCAAAAATAGGAAAAAAACATGCTTTTTATCATATCATCCAACAAAAAGTAGACTAAAATCAAAAAGACGAATGTAAATACAAATAGTATTTCTGAAAATGTCATCTTGTCCCGCAAAAAAACAAGCTGAAATACTGCTCCTTCAGTGAAAAAGTAAAACAGTTATAGCTCTCAGAAGAAAGCGATGCAAAATTAATTATTTTTTATATAAAATAGTTTTTACTGTAAAAGCGCCAAAACATAAAAGGGCATTAAAAAAAAGAAAAAAAAACAAATTCCTGAATTGATGGTTTTTGTTCATTCTGTCTCCCAAAAAACAGAATAGAAAGCGATGAAAAAATGTTATGTGGCTTAAAATGGTACCAATAAAAACGTCAACTCGTCCTGCAAAAAACAAGCCATCACATGACTGTGTTGGGCAAAATATGGGAAAATTATAAATTGGATTGGCTCCCAGTTATCCTGTGCTCTATGCTGAGCGCTTACACCAGGGTTACTGTGTAATTCTCTGAAATACGCGATTCATATGGAACCCCCAGCAGAATATTCCCTATAATGAGGCACATGATGGCAATGTAGATGCTGTCTGGCCTGTGATCCGGCAGTGTCAGTCTTTTAGGTGTGCATAAAAACTCGGTCTACCACAGTTTTGTGCACTTCTGACAAAAAGGAAGCCACTGAGCAGAGGCCAGAGTACAGAGTAACTCTGCTGCCTCATTATAGTTAAACTCAACAGAAGTGAGATACAGCTAAGTGTAAAAATATATATGTGAAAAATCAAATAAATGAAATAATAAAATAATTTTACACGGAGATCTAAATCCCACTTCAAAGTGTGGATGGCAACAACCAGCCTAAATTGTGAAATAGACACCCAAGTGCAAAAGAACAGGGGGAAGTAAGAAACTAACACCCAGGCAGTTTGAGGCAACAATGTAAAGATTTATTAAAGATGATACAACATATATAAAAAGCACAAGCATCAATTTGCAAAATAAAAAGGAAGCGTGAGCATCACCACCAAATATCCAATACCCCGGTAGTTTTCAGAATAAAAAACAGGTAAGTATACAAATGGTGCATAAAATGGTGATAATATATACAAATATACAATAATGAAAACAATAGTGAATGTACCCCAACAAGAATTAGTATCCAAATAAGTAAATTAAAAAATGTAAATAGATCACCTAAACATGTATGAAAATATGAATGAAAACGGGACCAAAGTGTAATAATTAGCCCCTGAATGCACAACACCTAAATAATGTGATAACTCATGAAATGCTCCTCAAGAAAAAAATGAATAAAACACACCAAGTGCCGGAGAAAAGAAACCATCACTATAAAATAAGGCTATGCTAAAGTGAATAGTCTCAATAAGCCATAAAATACCACAATGTATAGTGTATTACCTGGGAACTCCGGGGAGGAAAAAGGTGGCGGTGATAACGCTGCCTAGAACGCGCCCCACGTTCTAGGCAGCGTTATCACCGCCACCTTTTTCCTCCCCCGGAGTTCCCAGGTAATACACTATACATTGTGGTATTTTATGGCTTATTGAGACTATTCACTTTAGCATAGCCTTATTTTATAGTGATGGTTTCTTTTCTCCGGCACTTGGTGTGTTTTATTCATTTTTTTCTTGAGGAGCATTTCATGAGTTATCACATTATTTAGGTGTTGTGCATTCAGGGGCTAATTATTACACTTTGGTCCCGTTTTCATTCATATTTTCATACATGTTTAGGTGATCTATTTACATTTTTTAATTTACTTATTTGGATACTAATTCTTGTTGGGGTACATTCACTATTGTTTTCATTATTGTATATTTGTATATATTATCACCATTTTATGCACCATTTGTATACTTACCTGTTTTTTATTCTGAAAACTACCGGGGTATTGGATATTTGGTGGTGATGCTCACGCTTCCTTTTTATTTTGCAAATTGATGCTTGTGCTTTTTATATATGTTGTATCATCTTTAATAAATCTTTACATTGTTGCCTCAAACTGCCTGGGTGTTAGTTTCTTACTTCCCCCTGTTCTTTTGCACTTGGGTGTCTATTTCTGCCTCATTATAGTGAATGGCTACCTCAGGGGTTTCATCTGAAACACGTCAATTGTCGATTTTAACCCCTTAATGTCCAATGACGTGCACAGTCCGTCATGGCCAGATGTCAGTTCCGGCACCAGGACGGACTGTGCACGTCATCCCTTTGAACTACCACTGCGTGTAAACACGCAGTGGTAGATCAGTGCCGACAGCTGTCACAGACAGCTGACAGGCACGGCAAGCGGTGCGGGGACCTTTGCCGTCGGTCCCCGCACCTACAGCGCTGTGCTTGGTCAGTCAATCTGACTGACCAAACACAGCAGCGATCGCGCAGGAGAAGCTGAAATTTCAGCTTCTCCAGCGCGATCAGTGCAGGAGCCGGCGCTGCAGTGGCCAGGCTTCCTGCACTGACAGTCAGGAGCGGCGCCCCCACCGCCACTGGCTGTTAACCCCCTGACTGCTGCGATCGAGCGCGATCGCAGCGCTCAGGGTGGGAGGCAGAGGGTCGGGAGCTCCCTCTGCCTCAGATCGGCGCCCTGCAATGTATTTGCGGGGCCCGATCTCTGCCTTGATGACCCGGGGGTTGTCATGACAACCTCCGGGTCATTTAGGTACGGAAAGCTGCTGTGATCATGCTCACAGCAGCTTTCATCATAGGTACAATGCATTGCAATGCTGGAGCATTGCAATGCATTGTAACTGCAATAAAAAGTAAAAAAAGTGAAAGTCCCATAAAGGGACAAGTTAAAAAAAATCATTTTTTTAAAAAAATTGTAAAAAAAATATTAAAAAATAATTTTAAAAAAATCCCCTAAAAAATACACATTTTTATGTAATAAAAAAAATAAAAAACAAAAAAAATACACATGTTTGGTATCGCCACGTCCGTAAAAATCCCATATATAAAAGCGTAACCCTAATTAACCCCTTCAGTGAAATCTGTAAAAAAAAAACACAAAAAAGTAGTAAATTATACTTTTTCCAAGCGGTATCATCATACCGCTTGGAAAAAGTGCAATAACACGCGATCAAAAAGTCAGATATAAATAATCATGGTACCACTGAAAATGTCATCTTGTCCCGCAAAAAACAAGCTGCTATACAGCATCATCAGCGAAAAAAATAAAAAGTTATAGCTCGCGGAATAAACTGATGCAAAAATAATTATTTTTTCTATAAAATTTTTTATTGTGTAAAAAACGCCAAAACATAAAAAAATATATAAATGAGGTATCACTGTAATCGCAGTGACCCGAAGAATAAAGCTGCTTTATCAATTTTACCACACACGGAACGGAGGAAAAAAAAAAAAAAAAACAATTCCTGAATTGCTTGTTTTTGTTCATTCTGCTTCCACAAAAATCAGAATAGGAAGCAATCAAAAAATGTTATGTGCCCGAATATGGTACCAATAAAAACGTCAGCTCGTCCCGCAAAAAATAAGCCCACAGATAACTCTGTCGGCCGAAATATGGAAAAATTATAGCTCTCAAAATACGGCGATGCAAAAATTTCTTACAAAAAATTATTCCAAAAAAAAGCATCTTTTAGTGTGTGACAGAAGCTGAACATGAAAAAAGGATGTAAATCTGGTATCGCTGTAATCACACCGACCCGAGGAATAAAGTCGCCTAATCACTAATACCGCACGAGGAACGGCGCAAAAAAGAAAACCAATTCTTCACCTTTTGTGGATTTGTTCATTGTGCCTCCCAAAGATCGCAGTAAGGCGATCACAGTGGTTCCCCCCCACATATGGGATATCAGCGTACTCAGGACAAAATGCACATCAACTTTTGGGGCCCTATTTCTCCTGTTACCCTTATAAAATAAAAATTTGGGGGCAAAAAGGTCATTTTTGTGGAAAAAAATATGATTTTTTTTATTTTCACGGCTCTACGTTATAAACTTCTGTGAAGCCCTTGGGGGTTCAAAGTGCTGACCACACATCTAGATAAGTTCCTTGGGGGGTCTAGTTTGCAAAATGAGGTCACTTGTGGGGGGTTTCTACTGTTTAGGCACATCAGGGGCTCTCCAAGCGCGACATGACACCCACAGACCATTCCATCAAAGTCTGCATTTAAAAACGGTGCTCCTTCCCTTCCGAGCTCTGCCATGCGTCAAAATAGTGGTTCCCCCCACATATGGGAGATCAGCGTACTCAGGACAAATTGCACAATAGCTTTTGGGGTCCTATTTCTCCTGTTACCCTTATAAAAATAAAAATTTGGGGGCAAAAAGATTATTTTTGTGGAAAAAAATATGATTTTTTTTTATTTTAACGGCTCTACGTTATAAACTTCTGTGAAGCACTTGGGGTTCAAAGTGCTCACCACACATCTAGATAAGTTCCTTGGGGGGGTCTAGTTTCCAAAATGGAGTCACTTGTGGGGGGTTTCTACTGTTTAGGCACATCAGGGGCTCTCCAAACGTGACATGACACCCGCAGACCATTCCATCAAAGTCTGCATTTGAAAAAGGCGCTCCTTCCCTTTCGAGCTCTGTTATGCGTCAAAATAGTGGTTTACCCCCACATATGGGGTATCAGCGTACTCAGGACAAATTGCACAATAACTTTTGGGGTCCTGTTACCCTTTGAAAAATAACAATTGGGGGTGGAAAGATCATTGTTGTGGAAAAGATATGATTTTTTAATTTTACTGCTCTACGTTATAACCTTCTGTGAAGCCCTTGGGGGTTCAAAGCTCTCACCACACATCTAGATAAGTTCCTTGGGGGGTCTAATTTCCAAAATAGGGTCACTTGTGGGGGGTTTCCACTGTTTAGGCACACAGGGACTCTCCAAATGCGACATGGCGTCCAATCTCAATTCCAGCCAAAAAAGTCAAATGGCGCTGCTTCCCTTCCAAGCTCTGCCATGCGCCCAAATAATGGTTTACCCATTGGTTCAGGTATCGAAAATTGCACATACTTTTGGGCCTGTACCTTGAAAAATGGGTGAAAGATCATTTGTGGAAGATATGTTTTTATTTTACAGTACGTTAACTCTTGAAGCTGGGTTCAAGTCTACCAATCTGATAAGTTCTTGGGTTAGTTCCAATGGGCACTTGGGGTTCATGTTACAACAGGGTCTCCAATAGACAGGGTCCATCTCAATTCCACCAAAAGTCAAGGTGTTCTTCTGACTGCCATGTGGCAAATAGTACTTACCCAATATGGTTCGCGTACTGGATAATTGACAATAATTTGGTCCTTATCTTTGAAAATAAATTGGGATAAGATCTTTTTGTGGAAAAAATATGATTTTTTAATTTTACGGCTCTACGTTATAACCTTCTGTGAAGCCTTGGGGGTTCAAAGCTCTCACAACACATTTAGATAAGTTCCCTAGGGGGTCTAGTTTCCAAAATGGGGTCAATTGTGGGGGGTTTCCACTGTTTAGGCACACAGGGACTCTCCAAATGCGACATGGCGTCCAATCTCAATTCCAGCCAAAAAAGTCAAATGGCGCTGCTTCCCTTCCGAGCTCTGCCATGCGCCCAAATAGTGGTTTACCCCCACACATGGGGTATCGGTGTAGTCAGGAGAAATTGTACAACAAATATTGTGGTTCATTTTCTACTGATACCCTTGACAAAATTTAAAAAAATTGTGTCGAAAGAAAAATTTTGGGAAAAAAAGTTAAATGTTCATTTTTTCCTTCCACATTGCTTCAATTCTTGTGAAGTACCTAAAGGGTTAATAAACTTCTTGAATGTGGCTTTGAACACGTTGAGGGGTGCAGTTTTTAGAATGGTGTCACTTTTGGGTATTTTCTGTCATATTGACCCCTCAAATTCACTTCAAATGTGAGGTGGCCCCTAAAAAAAAATGGTTTTGTAAATTTTGTTGGAAAAATTAGAAATTGCTGGTCAACTTTTAGCACTTATAACTTCCTAACAAAAAAAAATGTTGGTTCCAAAATTGTGCTGATGTAAAGTAGACATGTGGGAAATGTTATTTATTAACTAATTTTTGTGACATATCTCTCTGATTTAATGGCATAAAAATTAAAAGTTTGAAAATTGCAAAATTTTCTAAATTTTTGACATATTTCCGTTTTTTTCATAAATAAACGCAAGTTATATTGAAGAAATTTTACCACTATCATGAAGTACAATATGTCACGAGAAAACATTCTCAGAATCGCCAAGATCCGTTGAAGCGTTCCAGAGTTATAACCTCATAAAGAGACAGTAGTCAGAATTGTAAAAATTGGCCTGGTCTTTAACCTACAAAATGGCTTGGTCGTTAAGGGGTTAATGCAAACCCCAAGGTAAGTGCTCAGCGTAGAGTGCCGGATAAATGTGATCCCAAACGTTATGTAAAATATTCCCAATAAAAGCTTCAATGCAATCCACAAAAATAGCAAGTCCCAACTCTAGTCCATCACCTGTCAATAGAATTATAGGGGGCTTCCATTTTACTGGTAGCACAAACGCTCTGGAAAAACATGCTCCCAAATCCAAATGCCTCCTTCCCTTCTGAGCCCCACAGTGTGCCTAAACCACATTTAACGTTCACATGTTTGGAACTTCTGTAGCGATGAGAGCCTGCCTAATTTACGGGTGCGTGTCTACAGAAGCATGAGCGGAGCACAACGTAATGGTCTCTACAACGGCAGTTTGCAATTTACTCAGTAAGGCTGGAGTCACACACACCGTCTAAAAAATCGGAGCGTTTTAGTGGGACGATTATCGCACAAAAGTTTCCTGAACATTGATCCGTCTGTCATCCGATTATCCGGGGATGATGCGATTTAGTCGCATCTGAGGGTAGGTTTCACATCCGACTGACATCCGACTTGAGAGATTTTGTCGGTGGCTAGCAAAACCGACATATAATGGATTCAAATGAATAGTTTTAAAATCACAAAAGAAAGAATAGATATATACACATAGAATACATATATATATATATATATATATATATATATGTCATTGAGACATATATATATATATATATACATATATTTATAGTTCATGCAAAGGACAGGAGAGGAAGTGATTAGTGTGGGAAGCTTAATTGATTGCTTCCCAGCCTAATCAGTTCACTTCAGGTCAGCCGGGACTCCCTCTGACGTCACTGATGCTGTGTGGTGTCCCCGACTGACCTGAACTGATTAGCCTGGGAAGCAATCAATTAAGCTTCCCAGCTAATCACTTCCTCTCCTGTCGGCCGGAAGAGGAACTCATTCATTCGGGGGCTTACAGCTGAGCAGCCAGCATTAGCTGCGCTGCTTGCTGTAAGCCAGTTAACCCTTTGTGAAGGATTACAGCGTGGGACCTGACAGGTAAGAATAATGTTGCTTTATTATTTTATTTTTATTACAGGAGAACAAGGGCTTCGCACGGATTACCTGTAAAATAAAAGATGGTCAAAAACTGTGTGATTATTTCATTAAAATGATTTTTAATTAAAGTGTGTGTGTTTTATTTTTATTTCATACAATAGGATTAATAATTGAGAGTTGTCTAATTGACAACTCTCAATTATTAACCTGGCTTAAAGTCACCTTTCAATAGCAAGGTGGCTTTAACCCATTATTAACCCATTAGCGACCACTACAGGGCAATGGGAATAGACGGGCTAAGTGCCAGAAAGGGCGCATCTAATTATAGATTTGCCTTTTCTGGGATGACTGGGGGCAGATGTTAGTAGCCAGGGGGGGCACAAAATAAATGCACCCTCCCTAGGCTATTATTATCTGCCCCCACTCGCTGGCTTTGTCTGTCTGGTTGAGAAAATAGCGCGGGAGCCCACGCATTTTTTTTCAACGAATTTACACCTTTAATTAACCCCTACATGTATGAAATTTTGCACACATACACTCATGTAATTGTTAGTGAAAACCATATATCAAACTACATTTAATGACATGGTTAACTATATATAAACCATGTGTCATTTCATGTCGGGTTCTGTAATTTCACAAAAGCCGGCAATTGAATTAGCGGCTATTATACTATGTAGAAGTGCATGAACTATAAATATATATATCTATATATATATATGTCACAATGACATGTGTATATATATATATATATATATATATATATAAAGTATTCTATGTGTATATGTATTCTTTCCATTCTTTATTAAAGCTGTCAGTGTGATTTTACAGTATAGCCGGGGATGAATTGCCGGCTTTTCTAAAGGACACCGTTGCAATTTAATCACAACTCACACGTGCGGTCCATTTGTAATCCGATTTTTCATCGCACCCATAGACTTGCATTGGCGATTGTCGACCCACAATCGGTGACAATTGCAGCATGCTGCGATTGCACTCGCACGTATAAAACAGACCACAAAAAATCTGATGGTGGGAGCTGCTCCATAGATTAACATTGGTCCGACTGCAATTTCATCGCTTTGCAGTCGTCTGATTTTGTCGCCAGTGTGACCCCGGACTAATATCCAATGCTGCTTGTTTCTGGAAAACGCCATGGAGACAAAATCATCACTACACCTGTAGATAAATTCCCAAAGGGGTATAATTGGGTATAATCTCCAAAATGGGGACTCTTGAGGGGTGATTCTGCTCTTCTAGTACTTGCAGGCTGTTTATATGAAGTTCACAAACTATTCTAGGAAAATCTGCATTCCAGGAAGCAAATAGCGTTTTGTCCCTCCAAAGGCTCGCCATGTGGCTAAGAAATACTGTATATATAGGTTATTTCTACCTACATTCAGCAGAAATTGTGGGACAAATTTTGGTGCGATTTTTACTCATTTCTCCTTGTGAAAATGTAAAATCTGGGGCCGAAACAATTTTTTTTTTGGTAAAATGTAATTTTTTTTAAATAAAATTCTGTGACAAACCTGTGGTGTCAATATTATCACTGCACCCCTAGATTAATTCATCAAGAGGTATGGGGGGTTCTGCTGTTCTAGCACCTCGGGGGCTCTCACAGTGGGTCATGGCACTGCAAATCTTAACAGTAAAATCTACATTATAATATAGCGCTTTTTTTTTTTCAAAGCTTTGCACTGTGCCTCGAGTATTTCCCGTTTACATGTAGGGCATTGGTGCACTCAGGAAAAGCTGATGTCCATTATTTCCTATTAGCCCTTATAAAAATTAACCCCTTCATGACCCAGCCTATTTTGACCTTAAAGACCTTGCCATTTTTTGCAATTCTGACCAGTGTCCCTTTATGAGGTAATAACTCAGGAACGCTTCAACGGATCCTAGCGATTCTGAGACTGTTTTTTCGTGACATATTGGGCTTCATGTTAGTGGTAAATTTAGGTCGATAATTTTTGCGCTTATTTGTGAAAAAAATGGAAATTTGGCGAAAATTTTGAAAATGTTGTAATTTTCAAATTTTTAATTTTTATTCTGTTAAACCAGAGAGTTATGTGACACAAAATAGTTAATAAATAACATTTCCCACATGTCTACTTTACATCAGCACAATTTTGGGAACAATATTTTTTTTTGTTAGGAATGTTATAAGGGTTAAAAGTTGACCAGTGATTTCTCATTTTTACTGCAAAATTTACAAAACCATTTTTTTAGGGACCACCTCACATTTGAAGTCACTTTGAGGGGTCTATATGGCAGAAAATACCCAAAAGTGACACCTTTATAAAAACTGCACCCCTCAAGCTACTCAAAACTGAATTCAAGAATATTATTAACCCTTCAGGTGCTTCACAGGAACTAAAGCAACGTGGAAGGAAAAAATGGACATTTTAATTTTTCCAACAAAAATTTTCTTTTAGCATCAATTTTTTCATTTTTACATGGGCAACAGGATAAAATGGATCCTAAAATTTGTTGGGCAATTTCTCCTGAGTACACAGATACCTCATATGTGGTCATAAACCACTGTTTGGGCGCACTGCAGGGCTCAGAAGGGAAGGAGCGCCATTTGACTTTTTGAATGGAAAATATGCTGGAATATTTAGCGGTTGCCATGTTGCATTTGGAAAGTCCCTGTGTGCCTAAACATTGGAGCTCCCCCACAAGTGACCCCATTTTGGAAACTAGACCCCCTAAGGAACTTATCTAGATGCATACTGATCACTTTGAACCCCCAGGTGCTTCCAAATTGATCCGTAAAAAAAAGAAAGTACTTTTTTTTCACAAAAATTTTCTTTTAGCCTCAGTTTTTTCATTTTCACATGGGCAACAGTATAAATTTTATCCTAAAATTTGTTGGGCAATTTCTCCTGAGTACACAGATACCTCATATGTGGTCATAAACCACTGTTTGGGCGCACGGCAGGGCTCAGAAGGGAAGGAGCACCATTTGACTTTTTGAATGGAAAATATGCTGGAATATTTAGCGGTTGCCATGTCACATTTGGAGAGTCCCTGTGTGCCTAAACATTGGAGCTCCCCCACAAGTGACCCCATTTTGGAAACTAGACCCCCTAAGGAACTTATCTAGATGCATAGTGAGCACTTTGAACCCCAAGGTGCTTCACAAATTGATCCGTAAAAAAAAGAAAGTACTTTTTTTTCACAAAAATTTTCTTTTAGCCTCAGTTTTTTCATTTTCACATGGGCAACAGTATAAATTGGATCCTAATATTTGTTGGGCAATTTCTCCTGAGTACACAGATACCTCATATGTGGTCATAAACCACTGTTTGGGCGCACGGCAGGGCTCAGAAGGGAAGGAGCGCCATTTGACTTTTTGAATGGAAAATATGCTGGAATATTTAGCGGTTGCCATGTCGCATTTGGAGAGTCCCTGTGTGCCTAAACATTGGAGCTCCCCCACAAGTGACCCCATTTTGGAAACTAGACCCCCTAAGGAACTTATCTAGATGCATAGTGAGCACTTTGAACCCCCAGGTGCTTCACAAATTGATCCGTAAAAAAAAGAAAGTACTTTTTTTTTACAAAAATTTTCTTTTAGCCTCTGTTTTTTTCATTTTCACATGGGCAACAGTATAAATTGGATCCTAAAATTTGTTGGGCAATTTCTCCTGAGTACACAGATACCTCATATGTGGTCATAAACCACTGTTTGGGCGCACGGCAGGGCTCAGAAGGGAAGGAGCGCCATTTGACTTTTTGAATAGAAAATATGCTGGAATATTTAGCGGTTGCCATGTCGCATTTGGAGAGTTCCTGTGTGCCTAAACATTGGAGCTCCCCCACAAGTGACCCCATTTTGGAAACTAGACCCCCTAAGGAACTTATCTAGATGCAAAGTGAGCACTTTGAACCCCCAGGTGCTTCACAAATTGATCCGTAAAAAAAAGAAAGTACTTTTTTTTCACAAAAATTTTCTTTTAGCCTCAGTTTTTTTCATTTTCACATGTGCAACAGTATAAATTGGATCCTAAAATTTGTTGGGCAATTTCTCCTGAGTACACAGATACCTCATATGTGGTCATAAACCACTGTTTGGGCGCACGGCAGGGCTCAGAAGGGAAGGAGCGCCATTTGACTTTTTGAATAGAAAATATGCTGGAATATTTAGCGGTTGCCATGTCGCATTTGGAGAGTTCCTGTGTGCCTAAACATTGGAGCTCCCCCACAAGTGACCCCATTTTGGAAACTAGACCCCCTAAGGAACTTATCTAGATGCAAAGTGAGCACTTTGAACCCCCAGGTGCTTCACAGAAGTTTATAACGCAGAGCCGTGAAAATAAAAAATCATTTTTTTTTTTCTCAAAAAATGATTTTTTAGCCCACTATTTTTTATTTTCACAATGGTTACAGGAGAAATTGGACCCCAAAAGTTGTTGTCCAGTTTGTCCTGAGTATGCTAGTACCCCATATGTGGGGGGAACCACTGTTTGGGCACACGTCAGGGCTCGGAAGGGATGTAGTGACGCTTTGAAATGCCGACTTGATGGAATGGTCTGCGGGCATCTTGTTACGTTTGCAGAGCCCCTGATGTGCCTAAACAGTAGAAACTCCCCACAATTGACCCCATTTTGGAAACTAGACCCCGCAAATAACTTATCTAGATGTGTGGTGAGCACTTTGAACCCCAAGGGCTACACAGAAGTTTATAACGCCCGGGCATGAAAATAAAAAAAATCATATTTTTTCCACAATCAGGATCTTTTAGTCCCCAATTTTTTTATTTTCCCAAGGGTAACATGAGAAATTAGACCCCAAAAGTTGTTGTCCAATTTGTCTTGAGTATGCTGATATCCCATATGTGGGAGAAAACTACTGTATGGGCACACATCGGGGCTCGGATGGGAAGTAGTGACGTTTTGAAATGCCCACTTGATGGAATGGTCTTCGGGCGTCATGTTACGTTTGCAGAGTCTCTGATGTGCCTAAACAGTAGAAACTCCCCACAAGTGACCCCATTTTGGAAACTAGATCCCCAAGGAACTCCTATAGATGTTTGGTAAGCACTTTGAATCTCCAAGTCCTTCACAGAAGTTTATAACGCAGAGCCGTGAAAATATAAAATCATTTTTTTTTCACAAAAATCATTTTTTAGTCCCCAATTTTTTTCCCCAATGTTAACAGGAGAAATTAGAACCCCCAAAGTTGTTGTGCAATTTTTCCCGAGTACGCTGATACTCCATATGTAGGGATAAACCACTGTTTGGGCATACGTCGGGGCTTGGAATAAAGGGAGCACTGTTTGACTTTTTGAACGCAAAATTTGCAGGAATCAATGGTGGCGCCATGTCGCGTATGGAGACCCCCTGATGTGCCTAAATAGTGGAAACCCCTCAATTCTAACTCCAACCCTAACCCCAACACACCCCTAACCCCAACCCTAACCCCTACACACAACTAACCCTAATACAAACCCTAACCATAACCCTAACCCCAACACACCCCTAACCCTAATCCCAACTCTAACCATAAACCTAACCACAAGCCTAACCCTAATTCCAACCCTAACCCAAATTCCAACCCTAACCCTAATTCTAACCATAACCCTAATTCTAACCCTAATGCTAACCTTAACCCTAGTTCTAACCCTAAGGCTGGGTTCATATTGCGTTTTACCAGCCCGTTCAACATGTAGCGTTGACCGGCTGGTAAGGTATAGCATAACGCGATCGCGTTGTGCTATACCCGCTAGCGCAGATGAATCAGCAGATGATTCATCTGTGCTAGCGGTGACGGAGCCCAGACACTGCAGCCCGTGTCCGAGGCTCCGTCACTGAATGACGGCACGTCGCGAACGCATTCCGCTTTACGGCATGCGTTGCGATGCGCACACAAATGGGGTGAATGGCAGCGTTAACGGACTGCGTTACACCGCGCTATACCGCGGTGAAAAGCAGTCCATCTAACGGACTGCCATAATGCAATATGAACCTAGCCTAACGCAAAATCAGCTGCGGATCAGCAGCAAAATCAGTCTTGGATCAGCAGCAAAATCCGCCGCGGATCCGCAGCAAAATCCGCCGCGGATCAGCAGCAAAATCTGCCGCGGATCAGCAGCAAAATCCACCGCGGATCAGCAGCAAAATCAGCCGCGGATCAGCAGCAAAATCAGCCGCGGATCAGCAGCAAAATCAGCTGCTGATCAGCAGCAAAATCCACTAGGAAAAAAAATCTTTATTTTATTATTTGTCCCTACCTATGACGGGGGGGGGGGGGTTCATTTAGTTTTTTTTATTTTGATCACTGTGACAGTTTATCACAGTGATCAAAATTAATTTTTGAACACTGGAGGGTGCACTGCGCATGCGATGGCCGGCGGGCGCACTGTGCATGCGCCCGCCATTTTCCAAGATGGCGGCGCCCATGAAGAATCCCGGGCAGCTGCCGGGACGGATCCAGGGACGTCGGTGGACCGGGAGAGGTGAGTAGGGGGGGTCGGATGGTGAGGGGGCGATCAGAAGGTGGGGGCAGCGGATCGCAGGAGCAGGGGAGTAGATAGTGACAGCGGTGACCGATCACTGCCATCTTTCGGTGGCGGCGGCCGATCACCGCCGTGACTCGATGTGGGGGGGTCAGATCGCGATCTCCAGCCATGGCAGATGCTATTGCAGCATCGGTAATGGCTGGATTGTAATATTTCACCAGTTTCATTGGTGAAATATTACAAATCGCTCTGATTGGCTGTTTCACTTTTAACAGCCAATCAGAGCGATCGTAACCACGTGGGGGTTAAGCCACCCCCACTGTGGTGATGCGCAAGGGGTCCTGTGCCTGCGGGTCGGGTGACCTTTCAGTGACCCCGGTCACCCGGCCCGCAGGAACATGATTTATAGCATGACGCCTACGTTGGCGTCATGGGTCGGGATGGCACAGGTTTTCATGACGCCAACGTAGGCGTCATGGGTCGGGAAGGGGTTAAAACTGTTGGCTAAAACAACATTTGAGTGGTAAAATTATTCTTTCATCACCCCCCAATAGTATAAAAATCCGTGAGGTACAGGTGTTGTCAATATGACTCCTAGATGAATTCATTGCAAGTGTAGTTTGTAAAATTAGGTTCTGGCACCTCAGGGGCTCTGCCAATTTGACATGGCACCCTCAAACCACTCACGCAAAATTTGAATTCCATTATAGTGCTTCTTCCCTTCAAAACTTTTGCACTGTGCCTCAAAAGTATTTTTCATCCACATATGGGATGTTTTTGTACTCAGGAGAAATTGCACAACAAATTTTGGGGTCCATTTTCTCCTGCTTTCCTTGTGAAAATTAGAACAATTGGGGCTAAAACAACAGTTTTGTGTGAATTTTTTTTCCATTTTCACAGATCAACGTTGTAAAATTCTGTGAAGCACGAGGGTGTTCAAGGTGCTCATCACACAACTATATAAATTCCTTGAGGGGTCTAGTTTCCAAAATTGTGTTACTTGTGGGGGGTTCCCACTGTTTAGGCACATCAGAGGCGCTCCAAACACAACATGGCATCCGTTAATTATTCCAGCAAATTTTGCATTCAAAAAGTCAAATGGCGCTCCTTCTTTTCCGAGCACCCAAGCAGTGAATTTCCCTCACATATGGCTTATTGGCATGCTCATGAGAAATTGCACAACAAATTTTGGGGTCCTTTTTTCCTGTTACACTTGCGAAAATAAAAAATTGGGTCTAAAGTAAAATTTTTGTGACAAAAAGTTAAATGTTCATTTCTTCCTTCCACATTCCAAAAAAATTATGTGAAGCACCTGATAGGTTAATAAACTTCTTGAATGTAGTTTTGAGTACCTTGAGGGTTGAAGTTTATAGAGTAGTGTCATTTTGGGGTATTTTCTGTTGAGGAGAGCCATAAGATCAAATACTTAACCTCAAGACATAAGAGATTGAGAGAAATGACCCATAAAGTGTATTATTTCACCTTACATGAGCTTTTTCAGATGAAAGTGTAAACCAGTAGTTTTATCCTTCGCATTGAAAAGGTGTTGAGTTTTTGCCACATAGTGAAATATAAAGTGGACATGTTCCCCCTTGTTTTTATCGGTTATGATGTTATGTGTCCCCTATAGATTGTTATAGGCACTTTTCCTCATTCTTACAGTGATTTAGATACATACATGCGGTGCGGCATATTGTACATTATGAAATGCTGTGACTGGCAAAAATCCTCCCTTACTTAAGATGCCCCGGGTTTCATCTGCTCCACTGCGCATGACCTTTCAGTCTCCGCCTCCGTTTTCCTCTTGCGGCGTCCCTGTGTGGGCGCGCGCTCCACTGACGTCATAGGGGTGCACCCGTGGAGCGCACCGGCACTGTGGTGCCGCCGGACGTTATGGACACGTTGCCCACATGTGCTATGCATCTTCTAATTCAATGGAGGGTACTTATTAGCGGTCAGGAGAGGCTCATTACTCACAAGCCCCCCGAGGAAGCAACTGCGAAACGCGCGTCAGGGCGCGTTCCTGTGCTGCATCATCAGTATGGGTGAGTTGGTACACTGATTACTGTGGCGGTTTTTACATATAGGATGTTCCTCCCCTCATAGACCAGGGATCCGGACCCTGATCTGTATGCACTTGCATTAACTATATTATTTGCTGTTTTTGTGGGGAGTGTTTTTCTGCTATCTCCATGGGGAGCATGATTTATTCAAGACCAAGAGGTATTTTTTGCCTATGAAACTAGTTGCATGATTTATTGTGATCAGAATATCATGTCTTTGCCCCTTCTCACCCTGCTGCTGTATGCGGCACAGATATGAGGTACATCTAGCAGCAGTTTCCATGCCATTTTCAACTGCTTTGAGCTTTATCATTATCTCTATATGATTCTTGTATTTGATTATTATCTCCACTACTGGATATTAATAAATTAATTATTTATACTTCATTCAATGGTGTTTGGCTCCAATTTTCTGTGTTTTGTATTGTATAGTGGGAGCTCCATAGGGCATTTGCCCAACTACCGTATATACTCATGTATAAGCCGACCCGTGTATAAGCCGACCCCCCGACTTTAGCCTCAAAAAACTGGGAAAAGTTATTGACTCGCGTATAAGCCTAGGGTGGAAAATGCAGCAGCTACTGGTAAATTTCAAAAATAGATACGAATAAAAGTAAAATTAATTGAGACATCAGTAGGTTAAATGTTTTTGAATATTTATTTAAAAGAAAAACATTAAACAAGCACTGTAAGTG
Organism: Oophaga sylvatica; assembly: GCA_033576555.1. Taxonomy (NCBI): domain Eukaryota; kingdom Metazoa; phylum Chordata; class Amphibia; order Anura; family Dendrobatidae; genus Oophaga; species Oophaga sylvatica. Next base: position 404,301,791 of record JARQOD010000002.1, read on the forward strand.
GAAAAGAGGGTCAACAAAAGCAATATGGTAACAACAATAACTTTAAAAGTACAAAAACCTTAGCTTTAATCAGCAACCAATGTTAAACACAAGAGTTAAAATCCTTCAAAGTCGCTGGATTTCTCATCATCTGTATGTGCAAACAGAGCTTCAGCTTCAGCTGGTAAGAGGTCATCAGCATAGACATGTCATACACTGATTGTCATCACTGTCACTGCTGTCGTCTTCATACAAAGCGCTGTCTTCACTGCCATCCATTGCATTACTAATGCCACATTTCTTGAAGGCACGTTGCACCATGTCCTCTGGAATCTCTTCCCATGCATCATGAACCCACTTTGCTATTAATTCTATGTCCGGCTTCATCAGATTTCCAAGTTTTGTCAGTCGGGCTTGACCAGATGACATCCATTCATGCCACATCCTCCGCACACGGTCTTTGAAAGGTTTATTTAAACACACATCTAGGGGCTGCAATACAGATGTAAGTCCACCTGGAATAACCGCCAAAGTTACTTCAGAAGACTTTGCAAATTTTTTTATGTCATCAGATGTGTGGGCTCTGAACATATCCCAAACTAGCAATGATGGTTTTTACTTTAAAGCTGCTCCTGGTCGTACATTCCAAATTTCTTCCAGCCATTTTTTTGTTCCATCTTCATCCATCCAACCTTTAATATGAGCACGCACTGTAATTCGTGGTGGGAAATGGACCTTTTTAGGCAAGGTCTTTCTTTTAAAAATAATGACAGGCCGCAGCTTAGTTCCATTAGCCAAACATGAAAGAACGACTGTGAAATGATTTTTTTCATTTCCTGTGGTTCTGAGTAAAATAGTTTTGTTGTTTGGAAGATCAAAAGTCATAGGTGTTTCTGTTGTGAATGGACTTGAGATGAGTTCTGAGCAGAGACTCCCTCTGGTGGTTACAAGCGGTACTGGACTGTCCCGTGAAGATTGTGAGGAGTGGGAATCAGGTGTTACTGACTGGTCTTATATAAGGGAGTCGCCTTCCCATCAGGGTTGCCGGTGATCAATTGTTCTGGTCTCACTCCATGATTCATGTTTCCCTTGTAGCCTGCTGTGTCGTGTCTGCATCTCCTGCTAACAGATAAGACATTTTCTTCTTTTTGTTTTTGTGCTTTATTTTTGCATTTTGTCCTGCACTTCTGTGGGGGCCTTCAGGGTCCCCTCCGGGGGCTTTTGCCCTCTCAGTTTAGTTCAGCCACTGATTTTTGTACTTTTGCTTTTTCCAGTTTCTTCAGTGGCTGCTGTTTTGATTTTGTTACACCAGAGAACTAATTTAGGTGGTAGAGGTCGTGTGATCTCAGGTGTTTTTGAAATTAGTAGAGTTGGTGCTTTGCAGGGTTTTTTGGGATTGCAGTAAGTACCCTTCCTATCCTTTTCTATTTAGTTAGTTTGGGCCCCAACGTTTGCTCATACTATTTTCTGTCTGTGTCAGTATTTCTTCTTGTCTAACAGCCATTACATGTTTGGGGGCTTTCTATGTTCTTTGGGGATCTGCTCCGGGGCAGATAGCTTTCCTATTTCTATCTTTAGGTGTAGTTAGTTTCTCAGGCTGTGACGAGGCGTCTAGGACCAACGTAGGAACGCTCCACGGCTGCCTCTAGTTGTGCTGGTTAGTCAGAGTACTGCAATCTCATAGATTCCAACTGCTCTGGTGTATTGCCTTTTTTACCTGCACTCCTCAGTTACCGAAACATAACAGTAAAATTTAAAGTTGTAGGGTACTCACAGAAGGGAAAAATATTGTGAAAGAAAAAACGGTTGTCAGAGTTGTCAGAGATATTTTTCTGTTTGTTGCATTTTTTTTTTTTTCCCTCTGTATCTCTGGGTGCTGGGGAGGATTTTTTCTCTCAATGGAGTTTGCACAGTTGTCTGGCCGTGTGGATCAGCTTGCCACTGAGGTTCAGAGTATTGCTGCATATCTTGCTAGGTTGCCTGTTGTGGAACCTAGGATTCCCATGCCAGATTTGTTTTTGGGGGATCGAGCTAAGTTTCAGAATTTCAAAAATAATTGTAAATTGTTTTTTGCCTTAAAATCTAAGTCCTCAGGGAACGCAGCGCAGCAGGTTCAAATTGTCATCTCTCTCACTGCGCGGCGATCCTCAGGATTGGGCTTTTTCCCTGACACCTGGGGATCCAGTTTTGAGTGATGTTGATGCATTTTTTCAGGCTTTGGGGTTATTGTACGATGAGCCTAATGTCACTGATCAAGCTGAAAAAGCCTTGTTGGCATTAAATCAGGGGCTTGATGACGCTGAGTTATACTGTCAGAGATTCCGTAGGTGGGCAGTCCTGACCAAGTGGAATGACGACGCTTTGGCGGCCCTTTTTCGGAAGGGTCTGTCAGATAATGTAAAGGATGTTATGGTGGGATTCCCTGTCCCCTCTGGTCTCAATGATTCTATGTCATTAGCGATTCAAGTTGACAGACGTTTGCGTGAGCGGAAAGGTATGCGTGGAATAATGTTGCCTTGTGAACCTGCTTCTGAATCCATGCAGTGTGATAGAGTGGTGTCTGGGGCACAGCGTCATGAGTTTCGAAAGCGCAATGGGTTATGTTTCTACTGTGGTAATGCCTCTCATGCTATTTCAGTCTGCCCTAAGCGGGGAAGACGTTTTGCACGCTCAGTTGTCTTGGGTAGTGTTCAGACTAAGTTTTTATTAACTGTCACTCTGGTATGCTCTCTGTCCTTATTTTCTGCTCAGGCTTTCGTTGATTCTGGAGCAGCTATTAACCTGATGGATTATGATTTTGCTAAACGTTGTGGGTTTCCCTTGATACCCCTACAGAAGTCTATTCCCCTACTGGGGATCGATTCTACTCCTTTGGCTGAGAATAAACCTCAGTTCTCTACTCAGGTGATAATGAGGGTTGAACCTGATCATCAGGAGTGCTGCAAATTTTTGGTTCTGTATAATCTGCATGATATTATCGTACTGGGTTTCCCTTGGTTGCAGTCTCATAATCCTGTTTTGGATTGGAAAACTGTGTCTGTAACCAGTTGGGGCTGCCAATGTGTTAATACCAACACTCCTGTTTTTTCTGCCTCCCCCCAGGCTCAGGATGTTCCTGACTTTTTGATTGATTTTTCTGATGTGTTTAGCGAAAGTAAATCTGCATCCTTGCCTCCCCATAGGAGCTATGACTGCGCTATTGAATTAGTGCCTGGTAGTAAATTCCCTAAAGGTCGCCTTTTTAACTTGTCTGTACCTGAACATGACGCTATGCGGTCTTATATCAAGGAGTCATTGGAGAAGGGTCATATCAGACCATCCTCTTCACCCTTAGGTGCCGGTTTTTTCTTTGTGGCCAAAAAGGATGGTTCATTAAGGCCGTGTATTGATTATCGTCTTTTGAACAATATTACTGTGAAATATCAATATCCGTTACCTTTGATTTCTGACCTGTTTTCCAGGGTGAAAAATGCTACTTGGTTTACCAAGCTTGACCTCAGGGGGGCATATAACCTTATTCGCATTAAGCACGGGGATGAATGGAAGACGGCATTTAATACCCCTGAGGGGCATTTTGAGTACCTTGTGATGCCCTTTGGGCTCACTAATGCTCCTTCTGTCTTCCAGTCCTTCATGAATGACATTTTCAGGGATTTTGTGGATAAATTTCTGATTGTTTATTTGGATGATATCTTGATTTTTTCCAATGACTGGGACTCTCATGTGAAACATGTTCGAACTGTATACCAGATTTTGAGAGAGAATGCTCTGTATGTGAAGGGATCAAAGAGTCTTTTTGGCGTACAGAGGATCTCATTTTTGGGATTCATTTTGTCCCCATCTGTTATTGAAATGGACCCGGTCAAGGTTCAGGCCATCTGTGATTGGGTCCAACCTACTTCATTAAAGGCTCTTCAAAGATTTTTGGGTTTTGCCAATTTTTATCGTAAATTTATTGGTAATTTCTCGGTTATTGTTAAACCTTTAACTGATTTGACCAAAAAGGGTTCTGATGTGGTGAATTGGCCTCCTGAGGCAGTCTCTGCATTTCAGGAACTTAAGCAGAGATTCACTTCTGCTCCTGTTCTACGGCAGCCTGATGTTTCTCTACCATTTCAGGTGGAGGTTGATGCCTCTGAAATTGGGGCAGGTGCCGTTTTGTCCCAAAGAGATCCAGAGACCTCTAAAAGTAACCCTTGTGCCTTTTTCTCTCGAAAATTTTCTCCTACTGAACGTAATTATGACGTGGGTAATCGGGAGTTATTGGCCATGAAGTGGGCTTTTGAAGAGTGGAGACATTGGCTGGAGGGAGCCAAACATCAGGTGGTGGTCCTTACGGACCATAGGAATCTGGTTTATCTGGAATCTGCCAAGCGACTTAATCCTAGATAGGCCAGGTGGGCCTTGTTTTTCACACGTTTTAATTTTGTGGTTTCATTTCTTCCTGGCACTAAGAATGTTAAGGCGAGGAGGAGTTTCCTGGCGGACTCTCCTGAGTTATCTGATCCTTCTGTTATTTTGAAAGAGGGTATAGTTCTTTCCGCCATCTCGCCCAATTTGAGACTGGCTCTGGAGGGGTGTCAGGAGGATAAGCCCGAGCGCTGCCCTGTTGGGAAATTGTTTGTCCCGGACCAGTGGAAAAAGAGTGTGATGTCTGAGATTCATTGTTCCGCGCTGGCAGGTCATCCCGGAATTTTTGGTACCAGAGACTTGGTTAGTCGGTCCTTTTGGTGGCCTACCTTGTCTCGTGATGTCAGGGAATTTGTGCAGTCCTGCGGGACTTGCTCTCGCTCCAAGCCTTGCTCTCGCTCTAGTGGTTTGTTGATGCCATTGCCTGTGCCCAAGAGACCATGGACCCATATCTCTATGGATTTCATTTCCGACCTCCCTGTTTCTCAGAGAATGACCGTCATCTGGGTGATTTGTGATAGGTTTTCCAAGATGATACATCTTGTGCCATTACCTAAGTTGCCTTCCTCCTCTGAATTGGTGCCTTTGTTCCTTCAGCACATGGTTCGTTTACACGGCATTCCTGAGAACATTGTGTCTGACCGAGGAGTCCAGTTTGTTTCAAGATTTTGGAGGACCTTTTGTTCTAAACTTGGTGTTCAATTGTCTTTCTCCTCGGCGTTTCATCCTCAGACCAATGGTCAAACTGAGAGAACAAACCAGACATTGGAGACTTATCTAAGATGCTTTGTGTCTGCTGATCAGGATGACTGGGTCTCTTTTTTGCCTTTGGCTGAGTTTGCTCTTAATAATAGGGCTAGCTCTGCCACTTTGATGTCTCCATTTTTCTGTAATTCTGGGTTTCACCCTCGATTTTCTTCAGGACAGACGGAGGCTTCTGTCTGTCCAGGTGTTGACTCTGTTGTGGAGCGTATGCAACAGATTTGGGACCAGGTAGTGGAGAGGTTGTCCCTCTCTCAGGAGAGGGCCCAGCGGTTTGCTAACCGGCATAGGACTGATGGTCCTCGGTTTAAAGTGGGGGACTTGGTCTGGTTGTCCTCAAAAAATATTCCTATGAGAGTGGCATCTCCTAAATTTAAGCCTAGGTTCATTGGACCTTATAAGATCATGGAGATTCTTAATCCTGTTTCTTTTCGTTTGCTTCTTCCAGGGACATTTAAGATCCATAACGTGTTCCACAAGTCCTTGTTGAAGAGGTTTGTTGAGCCAGTGGTTCCTACTACTGTGCCTCCTGACCCCGTTTTGGTTGAGGGCAATCTGGAGTATGTGGTTGAGAAAATATTGAATTCTCGTTTTTCTAGACGGAAACTCCAGTATTTGGTTAAGTGGAGAGGTTATGGTCAGGAAGACAATTCTTGGGTGTTTGCTTCAGACATCCATGCTAGGAGACTCATCCGTGCGTATCATAGAACTCATCCTGACCGACCTGGTTGCTCAAGTGAGGGTTCGGTGACCCCTCCTCAAGGGGGGGGTACTGTTGTGAATGGACTTGAGATGAGTTCTGAGCAGAGGCTCCCTCTGGTGGTTACAAGCGGTACTGGACTGTCCAGTGAAGATTGTGAGGAGTGGGAATCAGGTGTTACTGACTGGTCTTATATAAGGGAGTCGCCTTCCCATCAGGGTTGCCGGTGATCAATTGTTCTGGTCTCACTCCATGATTCCTGTTTCCCTTGTAGCCTGCTGTGTCGTGTCTGCATCTCCTGCTAACAGATAAGACATTTTCTTCTTTTTGTTTTTGTGCTTTATTTTTGCATTTTGTCCTGCACTTCTGTGGGGGCCTTCAGGGTCCCCTCCGGGGGCTTTTGCCCTCTCAGTTTAGTTCAGCCACTGATGTTTGTACTTTTGCTTTTTCCAGTTTCTTCAGTGGCTGCTGTTTTGATTTTGTTACACCAGAGAACTAATTTAGGTGGTAGAGGTCGTGTGATCTCAGGTGTTTTTGAAATTAGTAGAGTTGGTGCTTTGCAGGGTTTTTTGGGATTGCAGTTAGTACCCTTCCTATCCTTTTCTATTTAGTTAGTTTGGGCCCCAACGTTTGCTCATACTATTTTCTGTCTGTGTCAGTATTTCTTCTTGTCTAACAGCCATTACATGTTTGGGGGCTTTCTATGTTCTTTGGGGATCTGCTCCGGGGCAGATAGCTTTCCTATTTCTATCTTTAGGTGTAGTTAGTTTCTCAGGCTGTGACGAGGCGTCTAGGACCAACGTAGGAACGCTCCACGGCTGCCTCTAGTTGTGGTGGTTAGTCAGGGTACTGCAATCTCATAGATTCCAACTGCTCTGGTGTATTGCCTTTTTTACCTGCACTCCTCAGTTACCGAAACATAACATGTTTCATCCATATTTCCAATATCCCCCAGGTCATAGTTATGGACCCTTCTTTGTTTTATGATGAATGAATGGAATGACTTCACTTTTTCATCAAGGTTTTTTGGCAACTTCTGTGAAATCTTTGTTCTTTGCCGCAAACATAGGCCAAATCTATTCATGAAGCGTGTACACCATCCTGCTGATGCAACAAAATTTTCAATTCCTGGTGCTTTCAATTTGTCTTCTTTAGCCATTTGAAGGGCACGAAAGTGAATTCCCATGCGTGTTAGCAGTAATCATTTTCACGACACTCCATAACCCATTTATGCAATTCAGTCTCTAGAGCCTCATATGACACCTTTGAACGACGTTGAGCTTTTTTGGCCTTTGGAATCTTTTCCAAGTCCGCTTTCATTTTCCGCCACTCCCTCACTTGTTTTTCGTTAACACAAAATTCCCTACTTGCAATACTGTTATTGCTTTCTTCTGCTCTTGAGACAATCTTAAGTTTGAAACCAGATTCGTACGACCTGCGTTTTTGTTTTGGTCCAGGATTAAAAGTACTGGGATCCATTTTCTAATGGGATAAAAAAAAGACTTTAAAAAAGAAATACGGTACATACCATAGCGATTGAATTCTCAAATTACGGTACGTACTGTGTATCCAAGACAAGAGATACGGTATACCAGTACGTGTACTCAACAATGCTTGCGCAAAGCAAGGGGGCTCTATATTGAATCATGAGCCCCATATAATGCTCCATACAGTTCATGATGTGCCCCATAAGGTGCTCCATACAAAATACGCCTCATATGATGCTCCATAATGTTCATGATGGGCCCATAAGATGCTCCATAAAGTTTATGATGGGCCACATAAGATGCTCTATACAAAAATATGCCTCAAATAATGCTGCACAGTGAATAATGATGGCCCCATGACATGCTCCTTTATATACCGTACAGTATGCCCCATATGCTGCTCAATAATTGTAATGCAGGCCCATGAATGGCTCCTTTATATACAGTATGCCCCATATGCTGCTCAATAATTGTAATGCAGGCCCATGAATGGCTCCTTTATATACAGTATGCCCCATATGCTGCTCAATAATTGTAATGCAGGCCCATGAATGGCTCCTTTATATACAGTATGCCCCATATGCTGCTCAATAATTGTAATGCAGGCCCATGAATGGCTCCTTTATATACAGTATGCCCCATATGCTGCTCAATAATTGTAATGCAGGCCCATGAATGGCTCCTTTATATACAGTATGCCCCAATATGCTGCTCAATAATTGTAATGCAGGCCCATGAATGGCTCCTTTATATACAGTATGCCCCAATATGCTGCTCAATAATTGTAATGCAGGCCCATGAATGGCTCCTTTATATACAGTATGCCCCAATATGCTGCTCAATAATTGTAATGCAGGCCCATGAATGGCTCCTTTATATACAGTCATGGCCAAAAGTTTTGAGAATGACACAAATATTAATTTTTACAAAGTCTACTGCTTCACTTTTTCTAATGGCAATTTGCATATACTCCAGAATGTTATAAAGAGTGATCAGCTTAACAGCAATTACTTGCAAAGTCAATATTTGGCTAGAAAATGAACTTTATCCCCCAAAACACATTTCAACATCATTGCAGCCCTGCCTTAAAAGCACCAGCTAACCTCTTTTCAGTGATTGCTCCATTAACACAGGTGTGGGTGTTGATGAGGACATGGCTGGAGATCAATCTGTCATGATTAAGTAAAGGTACTGCCACACTACTCAATCCCGCTAGCGATCTCGTTAGCGTCGCATACTAATGAGATCGCTAGCGGGATTGTTTCTATATCGCTAGTAGCTACCTATTTTAGCGATGTCGTTAGGACGCTATCGCGGTTAGCGATCTCCTTAACGACTTTAGCGGTACAAAAGTACCGCTAAATCGCTAAAAAAGGTGCCACACTCAGCGATTAGATACTTACCAGCGGGGCGCCAGCGACGAAAATAGGGTCCGGAACGATCGCTGTGATGAACGAGATCACAGCAGGGGCCTCGTCGCTGGTAGATGCCGCACACAACAACATCGCTAACGGGATCGCTAAATAGTGATGTTTTTTAGCGATCCCGTTGGCGATGTTGTTTAGTGTGGCATACACTTTAGAATGAGACCACTGGACACTTTAAAAGGAGGCTGGTGCTTGGCATCATTGTTTCTCTTCTGATAACCATGGTTATCTCTAAAGAAACACGTGCAGTCATCATTGCAATGCACAAAAATGGCCTAACAGGGAAGAGTATCGCAGCTAGAAAGATTGCACCAAAGTCAACAATCTATCGCATCATCAAGAACTTCAAGGAGAGAGGTTCCATTGTTGCCAAAAAGGCTCCAGGGCGCCCAAGAAAGACCAGCAAGCGCCAGGACCGTCTCTTAAAAGTGTTTCAGCTGCGGGATCGGGCTACCAGCAGTGCAGAGCTTGCTCAGGAATGGCAGCAGGCAGGTGTGAGTGCATCTGCACGCACTGTGAGGCGGAGACTCTTGGAGCAAGGCCTGGTCTCAAGGAGGGCAGCAAAGAAGCCACTTCTCTCCAGAAAAAACATCATGGACAGACTGATATTCTGCAAAAGGTACAGGCAGTGGACTGCTCAGGACTGGGGTAAAGTTATTTTCTCTGATGAATCCCCTTTTCGATTGTTTGGGACATCAGGAAAACGCCTCATTCGGAGAAGACAAGGTGAGCGCTACCACCAGTCTTGTCTCATGCCAACTATTAAGCATCCTGAAACCATTCATGTGTGGGGTTGCTTCTCAGCCAAGGGAATCGGCTCTCTCACAGTCTTGCCTAAAAACACAGCCATGAATAAAGAATGGTACCAGAATGTCCTCCAAGAGCAACTTCTCCCAACCCTCCAAGAGCAGTTTGGCGATCAACAATGCCTTTTCCTGCATGATGGAGCACCTTGCCATAAAGCAAAGGTGATAACTAAATGGCTCAGGGAACAAAACATAGAGATTTTGGGTCCATGGCCTGGAAACTCCCCAGATCTTAATCCCATTAAGAACTTGTGGTCAATCATCAAGAGACGGGTGGACAAACAAAAACCTAAAAATTCTGACAAAATGAAAGCATTGATTGTGCAAGAATGGACTGCTATCAGTCAGGATTTGGTCCAGAAGTTGATTGAGAGCATGCCAGGGAGAATTGCAGAGGTCCTGAAGAAGAAAATTGCAAATATTGACTTGCTGCATTAACTCATTCTAACTGTCAATATAAGCTTTTGTTACTCATATGTTTGCAATTATATTTCTGTCTGTGATAAAAACATCTGTCAAACACACACATAAAAACCAGAGGGCAGCAGATCATGTGAAAATATAATATTTGTGTCATTCTCAAAACTTTTGGCCATGACTGTACAGTATGCCACATATGCTGCTCAATAATTGTAATGCAGGCCCATGAATGGCTCCTTTATATACAGTATGCCCCAATATGCTGCTCAATAATTGTAATGCAGGCCCATGAATGGCTCCTTTATATACAGTATGCCCCAATATGCTGCTCAATAATTGTAATGCAGGCCCATGAATGGCTCCTTTATATACAGTATGCCCCAATATGCTGCTCAATAATTGTAATGCAGGCCCATGAATGGCTCCTTTATATACAGTATGCCCCAATATGCTGCTCAATAATTGTAATGCAGGCCCATGAATGGCTCCTTTATATACAGTATGCCCCAATATGCTGCTCAATAATTGTAATGCAGGCCCATGAATGGCTCCTTTATATACAGTATGCCACATATGCTGCTCAATAATTGTAATGCAGGCCCATGAATGGCTCCTTTATATACAGTATGCCCCAATATGCTGCTCAATAATTGTAATGCAGGCCCATGAATGGCTCCTTTATATGCAGTATGCCCCAATATGCTGCTCAATAATTGTAATGCAGGCCCATGAATGGCTCCTTTATATACAGTATGCCCCAATATGCTGCTCAATAATTGTAATGCAGGCCCATGAATGGCTCCTTTATATACAGTATGCCCCAATATGCTGCTCAATAATTGTAATGGTGATAGGATTTATCGGTAATCCTATCATGTTGCTGCTGCAATAAAGAAAAAAATAAAAAATATACTCACCTCTGTCCCTGCCAGCTGCCCGCTGCTCCTCTCCTCCTCTTCTCCGAGTTGCCGGCTCTGCAGTGACTGTTCAGGAGGGTGCGTACTACGTCATCGCTCCCTCTGAACTTAACGTCAATGCAGAGGACAGAAGACAGCAGAGCGGGTCACAGCGGTGGAACGCCGACCGGTAAATATCGCCATTGCCGGGGGCCTGAGCCAGCGGCGACACCGGCACCTGGCCCCCATAGAGCGCCGGTGTCCCCGCCAGCTCAGGACACCGGCACTTGTCCTGCTGCCAACCGCCGGCCCTGTCAGCCACCGGGACACTGACAGAGGCTGCAGGGGGCCGCGGGCATGTACCGGAGACGACGGGGACCTCCTCCCTGCATCACTAAACTGTAAGTTAAAACCGTGACCCGTGCATAAGCCGAGGGGGTCTTTTTCAGCCCAAAAAAGGGGCTGAAAAAGTCGGCTTATAAATGAGTATATACGGTATGTCCTTTTTGTGATATAGCTGTCTTTGTCTGAGATCATATTTTTCCGTTATGTGTTGTGTTGAGGTGAGATGACTGGCTGGTAGTTAGTACAAAAAAAAAAATGAAGGCAGCACTCCTTTTTAGAAAGGTAGAAAAATGTGTTATTTTTTTATTTCAGACCCACATGGTTGGCGACATTTCTGCTCATACAGAACCTTTCTCAAGCAGTGAATCCATTATAACTGCATATATAGGAGTATTACAATTGCTCCAAATTATTTCATAACGTGCATTTCACATATTATAATACAAATTATTCATGATTTCCTATCATATACAGTGACTTCATAATACCTTCATTTATACAAAGTGCATTGTGCATAAAGTGCGTACATATATCGTGCAAATCTTACATAACAATGATAATTACATCATCATCCTTGAATTAGTGCAGCTGTGCCGATATTAAACTCACTTGGTGCAGGAAACAACGGTACATATGGAGGACGCCATTAGCCATTTCTGATGTGTGTTATAATCCACTGCGCATGTTCCTTATCCTCATGACGTTAGCAAAAGCCCTCTGTAGTTAGGAAGCAAATGGGTTTTTCAGCAGTGTCTTAAAAAAAAAAAAGAGTCTGTGGTACAGTACACAGTTGTCGCCTGTGATACGATTTTCAGTTCTGGATAGGAGAAAGTAGGTCTTGAGTGAGTGACTCGACCTGCTAGGGCCACGTGACTTTGAGTGAGTGACTCAGCACATGGCCTAGTGAATAAATTGAGTTTTTGCCACGTGACTTTGAGTGAGTGACTCAGCACAGGGGGCCTGGTCATTTAATTAATACGAGGTAATTTTTGTAAACTACAGAACACGGAAATCAGACAGGGATCACATGCCAAGGACGAATAGGAAGTGTGTGCTGCAGACCCAGTTCTCTTTAGAATCTCAGGTTTGAGTTATCTCCCCCGTCTTATTGTTTGTTTGGTGTTAGACCCGTATACATTAGTCACAACTCATGAAGGGAAAAGTCATGTATAACAATGTAAAAAGCTTATGAAGATGTGTGCAATGCCAGAAGGGGGGAGGTTACAGCCCCTGAGTGGTAGGTTGTATTAAAAGAAAGGAAAGGTATTCTAGAAGATAATGGATTGCTGTCTACTGCCAGGGCATGGGAAAGAGTCTCTGAAAGTTTGTATAGAGAAAATCGGGTAGAAGAGGAAAGGAGAAAAAAGGACAGAGTTTTGAGTTATGTGTATTACAAAAATGTATCCTGTGAGCGGCCACCGCCGTATAATGGTGGCACAGGGCAATGTGCTAATATAGATGGCAGCCATGTGTTTCTTCTGGCAGCCATTTTGGCGAAGGGAAATGTGTTTCTTCTGGCAGCCATTTTGGCGAAGGCCAATGTGTTTCTTCTGGCAGCCATTTTGGCGAAGGCCAATGTGTTTCTTCTGGCAGCCATTTTGGCGAAGGCCAAGGTGTTTCTTCTGGCAGCCATTTTGGTGAAGGCCAATGTGTTTCTTCTGGCAGCCATTTTGGCGAAGGCAAGTGTGCTTCTTCTGGCAGCCAACTTGGAACGTCGCCCCAGATCATACAAACTGAGCCATATCATCATGTGAGTAACATAGATCTGTCTAAATTGAGTGAGGCACAATTCAGGAAGACACACACAACTTCCAGTGATGAACATCTTAGATTATGCAATTTATATGGGTTTGCCATTTTGGTTTGCGTTATTTTATAGCATTATGCTGCTTATACATTTTCCCTGACATTATTCCCTTTTTCAAAATGGCAGCGACACCCTCAGTTTCCATTGGCGCATGCGCCGGCGGTCCTGTGTGGCCGCCTCCCTTTTCACGGCGTTTCTTCCTCCGGCTGCGAGACTTCGGTTTGCCAGCGGTGACGCATGGATGGGAGGCGGTCTGGCAGGTCTGCACAGCTGTAACCTCGCTGCTTCATTTCCGGCAGCTGAGATATAAATGGAAGGCTTGCTCAGTTAATTTTTCGCCCCCTGATGAAGGAGCATCCAACTCAGAAACGTGCGTCGGGGATGGCCTAATGGTCCACTGCTCTGGCCCGAGGTAACTACTGCTGACCATAGGGTTGCATTTATCCGTAATTATTTACATTGTTTGCACAGTCATCTGTGCATAGGATTCAGCGGTATGCCTTATATTTCTATTTTGGGACATGGTAGTTACTAGTCCCTGTGTGCAGATGCTGGGTCTAGTATAGGGTATTTATTCATACATTACCTGCCTGGCATCATTATATTATTACATTTAGTGGTGTATATTATTAATTGATTGTTGCACTGTGTGTATGATATTTATCAGAAATTTAGCCTATATATATAGGCACAGTGCATCATCTTTATTACTTCTTAATATGTGAACCACGGTTATACCTTTGATGCTGCTAGTCAGCTGATGCTATCTGATTATTTACCCTGCATCTGTGAACACTATCTAATTAAAGGCATAGTGATATCACCTTGTATTTGTCCCGGGCTGAACATTATTGATGGAGCAGGTTCCTATAGTAGGCTTGTTTTTACCTCATGTTCCTATATGGGTAATTCCACATTATGTCGCTTCTCCTCTGCAATTCTCCTGTTTCATGGCTTTGTTATCCTGTATTTTATATGCTATTTTGCATTAATAAAGTTTTTCACAGTATTTGAGACTATATGGCTGTTGTCTCTGTGATATTTCTGTATTCTGTACAGTTGGTCTCTCTTATTATGTCTAATATAAGCATGCTCTAGTACTTGTATATTTCTCTCTTATATATCTGGATATTGTTTGCATGTGATATGTTGTTCACAAATAGTTTGCATCTTAGATTAAGGCTACACACCACACCACCAAATCCTTGTTACCCAGTAATGACCACTAACGGCCAATACTATATTCCTTCGGGAAGTGAACAGGCTTTACCCATGTTTCCTGTTTCAATGGGGTCCAGTGGGCCACCGACCCTTTCCCCTATCACTTCTGTGGTGAACCCAACAATCCATCCACATGGATCATCCCTGGCACTGACCCTTTCTACTGTTACTTCCACTGCCAATTTAGCCGCACACTCACACGAGATACTCCAACCAATGACCTCCTCTCCCAACACTTCCACTACAACAGCACTCTCATGCAGTCTACCTAACCCTATACCCGGCACACACCTGTATGAGATGGTGGCAACTGTATCAAGCGGGGACTCAATCTGGGAGGGGCATACCAACATCACAGGAAGCACAAAGGGAAGGGAATGTTGGCAACCTATTTTTGAAAAAGAACTTCCTGAGGGACCCTTGTTAGTGGTGGGAAAGGGTGACATAACAACAATAGAAATGGACGCTATTGTTAATGCTGCTAACTCTCGGTTAGAACACAACGGAGGTGTGGCTAGAGCTATAATGGAAGCAGGAGGGGCGACTGTTCAAGCTGACAGTCGAATCTTTGTTGAGTCACGTGGTCAGATAGCTGTTGGGGACATAGCGGTGACTAAATCTGGCAATCTTCCATGTAGAATGATCATACACGCTGTGACCCCTACTTTTGACCCCATTCATGCAGATGTTAGTGCTCAACAACTTCCAAAGCAATAACTCGAATTTTAGAGTATGCTAATAATAGTGAGCAGAATGAGACCTTGACATTTTCCGCTATTGGTGTTGGCATTTTCGGTTTCCCTGTTCATGCGTGTGCAAGAGAAATTGCGGGAATTATAATGAACAAGTGTAGCCCCCCAAGCATTTGCTGCCTCTCCGAAATCAGGTTAATTAGTAACGAGGACAGGATTGTTAAAGCTTTTATGACTGCCTGCGTCAACTGGACTCCCCATGATATTGGAGCTGCCCAAATAGAGCCCCTCATTCTAGGAATATTACCTTCTCCTGCTCCTCATACACAAGTGATTACATCTGTTCACTTCTGTACAGAGCTATGGCCAGAACTAAGCAGACCACTCATAAATCCACAGGAGGGAAAGCTCCCCGCAAGCAGCTGGCCACTAAGGTCGCCAGGAAGAGCACTCCTGCCACTAGTGGAGTGAAGAAGCCGCACTGTTACCGGCCAGGAACAGTCGCTGTCCGTGAGATCCGCCGCTATCAGAAGTCCACCGAGCTGCTGATCTGTAAGCTTCCCTTCCAGCATCTGGTGAGGAAGATCGCCCAGGACTTCAAGACCGACCTACGCTTACAGAGCTCGGCGGTGATGGCCCTGCAGGAGGCCAACGAGGCTTATCTGGTGGGACTGTTCGAGGACACCAACCTAAACACCTGTCGCTGCAGCGTCATATGAGACTTCAATGTTCCCTCTTGATTCCGGATAATGTCACTCTTATTCGCTGCACCATCCTCAACCCGTCCACGCTGCTTCCTCTTTCCAGGGGGGGATGTAGATGATGATACTGATGCTCTCGGTGAAGACGCCTATACACACTCTGAGGATCATGACTGTCTCGAACAAATGCAGGAAGAAGCAGCCTCCAAGAAAAACGTGTCTGAAGACCCATTCCCACATACCCACATACTGACCTGGCGTTCATCACTGATGGTTCCAGATTTGCAGATGAAACAGAAAGGTTCCATATGGGATATGCCGTGGTTACACATGACCAGGTCATCTCAGCCGGATCCCTACCATCGCACATGTCTGCTCAAGAAGCGGAACTTAAGGCTTTGACACTGGCTTGTCAGGAAGCGACGGAGAAGGTGGTCAACATCTATACGGATTCAAGATATGCTTTCGGAGAGGCTCATGATTTCGGCAGTATCTGGGCAGCCAGGGGATACCTAACGTCCAGTGGAACTCCTGTTAAACATGCTTCTACCATCCAAGAACTTGTGGCTGCTCTAGATTTACCTTCGGAGGTTGCAGTGATCAAGATCAAAGCTCACGGGAGATTGGATTCTCCAGAAGCAAGGGGGAACTTCTTCGCTGACAAAACAGCAAAAACTTATGCTGCAGATCCATTTGGGAAAGAGAAAGCAGCGGTGTACATGTCACCAGACACTGAAGAAGGGCCTCAAAGCTCTCTTATGAGGTTTATCCATCTACATCAAGACAAAGCACCAGATGATGAAAAGAAGTCGTGGAAAGAAGAAGGAGCTAAAAAGGATGAAGATGGAGTCTGGAGGATGAACAAAAAGATCTGTTTACCCCATAATATGTAACCCTCGGTGACAGAATGGGCGCACAGTATCACCCATAGAGGCAAGAATCAGATGAATGAATTGATTTGGAAGACTAATATGGCACCTGGGATCTCTACTGTCACCTAAAAATATTGTAAGTCCTGCCTTGTGTGTGCAACATGCAATCCAGCACCACCTCAGAAAGTTACTCAGCAACATTTGGCTAAACCACTCTATCCCTTGCAGATAATTCAAATCGATCATATTCAAATGCCAAAAGTAAGAAAGTACAAGTATGTACTGGTAGTGACTGACATGTTCTCAGGATGGCCCAAAGCCTATCCAGTAACCAACATGACTGCCAGAGTGACTATTAAGAGACTGATGACTAAAGTAGTATGCATATATGGGGTCCCAGAGGTAATTGAAAGTGACCAAGGACCAGCATTCACTACAGCACTGACTAAGGAACTATGGACATTAGTAGGGGCTGATTTAGGTTTACATACTCCATATCACTCTCAGAGCAGTGGAAAAAGTAGAAAGACTGAATGGCACCTTGAAAAATAAAATACTGAAAGCCAATCATGAGGTCAGACTTCTTTGGACAGACATTTTGCCCATTGTATTATACTCAGTCAGAAACACTCCAAAGAGTCCCACTAAACTCACACCATATGAGATTCTCTTTGGAGGAGCCTACAAGGTTTGGTCAATATTTTCCATAACAGCTAGCCTTAGTAAGTGATACTCTTGTAAATTATGTCATTGCCCTTACTAAAGAACTGTCACTAACACATGCACGAGTTTTATCATCCATTCCAGATCCAAATTTCAGTGAAGGTACCCATACTTTCCAACCTGGTGACTACGTGCTAGTAATGAAGTTCTTCAGAAAGACATCCCTGGAGTCGAGATTTGAGGGTCCCTATCAAGTGCTCCTGACCACTCCTACTTCGGTCAAACTTGAAGGAAGACCGACGTGGATACACGCCTCTCACTGCAAGAAGTTTTGGTCTTCATCAGAACCTTCTATATAATGTTGCTTGTCGTGTTAATTTCTTTTCAGGGTTGCTGATGACCTCCTGGATCCATCTCTCACACTATAAACTTGTCAGACAGGTAGGGACAGAGTAGGGTCTGACCTGCTTGTCAAAGTCCAGCTACAAAGGGAAGTTTTCCACAAGGGAAAACTTGTCTCAAACTGGTGAAGACTCCAATTCCCCTCCCGGATGAGACGGTCAGATCTAGGATGTGTACATCAGGGTTAGTCACATGTGTATTCTTTGTAACCATGGTGATGGGAGATTGGAGAGTAATAGACCTAGCAGGTACGAAAAAAGGTTAATAAAGTATTTAAGATCAAATACTTAATTAACCTAAAGACATAAGAGATTGAGAGAAACGACCCATAAAGTGTATTATTTCACCTTACATGAGCTTTTTCAGATTAAAGTGTAACACTAAAGATGGCTGCCATTTCCTGTTTCACCACACACCATGTGCCCCAGGTGCTGGTATCAAAGATGACACCCACCCTGATGACCTCATGAATCTGCCCACGATGACGCCCACTCTGATGACCTCATGGACCAACCCAGCCTGGTGACCTCATGGATCCACCCAAGATGACGCCCATTGCCCAACCCACTAACCAATGGAATACATCTGATCACTCCCAGCTGACCGAGCCCCCTTACAGGGGATATATGAACCTATGTTTGAATCAATAAATATCTCTCTCTCTTGCCCTCTTAGAGCTGTGCCATAGATTGATCAAAGAGAGGTTACATCCGACTGTGTCTGTGGTTTAATTTCTTTAGTGCGCACTGATCAATATCAATTGGGCCTGGAGCAGGCAACTAGTGAACATTTCTTATTGGTCAACCTAACATTTTCTCTCATATAGACCCCTCATAATCACTTCAAATGTAATATGGTCCCTAAATAAATGATTTTGCAAATTTTGTTGAAAAAATTTAAAATCGCTGGTCACCTTTTAACCCTTATAACGTCCTAACAAAAATAAAATGTTTAAAAAATGGTGCTGATGTAAAATAGATGTGGTAAATGTTATTTATTAACTATTTTGTGTGACATCTCTGATTCAAGGGCATGCAAATTAATAGTTTGAAAATTGCTAAATTTCCCAAATGTTCGCGAAATTTCAGTTTTTTTTTCACAAATAAATGCAAGTCTTATGGAGGAAATTTTACCACTGTCATGATTTACAATATGTCATGAAAAAAACTGTGTAAGAATCAGTGGGATCCGTTGAAGCATTCCAGAGTTATTACCAGATAAAGCGACACTGGTCAGAATTGTAAAATTTGGCTTAGTCATGAAGGTGCAAACAGCCTTGGGGGGCAAAGGGGTTAAAGGTTTAACCGCTACGTATTTTGATTACAGGAACTAAGAACAAAGGGGGCATCTTCAAACAGTTAGCAAATGGTCTGTAACCATGCAGAATGCACAAGGTTTAATTTGCAAGGTACTTGCCCCTAATTAGCCCACAGTCCAATTACAACACAGCAATTTTAATATTCCAATCTAGGTTGCTCTGAAAACATGAGCCCAGGGTCAGGTATATAAAAAGCTGGGTTACACATAAGAAAGGATTCATGTGTGAGGTTCTGCCTATGCTGATTGTGATCCATGATTCATCCCCCCCTTTTGGGTATGTTCCCAAGGTCAGTAAACGCTGCGGGTTGGCCGCTCCAAACATTCGCAGCGTCAAACCCGCAGCGGCCAGATGTTACAGCATAGTGGATGGGATTTGAAGAAATCCCATGCCCACTATGCGTGCTGAGATGCCTCCAGCTTCCCTGCGGAGACGCTCATGCGGCGCATCTTTCTAGACCGCAGCATGTCAATTTATGTAGCGAAGACACTCAGTTTCCGCTGCTTAAATTACCAATTCACTATCATTAGATGCGAAAAAAACGCATTATCTTCTTGGTCATATGCATATTAAGTGCGAGAACGCAGCTTACTACGCATGTGTACTAATTAAAATAAAGGTGTACCTTGTTTCAGCCGAAAGTTAGCATACACTGCATGAGCTGAGCTGATCACGAGAACTGCCATGCATGAGACCACCGGGGACGGGGTTATCTCCGGTCACTAGCCAAGTTCTCACGATCAGCTGATCGCGAGAACTGCAGTGCACATGACCGCCGGGGACCGAGTTATCTCCGGTGATCATCTTCAAGCTCCGCTGTGTCTGGATGTCAGGCTGAGTGGTGGCATAATGCCACCATTCAGCCAAATAGTAAATGTAATCTCGGCACACACCAGTGGTAATATGGAAGTGATAATTTTAATCAAAATAGAAGTACATACACCGTACACAAACGTTTCGGTCAGGCACGACCTTCTTCAGTGTACTGTAACATGAGAAACAAAAATAAAATGTATATATAGAAATAATCAAATATAACATGGGGCATAAAATAAAGTATGTACAAGTATACTGCTGAAGACACATGGTATGAACATAGTGTGATCACCATATAATGCTCAGAATCATCCAATATAGTATCTATAAGGGTATAGATATAAATAGCCAGAGGTATGTGTCACCCCTCAACAGAGATCACATCTAATAGATCATGCATTTATACATACCAGAAAAAATTAGTACAATAGACCGGGTGCAGAGAGGTTAAACCTGAAGTAAAAATAGGTGGAAGGCATGTGTACTGAGAATCTATGTATACACAGAAGGAAACAGTGACTGATGTGGGATGTTACCTACCATAGAATATCATAAAGTCATATGCTGTGAGTGAGTAGTCTGGGGAAAGGAATAGTAACTAAATAAGTTACCGTTGAGATTAAGAACAATGCTGCATGCCATGAGGCAGAGCGTTCAAGGATAGTGATGTTGGGGAGTGCTGTGCTTACCCGTGGTGTGTAGGCAGGACGAAGAGGCTGCGACGCGGTATTCCCCCGCTTGTCAGAGAGCGCTCGTGAGGAGACGGATGCCGGTATATGAAGCCAGGTAAGCGAGTGATCCGGACCGGAAGTTCGGTACCGGAAATGAGGTGGCGTGCGTTCCAACAGGCTGCAGATGCGTTTCACACGCAGGAAACAGTATGGAGGGTGGAGATAGAAGTGCCTCAGTGAGGTGTATGCGCCATACAGTGATTTAAGGCGAACATTACAGTGCTAATGGCGATCCATATTAGGCAAAAGAAGAGTGAACTAATTATGGTTCATTCTAATGGTGAAGGGGATAGAAATCGTGATCCCAAAATCCGGTGCCCAGAGAACAGGTTTTCATAATGGCAGATTCTGTAAGCAGAAATTACATAGTCAGTACATGATATACTTCAGGACATATATAGAAATGAAAATAACGACTAGACAAAAGATATAATGTCGTATTCTCTATTTAACCCCTTATCGTGCAAAGTGTCTAATTCATGGATCCAATAGGCTTCTCGCTTTTTGAGGAGACCAATACGGTCACCCCCCCGGCGAGGTGCATGTATATGTTCGATAACCTGATATTGGAGTTGCGCAATATTATGACCAGATGCCACAAAATTGATTCGGAATAGGGAGGAGGAGATTTTTACATCTAATCGTCGACTTATGTTTAGATATACGATTTTTGATAACTTGTGTCGTCTCACCCACGTATAACAAGCCGCATGGGCATTTTATAAGATAAATGACGTAGCTGGAGTTACATGTAAAATACTCTTTAATCTCATATCTTTTACCTGTGTGTGGGTGATGAAATGTATTACCTCTGATGACGTTATTGCATTGCATGCATTGTAGGCATGGAAATGTCCCGTATTTGGGATTGGAGAGAAAGTGTTGTTGTTTTGGAGGGTGAGATGAACCAATATCAGCTCTGATTAGATGATCTCTCAGGTTGCGCGGTCGACGGAAACAGGGGAGGAAAGGTTTACTAAATTCTTTGACATTTGGGTGTGCAGTACTCAAAAGATGCCAATGGCGGCGGATGCTGGAATGTAGGCGATAGGCTATAGGATGATAGTCATGAACAAACGGTATCCTGTCTCGTGTGTCTGCTATAGGAGGGATGGAAGTATCGGAAAGGTTGAGAGAATGTTCGGGGTAACCTCTATTACGAAATTTATTACGCATTTCTTCCATACGTATTTCTTGAGTAACGGTATTGGAAACAATTCTACGGACTCGTTTTAGTTGGGATTTCGGGATGGAGTCTTTCATTTTGGATGGATGAAAGCTATTGTAGTATAACAGGCTGTTTCAGTCTGTCGGTTTCGTGTAAATATCAGAAGAAAGCTTGTTGTTGCTTTCTCTGATAATGCTCACATCCAAGAAGTGTATATTGTTTTTATCAAAAGTCATTGTGAAGTCCAAACCTGGCCAAGAGGTGCACAGGAAGGAAAATAAGTCATTGAGGGTGCTCAAAGGACCATTCCAAACGCAGAAGACGTCATCAATGTACCTCTTCCACACAATAGCGTGTGTGCGAAAAAGGTCATTGGTGTAAATCTTACTTTCCTCCGTAGTGGGCAACGTAGCAGTTAGCATACGGAGGTGCTGCGTTCGAGCTCATAGCGGTCGCCTTGGTCTGTAAATAGAAATTGTCCCCGAAAAGGAAATAATTTTTTGTCAATAGTATAGTCAGAAATTCGCAGCACATATTGATTTGATCAGGAGTGTAGGTGGAGGACTCCAGAAGTCTCCGTACTGAGAAAATACCTTCTTTGTGTGGTATAGAGGTGTATAAGTCTTTAATATCAAAAGTTACCAATATGGCCTCCTCAGGAATTGAATCAAGATCATGTATCATGTTAAGGAATTCTCCTGTGTCTAGGAGGAAAGACTCCATCCCGAAATCCCAACTAAAACGAGTCCGTAGAATTGTTTCCAATACCGTTACTCAAGAAATACGTATGGAAGAAATGCGTAATAAATTTCGTAATAGAGGTTACCCCGAACATTCTCTCAACCTTTCCGATACTTCCATCCCTCCTATAGCAGACACACGAGACAGGATACCGTTTGTTCATGACTATCATCCTATAGCCTATCGCCTACATTCCAGCATCCGCAGCCATTGGCATCTTTTGAGTACCGCACACCCAAATGTCAAAGAATTTAGTAAACCTTTCCTCCCCTGTTTCCGTCGACCGCGCAACCTGAGAGATCATCTAATCAGAGCTGATATTGGTTCATCTCACCCTCCAAAACAACAACGCTTTCTCTCCAATCCCAAATACGGGACATTTCCATGCCTACAATGCATGCAATGCAATAACGTCATCAGAGGTAATACATTCCATCACCCACACACAGGTAAAAGATATGAGATTAAAGAGTATTTTACATGTAACTCCAGCTACGTCATTTATCTTATAAAATGCCCATGCGGCTTGTTATACGTGGGTGAGACGACACAAGTTATCAAAAATCGTATATCTAAACATAAGTCGACGATTAGATGTAAAAATCTCCTCCTCCCTATTCCGAATCATTTTGTGGCATCTGGTCATAATATTGCGCAACTCCAATATCAGGTTATCGAACATATACATGCACCTCGCCGGGGGGGTGACCGTATTGGTCTCCTCAAAAAGCGAGAAGCCTATTGGATCCATGAATTAGACACTTTGCACGATAAGGGGTTAAATAGAGAATACGACATTATATCTTTTGTCTAGTCATTATTTTCATTTCTATATATGTCCTGAAGTATATCATGTACTGACTATGTAATTTCTGCTTACAGAATCTGCCATTATGAAAACCTGTTCTCTGGGCACCGGATTTTGGGATCACGATTTCTATCCCCTTCACCATTAGAATGAACCATAATTAGTTCACTCTTCTTTTGCCTAATATGGATCGCCATTAGCACTGTAATGTTCGCCTTAAATCACTGTATGGCGCATACACCTCACTGAGGCACTTCTATCTCCACCCTCCATACTGTTTCCTGCGTGTGAAACGCATCTGCAGCCTGTTGGAACGCACGCCACCTCATTTCCGGTACCGAACTTCCGGTCCGGATCACTCGCTTACCTGGCTTCATATACCGGCATCCGTCTCCTCACGAGCGCTCTCTGACAAGCGGGGGAATACCGCGTCGCAGCCTCTTCGTCCTGCCTACACACCACGGGTAAGCACAGCACTCCCCAACATCACTATCCTTGAACGCTCTGCCTCATGGCATGCAGCATTGTTCTTAATCTCAACGGTAACTTATTTAGTTACTATTCCTTTCCCCAGACTACTCACTCACAGCATATGACTTTATGATATTCTATGGTAGGTAACATCCCACATCAGTCACTGTTTCCTTCTGTGTATACATAGATTCTCAGTACACATGCCTTCCACCTATTTTTACTTCAGGTTTAACCTCTCTGCACCCGGTCTATTGTACTAATTTTTTCTGGTATGTATAAATGCATGATCTATTAGATGTGATCTCTGTTGAGGGGTGACACATACCTCTGGCTACTTATATCTATACCCTTATAGATACTATATTGGATGATTCTGAGCATTATATGGTGATCACACTATGTTCATACCATGTGTCTTCAGCAGTATACTTGTACATACTTTATTTTATGCCCCATGTTATATTTGATTATTTCTATATATACATTTTATTTTTGTTTCTCATGTTACAGTACATTGAAGAAGGTTGTGCCTGACCGAAACGTTTGTGTACGGTGTATGTACTTCTATTTTGATTAAAATTATCACTTCCATATTACCACTGGTGTGTGCCGAGATTACATTTACTGTTTTAACGGATTGGGATTAGAGTTGAGCGATACTTTCCGATATCCAAAAGTATCGGAATCGGAATGGTATCGCCGATACCATTAAAATATCGGCGATACCCGATACCGATACCGGAAGTCCCATGTAAGTCTATGGGAACAAAATATCGCAACTAAAAAAACCTCTTTCTTTCCTTGTAAACACTAAATATACACACATAGAATACATATATATATATATATACATGTCATTGTGACATATATATATACATATATGTATAGTTTATACACTTCTACATAGTAAAATATCCTCTGATTCAATTGCCGGGTAAAGCCGGCTTCTGTGAAAAGACAGAAGCACCCGACATGAAATGACACTTGGTGTACATAGGGTTAACCATGTCTTTTCATGTCCTTTGCTATCTGATTTGCACAAACAATTACATCAGTCTATGTGTGCAAAATTTCACACCTGTAGGGTTAATTAAAGGTGTAAATTCGTTGTAAAAAAAACGGACTTTTTTGCTACGAATTTACACCTTTAATTAACCCCTACAGGTGTGAAATTTTGCACACTTACACTCATGTAATTGTTTGTGCAAATCAGATATCAAACTACATGAAAAGACATGGTTAACCCTATGTACACCAAGTGTCATTTCATGTCGGGTTCTGCATTTTCACAAAAGCCGGCAATTGAATTAGCGGCTATTATACTATGTAGAAGTGTATGAACTATAAATATAAATATATATATATATGTGTCACAAATTTAATGACATGTATATATATATATGAGGTGTAAAATTGCTGAAAAAAAAGGCGTGGGCTCCCGCCCTATTTTCGCAACCAGACAGACAAAGCCAGTGAGTGGGGGCAGATAATAATAGCCCAGAGAGGGACCATTTTTTTTGGCCCCCCCCGGCTACTTAACATCTGCCCCCAGACACCCCAGAAAGGGCAAATCTCTAATTAGATTTGCCCTTTCTGGCACTTTGCCCGTCTATTCCCATTGCCCTGTAGCGGTGGCGAATGGGTTAATAAGGGGTTAAAATGACCTTGCAATTTAAAGGTCACTTTAAGCCAGGTTAATAATTGAGAGCTGTCAATTAGACAACTATCAATTATTAATCCTATTGTATGAAAGAAAAATCAAACACACACACTTTAATAAAAAAGAAGTTTAATGAAATAATCACACAGTTTTTGACCATATTTTATTTACCTGCTAAAACCATTTCCTGTAATAAAAATAAAATAATAAAGCAAAATTATTCTTACCAATCCGATGCACAGTCAGGTCCCACGGTGTAATCCTTCAGAAAGGGTTAATGTTTACTGCAGGGACCGCAGCTAATGCTGCAGCCTCACAGTAAACCCCCAAATGAATGAGCTCCTCTCCTGGCTGACAGGAGAGGAAGTGGAAAGCTTAATTGATTGCTTTCCACTTTCACTTCAGGTCAGCCAGGGACACCATCAGTGACGTCAGAGGGAACTGATTAACAAAAATAGGGGTTCCCTTCGAAAAAAAAATGGCGTGGGGTCCCCCCTATTTTTGTTAACCAGCCAGATGAAGCAGACCGCTGAGGCCTGGATTTTCAGGCTGTTAAGGAGCCAAGATCCATGGACCTTGCCAGCCTGATAATACCAGGCCACAGCAGTCTGCATATCTTGGCTGATTAACAAAAATAGGGGATCCCCTCGAAAAAAATTGGCGTGGGGTCCCCCCTATTTTTGTTAACCAGCCAGATGAAGCAGACCGCTGAGGCCTGGTTTTTCAGGCTGGTAAGGATCCAATATCCATGGACCTTGCAAGCCTGATAATACCAGGCCACAGCAGTCTGCTTAGCTTGGCTGGTTAACAAAAATAGGGGATCCCCTCGAAAAAAAAACGGCGTAGGGGTCCCCCTATTTTTGTTAACCAGCCAAGTAAAATGCAGACTGCTGCGGCCTGGTATTAAAAGACTGTCAAGGCCCATGGATTTTGGCCCTCAACAGCCTGATAATACCAGGCTACAGCAGCCCCACATTTGGCGCATCAAAAGATGTGCCAATTGTGGCACTTTACCCGGCTCTTCCCACTTGCCCTGTAGCGGTGGCAAGCGGGGTAATAAGGGGTTAATGTCACCGTTGATTGCACGGTGACAATAAGCCCGGTTAATAATGGAGAGGCGTCAATAAGACACCGATCCATTATTAATCCCAAAGTTATTAAATGTTTAAAAAAAAGACACAGCAAGAAAAAAGTCTTTTAATGAAATAAAAGAGACAACACAGTTTTCATTTTTTTTTATTACTCTCTCATTCCTGCGACGCCATCGATCTCCTGTAAAAAAAGAAAAAAAACAAACCAACAGTATACCACCTGTCCAACGCAGTCCATAGTAACGACAGCCCACGACGATCCAGCTCTGCTACATCGGAATGACAGGCAGAGCCTGACATCCCGGCGCAGCACAGCTGCTTACCAGCTTCCCCGGCGGTGACGTCATCCGACTGCTTTACGGCCGGGATTACCCAGCAGTCACTGCAGTTATCGCGAGAAACTGCATGTGACCGCCGGGGAGAAGAGGATGGCGGCCATTAAGCAGTCCGGGATGTGACCGCCGGAGATCTTCTGCCGGGTAAGTGCCGCTGACTCCTGACAGACCCGACCGACGGACACTGACAGTGACAGTGACAATTCCGATTCCGGTATCCGATATGACGAAAATATCGGTACTCGGAATCGGAATTCCGATACAGCCAATATCGGCCGATACCCGATATTTGCAGTATTGTATCGCTCAACACTAATTGGGATCCTTCTCGGGCACCACCATCTTTCACCAGCGGTTGTGCCAACGATTTACCTTCACCATTCAGCCAAAGGCATCCAGATGTAGCAGAGCTGGACTCGTTGTGGGACAGTATGTATATCTTCTCTATATTGTTGCTTTTTTATATCAAATTTTTTTATTGAATTTTATAAAGATTAACACAAAGAGATAAACAACAACCAGACAAACACTGGAGAAACACACCTCTCCACCCCCCAACCTTAAGAAACATTATTCATGCGTTATTTATACATCTTGGCTCTGCAAAAACAGTATAATTGGATGAACAAATATTTGAACATACTGTAGTAACGATAGTCAAACCAATTACATATAGCTTGTGAAAACACTAATAACATTTTTATTAAATTTCAAAGAAGTTTAACTTGAGGCATCATATAAACACAGCTCAAAGTAAGCTGAGGCAAAATCTCCTCAGTTCCCTAGATGTCAAACCAGAGCCATCAATCCATAGAGCCCATATCTTGTCAAATTTAGAGATAGCATCTCTTTTAGGTATATGTCTTTTTCCAAATTTACTAACCAATTAACTTTATCAATAAATTCTGATATCATAGGCTCCTGATCATCTATCCATTTTTTGGGCTATCAATTTTCTTGCCATATATAACATACGTGCAGCCACAATTTTGCTGTACTCATCAATAGACAGATCTTCAACATATCCCAATATACATACTAATGGGGTAAGTTCTACATCAACTGAATAAACCCTGTTAATCATTGCTACAACACTCCTCCAAAAGGACACCAAGTTAGGACAGTTCCTGTCAGGAACACCGCACTATACTTGCTCACTGAGCTAGTGCGTGTGTCCTGAGTAAACCAACTGTGCCCAAAGATACCTGTGGAGCGGAGCAGCAGCAGGGAAGACGTGTGCTTCAGACAACAAGGACCTGAAGCATGTGACTGCCAAGGGGTGGAGCCAGCCACAGATAGAGAATGCTTCAGGCCAGAGGAGCTGAAGCACGTGACTGCTGGGGGGCGTGGTTTAAGCTCTGGAGATCTAGGAGGTGAAGGAAAACTCCTAGAAGGGTAACTACGGGGCAAAGTTACCAAGGGGCATAGACAGAACGGATGATCAGGACATAGCTAAGAGGTCATACATGGAGAGGGCGACGAAGTACAAGAGGAGCAGGCAGAGCGTAATCAGAACGTAGCCAAGAGTCATACACGGAGGAAGCAGCAGAGTACAAAAGGGGCAGGCAAAACTCGAAACGGACACAGCCAAATCAAAACCAGACAGACCAAATGTAGCACACAAAGCACAGGCACAAGCACAAAAGAGTCAAACACACTCAGCCAAGGGTCAGAGTATAAGCGACAGAGAATGGCCCCACAATGAGGCTATAAAAAGCTTCCCAGAATCCCAGAGTGAGGCCATCTTAGTTAACCCTAAAACCACCTAATCCCAGAAACTCAGCAGACCATGACAGTACCCCCTTTTAATGGGGGGCCTCCGGAACCCCAGGTTTCTCAGGATGCTGGGCATGGAATGCATGAACCAGGCGGTCAGCGTGTACTTATCTAGCTGATACCCAAGACCGATCCTACAGACCGTACCCCTTCCAATGCACCAGATATGGCAAAGACCCCAAAACCCGCCTGGAGTCCACAATATGTTGCTCTTTGAACTCCATATGCCCATCAACCAAGACTGGAGAAGGACCGGCGTCTGAATCCTCCCTCACTGACCCAAAAGGTTTAAGTAAGGACCTATGAAACACATTATGGAGTTTTAAAGAGGGGGCAGACAAAGGCGATAGGCTACCGGGTTCACCACCTCAATGACTTCATAAGGGCCAATAAATTTAAGTCCAAGTTTGGCGGAGGGCACTCGAAGGCTTATGTTCCGTGTGGAGAGCCAAACCTTATCTCCACATCACAACAACTGAGCAGAGTCCCTTTTTTTAAACGTTTATATTTTCCTGAGCCCTAGAAATATTTAGTCGAACCTTTGACCACAGATCCCTGAGACGATTGATCCCGTCCTCTGCCCCGGGCAACCAGAATCCATACGTGAAAATTCGCCAAAATGAGGGTTTATCCCATAATTAACAAAAAATGGTGACCTACCGGTAGACTGGTTTACCCGGTTGTTGAAGGCGAACTCTGCTAACTGTAAGGCATCAGACCAGTCACTTTGCAGGGTAGAAGTCAAGCACCGCAGGATTTGTTCGAGCAACTGGTTGGTGCGTTCAGTTTGCCCGTTACTTTCTGGATGATACGCTGAGGAAAATGACAAAGATATCCCCAGTTTTTTGCAAAATGCCTGCCAAAACTTAGACACAAATTGAGTCCCTCTATCAGACACAATATTCGTAGGTACCCCGTGCAAACATACCACCTGGAAAAGGAAAAGTCTAGAGAGAGTCTCTGCTGATGGTAAACTTGTCATGAGTACAAAATGTGCTAATTTAGAAAATATGTCCACAATTACCCAAATAACAGTATTTCCACGGGACGATGGCAGATTGGTAATAAAGTCCATGGACAAATGAGTCCATGGTCTTCCCGGAATTGGTAAAGGCACCAATTCCCTGGCCGGCCAGCAATGAGAGCTCTTAGAACGGGCACATATTCCACATGCAGCGACATGTTTCTTAACATCCGAAGCCATTAAAGGCCACCAAAAAACTCTTGCCACTGCTTCTCGCGTGGCCGCTATAGGCGGATGAGCACTCAACTTCGAATCATGGAATTCCCACAGGAGTTCAGTGCGCAAATGCTGCGGAACAAATAATTTGTCTTCAGGTTTTGACCTTGGTGCTGAAGATTGGGCCCCCACAATCTCCCGCTCCAATTCCTTTGACATTTCGGCAACCACGATACTGGGTTGAAGAATGGGGGACGGCAGATCAGGGGGCGAACACTGGTTTAAAACTACACGACAGAGCATCAGCCTTCACGTTTTTTGACCCTGGACGAAAAGTAATTGAAAACTGAAATCTGGAAAAAAAAAGTGACCAGCGGGCTTGCCTGGGAGTCAGTCTCTTAGCAGATTTGATATATTCTAAATTTTTATGGTCAGTGATAACTGTCATAGGGTGAGCCGCCCCCTCCAAAATATGCCTCCATTCTTCAAACCCCAATTTAATAGCCAAGAGCTCCCTATTGCCTACGTAATAATTTTTTTCAGTGGGAGAAAATTTCTTAGAGAAATAGGCACAAGGCCTGAGATTAGTTAGGGAAGCCGTCCCCGTGACAACACTGTCCCCACCTCCACCTCAGAAGCATCAACCTCGACCACAAGTGGCATAGAAGGGTCGGGTTGAACCAGGATAGGAGCAGATGTGAAACAGTTTTTCAGCGTTAGAAATGACTTTTTAGCTGACGGGGACTAGTTCCTGACATCTGCCCCTTTACAAGGGAGATCCTTTAGGAGGTTAGTTATCTGTGAGAACCCTTTAATAAATTTGCGATAATAATTCGCGAATCCCAAGAAGCGCTGGAGTCCCTTAAGGTCCCGAGGCAGGAACCACTCCACAATAGCTTGCACCTTCTTGGGATCCATGCGAAACCCCAGAGGTGAGATAATAAGACCTAGAAACGACAACTCTTGAACAAAAAATGAACATTTCTCGAGTTTGACAAACAATTGATTTTCTCCGAGCCTCTGGAGTACAGTTTTAACATGTAACAAATGTGACTGTTTATCAGCAGAATATATCAGGTTATCATCCAGGTATACAACCACAAAGCGGCCGATGAGGTCCGAGAACACGACATTGATAAAATTTGGAAAACTGCTGGTGCATTGATGAGACCAAACGGCATTACCAAGTTCTCAAAAAACCCCTCAGAAGTAAGAAAAGCCATTTTCCACTCATCCCCTTCCCGTATCCTTATCAGATTATAGGTTCCTCTGAGATCCAGTTTAGAGAACCATCTGGATCCAGAGAGCTGATTACAGAGATCGAGAATCAAAGGCAGGGATATGTGTTCCTGACCGTAATTTTATTTAATTCTCTAAAGTCGAGGCTGGGATGTAGGCCACCATCTTTTATCTTAACAAAGAAAAACCCCGCTGCTACCAGGGAAACTGAAGGTCTAATGTGCCCCTTACGAGACTCTCAGCAATATGTTGTTTCATAGCCAAGCGCTCCGGACCTGAAAAATTAAACAAACGAGCTTTGGGCAATTTGGCTCCTGGAATAAGATCGATGGCACAGTCAAATGGCCAATGAGGGGTAACTCCTCAGCCTCACTTTCTGAAAAAACGTCCTCAAAGTCTTTTAGGTACTCCGGAATACCCTCCAGACTGACAGAAGACACAGAGACAGGTTTTCCAATTTCACATAAAAAACAGAATTAGGGTCACAGTCGAGACATTTAGACCCCCCCACTTGACAATCTCCCCCAATTCCCAATCAATCATTGGATTGTGGCGTTGAAGCCACGGCATGCCCAAAACCAGCCCTGCGGGCAATTTGTCCATCACGAAACATTCAATCTCTTCCATGTGAGAAGAGCCAATTTTCAATAGAAATTTCTCAGAAACAGAAAGAATCCCTGTTCGGGTGAGAGGAGACGAGTCAATGGCCACGACTTTAAGTGGGATATGAAGCCTGACTGTCCCTATCGGAGTTGGGAAACCATATCAGAGCAGACCAGGTTGAGTGATGAACCACTGTACACCAGTGCTGTAGAGAAAAAATGATAATTGTCTACCAACAGTTCAACCTTTAGAAAAACCTTAGCACATGAGGAAGAAAGTACCTGAAGGTCTGGGCAGCCTCCTCGATACTACACAGATCTAGTAATTTCCCATCGCCATGGAGGATGACGGACACAAGGGACACTCCTTTTTCCAATGACCAGACTCCCCACAGTAAAAACAGAGCTGTTTCTCTCGGCGACGTTCTCTCTTTTTCTCTGACAGAGGTGACACCCACTTCCATAGGCTCAGGACCAGCAGGCGTGATACCAGTCTCTTTGCTGCCAGAGAATAGAGATGTCTCGGACTGCATGATGCCCCTAGCCCAAAGCCTGCGGTCCATACGCACTGCTTGCGTAATGGCATCCTCCAAAGTATCTGGTGGAGGATGAAGGGCCAGTGCATCCTTAAGGCGTTCGGACAGGCCTCTGCGGAATAGGCCCCGAAGGGCAGCATCGGAACTCCGCACAAACCACTCAGCCGAGAGTTTACCCTGTTGCACATTCATCACCATATCTTCAGCTGTATGAACACTGTCAGGTTCATCATATATGCAACCCAGGGCTCTAAAAAGTCATCGACAGTCATTCTCTCTGGGGCAGAAGGAGATAGAGAAAAGGCCCATGCTTGTGGAGCACCCCGAAGTAGGGAAATGATGACCCCCACCCTCTGGTACTCGTCCCCAGAGGAGCGGGGCCTTAGAGAAAAAAAAAGTTTGCATCCTTCTCTGAAGGACCTGAACTCCCTTTTATCCCCTGAGAAAGGTTCTGGCAATTTGATGGGAGATTCGGGGGTCGCTAATGACACATCTCTACCCCCAGAACTAGGAGCCCCAGCAGCGACATCCCCCTGCACAGTATCCACCAACTGTTGCTGGGTATGGCCCATAGTGTGCTGTTCCACATTGCGTTTCTGGAACATTTAGGTCAGGTGCTTGAACTGATCAACCAAAGCTTGCATGGGATCCATTTGGTTTGGGAAAGACACTTAACCCCCAACACAAAATTATGTAAGGTTGCTTATAATGTCAGGAACACCGCACTATACTTGCTCACTGAGCCAGTGCGTGTGCCCTGAGTAAACCAACTGTGCCCAAGGATACCTGTGGAGCGGAGCAGCAGCAGGGAAGACGTGTGCTTCAGACAACAAGGACCTGAATCATGTGACTGCCAAGGAGCGGAGATGGCCACAGGTCTCTCAGTGGAAAGAGTAACAGATAGATAATGCTTCAGGCCAGAAGACCTGAAGCATGTGACTGCTGGGGTGTGTGGCCTAAGCTCTGGAGATCAAGGAGGTGAAGGAAAACTCCTAGAAGGGTAACTAGGGGGCAAAGTTACCAAGGGGCATAGACAGAACGGATGATCAGGACATAGCCAAGAGGTCATACATGGAGAGGGCAATGAAGTACTAGAGGAGCAGGCAGAGCGTAATCAGAAATTAGCCAAGGGGTTGGACACAGAGAGAGCGGCGAAGTACAAGAGGAGCAGGCAGAGCGTATTCAGAACGTAGCCAAGGGTCATACACGGAGGAAGCATCAGAGTACAAAAGGGGCAGGCAAAGCTGGAAACAGGGACACAGCCAAATCAGAACCAGACAGACGAAATGTAGCACAGGCACAAAGCACAGGCACAAGCACAACAGAGTCAAACACAATCGGCCAAGAGTCAGAGTATAAGGGACAGAGAATGGCCCCACAATGAGGCTATAAAAGCCTCCCAGAATCCCAGAGTGAGGCCATCCCAGTTAACCCTAAAACCACCTAATACCAGAAACTCAGCAGACCATGACAGTTCCACATCATATGAAACATATCTGCCATGTTAGTTTTGCATCTAGGACAGTAGGGACTTGACCAAAATCGTATATGAAATGAAACTAGGTCCTATACCAAACTTTTCCAACACCGCCCACAAATATTCCCACTCAACAGAATCAAATGCCTTAGCGGCGTCCAGAGAACATACAGTTCTATCCCCATCACCATCCACCGGCAATTGAACATTAAGAAACAATCTCCGGATATTAACCACTGTGGATCTAGCAGGCATGAAGCCAGACTGATCAGATTGGATATCTGTAGAAAGTAGAAATTACTGTATTCAATCTAGATCCCAGAACCTTCGCAATAATTTTAACATCAGTTAGCAATAAAGATATGGGCCTGTATCTGTATCTGAGTCAGGGATTAAAGGGTCTTTATTTGGCTTAGGTATGACTACTATCACCTCCTCTTGCATTGAATGTGGTAGGGTTCCCCCCTTCACCGCCTCCTCGAAGGTAGCCAGCAAGTGGGGAAGTAGAATATTTCCAAACTTCTTATATATTTCTGTGGGAAGCCAGTCTAGTCCTGACAATTTGTTATTAGCCATAGAGGCTCCTGCCATTTGTAACTCCTCCAGTTGTAATGGTCTATTTAAAAATTCTTGATCTTTACCGCTAAATGTCGGTAGTTTGATTTCCCTAAGGTAGGCTAAGATCTGTTCTCTACTAAATTACAGTTTGGATGCATATAGAGATCTTTATAAAATTCTAGCAGACTGTTCGAGATCTGGTAAGTCTGGTTCACTACCATTCCTTCCCTATTGTTCAAAGCACCAATAAAAGAACTCCCCATCTGAGCTCTTGCTACTATGGCTAGTAAGTGTCCTGCCTTCTCCCCCTCCTCAAAGAAGTGTGTCTGGGCAAACATGCGTTTATTTTTAGCTTTTTCCTTGATATGTGTAGTGTACGCCTCTTATGCCACTCACCACTCCATCAGGTTCTCTTTTGCACCGGTTTGTACAAATTTCTCTTCTGTAGAACTAACTCTATCCCGTAAAAACTCCCCAAACTGTTTTGTCTTAGTTTTAGATCTGTTAATGGCCTGTATTAAGACTCCTCGTAAGCACGCCTTCATGGCATCCCGTAATGTGTTTTGTGACACTCATTTGTCGTTTTCCTTAAAATAATGTTCTAACGTAAATGTAATCAGCGGGATATCTATAATTTGAAGCCAAAAGGGATTCATGGCCCATATAGTCAGAGAATCCAGCAGCCTGGGAGAAAAACAAAGAGTAGTCAGCAAGGGTGAATGATCTGATAGTGCTCTGGGTAAACATTCCACTGTTCTTACCAAGGGGGAAATATGTTCTGTGCCCAATACCATATCAATACTGGATAATGTTTTATGTGTCTTGGAATGGCAAGAAAATTGTCTAGTGTTAGGATATATGAGATGCCATATGTCCGTTAATGATAGTTCTGACAGTATTTCTCCAAACTTAGTTATGGGGGCAATTTTGGTAGCAGTGTCTGATTTATATCTATCCCAATATGTATGAACAACATTATTGAAATCTCCCATGCAGAGGACTGGAATTCCTGGTATCTATTCATTAATGAAGCAATAATTTTCAAAGTAATGTTGTTATATGGAGGAGGCACATAAACTGCCAAGAGTAGAATTTCTTTTGTGAATATTTTACAGTGTATGCCCACAAATCTGCCCTCTCCATCTATCCTGGAATCAATTAATTCAAAAGGGATTGTCCTGTGTACTAGGATGCTAATCCCCCTAGAGGAGAAGGTAGAGTGGAAGCTGTGGCCTATCCATGAATATTTCATGCCCACAACATTGTTTTTCCCAAAGTGTGTTTCCTGCAGACACACCACTGCAGGCAGGTGATCCTGGATATATTCCATGACAGCTGCTCTCATTAAGGAGTCCCCCCAGACCTCTAACATTCCATGAACGGAATTTTACTTTATCAGCCATTATACCTAATTGTATAGTGATTGAAAAATACAGGTGACTTGTAAGGTATCCCACCTTTCTCTTCCCTTTTATAACCCTTTTGACAGTATTTCCATTTAGTCGGTTTGACCGCTAGTATTTGCAGAACCAGACACCAAATTATAGAAACAAAACCCCACAAACACATTTAAACAGGTAAACATTAATCCATCCATTACATCCCTAAAAACTAGATGGATGGGGATACCAGTCCATCTCCCTTCCGAACATAATGCAAGCTAGCAACCTACAGAAAAAGAGAAAAGTAAACATTTCTTGGGAGCCTGCCATTATAGGATAAAAGACAAAATATCCATTTTCCACTGGGCTGCGGATTACTCTATAGGAAATATGACTCCAACATTCAATTAGATATTTTCTGATGCCACATGACTTAAGTTATACTTATTTCTTCAGCATTGCGGATTCTGGTGAAGTTGCCGCTCATTTAGATCAAGCCAGCGGAGTGCTTCCTTAGGATTTTCAAAAAAGGAGGTCCTTCCCTGAGCAGTCACTCTGAGTTTCGCAGGGTAGAGCATAGAGTATGGTATTTGTAGCTGGCGCAGACAACGTTTCACATCCACAATTTGTGCTCTGCGTTTTGACACTTCAATGGAGTAGTCAGGGAAAAAAGGACACCTTTTGGCCCTTGACGGATATGTCCCCTTTTTCACGAGCTGCCTTAGGGCCTGTGCACACATTGCGGATTTGCCTGCGGATTTTTCCACGCCGAAACCACACCTCTTGGCAGAAACCGCAGGCGCGGTTTTGACGCGGTTTTGGCGCGGTTTTGACGCGGTTTTTCTCATGCGGTTTTGTATGCGGTTTTGACAGCTAAATAAAGATATGTTGTTTAACAAAAAAAAAAAGATTTGTGATGTCGTTTCTTGTCCAACCTCCTCTTTTACATTTGTCCAACCCACACTCCATTACACAAACACAGATAGAGATAGGCCGGCGTCAAACTTGTGAGTGTGATGCGAGTAAGTCACATGACTTTCTCGCATCAACACCCGGCACGGCCGCCCGCTCTCGTACCCGAGTGTGCGGCTGCATGTATTTCTATGCAGCCGCACACTCGGGTCCGAGAGCGGGCGGCCGTGCCGGGTGTTGACGCGAGAAAGTCGTGCGACTTACTCGCATCACACTCACAAGTGCGACGCCGGCCATAGATAGATAATAGATACCAGTAGTTAGATAGATAGAAAATCCATAGATAGATGCATGGGCGTACCCAGGATCAAAACTAGGGGGGCAAGCCAATGTCACATCTTATACAGGTTACATCATATACAGTCATGGACAAAAGTTTTGAGAATGACACAAATATTAATTTTTACAAAGTCTACTGCTTCACTTTTTCTAATGGCAATTTGCATATACTCCAGAATTTTATAAAGAGTGATCAGCTTAACAGCAATTACTTGCAAAGTCAATATTTGGCTAGAAAATTAACTTTATCCCCCAAAACACATTTCAACATCATTGCAACCCTGCCTTAAAAGGACCAGCTAACCTCTTTTCAGTGATTGTTCCATTAACACAGGTGTGGGTGTTGATGAGGACATGGCTGGAGATCAATCTGTCATCATTAAGTAAGAATGACACCACTGGACACTTTAAAAGGAGTCTGGTGCTTGGCATCATTGTTTCTCTTCTGTTAACCATGGTTATCTCTAAAGAAACATGTGCAGTCATCATTGCAATGCACAAAAATGGCCTAACAGGGAAGAGTATCGCAGCTAGAAAGATTGCACCAAAGTCAACAATCTATCGCATCATCAAGAACTTCAAGGAGAGAGGTTCCATTGTTGCCAAAAAGGCTCCAGGGCACCCAAGAAAGACCAGCAAGCGCCAGGACCGTCTCTTAAAAGTGTTTCAGCTGCGGGATCGGGCTACCAGCAGTGCAGAGCTTGCTCAGGAATGGCAGCAGGCAGATGTGAGTGCATCTGCACGCACTGTGAGGCGGAGACTCTTGGAGCAAGGCCTGGTCTCAAGGAGGGCAGCAAAGAAGCCACTTCTCTCCAGAAAAAACATCATGGACAGACTGATATTCTGCAAAAGGTACAGGCAGTGGACTGCTGAGTACTGGGGTAAAGTTATTTTCTCTGATGAATCCCCTTTTCGATTGTTTGGGACATCAGGAAAACGCCTCATTCGGAGAAGACAAGGTGAGCGCTACCACCAGTCTTGTCTCATGCCAACTATTAAGCATCCTGAAACCATTCATGTGTGGGGTTGCTTCTCAGCCAAGGGAATCGGCTCTCTCACAGTCTTGCCTGAAAACACAGCCATAAATAAAGAATGGTACCAGAATGTCCTCCAAGAGCAACTTCTCCCAACCCTCCAAGAGCAGTTTGGCGATCAACAATGCCTTTTCCAGCATGATGGAGCACCTTGCCATAAAGCAAAGGTGATAACTAAATGGCTCAGGGAACAAAACATAGAGATTCTGGGTCCATGGCCTGGAAACTCCCCAGATCTTAATCCCATTGAGAACTTGTGGTCAATCATCAAGAGACGGGTGGACAAACAAAAACCTAAAAATTCTGACAAAATGAAAGCATTGATTGTGCAAGAATGGACTGCTATCAGTCAGGATTTGGTCCAGAAGTTGATTGAGAGCATGCCAGGGAGAATTGCAGAGGTCCTGAAGAAGAAGGGTCAACACTGCAAATATTGACTTGCTGCATTAACTCATTCTAACTGTCAATATAAGCTTTTGTTACTCATATGTTTGCAATTATATTTCTGTCTGTGATAAAAACATCTGTCAAACACACATAAAAACCAGAGGGCAGCAGATCATGTGAAAATATAATATTTGTGTCATTCTCAAAACTTTTGGCCATGACTGTACACTGTACATTATACTGCATATTAGGTATGGAGCGTTAGAACTGTTGTATATTGTATAATACAGCAGTGTATGCGACACTACGCTGTATATACTATATATTATACATGGCACACTCACCTCTATACAAAGAATAAGAGGCATTATAACCTGTATATGAAAAGTATAATACAGCAGTGTATATACACTCTATATACCGCACACGATGTGTATGACCCTGTATACACCATATACTACACTCTTATTTTGAAGTAAAAAAAAATAAAAATAAACAGGAACAAACACAATACTTAAAATAAAGAACAAGTAAAGTTAAAAATCAACAAACTTACTGGTATTTCAATGGGAACTATGGGTCTGCTTTTGGCTAATGAGATGGTCAATGTTCGGTTCCATATTTGTCACAAGTGAAGCAATTTTTCTCTTCCTTGATATCATTATTTCCTAGGGATTCCAAATTGCTATTAGTAAAATACCAATATATATACAGCGCTACAAAAACAATATACCAGCAATAAAACTGCCCACACAGAGACATACAGCCTGCAATGCCCATCACTGCAGCCTTGCCAATCCATATAATTTCATCCTCATCAGTGCACATAGTGGCGCAACTCCGCTTTTAGCTCAGGCTCAGACTGGTGTGGTGCGAAAGTCCCTAATAGGTAGGTAAATGTCCCCAATAGGCAGGTAAATGTCCCCAATAGGCAGCATTGATCCCCAATAGGCAGCATATGTCCTCAATAGGCAGCATAGGTCCAAAAAGGCAGCATATGTCCTCAATAGGCAGCATAGTCCCCAACAGGCAGCATATGTCCTCAATAGGCAGCATACCGGTATGTCCTCAATAGGCAGCATATGTCCTCAATAGGCAGCATATGTCCTCAATAGACAGCATAGGTCCCCAATAGACAGCATAGGTCCTCAATAGACAGCATAGGTCCCCAATAGACAGCATAGGTCCCCAATAGACATCATAGGTCCCAATAGGCAGCAATAGGAAACCAGGGGAGGAGTCCTGAGGAGATCATTTGCATATTCCCAGTTCATTCTGGGATAAGTGAAGAGTCTCCGCTAGCTCCAAGAACACTGGGTTTTGGCTGTTGCAGCTGAAAGGAGGACATCGGTACTTTTTTCACTGCTGTGATATCTCTTTAACAATAAGAACATGGAAGAGGCTAGGAGCCATGTGGTGAGTTGCATTTCTTGCTGCATGTTCACAGATTTACCAGTGGAAAAGCCAAATTTCACATGCCACAAATGCAATCTTGTGTCTATGTTGGAGAAAAAGTTGCGAAATCTAGAAGAGAGGTTAGCTACATTGAAGATCATTAAGGAAGATGAAGAGTTCTTAGACAGAGCAGAATTATCTCTTCATGGTGCAGAAAGAGAAGAAATTCGAAGAGCACCTGAAGAAACAGAGGAATGGAAGCATGTGACCCAGAGAAGCAGGAGGATCGTGAAGCAGTCAGCACCCATACTGCTCAGGAACCAGTACCAGGATCTCACACAGGAGAATGATGAAGAAATACATCAGGATAAGACTTTGCCCACAAAGCGCAACCTTGTAAGCCCTCAGAGTCCTCCTGAATGGAGAAATAAAAATGTTGTGAAGAAGAAACGGAGAGTTGTGGTCATGGGGGATTCCCTGTTGAGAGGAACAGAGGCTGCTATCTGCAGACCGGATATAACCTCAAGAGAAATGTGCTGTCTTCCAGATGCAAAAATTAAAGATGTGTCTGACAGGATATCACGACTCTTCAGACCTAAAGATGACTACCCATTCCTGCTAATACATGTGGGGACAAATGACACCACAAGAAGTGACCTGGAAACCATCTGCAGTGACTTTGAAAACTTAGGCAAGAAAGTGAAAGAACTGGGTGCGCAGGTGGTCTTCTCATCCATCCCCCCAGTGGATGGCCATGGAACAAGGAGGTGGAATAAGATTCTGCAGGTGAACAACTGGCTACGTCAATGGTGCCGTCAGCAAGGATTTGGATTTCTGGATCACGGAGTGAATTACCTATACGATGGACTACTTGCTAGAGATGGGGTGCACCTTACGAAGACTGGAAAACATGTATTTGGAAGTCGCCTTGCTACACTCATCAGGAGGGCTTTAAACTAGAACAATGTGGGAAGGGAAGCAAAAAGCCAGAAAAAGCCATACACCTGACAAATGCTATTGAGAACTCATCTATTAGAAGAGGAAAGGATAATAAAAATATTGGAGGAAGAGAAACCAATCACAAACTAAAATGTTTTTATACAAATGCACAAAGCATGGGCAACAAACAAGGAGAATTGGAACTACTAACGCAGGAGAAGAAGTATGATGTCATTGGAATCACTGAAACTTGGTGGGATGATACACATGATTGGAATACAAGGCTAGAAGGATACAACTTATTTGCAAGAAACAGACTTGATAAACGAGGAGGAGGTGTCGCATTGTATGTTAGAAAAGCGTATATCTGCACAGAAATTGATGCTTCAGAGACTGGTAGTTCTGTGGAAACTGTTTGGGTAAGAATACAAGGACAGAACAATGGAAAGGACACCATTGTAGGCATTTACTACAGGCCACCTATGCAAGCTGAAGATACGGATGAACTCTTTATGCATCAAATGGCCAAGTTCTCCAAAAAATATGACATAGTGGTCATGGGAGATTTCAACTATCCAGACATTTGTTGGGAATCTCTCTCAGGCAAAACTAACAGGTCAAGGAAATTCTTATCCTCTTTTGCTGACAACTTTATCTTTCAAAAGGTAGGGGAGAAAACAAGGAGATCTGCTACCTTGGATCTAATCCTTATAAACAGGGAGGAAATGGTTGAGGAGGTAAGAGTGGCTGTGACCCTAGGATGTAGTGACCAGGGCCGGATTAACGTAGGGGCTGATGGAGCTGCAGCTCCAGGCCCCTTGTTAGAAATAGGCCCATCCGCGGCCCAGCCGGCCGCGCCGATGTCTCGGCTGCCGGGCCGTGCTAGTCAGGGCCGCCATCAGGGCATTACAGCCCTGACTGGTGTATGGGGCCCGATCAGCAGAGGGGGCCCGCACCGGGCCCCGTCACCTACCGATCGGGCCCCACAGCCCCGCCCCCAGCGGCAGGATTCTGCCGCTCAAGTAACTGAACCTGCGTCCAGGACGCAGGTTCAGTTACTCTATTACCGTGCGGGCCCGCACAGTAATAGTTAACGCTGCCAGCCAATCGGAGGCTGGCAGCTCACGTCAGCACGCACGTCGCCGGCACCTGACGTCATTGTCAGTTGCCGGCGAGTGCGCGCTTTCTCTTCAGTGTGTATCTCTCGCCGCTGGAACACGGCAAGGTAAGGAGAAAGGTTTTTTTTTTTTTTTAATGTTGCAAGCGGCAAAGCTGGAGCCCCGGCAGAATGAAGACGGGGCAGGACTGGGGGCAGAATGAAGACGGGGCAGGACTGGGGGCAGAATGAACACGGGGCAGGACTGGGGGTAGAATGAAGACGGGGCAGGACTGGGGGCAGAATGAAGACGGGGCAGGACTGGGGGCAGAATGAACACGGGGCAGGACTGGGGGCAGAATGAAGACGGGCAGGACTAAAGGCAGAATGAACACGGGGCAGGACTGGGGGCAGAATGAAGACGGGGCAGGACTGGGGGCAGAATGAAGACGGGGCAGGACTGGGGGCAGAATGAAGACGGGGCAGGACTGGGGACAGAATGAAGACGGGGCAGGACTGGGGGCAGAATGAACACGGGGCAGGACTGGGGGCAGAATGAAGACGGGCAGGACTAAAGGCAGAATGAACACGGGGCAGGACTGGGGGCAGAATGAAGACGAGGCAGGACTGGGGGCAGAATGAACACGGAGCAGGACTGGGGGCAGAATGAAGACGGGGCAGGACTGGGGGCAGAATGAAGACGGGGCAGGACTGGGGGCAGAATGAAGACGGGGCAGGACTGGGGGCAGAATGAAGACGAGGCAGGACTGGGGGCAGAATGAAGACGGGGCAGGACTAAAGGCAGAATGAACACGGGGCAGGACTGGGGGCAGAATGAAGACGGGGCAGGACTGGGGGCAGAATGAAGACGAGGCAGGACTGGGGGCAGAATGAACACGGAGCAGGACTGGGGGTAGAATGAAGACGGGGCAGGACTGGGGGCAGAATGAAGACGGGGCAGGACTGGGGGCAGAATGAACACGGGGCAGGACTGGGGGCAGAATGAAGACGAGGCAGGACTGGGGGCAGAATGAAGACGGGGCAGGACTGGGGACAGAATTAAGACGGGGCAGGACTGGGGGCAGAATGAAGACGGGGCAGGACTGGGGGCAGAATGAAGACGGGGCAGGACTGGGGGCAGAATGAACACGGGGCAGGACTGGGGGCAGAATGAAGACGAGGCAGGACTGGGGGCAGAATGAAGACGGGGCAGGACTGGGGGCAGAATGAACAAGGGGCAGGACTGGGGGCAGAATGAACACGGGGCAGGACTGGGGGCAGAATGAACACGGGGCAGGACTGGGGGCAGAATGAAGACGGGGCAGGACTGGGGGCAGAATGAATACGGGGCAGGACTGGGGGCAGAATGAAGACGCGGCAGGACTGGGGGCAGCAGAATGGAGACGGGGCAGAATGAAGACCGGGCTGGACTGGGGGCAGAATGGAGATGGGCAGGACTGGGGCAGAATGGAGACGGGGCAGGACTGGGGGCTGACTGAAGATGGGGCAGGACTGGGTAGAATGGAGATGGGCAGGATGAAGACGAGGCAGGACTGGGGGCAGAATGGAGATGGGGCAGGACTGGGGGCAGAATGGAGACTGGATGGGGAAGGATGGAGACTGGGCATGAATCAGAATGGAGACTGGGCAGGAATCAGCATAGAGACGGGGCAGGATAGAGACGGGGCAGGACTGGGGCAGAATGGAGATGGGGCAGGACTGGGGGCAGAATGGAGACTGGATGGGGAAGGATGGAGACTGGGCATGAATCAGAATGGAGACTGGGCAGGAATCAGCATGGAGACGGGGCAGGAATCAGGATGGAGACAGGTCAGAATGGAGACTGGGCAGGAATCAGGATGGAGATGGGGCAGAATGGAGACTGGGCAGGAATCAGAATGGACATGGGGCAGAATGGAGACTGGGCAGGAATCAGCACAGAGACGGGGCAGGATGGAGATGGGGCAGGATTGGAGACACTGGGGGCAGGATGGAGACAGGGCAGGATTGGAGACACTGGGGGCAGGATTGGACATACAGACAGGGGCTGAATGAAAGACATGAGGCCAGAATGGAGACACTGAGGGCAGAATGAAAGTCATGGAGGCATTATTGGAGACACTGGGGGCAGGATGGAGAAGGAGCAGGATTGGAGACACTGGGGGCAGGATGGAAAAGGGGCAGGATTGGAGACACTGGGGCATGATTGGAGACACTGGGGGGCATGATTGGAGACACTGATGGGGGGCATGATTGGAGACACTGGGGGCATGATTGGAAACACTGGGGGCATGATTGGAGACACTGGTGGCAGAATTGGAGACGCTGGGGGCAGGATAAAAGACATGGAGGCAGGGTTGGAGACAGATGGGGCAGGATGGGGAGATCATATGGGGCAGAATGGATACTCATGAGGGCGGGATGGGAGAACATATGGCTGAAGCCAGGAATGAGACACACAGGGCCAGGATGGGGGATATTATTACAATACGGGCTAATTAAGGGATATTATTACTGCAGTGATGTATTTTATTTTTTTTGAGTATACTGTTTTAAATGGGGGAAGGTCCTGTTACTGTGCAGAGTGACACTATGTCACCTTTTTTTTCATCTGGTGTAGTTTAGAAGTTGGGAAAAAAATAAGTAATGTGTTCTGCAATCGGAGCTCTAGATAACTGTGTTATTTCCTGCAGAGATGAGCCCTGGCAGGAAGAAGTGATGGCGGTCTATGCTGGATGAAAGATGAAAAGCAAAGATGAAGG
This sequence comes from Oophaga sylvatica, assembly GCA_033576555.1. Classification (NCBI taxonomy): domain Eukaryota; kingdom Metazoa; phylum Chordata; class Amphibia; order Anura; family Dendrobatidae; genus Oophaga; species Oophaga sylvatica. Next base: position 404,346,137 of record JARQOD010000002.1, read on the forward strand.
ACTTCACCTAGAGACGTCACTGGTGAGTCAGTGTTACTTGTACACTGACACTATACACTGTATACAGAGCTCCTGTGTACAAGGTCACCGGTGATTACTGTATTACCTGTACACAGACACTGCATACTAAGTACAGATCTCCTGTGTAGAATGGCACTTATGGTGATAGTATTGTGGTTTTTTTTTTTATTACTGATCAGTATTGTAGTATTCAGTCACTATGTGATGGTAATATATGGTCTGGTCATGGTGTGGCGGTATTTGTTCCTTGTATGTGCTATTATTCGGTCACTGTGTGGTGGCAATATGTGGTCTGGTCATGGTGTTGCGGTATTTGTTCCTTGTATGTGATATTATTTGGTCACTTTGTGGTGGTATTATATGGTCTGGTGGTATTTGTTCCTTGTAGGTGATATTATTCGATCACTGTATCACATGTATCATATATTTACTTTGTTTATATCTTTTACGTTACATTTTTGGCCTTTGTGAATTGCCGTGTTTGGCCCCACCCCTTGCCCCGCCCCTTGCCCGCCCCTTCAGCTCCAAGCCCATCATGTTCTTAATCCGGCCCTGGTAGTGACCATGCTATTTTAGAATGTTGGATAACAAGAGGAGGAAGACCTGTGAAGACTCAGACGTCAAAGTTAGATTTCAGAAAGGCAGATTTTAAGGGACTCAGAAAGAAAATTGGAGGGTTCCAATGGCAGGATATCCTTAAGGACAAAAATGTCCAGGAAGGATGGGACATCTTGAAAAATGAGATTCTCAAAGCACAATCGTTAACAATTCCGAAAAGAGGGAAGAATGGGAAGCATCAGGATGGATGAACACAGAACTTAAACACATGCTAAAAAGGAAGAAAGAAATGTTTATCAAATGGAAAGAGGGAGGCATATCTAAAGAAGAATATAATGCCATCTGCAGAACCTGCAGGGCAAAAATCAGATTGTCTAAAGCTGACAATGAATTAAGGCTTGCAAGAGATGTCAAAAGCAACAAAAAAGGATTTGGGGGATACGTCAAAAGTAAAAAAAAGTCAAAGATGCTATAGGATTTTTACAGGATGAAAATTATGAAATGGTAAGAAAGGATGTTGAGAAGGCCGAACTTTTAAATTCCTATTTTGCATCTGTTTTCTCTCAGAAAGGAAATGTAACATCAACTGATCTTCACTGTCCTATTAAAGGAATAGAAGAATCCAGGGTATCTATAAACAGAAAGACAGTGAGGAAACACTTAGCTAACCTAAATGAATTCAAGTCTCCAGGTCCAGATGAATTACACCCCAGAGTACTGAAGGAGATAGCAGAAGAAATTCTTGAACCACTGTCCATAATCTTTGAAAATTCTTGGAGAACAGGAGAAGTCCCAGAAGACTGGAGAAGAGCAAATGTTGTTCCTATCTTCAAAAAGGGAAGAAGGTGGACCCAGGGAACTACAGGCCGGTGAGTCTGACTTCTATACCAGGAAAGATCTTTGAACAAATTATTAAAGAACATGTATGTAAGTACCTGCATAAGAATGAAGTGATTAAACAGAGTCAGCATGGGTTTGTAACTAATAAGTCATGTCAGACTAACTTAATTTTCTTCTATGACAGAATCACTGACTGGGTGGATCAGGGAAATGCTGTAGATATAGTATATCTTGACTTCAGCAAAGCATTTGACAAAGTATCTCACACAATCCTTATTGAAAAAATGACTAAGTATGGAATGGACAAGGCAACTGTTAGGTGGATTCATAACTGGCTTAGTGATCGGACTCAAAGAGTGGTCGTAAATGGCTGCACATCCAGTTGGAAGAATGTCTCAAGTGGGGTACCACAAGGCTCTGTTTTGGGCCCTGTATTGTTCAACATCTTTATCAATGATTTAGATGAAGGAATTGAGGGTAAACTGATCAAATTTGCTGATGACACAAAGCTAGGAGGGGTAGCTAATACTAGAGAAGGGAGAGAGAGGATTCAAAAAGATATAAATAAACTGGAGCAGTGGGCAGCAACTAACAGAATGGTTTTTAACAGGGAAAAATGCAAAGTACTACATCTGGGCAATAAAAATGAAAAAAGCATGTACAAAATTGGAGGAATACGGCTAAGTAACAGCACATTTGAAAAAGACTGGGGTATACTAATTGATCACAGACTGAACATGAGTCAACAGTGTGATGCAGCAGCAAAAAAGGCAAATACAATTCTAGGATGTATCAACAGAAGCATACAGTCTAGATCACGTGAGGTCATTATTGCCCTCTACTCCTCTTTGGTCAGACCTCATCTGGAATACTGTGTCCAGTTTTGGGCACCACATTTTAAAAAAGACATCAACAAACTGGAGCAAGTTCAAAGAAGAGCCACCAGAATGGTGACCGGTCTGCAAACCATGTCCTATGAGGAACGGTTGCAGGATTTGGGATTGTTTAGCTTGCAAAAAAGAAGACTGAGAGGAGACTTAATAGCTGTCTACAAATATCTCAAGGGTTGTCACATTGTAGAAGGATCATCTTTATTCTCATTTGCACAAGGAAAGACTAGAAGCAATGGGATGAAACTGAATGGGAGGAGACACAGATTAGATATTAGAAAAAACTTTTTGACAGTTAGGGTGATCAAGGAGTGAAACAGGCTGCTACGAGAGGTGGTGAGTTATCTTTCAATGGAAGTCTTCAAACAGAGGCTAGACAGACATCTGTCTGGGATGATTTAGAAAATCCTGCTTTGAGCAGGGGGTTGGAACAGATGGCCCAGGAGGTCCCTTCCAACTCTACCATTCTATAGGTCCCCAATAGGCAGCATAGGTCCCCAATAGGCAGGTAAATGTCCCAATAGGCAGCATAGGTCCCCAATACGCAGCATATGTCCTCAATAGACAGCATAATCCCCCATAGGCAGCATAGTCCCCAATAGGCAGCATAGTAGTCCCCAGTAGGCAGCATAATCTCCCATAAGCAGCATAGTCCCCAATAGCCAGCATAATCCCCCATAGCCAGCATAATCCCCCAATAGCCAGCATAATCCCCCATAGCCAGCATAATCCCCCCATAGCCAGCATAATCCCCCAATAGCCAGCATAATCCCCCCATAGCCAGCATAATCCCCATAGTCAGCATAATCCCCCCATAGCCAGCATAATCCCCCATAGGCAGCATAATCCCCCCATAGCCAGCATAATCCCCATAGGCAGCATAATCCCCCCATAGCCAGCATAATCCCCATAGCCAGCATAATGCCCCATAGGTCGGGCCCGGCGTAAAAAAAAAAAAGCCAGTACTCACCTATCTCCCCCGCTGCTCGGAAGAAGCGCGCTCGACTCCGTCTTCTCCTGGCACAGGCGGCGTGACGTCATCAGATAGAAAGATAGATATATATATAGAAAGATAGATATATAGATAGACAGAAAGATATATAGGTAGATAGATAGATAAAATGGTACATAAATAGTTAAAGACACACACGCGTACACACACAAAATAATGCAATAGTTAATAAAAAAATAATAGGAAAAAAAAATGGCGTGGGCTCCCGCGCAATTTCTGCGCCAGAGGGGGAAAGCCGACAGCCGGGGCCAATATTTCTAGCCTGGGAAGGGGTTAATACCCATGGAGCTTCCCAGGCTATGAATATCAGCCCGCAGCTAGCCTTCACTGGCTATTAAAATAGGGGGACCAAAAAAAATGACGTGGGGTCCCCCTATAATTTATAGCCAGAAAGGCTAGGCAGACAGCTGCGGGCTGATATTCATAGCCTAGGAAGGGGCCATGGATATTGGCGCCCCCCCTGGCTAAAAATACCAGCACCCAGCCGCCCCAGAATTGGCGCATCTATACGATGCGCCAATTCCGGCACTTAGCCCCTCTCTTCCCACTCCCCTGTAGCGGTGGGATATGGGGTAATAAGGGGTTAATATCACCTTGCTATTAAGCCCGGTTAATAATAGAGAGGCGTCAATAAGACGCCTATCCATTATTAATCTTATATTAATAAAGGGTTAAAAAAAACACACGCATAAGAATAAATTATTTTAATGAAATAAAACACAAGACGGTTTTCATTACTCTTTATTATACGCTCAGATCCAAGCGACGCCCTCGATCTCCTGTAATAAAATGTAAAAAAATAAAACAACCGTATACTCTCTGTCCGACGCAGTCCAATTAATAACGAGTGTCCCACGATGGTCTCCCCTATAGAACGGTGACATCAGGTGATGCCACTGCTCTGTAGGGCCTCCCAGTGATGCACTGACAGGAACAATGGCTCCTGCAGTGCATCACTGAGGTTACCTGAGTTCATTGTCTCACTTTATGGCAATGCTGCGTGGGAATTTTCTCACCCAGCATTGCTGTGAGAGAATGAACTGTAGTGACGTCATTCTCTCCCGGCGGCAGAGCGGTACACAGATGGATGGCGTCGGGGAATAGGTGAGTATGTGCTCAATGTTATGTGTTGTATGTCATTGTATGTTCTGTATGTCAAGTGTATGTTATATGTTATATGTCATGTATGGTTTTTTTTTTTACATTCAGCACATTAGCCGGATGATGGGACTACTTACTACTGTCCCATCATTGGCTAATGTGTCAGTCACTGTCACTGTAGCAGGCATCGCCGAATGGGACTTGTAGTCCCATCCGACAATGCCTGCATACACAGAGACACACACACAGTCCCGCACACACACCGATCACGCACACAGCCCCGCATATACATCGATCATGCACACAGGCCCGCACACCGATCACGCAGACACCGGCACACAATCAACGCCCACACACACAGTGCCGCACACTATACACGCCCACGCACCGCCCACACACATAGCGCCGCACACTATACACGCCCACACTCCGCCCACACACTTCCCTCCTCCCGAACTGCAGCGGTTTCACCCGCAGCAAAACCGCAGATCTTTTTTAGATCTGCGGTTTTGCTGCGGAAGTGCCCGACTCAATGCAAGTCAATAGGCGCCGAAACACTGCAGTTCCACACAAAGAATTGACATGCTGTGGAAAATAAAATGCGGCGAAACCGCTCGTTTTTTTTCCGCAGCATGTGCACAGCAGACATGCGGTTCCCATTAGATTACATTGGTAGTGCACTGTGCTGCGGGTTGGATGCGTTTCCGCACGTTGAAAAACGCAGCGGAAACGCATCTAAAAACGCAAAGCGTGCATAGGGCCTTAAGGATATTGTCACGGTCCTTATAATGAAGCAATTTCATGAGGACTGGGCGCGGAGGTGCTCCCAGTGGTAATGGCTGGGTGAGTACTCTATGCGCCTTCTCCACAGCAAACAAAGAAATCAGGTGTTCTGCCCCAAACAGGGAGTGCAGCCATTTCTCAAAATAATCAGTAGGCTTGTTGCTCTCAGTTTTTTCAGGGATGCCAATTATCCTTATACACTGCTCAAAAAAATAAAGGGAGCACTCAAATAATACATTCTAGATCTGAATGAATGAAATATTCTCATTGAATACTTTGTTCTGTACAAAGTTGAATGTGCTGACAACAAAATCACACAAAAATCATCAATGGAAATCAAATTTATTAACCAATGGAGGCCTGGATTTGGAGTCATACACAAAATTAAAGTGGAATGTAATGTCCTTAAAACAAATCAAAATGATGCTCAGTAGTGTGTGTGGCCTCAACGTGCCTGTATGACCTCCCTACAAAGCCTGAGCATGCTCCTGATGAGGCAGTGGATGGTCTCCTGAGGATCTCCTCCCAGACCTGGACTAAAGCATCCGCCAACTCCTGGACAGTCTGTGGTGCAACGAGACATGATGGAGCGAGACATTATGTTCCAGATGTTCTCAATCGGATTCAGGTCTGGGGAACGGGCGGGCCAGTCCATAGCTTCAATGCCTTCATTTTGCAGGAACTGCTGACACACTCTAGTCACATGAGGTCTGGCATTGTCCTGCATTAGGAGGAACCCAAGGCCAACCGCTCCAGCATATGGTCTCACAAGGGGTCTGAGGATCTCATCTCAGTACCTAATGGCAGTCAGGCTACCTCTGGCGAGCACATGGAGGACTGTGCGGCCTTCCAAAGAAATGCCACCCCACACCATTACTGACCCACTGCCAAACCGGTCATGCTGAAGGACGTTGCAGGCAGCAGATCGCTCTCCACGGCATCTGCAGACTCTGTCACGTCTGTTACATGTGCTCAGTGTGAACCTGCTTTCATCTGTGAAGAGCACAGGGCGCCAGTGGCGAGTTTGCCAATCTTGGTGTTCTGAGGCAAATGCCAAGCATCCTGCACGGTGTTGGGCTGTGACCACAACCCCCATCTGTGGACGTTGGGCACTTAGACCATCCTCATGGAGTCGTTTTTTAACCGTTTGTACAGACACATGCACTTTTGAGGCCTGCTGGAGGTCATTTTGCAGGGCTCTGGCAGTGCTCCTCCTGTTCCTATTTGCACAAAGGTGGAGGCAGCGGTCCTGCTGCTGGGTTGTTGCCCTCCTACGGCCCCTTCCACGTTTCCTGGCCTGTACTGGCCTGTCTCCTGGTAGCGCCTGCGGCCTCTGGACACTACGCTGACAGACACAGCAAACCTTCTTGCCACAGATCGCATTGATGTGCCATCCTGGATTAACTGCACTACCTGAGGCACTTGTGTGGGTTGTAGAGTCCGTCTCATGCTACCACGAGTGTGAAAGCACAACCAACATTCAAAAGTGACCAAAACAACAGCCAGAAAGCATTGGTACTGAGATGTGGTCTGTGGTCCCCACCTGCAGAACTACTCCTTTATTGAGTGTGTCTTGATAATTGCCAATAATTTCCATCTGTTGTCTATTCCATTTGCACAACAATTGTCACTGATAATTTGAGGCTGTTCATCCTCCAAGTCACTAATTATCCCTTCAGATGCTGTCGTACAATCTTTTACTTTTTGCAGCCCCTGTCTCACATAGGAAAGTTCTTCTTTAAATTCACCCATCTGGTTACTAAGTGAGGACAGAGCAGATCCATACTGTATAACAGCCATAAATACATCTTTTAGTGTGGGATCTTCTGTCTGCTGGGCTGAAAAAGCACTGAAAGGGTTAACCTCTGGCTGAGACTGCAAGTCACTTTCTATATCTTCCCCACACTGGTTGCTCTTTTTTATTTTAATTCTCTTCCAGAAGACGAGGGCGTAAGTGGAATAGGCAATGCAGTAAGTTTGGTTTAATTAAGATCTATTAAAGGAGTCTGTATCATTATTTCAATTAAGGGACTTTATTCTGGCTGTGTGCTTATTTACCATATAACTATAGGATTAGTAATTGATAGGTGTCTTATTATCGCCTCTCCATTACTAATCCGTGGGCTTGATGTCACCGGAAAATACAAAGGTGACATCAATCCCACAAATGTTATCCCATTTGCCACCACTACAGGGCAAATGGGAAGAGCCAGGTAAAGTGCCACAATTGACGAATCTTTGGATGTGCCAATTGTGGGGCAGCTGCGGGCTGCTATTTTTAGGCTGGTGAGGGCCAAAATCCATGTACCTCGCCAGCCTGAGAATACCAGGCCACAGCTGCTTTTTCCTTGGCTGATTAACAAAAATAGGGGACCCCACGCTATTTTTTTCTTGAGGGGATCCCACTATTTTTGCTAACCATCCAAGGTAAGCAGACCGCTGCAGACTGGTATTATCAGGCTGGTAAGGTTCATGGATATTGGATCCTTACCAGCCTGAAATACCAGCCCCAGTAGTCTGCTTTACTCTGGCTGATTAACAAATATAGGGGACCCCACACCATTTTTTTAAAATTATTATTTATTAAAAAGGAGGGGCTGCTGTCTGTGCTTTCCTACACTTCCTGTGTAATGTACTTCCAGCTGTGTCACAAGATTCACCATTATGTAAATTAGTACACATGTGTAGTAAGCTGCATTCCCACACTTAATACACATGTGACTAGGAAGATAATGCGGTTTTACCGCATCTAATGAAAGTGTATGGGTAATTTACGCAGCGGAGACAGAGCGTCTTCACTACATAAATTGACATGCTGCTGTCTGAAAAGACGTGCCGTATGTCCGTCTCTGCAGGTGAGCCGCGGGCATCGGTGCATGCATAGTGGGCATGGGATTTCTTGAAATCCCATCCACTATGCTGTAACAGCTGGATGCTGCAGGTTGGACGCTGCCGATGAACACAGCGTCCAACCATCAGCGTTTACTTACCGTGTGCACATACCCCAACATATCTGCAAACAGGAAATCAATTTTTTCCTTCCCAGAAGCCAATTTTAATTTTACTTTATTTCTAGTGACAAAAAATCACATCAAAAACGCATGGGGAAAACACACATCAAAAATGCATGTAAAAAAACGCATCAAAAATGCAGGTGATCTGCCAGTGACCTCAGATGTAGATTTGGTGCAGATTTCACCTGCATCAAATCCTGAGCAAATACTGAGCCATTCCTGATCGTGTGCACATACCCTTTTTCTGATATATCTCCCTTTTTATTTTACAACTGTTGTTGCATATTTTTGTCATTGTATTTTTATCTTTTTATATATTTTCTTGTGAGCACTGTATTTTTATATTAAAGCTTAAAAACTTTAAGTCTGGACCTTGTATACTCTTACAAAATCCAAAGCTTTTCAGAGAATGTGGCCTTTTTGATTGTCTGAAAGTAACTTATATTTCGGGCACTCATCACCCCATTTGTTTGAGTGGTGGCAGGGTGTTGTGTATCCGGGGTGTGTAATCTGTGTTGGGCGTGTGATTTATGCTCACTTTATAGCCTGTAACAGAGGTTGAATGCTGCATTGAGTGAGAGGAGATAAATTAACTCTTGCGGGTGCACCCACATCACGTGCTGAGATGTACGTGTTGAGATGTGCATGACACTGCCCCCTCTTCATAATACCCCCCTATACTGCCATTCTCCATAATATCCCTCCCTTCCACACACACTGCCAGTCTTCAAAATATCTCTCACATTGCCCCTAATATCTTTACCACACACACTGCCGCTCTCCAAAATATCCCACCTTAGGCCTCTCTCCTACTTGCAATTAAATCGGACTAATGCAATCAGATTAAAAATCGGATTACATTCGGATCAATGTTATTCTATTATTGTGTGTTCATCTGCAATTTTTTTTTTCCGGATCGGATCACAATCGGCCTGGAAAAAAAAAACGCATCATGCTGTGATTGAATGCGTAAAATCGGATCACATGCACCAATAGAAGTCAATGCGAGAAAAAAATTGCACAGTACTTCGACCATGAGAGTGCTGTCTGAATTTTACTCACCCATGTCTTTGAAAACCCAACATTTCAGCAGCCGTGTACAGTAAAATCACAGCGTGACCCGACAAGATAGAATTGATAGAATAGGTTTATATACATATAATAGATAGATATATAGAAGTCAGTGACATATATAATTAGTATAGTGCTTGTGTAGCTTACTGTACATATATTTTGTTTACTACTTTTCTAAAAAAAAAGTGTGGGATACACTGACATTATATTAACCAGCACAGGGAAAGTAGACAGCTGAGGGCAGATGTTTACAGCCTGGGAAGGGGATAATACCCATGGAGTTTCCCAGGCTATTAATATCAGCTTGCAGCTGTATATTTAGCCTTTCCTGGTTATTAAAATGTTGGACTCCTCCAAAAAAAAGTGACGTAGGGTCCCCTTATAATTAATAACCAGCAAAGTCTAGGCAGACAGCTGCGGGCTGATATTAATGGCCTAGTGTAACGCTGGTATTCTGTACTTTGTTTTCCAGCGTTACTCTGCATGTTTTTTGCATTAACCCTTTTGCTCCTTTCCCCCTAACCAGCTGGGATACTGTTGTCTGTTACCTATATGGAAGCTGCTCAGTTCCCGGCTCTGCTGCGTACCCGTACTTGCGTGAGTGGCTCCGCTGCTTTGCATGACCGCCCGCATGTGCGGTTCCTGACTTGCTGTGAAAGCCGTCCGTAGCTTGCAAAGTCCTCTGCAGTGGTGCATGACTTACTACGTGTATGGCGGCAGCCATTGTTGGGTTCCCTCTGTGTTGTGCTGTCTGGCTCTGCATAGGGGGCGCGGCCCACACCTGTCCTGCTTTTATGTGGATTGGGTGTTTACTAGAATTACTGCTCCAGCCTATCGCTGTGAAGCAGCTCATATATAAAGTTCCCCAGCCCTAGTGGGCGTTGCCAGAGCTTCACATTGAATCCACACTGAATCCCTGAACCTAGCCGTATGTGGTTGTGTGTTCAGCTCCTGCTCTGAAGTTGATCAGCTCTGGAGAGCTGATTCCCTGTTCCTGCTGTGTCTTGTTCCCTGATCCTGGATCTAACCCGGTACCTGAATGTCTGAACTGTGTCTTGTGTTTCCGCCTATGCTGGGGGCTGATTACCCAGATCGCCGTTCCTGGAGGCTGTATATCCAGGCCTGTTCCTGTTGTGTCTAATTACCTGAACCCCTGATCCCGGATCACATCCTGTACCTGTGCAGTCTAACTCTGTTTCAGCCATCAGCTCCTGATTCCAGTTACCTGCCTGTTACCTGTCGGCTTGCCTGTCTGCCATCCGTCTGCAGTTCCATCCAGAGGTTCGGACGTCATCTGCAGAGATCCCCGGCTCTTGCCTGCTCACCTAGGAGCGATCATCTGCCATCCGACTGCAGCTCCATCCGGAAGTTCGGACATCATCTGCAGAGATCCCCGGCTCTTGCCTGCTCACCTGGGAGCGATCATCTGCCATCCGACTGCAGCCTACCTGGAGGCTCCACCATATCAGGTCGTATGTACCTGCCTGTCTAGAGACTGCCTGGTCACTTGCTGTGACAACCTGCCTGCCCAGATATTGCCTGGTCACTTGCCGTGACAACCTGCCTGTCCCAGAGACTGCCTTGGTCACTTGCTGTGACAACCTGCCTGCCCAGATATTGCCTGGTCACTTGCCGTGACAACCTGCCTGTCCCAGAGACTGCCTTGGTCACTTGCTGTGACAACCTGCCTGTCCAGATATTGCCTGGTCACTTGCCGTGACAACCTGCCTGTCCCAAAGACTGCCTTGGTCACTTGCCGTGACAACCTGCCTGTCCCAGAGACTGCCTTGGTCACTTGCCGTGACAACCTGCCTGTCCCAGAGACTGCCTTGGTCACTTGCCGTGACAACCTGCCTGTCCCAAAGACTGCCTTGGTCACTTGCCGTGAAATCCTGCTGAGTCCAGAACCCTGTGCCAGTGACTGTGAATCCTTGCTATATAACCTGAGTTCATCTTGGAAGGAGGAGTCCGGTGTGTGCTGAGTTTCTGTTACTCTGTGCTCAGCTTCTGTGCAATCCCCGGCCAGCTCCCGTTAAGCCTGGCGGGGCTTGCACCAGACCGCTGGGGTTCCTTTTCAGGTCGCTGCCAGATGTCCGGATCCTATCCTTCCTGCCTGATGTCCGTGTCCTCCCTGATGACCACTGCCTGATATCCGATGTCCGATGACCACTTCCAGATGTCCGGATCCTATCCATCTCTACCTGATGTCCGGAGCCTGCTGATCGGTACCAGATGTCCGGAGTCCGATGCCTGTGTTCCAGTCCGTGTCCCTGAGACCCAATTCGTGTTCCTGATCTTCCAGTCTGTGTTCCTGTCTGTGTTCCTGACTCCCTGTGACCCAATCCGTGTTCCTGATCTTCCAGTCCGTGTTCCTGTCTGTGTTCCTGACTCCCTGTGACCCAATCCGTGTTCCTGATGTTCCAGTCCGTGTTCCTGTCTGTGTTCCTGACTCCCTGAGATCCAATCCGTGTTCCTGATTTCCTGTCCGTGTTCCTGTGTCCCTGAGATCCAGTCCGTGTTCCTGATGTTCCGATGCCCTGCCGGTTCCTCCTTGGTCTACCCTGTGATGACGTCTGTCCTGGGTCGGTGTCTGATGTTCTCCTGCTGAGCCTGTGCTACGCCTGAGGCCTGAGAGAGAGGCCGTCCTAGTATGCCCGTGCCAGATGACCCTGGACTTCATCAACCCGTGATGACCCCGCCATCGTCTGACGTTCGTCCTGGGCCGGTGTCTGATGTTCTCCTGCTGAGCCTGTGCTACGCCCGAGGCCTGAGAGTGAGGCCATACTAGTATGCCCGTGCCAGATGATCCTGAACTTCATCAACCCGTGATGACCCCGCCATCGTCTGAAGTCTGTCTGAGGTCGGTGTCTGATGTTCTCCTGCTGAGCCTGTGCTACGCCTAAGGCCTGAGAGAGAGGCCGTCCAAGTATGCCCGTGCCAGATAACCCTGGACTGCATCTACCCGTGATGTCCTCCAACACTCGTCAGTGATTCTGAGTCGTGTACCCTTCTCTGATGTGCGGAATTGGGAGTCCGGTCTTATGTTCTGTTTATGTACTGTGTTTCTTTAAGTAAACTTTATGTTTCTTCTTACCTGAAGTTGTGCGGTGTTGTCTAGTCCTGCAGGTCGCCACCTTGCCCACATGCTCAGCTGCCACGGATCCCGGTCGCTGCCCTTCCCTAGTCCGGGCAGGCCCGGGTCTCCCTCCGTGGTCCAGTGGGTCCACATTCTCTTATCATCTGGGACCCATGCCTCACGTCGTCGTGGACTGGCGGCGTGGGAGCATTGGCTAGCTAGGCAAGCTATGCCATGTCCCGGCGCCCCACAGCCGTGGGAAGCGCCACACCTAGGAAGGGGCCATGGATAGTGGATGGATATATTTTGGAGAATATTTCCTTGGAAAACTGTGTAAATGACAGAGAATTGCTCTATGTAAAAGCTCATGTTAAAATCACATTGCAATCGAATCGCATTCGCATGTAAATTGGATGCTAGGTGTTAAAGATCGGATTGTACTTGTATGAAAAACACATGACACTTGCATGACAATCGTCCAACTTTTCACAAACAAAATCTGACAGATTTTAAAAACGCTAGTGGGACCACCGCCTTACACTGCCCTTCTGCAAAATATCCCCCAACACTCCCTTTCTGCAACATATCACTTCCTCCAACACTGCTCCTCTGCAAAATGCCCCCTCCCAGGTGGCTTTGTCGGATTTTCATTTGTATTTTCTGGCAGGTCAGCTTAGCAATCCATAGCTGGATGCCAAATTCTCAGTTACCAAGTTCGGAGAATCACTTGGCACCAGCGGCTGGAGCTGTTAAGTTTTTTGGAACTAAATAAATCTATTGCCCCCAAGCTGTTCCTCTGCTTAAAGTAGCATGTTCAGTGTGGAGACAGACTAAGGGCCCCGTCTCACATAGCGACACACCAGCGATCCCGACAACGATCAGGATCGCTGGTGTGTTGCTACATGATCGCTGCTGAGCTGCCAAACAGGCAGCTCAGGCAGTGATCAGGACAGCGACACTGCGGGTAACGTTGCTTAGTTACCCGCAGTGTAAGTTGGATACCAGTCCGCTGATGCAGGGAGCTGGTAACCAAGGTACACTTCGATGTGTACCTTGGTTACCAGCTCCCCTGCAGCAGCGCGCTGGTATCCAATGTACACATCTGGTTTCCAGGCACGGCCCCCGCGCTAGAAACCCGAAGTGTTCCTTGGTTACCAGCTGATCGCTGGTGTCCTGCCTGCCACACACAGCGATGCGTGCTGGCCAGCGGGAGACCAGTGATCAAAAAAAAGTCCAGGCATTTCTGACACGACCAGCGATTCACAGCAGGGGCCTGATCGCTGGTACGTGTTAGACATAGCAAGATCGCTGCTGAGATCGCTGTTTAGCAGCGATCTCGCTAGCGATCTCGCTATGTGAGACAGGGAATTAAGAATCGAGTTGATTTTATGCATATTATACAGTGGGGAAATAAGTATTTTGTCAGCCACCAAATGTTTAGTTCTCCCACTTAAAAAGATGAGAGAGGCCTGTAATTGACATCATAGGTAGACCATAACTATGAGGGTATGTTTCCACTTTCAGGAAACAGTCCGGATTAGCTGCGTGTTATACGCTGTGCGTTGGCGCAGCGTCAAACACGCAGCATCCAGATGTTACAGCATAGTGGAGGGGATTTCAAGAAATCCCGTCTCCACTATGCTTCAAAACACGCAGGCGGAAGACCTGCGTTTCCGGACATGCGGCGCGTCTTTTCAGACCGCAGCATGTCCTATTCCCTTGCGGCGAGCTGCGCTGCAAGGGAAATAACACAGGGCTATGTAGCCCTGCGGTCATTCGGATGTGTTCCGGATGTGTTCCTGAACACATCCGGAATGAGCGCGCATACAGTAGGGGGCGGGGCTTAGGGCGGAGCGGACTTTCCGCTCCGTCCAAAGCGCTGTGTTTCCGTAACGTGGAAACACAGCCTGAGAGTCAAAGTGAGAAAACAAATCAGAAAATCACCTTGTCTGATTTGGCAAACTTTAGTTTTCAAATTATGGTGGAAAATAAGTATTTGGTCACCTAAAAACATGCAAGATTTCGGGCTCTCACAGACCTGTAACTTCTTCTTTAAGAGGCTACTCTGTCCTCCACATATTACCTGTAGTAATTGCACCTGTTTGAACTTGTTATCAGTATGAAAGACACCTGTCCACAACCTCAAACCCTCACACTCCAAACTCCACTATGGTGAACACCAAAGAGCTGTCGAAGGACACCAGAAACAAAATTGTAGCCCTGCACCAGGCTGGGAAGACTGAATCTGCAATAGGCAAGCAGCTTGGAAGAAGACATACAAGACCACTGATAATCTCCCTCGATCTGGGGCTCCACGCAAGATCTCACCTGTTGTGAACACCTTTAATCTGGCTTCTGAGGTTGGGCTCCCTCTGGTGGTTGCTTCTGGTGGTGGAGCTGCCCTGGCTGACAGAGGTCTCTCACCTGACGGGGATGATTGGCAATCAGGTGTTACTGACTGGGGAGATATAAGTGAGCAGCCTTCCCATAATGCTTGCCGGTGATTTGTTTTCTTCCTAGCCTTTTTGAAGTCTGCTGCTCCTGCTTTGTCCTGCATCTTTCATATAAGTTATTTCACTGTTCAAATCTGTGGCTTTGATTTACCTGTTGCTTTTCTCCGCTTTCTGCATTGCTGGAGTTAATTCAGCTGGGCCTCCTTGCAGGGACTTGTGCTGGACTCTGTGTTCATTTTGCCACAGCCTGCTTCAGTCTTTTCTGTGGTTCTAGTTCTCTATTATTTCAGTATCTGTTGTTTTGCTCCCAGTGACACCAGAGTTCTGATTTAGAGGCCGTGTGGTCTCAGTATTTTGCATATCAGACGTGTTGAAGTTTTTCTAGGGTTTTTTGCTGGATTGCAGACAGTATCCTTTTATGTCCTGTTCTATCTAGACAGCCTGGGCCCCAGCATTTGCTTACTCTATTTTCTGTGTTATGATTTGGTAGCTGAGGAGAGCAGGCAAAAACGGCAATACACCAGAGAGGTTGGAATCTACTGGATTGCAGTACCCTGACTAACCACCACAACTAAAGGCAGCCGTGGAGCGTTCCTAAGTTGGTCCTAGACGCCTCGTCACAGCCTGAGAGGTTAACTACACCTAAAGATAAAAAGAGGAAAGCTATCTGCCCCGGAGCAGATCCCCAAAGAACATAGGAAGCCCCCAAACATGTAATGGCGGTTAGACAAGAGGAAATACAGACACAGACAGAAAATAGTATGAGCAAACGTTGGGGCCCAATCTTCCTAGAAAGAAAAGGATAGGAAGGACACTTACTGCAATCCAAAAAACCCTAAAAAAATACCAACTCTACTAATTGCAAAAACACCTGAGATCACACGACCTCTACCACCTAAATTAGTTCTCTGGTGTAACAAAACTAAGCCGCAGCCACTGAAAAAACTGGAAAAGGCAAATGAACAAATAACAGTGGCTCAGATAAACTGAGAGGAGCACAAATCCCCCGGATGGGACCTGGCTGACCTCCACAGAAGTGCAGAGAACAATGCAAAAAGCAAGCACAAAAATAAAAGCAGAAAATATCTTATCTGATAGCAGAAGATGCAGGCAAGACTCAGCAAGCTTCAAAGTGAACCAGGAACCACAGTTGAGACAAGAACAATTGATCACCGGCAAACATGATGGGAGGGAACCTCTCTTATATAAGACCAGTCTGTAACTCCTGATTGCCAATCTTCACAATCTTCATTGAATGGTTCAGTACTGTTTGTAACCACCAGAGGGAGCTTCTGCTCAGAATTCATTTCTAACACATTCACAACATTTCTGTCTGTGTTTGTCCTTCATCTGCCTCACCGTCAATATATGTTTGGGGGCTATCTATTCCTTTGGGGCTCTACTCCAGGGCAGTTAGCTTTCCCCTTTCTCTCTTTAGGCTTAGTTTACTCTTTGGCTTTGCCTAGGCGTCTAGAGCATCGTAGGTACGTCCCACGGCTAATTCTAGTTGTGTTGTCAGTTTAGGGTTCTGCAATCCGCTAAGTTACCAACCTCTCTGGTGTCTGGTTGCCTAGTTTATGTTTACCTGTTATCATACTCGGTCACCGAATCATAACACTCACCCCGTGGGGTCAAAATGATCACAAGAATGGTGAGAAAAACTTCCAGAACCACACGGAGGGACCTAGTCAATGACCGGCATAGAGCTGGGACCACTGTAACAAAGGCTACCATCTGTAACACACTAAGCCGCCAGGGACTCAAATCCTGCAGTGCCAGACGTGTCCCCCTGCTTAAGCCTGTACATGTCTGGGCCCATCTGAAGTTTGTTAGAGAGCATTTGGATTATCCAGAAGAGTATTGCGAGAATGTCATATGGTCTGATGAAACCAAAGTAGAACTGTTTGGTAGAAACAAAATTCGTTGTGTTTGGTGAAGACAGAATGTTGAGTTGCATCCAAAGAACACCATACCTACTGTGACGCATGGGGGTGGCAACATCATGCTTTGGGGCTGTTTCTCTACAAAGGAACGAGGACAACTGATCCGTGTACATGAAAGAATGAATGGGGCCATGTATCGTGACATTTTGAGTGCAAACCTCCATTCATCAGCAAGGGCATTGAAGATGAAACATTGATAGGTTTTTCAGCATGATAATGATCCCAAGCACACCGCCAGGGCAATGAAGGAATGGCTTAGTAAAAAGCATATGAAGATTTGGCTCAGGGCGGCGCTTCAGTTTCCCATTATTTATTCATTACATAGTGGAATGAATTGAGAACAATAAAACATAAAAATTATCAATGTAATTCAAAATTAATATATCATTGATGTCTATATTTGGACTGATAATCAAAATGGAAAATCTTATCACAGGCTGATCCAACTTCAGTGCAAATGTCTCAAGATAAGGAAATGATGCTCAGTAGTGAGTGTGGCTTCCACATGCCGATATGAGTACCCTTCCACGCCTGGGCATGGTCCTTATGAGATGGCGGATATTCTCCTGAGGGATCTCCTCCCCGACCTGGATTAAAGCATCAGTCAACTCCTAGACAGTCTGTTGTTGTGAATACCTTGGAGGCGACTTCTGAGTTGGGGCTCCCTCCGGGGGTTGCTGAGGGTAATGAACTAATTACTGAATGGCCTTCAGCTGGCTCTGAATGGTATGATATAAGTGACCTGAGTTCCCAGCAGCCTTGCCGGTAATCAATTGTTCCTCCTGCTCTTGCTTGGAGCACATCTTGCTTTCCTGCTCTCATTCAGATAAGTGTTTTGCTTTTTTTTTCCTCTGTTGGATTTTCACTGCTGGTTTGCTGCTTGCAGTGGACTGCAGCCTGGTCCCCTTTTGGGGTCTTGCGCTGCAATTGTGCTCATTGTGTATTTGCATTTTTGCTTTGTTCCTTTGTCACTTTTTATTTGCTGTGTTGCTGTGTGTTACACCAGAGATCTGATTTAGGTGGTAGAGATCGTGTGATCTCAGTTTTTTTTGTTAATCAGAAGTGTTGGTATTTTTGTCAGGTTTTTTTGGGTTGCAGTCAGAATTCTTTCCTATACTTTTCTATCTAGACAGATTGGGCCCCAGCGTTTGCTCATTCTATTTTCTGTCTGTGTCCGTGTTTTCTTCTTGTCTAACCGCCATTACATGTTCGGGGGCTTCCTATTTCTTTGGGGATTCTGCTCCGGGGCAGATAGCATTCATCTTTCTGCCTTTAGGTGTAGCTATCTCTCAGGCTGTGACGAGGCGTCTAGGATCACCGTAGATACGCTCCACGGCTACTTCTAGTGTGGCGGTTAGTTTAGGTTACTGCAATCCAATAGTTTCCAGCCTCTCTGGTGTATTGCTACTTTGGCTATTTTTTTGCAGTTTCTCCTCAGCTACCGAAACATAACAGTATTACCGGCCCGACTGAAAATTATATGGTACTCACAGAAGGGAAAAATAGTAAAGAGGAAAAGTTTGTTACATTTTTTTTCCCTCTATTTCTCTGGGTGCTGAGGAGGAATTTTTTTTTCTCTCAATGGAGTTTGCACAGTTGTCTGGCCGTGTGGAGCAGCTTGCCACTGAGGTTCAGAGTATTGCTACCCATCTTGCTAGGTTGCCAGTTGTGGAACCTAGGATCCCCATGCCAGATTTATTTTTGGGGGATGTCTAAATTTCTGAATTTCAAAAATAACTGTAAGTTGTTTTTTGTCTTAAAGCCTAAGTCCTCAGGGAACGCAGCACAGCAGGTTCAAATTGTCATCTCTCTGCTGTGCGGCGACCCTCAGGATTGGGCTTTTTCCATGACACCTGGGAATCCTGTTTTGAATGATGCTGATGTATTTTTTCAGGCTCTGGGGTTATTGTACAATAAACCTAATGTCACTGATCAAGCTGAAAAGACCTTGTTGGCATTAAATCAGGGTCGTGAAGACGCTGAGCTGTACTGTCAGAAATTTCGAAAATGGGCAGTCCTGACCAAATGGAATGATGATGATTTGGCAGCCCTTTTTCAGAAGGGTCTGTCAGAAAATGTAAAGGATGTTATGGTGGGATTCCCTGTTCCCTCTGGTCTCAATGATTCTATGTCTTTGGCTATTCAAATTGACAGACGTTTGCAGGAGCGCAGAGGTATGCGTGAGATAGTGTTGCCTTGTGAGCCAGCTCCTGAGCCCATGCAGTGTGATGGAGGGACTTCTGGGACTCAGCGTCATGAGTTTCGAAAGCGCAATGGGTTATGTTTCTACTGTGGTGACGCTTCCCATGCTATTTCTGTCTGCCCTAAGCGGCGAAGACGTTTTGCGCGCTCAGTTGTCTTGGGTAGTGTTCAGACTAAATTTCTGTTGACTGTTACCCTGATTTGCTTCTTGTCCACATTTTCGGCTCAGGCTTTTGTTGATTAGGAGCAGCTATTAACCTGATGGATTTTGACTTTGCCAAACGTTGTGGGTTTCCCATGATACCCCTGCGGAAGTCTATTCCTTTACTGGGCATTGATTCTACCCCTTTGGCGGAGAATAAACCCAGTTTTCTACTCAGGTGATTATGAGGGTTGAACCAGATCATCAGGAGAGTTGCAAATTTTGGTGTTGCATAATCTGCATGACATTATTGTACTGAGTTTCCCTTAGTTACAGACTCATAATCCTGTTTTGGATTGGAAATCTGTGTCTGTGACCAGTTGGTGTTGCCAATGTGTTAATACTGACACTCCTGTTTTTTCTGCCTCTCCCAGTCTCAGGATGTCCCTGACTTTTTGACTGATTTTTCTGATGTGTTTAGTGAAAGTAAATCTGCATCCTTACCTCCTCACAGGAGCTATGATTGCGATATTGTGTTAGTGCCTGGTGGTAAATTTCCTAAAGGTCGCCATTTTAATTTATCTGTACCTGAACACGATGCTATGCGATCTTATATCAAGGAGTCATTGGAGAAGGGTCATATCAGACCATCATCCTCACCCTTGGGCGCCGGTTTTTTCTTTGTGGCCAAAAAGGATGGTTCATTGAGGCCGTGTATTGATTATCGCCTCCTGAATAAGATCACTGTTAAATATCAATATCCGTTACCTTTGATTTCTGACCTATTTTCCAGAGTGAAAAGTGCTAGTTGGTTTACCAAGCTTGACCTCAGGGGGGCGTATAACCTTATTCGCATTAAGCACGGGGATGAATGGAAGACGGCGTTTAATACCCCAGAGGGGCATTTTGAGTACCTAGTGATGCCATTTGGGCTTACTAATGCCCCTTCCGTCTTCCAATCCTTTATGAATGATATTTTCAGGGATTTTGTGGATACATTTCTGATTGTTTATTTGGATGATATCTTGATTTTTTCCAACGACTGGGACTCTCATGTGAAACATGTTCAGACTGTGTTCCAGATTTTGAGAGAGAATGCACTGTATGTAAAGGGATCAAAGTGTCTTTTTGGCATACAGAAGGTCTCTTTTCTGGGATTCATTTTGTCTCCGTCTGTTATTGAAATGGACCCGGTCAAGGTTCAGGCCATCTGTGATTGGGTTCAACCTACTTCATTGAAGGCTCTTCAGAGATTTTTGGGTTTTGCCAATTTTTATCGTAAATGTATTGGTAATTTCTCCGGTACTGTTAAACCATTGACTGATTTGACCAAAAAGGGTTCCGATGTGGTGAATTGGCCTCCTGAGGCAGTTTCTGCGTTTCAGGAACTTAAGCGGAGATTCATTTTTGCTCCTGTTCTACGGCAGCCTGATGTTTCTCTGCCATTTCAGGTGGAGGTTGATGCCTCTGAGATTGGGGCAGGTGCCGTTTTGTCCCTTAGGGATCCAGAGACCTCTGAGAGTAACCCTTGTGCCTTTTTCTCTCGAAAATTTTCTCCAACTGAACGTAATTATGACGTGGGTAATCGGGAGTTATTGGCCATGAAGTGGGCCTTTGAAGAGTGGAGACATTGGCTGGAAGGAGCCAAACATCAGGTGGTGGTCCTCACGGACCATAAGAACCTGGTTTATCTCGAGTCAGCCAAGCGACTTAATCCTAGACAGGCCAGGTGGGCCTTGTTTTTCACACGTTTTAATTTTGTGGTTCCTTTTCTTCCGGGCACTAAGAATGTTAAGGCGGATGCCCTCTCAAGGAGTTTCTTTGCGGATTCTCCTGAGTTATCTGATCCTGCTGTTATTTTGAAAGAGGGTGTAGTTCTTTCCGCCATCTCGCCCAATTTGAGACTGGCTCTGGAGGGGTGTCAGGAGGATAAACCTGAGCGCTGCCCTGTTGGGAAATTGTTCGTCTTTGACCAGTGGAAAAAGAGTGTGATGTCTGAGATTCATTGTTCCGCGTTGGCTGGTCATCCCGGGATTTTTGGTAACAGAGACTTGGTGAGTCGGTCCTTTTGGTGGCCTATTTTGTCTCGTGAAGTCAGGGACTTTGTGCAGTCCTGTGGGACTTGCTCTCGTTCCAAGCCTTGCTCTCGTTCTAGTGGTTTGTTAATGCGATTACCTGTACCCAAGAGGCCATGGACCCATATTTCTATGGATTTTATTTCCGACCTTCCTGTCTCTCAGAGAATGACCGTTATCTGGGTAATCTGTGATAGGTTTTCCAAGATGATACATCTTGTGCCATTACCTAAGTTGCCTTCCTCCTCCGAATTTGTGCCTTTGTTCTTTCAGCACGTGGTTCGGTTACATGGCATTCCTGAGAATATTGTGTCTGACAGAGGAGTCCAGTTTTGGAGGACATTTTGTTCTAAACTTGGTGTTCAGTTATCTTTCTCCTCTGCATTTCACCCTCAGACCAATGGACAAACCGAGAGAACAAACCAGACCTTGGAGACTTATTTGAGATGTTTTGTGTCTGCTGATCAAGATGACTGGGTCTCTTTTTTGCCTTTGGCGGAGTTTGCTCTTAATAATAGGGCTAGCTCTGCCACCTTGATGTCTCCATTTTTCTGCAATTCTGGGTTTCACCCTCGATTTTCTTCAGGACAGGCGGAGGCTTCTGTCTGTCCGGGGTTGACTCTATTGTGCAGCGTATGCAGCAGATTTGGGACCAGGTAGTGGAGAGGTTGTCTCTCGCTCAAGAGAAGTCCCAGCGGTTTGCCAACCGGCATAGGACTGATGGTCCTCATTTTAAAGTGGGGGACTTGGTTTGGTTGTCCTCAAGAAATATCCCTATGAAGGTTGCATCTCCAAAATTTAAGCCAAGGTTCATTGAACCTTATAAGATCATGGAAATTATTAATCCTGTTTCCTTCCGTTAGCTTCTTCTAGGGACATTTAAGATTCATAACGTGTTCCACAAGTCCTTATTGAAGAGGTTTGTCGAACCAGTGGTTCCTATGGCTGCATATCCCGACCCTGTTTTGGTTGAGGGCAATTTGGAGTATGTGGTTGAGAAAATATTGGATTTTCGTTTTACTAGACGGAAACTCCAGTATTTGGTTAAGTGGAGAGGTTATGGTCAGGAGGACAATTCTTGGGTGTTTGCTTCGGACATCCATGCTGGGAGACTTATCCGTGCCTATCATCAAGCTCATCCTGATCGGCCTGGTTGCGCAGGAGAGGGTTTGGTGACCCCTCCTCAAGGGGGAGTACTGTTGTGAATACCTTGGAGGCGACTTCTGAGCTGGGGCTCCCTCCGGTGGTTGCTGAGGGTAATGAACTAATTACTGAATGGCCTTCAGCTGGCTCTGAATGGTATGATATAAGTGACCTGAGTTCCCAGCAGCCTTGCCGGTAATCAATTGTTCCTCCTGCTCTTGCTTGGAGCACATCTTGCTTTCCTGCTCTCATTCAGATAAGTGTTTTGCTTTTTTTTTCCTCTGTTGGATTTTCACTGCTGGTTTGCTGCTTGCAGTGGACTGCAGCCTGGTCCCCTTTTGGGGTCTTGCGCTGCAATTGTGCTCATTGTGTATTTGCATTTTTGCTTTGTTCCTTTGTCACTTTTTTTTGCTGTGTTGCTGTGTGTTACACCAGAGATCTGATTTAGGTGGTAGAGATCGTGTGATCTCAGTTTTTTTTGTTAATCAGAAGTGTTGGTATTTTTGTCAGGTTTTTTTTGGGTTGCAGTCAGAATTCTTTCCTATACTTTTCTATCTAGACAGATTGGGCCCCAGCGTTTGCTCATTCTATTTTCTGTCTGTGTCCGTGTTTTCTTCTTGTCTAACCGCCATTACATGTTCGGGGGCTTCCTATTTCTTTGGGGATTCTGCTCCGGGGCAGATAGCATTCATCTTTCTGCCTTTAGGTGTAGCTATCTCTCAGGCTGTGACGAGGCGTCTAGGATCACCGTAGATACGCTCCACGGCTACTTCTAGTGTGGCGGTTAGTTTAGGTTACTGCAATCCAATAGTTTCCAGCCTCTCTGGTGTATTGCTACTTTGGCTATTTTTTTGCAGTTTCTCCTCAGCTACCGAAACATAACAGTATTACCGGCCCGACTGAAAATTATATGGTACTCACAGAAGGGAAAAATAGTAAAGAGGAAAAAGTTTGTTACATTTTTTTTCCCTCTATTTCTCTGGGTGCTGAGGAGGAATTTTTTTTTTCTCTCAATGGAGTTTGCACAGTTGTCTGGCCGTGTGGAGCAGCTTGCCACTGAGGTTCAGAGTATTGCTACCCATCTTGCTAGGTTGCCAGTTGTGGAACCTAGGATCCCCATGCCAGATTTATTTTTGGGGGATGTCTAAATTTCTGAATTTCAAAAATAACTGTAAGTTGTTTTTTGTCTTAAAGCCTAAGTCCTCAGGGAACGCAGCACAGCAGGTTCAAATTGTCATCTCTCTGCTGTGCGGCGACCCTCAGGATTGGGCTTTTTCCATGACACCTGGGAATCCTGTTTTGAATGATGCTGATGTATTTTTTCAGGCTCTGGGGTTATTGTACAATAAACCTAATGTCACTGATCAAGCTGAAAAGACCTTGTTGGCATTAAATCAGGGTCGTGAAGACGCTGAGCTGTACTGTCAGAAATTTCGAAAATGGGCAGTCCTGACCAAATGGAATGATGATGATTTGGCAGCCCTTTTTCAGAAGGGTCTGTCAGAAAATGTAAAGGATGTTATGGTGGGATTCCCTGTTCCCTCTGGTCTCAATGATTCTATGTCTTTGGCTATTCAAATTGACAGACGTTTGCAGGAGCGCAGAGGTATGCGTGAGATAGTGTTGCCTTGTGAGCCAGCTCCTGAGCCCATGCAGTGTGATGGAGGGACTTCTGGGACTCAGCGTCATGAGTTTCGAAAGCGCAATGGGTTATGTTTCTACTGTGGTGACGCTTCCCATGCTATTTCTGTCTGCCCTAAGCGGCGAAGACGTTTTGCGCGCTCAGTTGTCTTGGGTAGTGTTCAGACTAAATTTCTGTTGACTGTTACCCTGATTTGCTTCTTGTCCACATTTTCGGCTCAGGCTTTTGTTGATTCAGGAGCAGCTATTAACCTGATGGATTTTGACTTTGCCAAACGTTGTGGGTTTCCCATGATACCCCTGCGGAAGTCTATTCCTTTACTGGGCATTGATTCTACCCCTTTGGCGGAGAATAAACCCCAGTTTTCTACTCAGGTGATTATGAGGGTTGAACCAGATCATCAGGAGA
This sequence comes from Oophaga sylvatica, assembly GCA_033576555.1. Lineage (NCBI taxonomy): Eukaryota > Metazoa > Chordata > Amphibia > Anura > Dendrobatidae > Oophaga > Oophaga sylvatica. Next base: position 404,370,514 of record JARQOD010000002.1, read on the forward strand.
GTTGCAAATTTTTGGTGTTGCATAATCTGCATGACATTATTGTACTGAGTTTCCCTTAGTTACAGACTCATAATCCTGTTTTGGATTGGAAATCTGTGTCTGTGACCAGTTGGTGTTGCCAATGTGTTAATACTGACACTCCTGTTTTTTCTGCCTCTCCCCAGTCTCAGGATGTCCCTGACTTTTTGACTGATTTTTCTGATGTGTTTAGTGAAAGTAAATCTGCATCCTTACCTCCTCACAGGAGCTATGATTGCGATATTGTGTTAGTGCCTGGTGGTAAATTTCCTAAAGGTCGCCATTTTAATTTATCTGTACCTGAACACGATGCTATGCGATCTTATATCAAGGAGTCATTGGAGAAGGGTCATATCAGACCATCATCCTCACCCTTGGGCGCCGGTTTTTTCTTTGTGGCCAAAAAGGATGGTTCATTGAGGCCGTGTATTGATTATCGCCTCCTGAATAAGATCACTGTTAAATATCAATATCCGTTACCTTTGATTTCTGACCTATTTTCCAGAGTGAAAAGTGCTAGTTGGTTTACCAAGCTTGACCTCAGGGGGGCGTATAACCTTATTCGCATTAAGCACGGGGATGAATGGAAGACGGCGTTTAATACCCCAGAGGGGCATTTTGAGTACCTAGTGATGCCATTTGGGCTTACTAATGCCCCTTCCGTCTTCCAATCCTTTATGAATGATATTTTCAGGGATTTTGTGGATACATTTCTGATTGTTTATTTGGATGATATCTTGATTTTTTCCAACGACTGGGACTCTCATGTGAAACATGTTCAGACTGTGTTCCAGATTTTGAGAGAGAATGCACTGTATGTAAAGGGATCAAAGTGTCTTTTTGGCATACAGAAGGTCTCTTTTCTGGGATTCATTTTGTCTCCGTCTGTTATTGAAATGGACCCGGTCAAGGTTCAGGCCATCTGTGATTGGGTTCAACCTACTTCATTGAAGGCTCTTCAGAGATTTTTGGGTTTTGCCAATTTTTATCGTAAATGTATTGGTAATTTCTCCGGTACTGTTAAACCATTGACTGATTTGACCAAAAAGGGTTCCGATGTGGTGAATTGGCCTCCTGAGGCAGTTTCTGCGTTTCAGGAACTTAAGCGGAGATTCATTTTTGCTCCTGTTCTACGGCAGCCTGATGTTTCTCTGCCATTTCAGGTGGAGGTTGATGCCTCTGAGATTGGGGCAGGTGCCGTTTTGTCCCTTAGGGATCCAGAGACCTCTGAGAGTAACCCTTGTGCCTTTTTCTCTCGAAAATTTTCTCCAACTGAACGTAATTATGACGTGGGTAATCGGGAGTTATTGGCCATGAAGTGGGCCTTTGAAGAGTGGAGACATTGGCTGGAAGGAGCCAAACATCAGGTGGTGGTCCTCACGGACCATAAGAACCTGGTTTATCTCGAGTCAGCCAAGCGACTTAATCCTAGACAGGCCAGGTGGGCCTTGTTTTTCACACGTTTTAATTTTGTGGTTCCTTTTCTTCCGGGCACTAAGAATGTTAAGGCGGATGCCCTCTCAAGGAGTTTCTTTGCGGATTCTCCTGAGTTATCTGATCCTGCTGTTATTTTGAAAGAGGGTGTAGTTCTTTCCGCCATCTCGCCCAATTTGAGACTGGCTCTGGAGGGGTGTCAGGAGGATAAACCTGAGCGCTGCCCTGTTGGGAAATTGTTCGTCTTTGACCAGTGGAAAAAGAGTGTGATGTCTGAGATTCATTGTTCCGCGTTGGCTGGTCATCCCGGGATTTTTGGTAACAGAGACTTGGTGAGTCGGTCCTTTTGGTGGCCTATTTTGTCTCGTGAAGTCAGGGACTTTGTGCAGTCCTGTGGGACTTGCTCTCGTTCCAAGCCTTGCTCTCGTTCTAGTGGTTTGTTAATGCGATTACCTGTACCCAAGAGGCCATGGACCCATATTTCTATGGATTTTATTTCCGACCTTCCTGTCTCTCAGAGAATGACCGTTATCTGGGTAATCTGTGATAGGTTTTCCAAGATGATACATCTTGTGCCATTACCTAAGTTGCCTTCCTCCTCCGAATTTGTGCCTTTGTTCTTTCAGCACGTGGTTCGGTTACATGGCATTCCTGAGAATATTGTGTCTGACAGAGGAGTCCAGTTTTGGAGGACATTTTGTTCTAAACTTGGTGTTCAGTTATCTTTCTCCTCTGCATTTCACCCTCAGACCAATGGACAAACCGAGAGAACAAACCAGACCTTGGAGACTTATTTGAGATGTTTTGTGTCTGCTGATCAAGATGACTGGGTCTCTTTTTTGCCTTTGGCGGAGTTTGCTCTTAATAATAGGGCTAGCTCTGCCACCTTGATGTCTCCATTTTTCTGCAATTCTGGGTTTCACCCTCGATTTTCTTCAGGACAGGCGGAGGCTTCTGTCTGTCCGGGGGTTGACTCTATTGTGCAGCGTATGCAGCAGATTTGGGACCAGGTAGTGGAGAGGTTGTCTCTCGCTCAAGAGAAGTCCCAGCGGTTTGCCAACCGGCATAGGACTGATGGTCCTCATTTTAAAGTGGGGGACTTGGTTTGGTTGTCCTCAAGAAATATCCCTATGAAGGTTGCATCTCCAAAATTTAAGCCAAGGTTCATTGAACCTTATAAGATCATGGAAATTATTAATCCTGTTTCCTTCCGTTAGCTTCTTCTAGGGACATTTAAGATTCATAACGTGTTCCACAAGTCCTTATTGAAGAGGTTTGTCGAACCAGTGGTTCCTATGGCTGCATATCCCGACCCTGTTTTGGTTGAGGGCAATTTGGAGTATGTGGTTGAGAAAATATTGGATTTTCGTTTTACTAGACGGAAACTCCAGTATTTGGTTAAGTGGAGAGGTTATGGTCAGGAGGACAATTCTTGGGTGTTTGCTTCGGACATCCATGCTGGGAGACTTATCCGTGCCTATCATCAAGCTCATCCTGATCGGCCTGGTTGCGCAGGAGAGGGTTTGGTGACCCCTCCTCAAGGGGGGGTACTGTTGTGAATACCTTGGAGGCGACTTCTGAGCTGGGGCTCCCTCCGGTGGTTGCTGAGGGTAATGAACTAATTACTGAATGGCCTTCAGCTGGCTCTGAATGGTATGATATAAGTGACCTGAGTTCCCAGCAGCCTTGCCGGTAATCAATTGTTCCTCCTGCTCTTGCTTGGAGCACATCTTGCTTTCCTGCTCTCATTCAGATAAGTGTTTTGCTTTTTTTTTCCTCTGTTGGATTTTCACTGCTGGTTTGCTGCTTGCAGTGGACTGCAGCCTGGTCCCCTTTTGGGGTCTTGCGCTGCAATTGTGCTTATTGTGTGTTTGCATTTTTGCTTTGTTCTTTGTCACTTTTTATTTGCTGTGTTGCTGTGTGTTACACCAAAGAGATCTGATTTTAGAAGTGGTAGTAGATGTGGTGATCTCAGTTTTTTTGTTAATCTATTTTCTGTCTGTGTCCGTGTTTTCTTCTTGTCTAACCGCCATTACATGTTCGGGGGCTTCCTATTTCTTTGGGGATTCTGCTCCGGGGCAGATAGCATTCATCTTTCTGCCTTTAGGTGTAGCTATCTCTCCGACTGTGACGAGGCGTCTAGGATCACCGTAGGTACTCTCCACGGCTACTTCTAGTGTGACGGTTAGTTTAGGTTACTGCAATCCAATAGTTTCCAGTCTCTCTGGTGTATTGCTACTTTGGCTATTTTTTTGCAGTTTCTCCTCAGCTACCGAATCATAACAGTCTGTGGTGCAACGTGGCAATGGTGGATTGAACGAGACATTATGTCCCAGATGTGCTTGAATGAATAAAGTTGTGAGGAACAGGCAGGTGAGTCCATACCATTAATGCCTTCATTGTGCAGGAACTGCTGACACACTTCGGCCACATGAGGTTTAGCATTGTCATGTATCAGAAGGAACCCAGGGCCCACTGCACCTGTATATGGTCTCACAATAGGTCGGAGGCTCTCATTCCTGGACCTAATTGCAGTCAGAGTACCTCTGGCTAACACATGGATGGCTGTGCTGCCCTACAAAGAAATGCCTCCCCACCTCACTACTAACCTACTGCCAAACTAGTCATACTGGTGGATGTTGCAGGCAGCAGAAAGTTGTCCAAGGTGTCTCCAGACTCTCACATGCTCAGTGTGAACCTGCTGTCGTCCGTGAAGAGCAATGGGTACCAATGTCGAATCTGCCAATCTTCGTGTTCTCTGCCAATGCCAATCGTCCTGCACGATGTTTGGCTGTAAGAATAACACCCACCTGTGGATGTCAGGCCCTTGTATTACCCTCATGGAGTCTGTTTCTTACAATTTGAGCAGACAAATGGATATTAGTGCCCTACTAGAGGTCATTTTGCAGGGCTCTGGCACTGCTCTTCTGTTCTTCTTTGCACAAAGGAGGCTGTAGCGGTCCTGCTGCTGGGTTGTTGCCCTCCTATGGCCCCTTCCATATCTCCTGGTGTACTGGTCTGTCTCCTGGTATCTGCTCAATGCTCTGGACACTGTGCTGACAGACACAGCTACCCTTCTTGCACAGCTCACATTGATGTGCCATCCTGGATGAGCTGCACTACCTTAGCAACTTCCATGGGTTGTAGACACCTCCTCATGCTACTGTACCTCTAGGGGTGAGAGCAACGAGAAAATGCAAAAGTGGCAAAAACATCCAAAAAAAGATGAGAACAGAGAAATGGTCTGTGCTCACCACCGGCAGAACCCGAGTGAAGTACAAAAGATATGAGCAGATGGATTATGTCAATTACCTGTTTGATGTTCGACCATTTGTGCGTTGGGCCACAGAGGGCTGGATCCTGGTCGCATTACTGACATGGACCCTGTGTAAGGTTCTTTGTCTCTTTTGACATGTTCCTTGAAACTCAGTTTTCCGTCGGCCATTTTGCTTTCTGTCTTTCTGCAGCTCTTGCCCTCAGTTAATATGGAGTTTCCAGTTTTCATGTTCCCGCCCTGATTCTCTCCCTCTTGCTTCTTAAGCGGCTTCAGCTGAACAATCAGTGCTCCTGAATCAAGCCTCAGTCAGCCTGTGACCTGACTCCTGGAAACCTAGGATTTTGGACTCCAGCTATTTCCTACTGAGGAACTTTGGAATACTATTGGACTTTGGAAACCTGCTGTCTGGTGAAATCCATGTTTGCAGAGGAATTACGGTACAGAGAAGAGATCCTGAACCTGCTTTGGAGAGTTATGTAGAGCTTGAAGTTACTCTGGCCTGCTGTGTCTTCTGCCTCTGTTTCCTGCAAACTGTGTGACCTTTTCTGCATGCTTGTATGAAGTAATACAAGTCATTTCATACCAACCTATGTCTCATGTGTTTCCCTCGCACCCAAGCACAAGATGCTATAGGAACTGTACACTATACATGACAAGATTCAGGAGCCAATGTTTAGTGTCTGCTGGGTCTGGGAAAGCCGTGTCTGCTGGGACTGTGGATATCAGATGTCCGTTTAATACCTTCTGTGATGACAGTGGTTGTGACTTCTCACAACCATTCCAGGTGAGCGCATTCCCTTAAATGTTACTCTAGAGTGTTACCACAGGTAAACACTATTGTTTTTTGTTTTTTTTTCCTTTCCTCTTCTCCTTCCAGCACTTCTGCCTTAAAAGATCTGGAAGATGGAGGCCCGCATAAAGGAGCTTTGCGGAGTGACTGATACAATCCTTGTAGATATACAGACTATAAAGACCCGTTTTGCAAGCCTACAGGACCTCACTAATCATAATTTGCAAGTGTTTGGACAAACTACCCAGGAATTACGAGCCAGGATTGAGGCTCTAGAGGAACGAGTCCAGGCTCCTGTCATAACCCCGAGTTCTGGGATCCCCAAGTTACCTCCTTTTCGTTTTGGCGGTGAACGTGAGAAATTCAGGGGATTTATTAACCAATGCAATCTATTTTTCTCTGCACATGCTTCACAATTTCCCACTGAACGATCCAAAGTGCTTACTATAATCATGTTGCTTACCAATAAGGCTTTGATGTGGGCAAACCCTCTGATTGAGACTGAGGATGATTGTTTGAATCACCTTGATGCTTTCATTTCAGCCATGGGGCAGGTGTTTGATGACCCCAATCGAGGTGCAACAGCTGAAGCAGCCATGTTAACTTTGCGCCAAGGTAAGCGTTCAGTAGCCGAATATGCCTTGGTTTTCAGGAGATGGGCTCTTGATACCACTTGGGACACTTCCGCCAAAAAATCTATTTTTCGGAAAGGATTGTCTCCATTGATTAAGGATGAACTTGCTCGTGCCGACCCTCCCACTGCGTTAGGTGACTTTATTAACTATTGTATCCGTATTGATGCTCGTCTGACTGAACGCAGACAAGAGAGATGGTTCGAAATAATCGCACTAACCTTTCCCTACCTCCCTCCTCATCTAAGGAACCTTTGAGTAGGATCACAAGGGAACCAGAACCTGAACCCATGCAGGTGGACTCTTTACAAAGACGGGTTAGTGATGCACGCAAAGAACACCGTATTAAGGAAAATCTATGTTTTTACTGTGGTAAGTCAGGGCACTTCATTATAAACTGCCCCAGCCGTTCTCGTAAGACTACTGCAGCAGTCATTCACTGTGAGTGTTGCGAGAGGAACTCTGTCATGTCCGAGCCTCAGACTCCAGAGAGATCTGCTGCAAGAGATCTTGATTTTTCGGACTTAAACTCTGTTAGTTCTGGGGACAATGACGGTATAAACGCTGCAATTTTTCAAGTTTCCTCAGCGGTGTCCCAGCTGAGTTGTAAAAGAAACAATTCTCATTGTTTCCTGTCCATCAAACTCTGGGTTGACTCAGTATGGGTGTCTAGCTCTGCTATGATCGACTCAGAAGCAAGTGGAAATTTTATGGATATCTCCTTTGCTCTGAAACAGGGAATACGTTCAGTGAAGAAGGCTACTCCAGTACAGATGGAGACTGTGGATGGTCCCTGCTGACCTCTGGACCAGTGGATCAGGAAACAGAGCCTTTGAGGGTCCTTATGGGTAAAGATCATCAGGAGAAAATGTCTTTTATGCTTATCTCTTCTCCCCACTTTCCCATTATTCTAGGGCTACCATGGCTGCAGGCGCAGAATCCTACGATTAACTGGGAGACCAAGGAATTACACTTTCCGGAGAAACAGATGAGTCAAGGAGTTTCAGCTTGCTCTGTGCCTAAAGGAACTATGTCAGTTCCTGAACTACCAGCTGTATACCAGGACTATGTGGATTTATGTGACAAGAAGAACGCTGATCAGCTTCCTCCTCACCATCCATATGATTGTCCAATCGAATTATTGCCTGGAGCCGAGATACCTTTTGGTAAGATCTACCCCCTAGCGGGGCCCGAGCTAAAAGCTTTGAAGGACTACATAGATGAAAATCTAGCCAAAGGCTTCATACGCCCCTCTTCATCTCCCGCAGGTGCACCCATCTTCTTTGTGAAGAAGAAAGATGGATCTCTGAGACCCTGCATAGACTATAGGGAACTCAATAAGGTTACTATTAGAAACCGTTATCCATTGCCTTTAATCCCTGAGTTGTTGGAGAGAGTGCGGCATGCCAAAATTTTCTCTAAACTGGATCTCCGTGGGGCCTATAACTTGGTCTGTATTAGACCTCGGGATGAATGGAAGACTGCATTCAGGTCACGCTATGGACACTTTGAATATCTAGTTATGCCTTTTGGTCTGAGTACCGCCCCAGCCACTTTCCAACACTTGGTGAATGACATCTTCAGGGATCTCCTAGATACATTTGTGGTGATTTATCTGGATGATATTCTAATTTTTTCTAACTCCACAGAGGAACATCATGGACATGTGAGAATGGTCTTAGAACGCCTAAGACAAAACCATCTCTACATCAAACTTGAAAAGTGTGAGTTCCGTAGGACCGAAATTCAATTTCTGGGGTATGTACTATCTACGCAAGGGATTAGTATGGATGGAAGCAAGACCCAAGCCATCAAGGATTGGCCAATTCCTAGAAATGTGAAGGAGGTGCAGCGCTTCATCGGGTTTGCCAACTTCTATAGACGTTTCATTAGGAATTTCTCTGAGGTAGTGTTACCTATCACCCAACTTACCCGGAAACAGTCTAGGTTCTCCTGGACCCTGCAAGCTCAGGAAGCATTTTCCTGTTTAAAGGATAAATTTACCACCGCACCTATCTTAGTACATCCCAACCCCGAGCTTGCCTTCATAATAGAGGTGGATGCTTCAGACTGTGCCGTTGGAGCTATACTCTCTCAGAGAACAGGTGAGAAGAATGTCTTGCATCCCTGTGCCTTCTTTTCCCAGCAGTTGTCTTCGGCTGAGAGGAACTACGATGTGGGCAATAGAGAATTGTTGGCCATTATTGCCGCCTTCAAGGAATGGAGACACCTTCTTCAGGGAGCTGCACAGCAAATAGTCGTCCTGACAGACCATCGTAACCTTGAATTTATCAGGTCGGCTAAGTGCCTGACTCCTCGCCAGGCTCGCTGGAATCTTTTCTTAAACCAATTTAATTTTGTAATTTCTTATAGACCAGGATCGCGCAATGGAAAGGCTGATGCACTCTCTAGGATTCATTCAGCAGAGACACGTCCACTTACTCCTCCTAAGACTATTCTTCCTGACTCTAGATTCCTGGGAGTGATTCATAATCAAGACCTACTTAAGGACATCAAGGAAGCATACCATGCGGATTCTTTGTTGGCTCAACCCCCAAGGGACGTAAGTCTTGTCTTTAAGAATGGTGTGTGGATTCAGGGACAACGTCTGTATATACCTGAAACAGTCAGATTGAGAGTTTTGCAACTCATCCACGATTCCAAGATAGCTGGGCATAGAGGAATTCTAAAGACACAAGAATTTCTTTCTCGTTTCTTTTGGTGGCCCACTTACAGGAAAGATGTTTTAAACTATGTCACTTCATGTGAAGTCTGTGCAAGATGCAAAACACCTCGCTCCTCACCAACTGGTCTGTTACAACCTCTTCCCACACCCGTCCCGCCCGTGGGGATCCATTTCTATGGACTTCATTGTGGAGTTACCAACCTCTCACGGGAAGAACACCATTCTAGTGGTGGTTGATCGTCTAACAAAGGCAGCTCATTTTATCCCTTGTGTCGGCTTACCCACTGCAAAACAGACATCAGACTTGATGATTAAGAATGTGTTTCGCTTACATGGAGTACCGGATGAGGTCATTTCGGATCGAGGGGTGCAATTCACTTCAAGGTTTTGGCAAAATTTCTGTGCCGCATTGGACATTAAAGTAAACCTTTCTTCTGCTTTTCATCCCCAGACTAATGGACAGACAGAACGAACCAATCAGACCCTGGAGCAGTATCTCCGCTGCTTTATCTGCCACCTACAAGATGATTGGGTGGATCTACTTCCACTGGCTGAGTTCTCTTATAACAACTCTCAGAGCGCCTCCACTAAGCAGTCTCCTTTTTACTCCAATCTAGGTTATCATCCTAACATTCTTCCTCGATTTCCCATAGATACGCCTTTGCCGGCAGTGGCTGAAAGAATCACTTCTTTACAAAAGAATATGGATCTTCTAAAGGAAAATCTAGAATTGGCTCAGGAAAGGTACAAGAAAGCAGCAGATAAATTTCGTAAACCTGCACCAGCTTTCAAGGTAGGAGATTTGGTCTGGCTGTCAACCAGAAATCTTAAAATAAAGATTCCATCGTCTAAATTGGGACATAAGTACATTGGACCTTATAAGATCAGTAAGATTATAAGTGCGGTTGCTTGTCGTCTTCAACTGCCCAGAACTATGAGAATCCACCCTGTCTTTCATGTATCCCTACTAAAGGCTGCAACACCCAATACGTTTCCTGGACGCTCTTCTCCTTGCCCTGACCCAGTGCTGGTCGATGGTCAGGAAGAATTTATGGTGGAAAGGATTCTAGATTCCAGGTTGTACAGAAATCAGTTGCAATATTTGATTAAATGGCAGGGCTACCCAGTGGAGGACAACTCATGGGAACCAGTCAATAATGTAAATGCTCCTCGCCTGCTCCGCCAGTTTCATCAGAGGTACCCTGACAAGCCTGGTCTGAGGTCATCCGGAGGATGTCCTTAAGGGGGGAGTAATGTAAGGTTCTTTGTCTCTTTTGACATGTTCCTTGAAACTCAGTTTTCCGTCGGCCATTTTGCTTTCTGTCTTTCTGCAGCTCTTGCCCTCAGTTAATATGGAGTTTCCAGTTTTCATGTTCCCGCCCTGATTCTCTCCCTCTTGCTTCTTAAGCAGCTTCAGCTGAACAATCAGTGCTCCTGAATCAAGCCTCAGTCAGCCTGTGACCTGACTCCTGGAAACCTAGGATTTTGGACTCCAGCTATTTCCTACTGAGGAACTTTGGAATACTATTGGACTTTGGAAACCTGCTGTCTGGTGAAATCCATGTTTGCAGAGGAATTACGGTACAGAGAAGAGATCCTGAACCTGCTTTGGAGAGTTATGTAGAGCTTGAAGTTACTCTGGCCTGCTGTGTCTTCTGCCTCTGTTTCCTGCAAACTGTGTGACCTTTTCTGCATGCTTGTATGAAGTAATACAAGTCATTTCATACCAACCTATGTCTCATGTGTTTCCCTCGCACCCAAGCACAAGATGCTATAGGAACTGTACACTATACATGACACCCTGCTTTCGAAGTGAAACGTATGCATAACAGAGAAAGATGACATGGCCTTACATTAGTCTTTATCCCTTTTGGGTCACTCCCCTCCTGCCCTCTGGGCTGAACCTAAAAATTCCCAAACCTAATATGGGTTATAACTCCTTAATGGACGGTCCTAGGTAGGCGGTAGGCTATGCGTGGAGACCAAACACAGCTTTGCTAACTGGTTCCTACTAGCCATTCTACATATTTCCCCACCCTAGTGTCCTAGAATGGATCGAGACGCTGGAAGGCATTCTGCCTGTTCCAGAGATGTCTAAAATATAAAAGGTGTCATATTCTCCTTATAAAAACCTAGCTATCTGAATAAAGCAGTTACAGAGCATGAATTCCATATTGCAAGCAAACCTTTTGGCCTGAGCTTAGCTCTCTCATGGTATGAGATCTGTCACTCACAGCCTTTTCAGGCTTGACAACTTGCGTAGCTTTGTGTCCTGTTACTGCTGCACAAAGGAAGGGGGTTTTATAATCCCTTGCCAAATAGGATACAAATGATTGACATGAAATTATATTATATTCTTCACACATCCCCCCATTAGAGGGCGCTAGGTGCAGCCCGTAGAGTCTACCTGGCTGAGCACAGCACTGAGGTCTAAGTCACTCACGTTGTCCTGTACTACAAACAGCTGCGTAAAGTCTTCTGCTTGTAGTACCTGGAATCTGGAAAGGGCGGTCTCAGTTTTTTGTTCAACTTACTGCGGAAGACAGCATCTTTTTGGTGAGGTCAGTCAGGGGCTTCGCCAGGTTGCTGTAGTGGGGGACAAACATCCTATAGTTCCTGGAAGTACCCAGAAAGGACATCACTTGTTTCTTGGTTCTGGGCATTGGCTAAGATGCGATGGCATCCACCTTCCCGGTGTTCGGCTTTAGAGCCCCCCTACAACTCGTGTCCTAGGTAGTGCACATCACTCATATTCAGCTGGCACTTTTCCTGCTTAATGGTCAAGCCTGTCCAGCAGATCTGCCCGAACACCTGGAACTGAAGATGGCAATGTCATCCAGATACTTAGATCCAGATCCAGTCTCTTTAGCAGCGTGTTGACCATCCGCTGAAAACTGGCAGAGGCATTTTTCATGCCAAACCCCAACACTGTGGATTCATATAGTGCGAATGGGGTGATAAAGGCAGAGCCTTCTTGCATCTCATGGGTCAAGGAAATCTACCAATATACTTGGCTCAGATCCATCATGGTCAGGTACTTAGCCCCGGGCCAACTGATTGAGCAGGTCATCAATGCGCTGTATTGGGTATGCATCGGTGACCGTGACAGCATTAAGCCCCCTGTAGTTCATGCAGAACTGGGTTGTCTGGTCCTTATTTGGACTGTGGGCGAGGCCCAAGCATTTCATGATGGTTGGATTACCCCCAGCTTCAGCATCTCATCAATAGCCTGGCTCATGTGCTGCTGCACCTTCAGGGAAACCCGATATGCTAAATGTCGGATTGGGGGGTGATCCCCAGTGTCCATGTCAGGTGCGGGCGTCTCTGTCCTTCCGGGCTTGTTGCCAAACAGATCCCGGATGGGGTATAGGGTTGCCCATGGCTGGGCCTGTTGGTCCGATAAGAGCTGGTAGCAAACCTCCACATCCTCGATGGTCCCACCGGCCCCAGCCTGGGCAAGCATATGCGGGAGGGTCTCCGCCTCTTTTTCTTCCAGAAGATTGCATACAGGGAGGTCACAGGTCTCCTGCTCATGATATGCTTTCGTCTTGTTCACGTGGAAGGCCAACCAAGTACGATACGGAGTTGAACTGCTGGTGCACGAGTTACATGCCTTCCCATGCTGCCTGAAGCTTGTCCTGTGTTACCGGAACTAGTACCCACAACTTTTGACCCACCTGGTAGGTCTCGTCACAAGAATTCTTTTCGTACCATCACTTCTGGTTGACCTGGGTTCGCGTCATATTATCGCGTAACAGCTGTGTCAAGGCCTGCATCTTGTCACGGAAACGCATGACATACTCTATGACTGACACTCCGGGGTGGCTAAGTCTCCTTCCCAGACCTCTTTCACCAGAGCCAGGGGCCCCCACACACATCACCCATACAGGAGATCAAAGGGGAGAACCCCGTTGAGGCTGGTGGATAGAGATGAGCGACTTTGCCTCCGAGAGGGTCAAGTCAGGTTTCGGACCACCCAACTTTCACAAAAGTCGAGTCGAACTAAATCGGCCAACTATCGGAAAAAGTCGAAGGTCCGTCTGAAACACGAAACCCAATGCAAGTCAATGGAGAAGCAAAGTCGTCAGGGAGTGGAGGACAGTAAACACACCTACAGTGCCCATTTCAATGCCAACGACATCAATTCTTATTACTTAAGCTTGTCAACCTTAATTTACTTTGTAATAATAGTTGCGCATTGAAAACTGGGGGTTATTTGGCTAAAGTTGTGGGCGGGGGCAGGGCTGGCTCTAGGTTTTCGTGGGCCCCGGGCCAAAGAGTCTCAGTGGGCCCCTTTAACAAATACCACAATTCATGATGCTCCGATACGGCAGAGAAATATAGGTATAGTACAATGCCAAATACTTCACTTCTTACATTAAGTGATTGATATCTATTTTAAATTCTACAATAGCTCAAAAACTGGACAGTATATACCTCCATACAGTATTATGGCCACCACATAGTGCGCCATACAGAATAATGAGCCCCATATATTGCTCCATATAGAATAATTGGTCCCATATAATGTTCCATACAGTATATGATGAGCTCCACATAATGCTACAGTATATGATGGTCCCCATATAATGTGCCATACAGTATATGACGGTCCCCATAGAGTATAATGAGCCCCACATATTGCTCCATACAGTATAATTAGTCGCATATAAAGCTCCATACAGTATATGATGGGCCCCTATATATTGCTCCATACAGAACGTGCTCCATATAATGCTCCTTACAGAATAGGCACAATATGTGCTCCATATGATGCTCCATACCCTATATGATGCCCCATAAATAATGAACCCCATATGCTGCTCCAGTATATGATGGGCCCCATGGATGATGCTCCAGTGTAAGATGGGCCTATATAATCCGCCATATCTAATGTGCCCCATATGATGCTCCAGTGTATAATGGGCCCCATGGATGATGCTCCAGAGTATGATGGGCCTATATAATGCTCCATATATAATGGGCCCCATATGATGCTCCAGAGTATGATGGGCCTATATAATGCTCCATATATAATGGGCCCCATATGATGCTCCAGTATATGATGGGCCCCATGGATTATGCTCCAGTGTATGATGGGCCTATATAATGCTCCATATATAATGGGCCCCATTTATAATGCTCCAGTGTATAATGGGCCCCGTATGTAATTGGCCCCATTTATAATGCTCCAGTGTTTAATGGGCCTCGTATATGATGTTCCAATGTATGATGGGCCCCATTTATAATGCTCCAGTGTATGATGGGTGTTAGGGTTCGAGTTCCCACTCCTGAACAGGGGGAATCTTGAGCTTTTCCCGCTGCGGTCCCCCATCCGTCTCCGGCCGCAGTGGTTCCTGCTCAGCAGAGACGTCAGTCCCAGCGTCTTGCCCGGCCCAGTACTGTGCAGAGACTTGCTGCTGCAACCAGTGTTAGAGTAGGCAGATTTGGGACTAAGTCCTTTCGTGCTTCATCTGAGCATGCCCAGGGCAAGATCTCCCATTGGAGATCAGGGGTCACATGCTCAGATACAACTGCCACTCCTATTGGTCCTTCAGGAAGGTCCTGTGGCTGTTGATATTCTGAAGCAGCTTCCCATTGGTCCTTCCTGGAAGGTCTTTTTCTCGTGGCTACTATAAAAGGCTGTCCTTACCGCACGGCTGTGCGCTAGTATCAAATCTGTTATGTGCTTGCGCCAGTGTGGTCATGTATGCATGTGGTTAGGTCTGGCTGAAATAAGCCCCTAGAATACTGGCACCTCCGGTGAGGAGATTGTATGCACATGTTCAGGGCTCGGCTGAAAACGCCATTAGAATACCGGCTACTCCGGTGAGGAGATTATTGCTTGGGTTCTGATTGCATGACCACAGACTGCAATCCGCTTAGCAGTCATCTGTGTTCCCTGTGAGTCTAACAGGACACAGTCTTTGTTGCAGCAGCTCTGTGAATTAACAAAGTCTGCTTATATTACCATATAGTGCTACGGCGTTTACATCTGCGACTCTGCAGGATAACAGAGTTCGTTCATACTGCCTATTTACGCCATCTTACTAGCAGCAGGCTCTGCCTGCACGGTGGACCCCGGGCTGCGAACGCACCTCTCCTTAATATCTATTAGGTGAGTTCCGCAGGCCCTAATAATGGGCCCCATGGATGAGTCTCCAGTGTATGATGGGCCTATATAATGCTCCATACATAATGGGCCCTGTTATGAATGTGCTAGAGATGGTTTCTGAGCAGAGGCTCCCTCTGGTGGTTACAGACAGTACTGAACCTTTCAGCGAGGAATGGCAATCTGGGATCACTGACTGGTCTGATATAAGGGAGGTTCCCTCCCATGATGGTTGCCGGTGATCAATTGTTCTTGTCTCAATTGTGGTTCCTGGTTCATTTGGAAGTTTGTTGAGTCTTGCCTGCATCTTCTGCTTTCAGGTAAGATATTTTCTGCTTTTATTTTTGTGCTTGCTTTTTTCATAGTTCCCTGCACTTCTGTGAAGGTCAGCCGGGTCCCCTCCTGGGGCTACTGCTCCTCTCAGTTTATCTGAAGCCACTGTTATTTGTTCATTTGCTTTTTCCTGTTTTTTCAGTGGCTGCGGCTTAGTTTTGTTACACCAGAGATCTGATTTAGGTGGTAGAGATCGTGTGATCTCAGGTGTTTTTGCAATCAGAAGAGTTGGTATTTTTTAGGGTTTTTTTGGATTGCAGTGAGAATCCTTTCCTGTACTTTTTATGTCTAGACAGATTGGGCCCCAGCGTTTGCTCATTCTATTTTCTGTCTGTGTCCGTGCTTCTTCTTGTCTAACCGCCATTATATGTTTGGGGGCTTCCTATTTTCTTTGGGGATCTGCTCCGGGGCAGATAGCTTTCCTCTTTCTGCCTTTAGGTGTAGTTATCTCTCAGGCTGTGATGAGGCATCTAGGATCAACGTAGGAACGCTCCACGGCTACCTCTAGTTGTGTGGTTAGTTCAGGTTACTGCAATTCAATAGGTTCCAGCTTCTCTGGTGTATTGCCGTTTTTGCTTACTCTCCTCAGCTACCAAAACATAACAGTATAGGGGATAATTGTAAATCTCCGTATATTTGCGGAGTCACACACAGACGCTCTCAGGCTCAGTATAGATTAGACCAAAAAATAAAAAGAAGAAAAAGGGTACTGTATCTGAAGATACCAGGTGTATATAGTATAGGGGAAAATTGTAAATCTCCGTATTTATTTCCGGAATCACAGACAGACGCTCTCAGGCTCAGTATGGATTAAACCAGAATATAAAAACCAGAAAAAGGGAACTGTATCACAAGATTTTAGGTGTATATAATATAGAGGATAATTGTAAATCTCAGTATATATTTGCGGAGTCACACACAGACGCTCTCAGGCTCAGTATGGAGTAGACCAGAATATAAAAAGCAGAAAAAGGGTACTGTATCACAAGATACCAGGTTTATATAGTATAGGGGAAAATTTCAATCTCCGTATATTTGCCCCTGACGAAGCCACTAAGGTGGCGATACGCGTTGGACTCTGGCCCCCTTGCTTTTCCTTGTTTCTCCCCCTCTGGTTTGGTAATGTTGGTTGTTTTCTAAGGGCGATCATGCTATTTTGAATACTTCTACCATATACAGTGCCTACAAGTAGTATTCAACCCCCTGCAGATTTAGCTGGTTGACACATGCGGAATTAACTTGGCATTGTGACATTTGTACTGTAGATCAGCCTGGAAGTGGGAAATGCACTGCAGCAAAAATTTTTGTTTTAATTTTTTTTTATTTTTTTAAAAACGTTAAAAGTTAATTCAGAGTGTCATTTATTATTCAACCCCTCAAACCACAAGAATTCTGTTTGGTCCCCCTAAAGTATTAAGAAGTAGTTCAGGCACCAAGAATAATGAGCTTCACATGTGTGGATTAATGATCTCTTTTGCCAGCCTTTTCTGACTATTTAAGACCCTCCCCAAACTTGTGAACAGCACTCATACATGGTCAACATGGGAAAGACAAAGGAGCATTCCAAGGCCATCAGAGACAAGATCGTGGAGGGTCACAAGGCTGGCAAGGGGTACAAAACCCTTTCCAAGGAGTTGGCCCTACCTGTCTCCACTGTTGGGAGCATCATCCGTAAGTGGAAGGCTTATGGAACTACTGTTAGCCTTCCACGGCCTTGAAAGCCTTTGAAAGTTTCCTCCCGTGCCGAGGCCAGGCTTGTCCGAAGAGTCAAGGCTAACCCAAGGACAACAAGGAAGGAGCTCCGGGAAGATCTCATGGCAGTGGGGACATTGGTTTCAGTCAATACCATAAGTAACGTACTCCACCGCAATGGTCTCCGTTCCAGACGAGCCCGTAAGGTACCTTTACTTTCAAGGCGTCATGTCAAGGCTCGTCTACAGTTTGCTCATGATCACTTGGAGGACTCTGAGACAGACTGGTTCAAGGTTCTATGGTCTGATGAGACCAAGATCGAGATCTTTGGTGCCAACCACACACGTGACGTTTGGAGACTGGATGGCACTGCATACGACCCCAAGAATACCATCCCTACAGTCAAGCATGGTGGTGGCAGCATCATGCTGTGGGGCTGTTTCTCAGCCAAGGGGCCTGGCCATCTGGTCCGCATCCATGGGAGGATGGATAGCATGGCCTACCTGGAGATTTTGGCCAAGAACCTCCGCTCCTCCATCAAGGATCTTAAGATGGGTCGTAATTTCATCTTCCAACAAGACAACGACCCAAAGCACACAGCCAAGAAAACCAAGGCCTGGTTCAAGAGGGAAAAAGTCAAGGTGTTGGAGTGGCCTAGTCAGTCTCCTGACCTTAACCCAATTGAAAACTTGTGGAAGGAGCTCAAGATTAAAGTCCACATGAGACACCCAAAGAACCTAGATAACTTGGAGAAGATCTGCATGGAGGAGTGGGCCAAGATAACTCCACAGACCTGTGCCGGCCTGATCAGGTCTTATAAAAGACGATTATTAGCTGTAATTGCAAACAAGGGTTATTCCACGAAATATTAAACATAGGGGTTGTATAATAATTGACCCACACTTTTATGTTTAAAATTTATTAAAATTCAACTGAGCAACATAACTTTTTGTTTTGTAAGATTTTTGCTTCTGTTAATAAATTCTACTCTCGTTTGCAGTTTGAAGGCTCTAACTTATTTGCATCTTATCAAACCAGCTAAATCTGCAGGGGGTTGAATACTACTTGTAGGCACTGTATTGGCTTTGATATGGGCTCAGTCATCTTTTTTGGTTTTGTACTTTAACCTTTTGCGCTTTATTTAAGTTATCTTCTTGTTCTGTGTATAAGCCTTTGTGATTTAGTGCAGACTAAAGTACAACTTTATAATACCTATATCTTAGCAAAATTATATATTCTTTTCCTATATTTAGGTCTTTGGGGGAGACATATGATTGTATTGACTCTGTATAATGTACTTGCATAGCCATATTTGATTCTATGTTATATCATGTATTGATTGAGGGGTCTTAGGGGGCCATGAACCCTCATTTTGTTGGGTGATTGTTTGTTCTATTTTAAATGTTTTTAACTTCATGGTGTGTTTATATGCAGTTTTTTCAATAAAAATATGATTATTCTCCTTATTCAGGTGTTCCCTGGTGCATAGTATGTTCTTTTCTCTTTGTGCTTTCTATCTCTCAGGCTGTGACGAGACGTCTAGGATCAACGTAGGAACGCTCCACGGCTACCTCTAGTTGTGTCGTTAGTTTAGGAATCTGCAACCCATCAGTTACCAACATCTCAGGTGTTCTGCTGCCCTGCTGTTGTTCCTGTCCTCCTCAGCTACCAAGTATACACTTGTATAAGTGTATAAGTTATACACTTGTACAAGTGTATAAGGTTGACTTTATTATGTTGTTTTTTCTTTTTTAGAGGATCGAGGGCTTCGGGGATTAGCAGTATGGTGAGTATGTATGTGTTTTTTGTTTTTTTTACTATTCAACACAGTAGCCGGATGATGGGACTACTATTGTCCCATCATCGGCTACTGATGTCACTGTAGCAGACATAGCCGGATGGGACTAGTAGTCCCATCGGATGATGCCTGCCTACACACAGACCCGTACACACACATTACAGTCAGCGGCACATAGACCCGCACATATTCACCGCACACACAAAGTCTCCGCCCATATTCTTCCTCCTCCCTATCTGCAGCGTTTGTCCCACGCACATCCGCAGCAAATCCGCAGATCTTTTTTAAACCTGCGGTTTTGCTTCTGATTTGTCTTAATGCAAGTCAATGGGTGCAGAAACGCTGCAGATCCGCCAAAGGATTTAACATGCTGCGGAAAAAAACCGCAGCAAATCTGCGCGTATTTTTCCACAGCATGTGCACAACAAACCTCAAATTCCCATAGACTATCATTGGCTGTGCACTACACTGTGGATTTGATGCAATTCCGCACGTCCAAAAATGCTGCGGATCCGCATCTAAATCCGCAATGTGTGCACATAGCCTTAGTCTGTGTGTTTTGCAAGGTGAGGAAGCTTGCATATGTTGCTCAGACCCTGCTGTAGTCTGAGAGAAAAGGACTGACATTTAAATGGCTAATCCCGTTCATTAAATTGACTGGTTATTTTCCATTTTTGTTCTGTTATACCGGTTTATGAACTTTAAATAAACCACCTATTTATTTTGAATCAACAAACTGAATCCTGTGTCTACCACTGAGCAGATCCCTCATAATTGGTGTTAGAACTGTGGGCAGCATTCCCAGCAAACATGAGTGACTGCTACAGTGGCACTGCATGTCCTAGGTTAAGGCAGCCATAAGCCAGCGAACAACATCAAACAACATGGAGGATCTACTGAAACATCTGGTGCATGCACAGCAGCAGCAACAACACCAACAGCATTAGCATCAGCAGCAACAGCTTGCGCAACAGGAAACTAGTAAGCTACTTATGCAGCAGATCCAGTTCCAGCAGCTGCAGCAACGGGACAAGCACCAACAACAGCAGCAGCAGCATATTGATTTGCTCACAGAGGCGGTTCATGGCACTGCGACAGCTCAAACTCTAAGGTAAGTGGACTATTTTTCCATCCGAAAGCTGGTTAGGAGAGCCATGCAGAAAATGAGCCCGGAAGATGACATAGAGGCCTTTTTGACCGTCTTTGAAAGGGTCACTGAGAGGTAGAAACTTTCACCAAATCAATGGTCAGAGGTCCTGGTGCCATACTTGATGGGGGAGCCTGTTGTGAATGGGTTTGAGATGAGTTCTGAGCAGAGGCTCCCTCTGGTGGTTACAAGCGGTGCTAGTGAAGATTGTGAGGACTGGGAATCAGGTGTTACTGACTGGTCTTATATAAGGGAGTCATTTTCCCATCAGGGTTGCCGGTGATCAATTGTTCTGGTCTGAATCCTTCATTCCAGTTTCCCTTGTAGCCTGCTGTGTCGTGTCTGCATCTCCTGCTTACAGATAAGACTTTTGCTTCTTTTGTGTTTTTGCTATATTTTTGCATTTTGTACTGCACTTCTTTGGGGGCCTTCTGGGTCCCCTCCGGGGGTTTCTGCCCTCTCAGTTTAGTTCAGCCACTGAGTTTTGTTCTTTTGCTTTTTCCAGTTTTTTCAGTGGCTGCTGTTTTGATTTTGTTACACCAGAGAACTAATTTAGGTGGTAGAGGTCGTGTGATCTCAGGTGATTTTAAAATTAGTAGAGTTGGTGCTTTTCAGGGTTTTCTGGGATTGCAGTAAGTACCCTTCCTATCCTTTTCTATTTAGATAGTTTGGGCCCCAGCGTTTGCTCATACTATTTTCTTTCTGTGTCAGTATTTCCTCTTGTCTAACCGCCATTACATGTTTGGGGGCTTTCTATTATCTTTGGGGTTCTGCTCCGGGGCAGATAGCTTTCCTGTTTCTGTCTTTAGGTGTAGTTAGTTTCTCAGGCTGTGACGAGGCGTCTAGGACCAACGTAGGAACGCTCCACGGCTGCCTCTAGTTGTGGTGGTTAGTCAGGGTACTGCAATCTCATAGATTCCAACTGCTCTGGTGTATTGCCTTTTTGCCTGCTCTCCTCAGCTACCGAAACATAACAGTATCACCGGCCAAAAAAATTGAAAATTGTATGGTACTCACAGAAGGGGAAAATATTGTGAAAAAAAAAAAAGGTTGTCAGAGTTGTCAGAGATATTTTTCTGTTTGTTGCATTTTTTTTTTTTTTTTCCCTCTGTATCTCTGGGTGCTGGGGAGGATCTTTTCTCCCAATGGAGTTTGCACGGTTGTCTGGCCGTGTGGATCAGCTTGCCACTGAGGTTCAGAGTATTGCTGCATATCTTGCTAGGTTGCCTGTTGTGGAACCTAGGATTCCATGCCAGATTTGTTTTTGGGGGATCGAGCTAAGTTTCAGAATTTCAAAAATAATTGTAAATTGTTTTTTGCCTTAAAATCTAAGTCCTCAGGAAACGCAGCGCAGCAGGTTCAAATTATCATCTCTCTCCTGCGCGGCGATCCTCAGGATTGGGCTTTTTCCCTGATACCTGGGGATCCTGTTTTGAGTGATGTTGATGCGTTTTTTCAGGCTTTGGGGTTATTGTACGATGAGCCTAATGTCACTGATCAAGCTGAAAAAACCTTGTTGGCATTAAATCAGGGGCTTGATGACGCTGAGTTACACTGTCAGAGATTCCGTAGGTGGGCAGTCCTGACCAAATGGAATGACGACGCTTTGGCGGCCCTTTTCCGGAAGGGTCTGTCAGATAATGTAAAGGATGTTATGGTGGGATTCCCTGTCCCCTCTGGTCTCAATGATTCTATGTCATTAGCGATTCAAATTGACAGACGTTTGCGTGAGCGGAGAAGTATGCGTGGAATGGTGTTGCCTTGTGAACCAGCTTCTGAACCCATGCAGTGTGATAGAGTGGTGTCTGGGGCACAGCGTCATGAGTTTCGAAAGCGCAATGGGTTATGTTTCTACTGTGGTGATGCCTCTCATGCTATTTCAGTCTGCCCTAAGCGGGGAAGACGTTTTGCACGCTCAGTTGTCTTGGGTAGTGTTCAGACTAAGTTTTTATTAACTGTCACTCTGATATGCTCTCTGTCCTCATTTTCTGCTCAGGCTTTCGTTGATTCTGGAGCAGCTATTAACCTGATGGATTATGATTTTGCTAAACGTTGTGGGTTTCCCTTGATACCCCTACAGAAGTCTATTCCCCTACTGGGGATCGATTCTACCCCTTTGGCTGAGAATAAACCCCAGTTTTCTACTCAGGTGATAATGAGGGTTGAACCTGATCACCAGGAGTGCTGCAAATTTTTGGTTCTATATAATCTGCATGACATTATCGTGCTGGGTTTCCCTTGGTTACAGTCTCATAATCCTGTTTTGGATTGGAAATCTGTGTCTGTAACCAGTTGGGGCTGCCAATGTGTTAATACCAACACTCCTGTTTTTTCTGCCTCCCCCCAGGCTCAGGATGTTCCTGACTTTTTGTTTGATTTTTCTGATGTGTTTAGCGAAAGTAAATCTGCATCCTTGCCTCCCCATAGGAGCTATGACTGCGCTATTGAATTAGTGCCGGGTAGTAAATTCCCTAAAGGTCGCCTTTTTAACTTGTCTGTACCTGAACATGACGCTATGCGGTCTTATATCAAGGAATCATTGGAGAAGGGTCATATCAGACCATCCTCTTCACCCTTAGGTGCCGGTTTTTTCTTTGTGGCCAAAAAGATGGTTCATTAAGGCCGTGTATTGATTATCGTCTCTTGAACAATATTACTGTGAAATATCAATACCCGTTACCCTTGATTTCTGACCTGTTTTCCAGGGTGAAAAACGCTACTTGGTTTACCAAGCTTGACCTCAGGGGGGCGTATAACCTTATTCGCATTAAGCACGGGGATGAATGGAAGACGGCATTCAATACCCTGAAGGGCATTTTGAGTACCTAGTGATGCCCTTTGGGCTCACTAATGCTCCTTCCGTCTTCCAGTCCTTCATGAATGACATTTTCAGGGATTTTGTGGATAAATTTCTGATTGTTTATTTGGATGATATCTTGATTTTTTCTAATGACTGGGACTCTCATGTGAAACATGTTCGAACTGTATTCCAGATTTTGAGAGAGAATGCTCTGTATGTGAAGGGATCAAAGTGTCTTTTTGGCGTACAGAGGATCTCATTTCTGGGATTCATTTTGTCCCCATCTGTTATTGAAATGGACCCGGTCAAGGTTCAGGCCATCTGTGATTGGGTCCAACCTACTTCATTAAAGGCTCTTCAGAGATTTTTGGATTTTGCCAATTTTTATCGTAAATTTATTGGTAATTTCTCGGTTATTGTTAAACCATTAACTGATTTGACCAGAAAGGGTTCTGATGTGGTGAATTGGCCTCCTGAGGCAGTCTCTGCATTTCAGGAACTTAAGCAGAGATTCACTTCTGCTCCTGTTCTACGGCACCCTGATGTTTCTCTGCCATTTCAGGTGGAGGTTGATGCCTCTGAAATTGGGGCAGGTGCCGTTTTGTCCCAAAAAGATCCAGAGACCTCTAAAAGTAACCCTTGTGCCTTTTTCTCTCGAAAATTTTCTCCTACTGAACGTAATTATGACGTGGGTAATCGGGAGTTGTTGGCCATGAAGTGGGCTTTTGAAGAGTGGAGACATTGGCTGGAGGGAGCCAAACATCAGGTGGTGGTCCTTACGGACCATAAGAATCTGGTCTATCTGGAATCTGCCAAGTGACTCAATCCTAGACGGCCAGGTGGGCCTTGTTTTTCACACGTTTTAATTTTGTGGTTTCCTTTTTTCCTGGCACTAAGAATGTTAAGGCGGATGCCCTCTCGAGGAGTTTCCTTGCGGACTCTCCTGAGTTATCTGATCCTTCTGTTATTTTGAAAGAGGGTGTAGTTCTTTCCGCCATCTCGCCCAATTTGAGACTTGCTCTGGAGGGGTGTCAGGAGGATAGGCCCGAGCGCTGCCCTGTTGGAAAATTGTTTGTCCCGGACCAATGGAAAAAGAGTGTGATGTCTGAGATTCATTGTTCCGCATTGGCTGGGCATCCCGGAATTTTTGGTACCAGAGACTTGGTTAGTCGGTCCTTTTGGTGGCCTACCTTGTCTCGTGATGTCAGGGAATTTGTGCAGTCCTGCGGGACTTGCTCTCGCTCCAAGCCTTGCTCTCGCTCTAGTGGTTTGTTGATGCCATTGCCTGTGCCCAAGAGACCATGGACCCATATCTCTATGGATTTCATTTCCGATCTTCCTGTTTCTCAGAGAATGACCACCATCTGGGTAATTTGTGATAGGTTTTCCAAAATGATACATCTTGTGCCATTACCTAAGTTGCCTTCCTCCTCTGAATTGGTGCCGTTGTTCCTTCAGCACGTGGTTCGTTTACACGGCATTCCTGAGAACATTGTGTCTGACAGAGGAGTCCAGTTTGTTTCCAGATTTTGGAGGACTTTTTGTTCTAAACTGGGTGTTCAATTGTCTTTCTCCTCGGCATTTCATCCTCAGACCAATGGTCAAACTGAGAGAACAAACCAGACATTGGAGACTTATCTAAGATGCTTTGTGTCTGCTGATCAGGATGACTGGGTCTCTTTTTTGCCTTTGGCTGAGTTTGCTCTTAATAATAGGGCTAGCTCTGCCACTTTGATGTCTCCGTTTTTCTGTAATTCTGGGTTTCACCCTCGATTTTCTTCAGGACAGACGGAGGCTTCTGTCTGTCCAGGTGTTGACTCTGTTGTGGAGCGTATGCAACAGATTTGGGACCAGGTAGTGGAGAGGTTGTCCCTCTCTCAGGAGAAGGCCCAGCGGTTTGCTAACGGCATAGGACTGATGGTCCTCGGTTTAAAGTGGGGGACTTGGTCTGGTTGTCCTCAAAGAATATTCCTATGAGAGTAGCATCTCCTAAATTTAAGCCTAGGTTCATTGGACCTTATAAGATCATGGAGATTATTAATCCTGTTTCTTTTCGTTTGCTTCTTCCAGGGACATTTAAGATCCATAACGTGTTCCACAAGTCCTTGTTGAAGAGGTTTGTTGAGCCAGTGGTTCCTGCTGCTGTGCCTCCTGACCCTGTTTTGGTTGAGGGCAATCTGGAGTATGTGGTTGAGAAAATATTGGATTCTCGTTTTTCTAGACGGAAACTCCAGTATTTGGTTAAATGGAGAGGTTATGGTCAGGAAGACAATTCTTGGGTGTTTGCTTCGGACATCCATGCTAGGAGACTTATCCGTGCGTATCATAGAACTCATCCTGACCGACCTGGTTGCTCAAATGAGGGTTCGGTGACCCCTCCTCAAGGGGGGGGTACTGTTGTGAATGGGTTTGAGATGAGTTCTGAGCAGAGGCTCCCTCTGGTGGTTACAAGCGGTGCTAGTGAAGATTGTGAGGACTGGGAATCAGGTGTTACTGACTGGTCTTATATAAGGGAGTCATTTTCCCATCAGGGTTGCCGGTGATCAATTGTTCTGGTCTGAATCCTTCATTCCAGTTTCCCTTGTAGCCTGCTGTGTCGTGTCTGCATCTCCTGCTTACAGATAAGACTTTTGCTTCTTTTGTGTTTTTGCTATATTTTTGCATTTTGTACTGCACTTCTTTGGGGGCCTTCTGGGTCCCCTCCGGGGGCTTCTGCCCTCTCAGTTTAGTTCAGCCACTGAGTTTTGTTCTTTTGCTTTTTCCAGTTTTTTCAGTGGCTGCTGTTTTGATTTTGTTACACCAGAGAACTAATTTAGGTGGTAGAGGTCGTGTGATCTCAGGTGATTTTGAAATTAGTAGAGTTGGTGCTTTTCAGGGTTTTCTGGGATTGCAGTAAGTACCCTTCCTATCCTTTTCTATTTAGATAGTTTGGGCCCCAGCGTTTGCTCATACTATTTTCTTTCTGTGTCAGTATTTCCTCTTGTCTAACCGCCATTACATGTTTGGGGGCTTTCTATTATCTTTGGGGTTCTGCTCCGGGGCAGATAGCTTTCCTGTTTCTGTCTTTAGGTGTAGTTAGTTTCTCAGGCTGTGACGAGGCGTCTAGGACCAACGTAGGAACGCTCCACGGCTGCCTCTAGTTGTGGTGGTTAGTCAGGGTACTGCAATCTCATAGATTCCAACTGCTCTGGTGTATTGCCTTTTTGCCTGCTCTCCTCAGCTACCGAAACATAACAGGAGCCCCATTAAACCTACTATGACTTGGCCTTGCAAGACGCCAAGGTATATAGCAAGCTAAAAACTTACATTTTGGCATGTTTGGGGGTGACAATGACTGTCAAGTCACAGTGGGTCCACCGCTGGGCATATCACAAGGACAAACCCCCTCACTCCCAAATGTTTCACCTACTGCACCTGGTCTAAAATGGTTGAAGCCAGAATCCTCTACCCCCGCACAGATGGTAGAACGAGTGGTGAAGGACCATTTCATGCATTCCCTGCCGAGGCCATTACATATTTGGGTCGCTGAGGGAGATCCCCAAAACACCAATGAACTGGTCAGACTGGTTAAGAGGTATCAGGGAGTCGAGGGTTCCTTGGGAAATCAGCCCATTCCATATTGGGGGTCCCAACAGGGGGTGGAGGCCCAAAAGGAGGTGGGGCGCCCAAGGTCAAAACAACCGGGTGGACATAATGCGAAAGATACATGATTATTTCACCTGTGACACTTCATTTGTGGTCTACCTCATTAAATGTCTAAGCGGGCTCCTATACGTTGGAGTAACCATTCAACCAGTACGTGACAGAATATCAAAGCACAAATCCACAATCCAATGTAAAAACCTTCTCCTGCCCATTCCACACCACTTTACATTGCATGGCCACAGTGTCACACAACTCAGATTCCAGGTGATAGAACATGTACCCGCGACCAGACGAGGTGGTAACAGGATCTCTATATTGAAGCTCCGGGAGGTGTACTGGATCCATACCCTCGAGACACTTAGCCCAAACGGTTTGAATAAAGATTGCGACCTATTATCATTCACATGACTTATGTTCAGACCAGCATGAATATATCTTACTAATAGTGGCTTCAGAAATGTGACATTATTTCTACTATGTGGTTGATCAGTACTCATGCAATGTTTTTCTCTTATTGGAGTATACATATATGATTTTACTAACAATGTACTTTATCATTGTCACTAATTAGTCTCTCTTCTCTTTTAGAGCCATTTATATTGACTATACTAGCATATGTGGTCAATACTGGACTTCACCTGTCATGAACTCACAACTATCTCTACCACTCCTCATCTGCATTTTTGCCCAGATTCTCTTATATTAATACATTTTAGGTCTTCCTGAATAGACACCTTCCATTCAGTATCCTTTAACAACAATGTTATATTTTTTCATTATCACTTTCACTACCTAAACTTCCTCAGTCTTCATTTTATATCTTCATTTCTCCTTTTTACCCCATACATGCATCTGGTTTCATCCCACTTAATCAGTTTTTGCCTTCAATTATTATTAATTTATGACCCAGCTCTTGCATTATTATATTCTACCTCATATTTATGGTGGAACGCACACAATACTAAATGTGGAACGCACGTCCATCTTGTTTCTGCTTAGGTCACTTCCGGTTTCATAGGCTGACACTTCAATTGGTCTATTACCGGTGCCTAATCCTGCCCCCTGCCCTCTTACCATCGCGCTTCTACTTCTCCCCCAGATGAGCGGTGGACACCGCGTTTTGGAGGACTAAGAAGCACCTACCCTCTCCCTGCAAGGTAATTACACGATGGTAGCGTTTTTTGCCCATATCTGTTATACTAAATCCCTTTTCAGTATTAAAACCTGTTGCCTATACTCTGTTATTTTACAGACTGCCCGCTTGCCGCTTGCCATTAAGTACCTGTGGCATGCTAATAAGCAGGTAAGAGTGGCTGGGACCCTAGGAGGTAGTGACCATGCTATTTTAGAATTTTGGATACCAAGAGGAGGAAGACCTGTGAAGACTCAGACGTCAAGGTTAGATTTCAGAAAGGCAGATTTTAAGGGACTCAGAAAGAGAATTGGAGGGATCCAATGGCTGGATATCCTTAAGGACAAAAATATCCAGGAAGGATGGAAAATCTTGAAAAATGAGATTCTCAAAGCACAATTGTTAACAATTCCAAAAAGAGAGTGAAGAATGGGAAGTATTTAAGGAAACCAGGATGGATGAACACAGAACTTAAACACATGCTAAAAAGGAAGAAAGAAATGTTTATCAAATGGAAAGAAGGAGGCATATCTAAACAAGAATATAATGCCGTCTGCAGAACCTGCAGGGCACAAATCAGATTATCTAAAGCTGACAATGAATTAAGGCTTGCAAGTGACATCAAAAGCAACAAAAAAGGATTTTGGGGATACGTCAAAAGTAAAAGAAAAGTCAAAGATGCTTTAGGATTTTTACAGGATGAAAATGATGAAATGGTAAGACAGGATGTTGAGAAGGCTGAACTGTTAAATTCCTATTTTGCATCTGTTTTCTCTCAGAAAGGAAATGTAACATCAACTGATCTTCACTGTCCTATTAAAGGAATAGAAGAATCCAGGATATCTATAAACAGAAAGACAGTGAGGAAACACTTAGCTAACCTAAATGAATTCAAGCCTCCAGGTCCAGATGAATTACACCCCAGAGTACTGAAGGAGATAGCAGAAGAAATTCTTGAACCACTGTCCATAATCTTTGAAAATTCTTGGAGAACAGGAGAAGTCCCAGAAGACTGGAGAAGAGCAAATGTTGTTCCTATCTTCAAAAAGGGGAAGAAGGTGGACCCAGGGAACTACAGGCCGGTGAGTCTGACTTCTATACCAGGAAAGATCTTTGAACAAATTATTAAAGAACATGTATGCAAGTACCTGGATAAGAATGAAGTGATTAAACAGAGTCAGCATGGGTTTGTAACTAATAAGTCATGTCAGACTAACTTAATTTCCTTCTATGACAGAATCACTGACTGGGTGGATCAGGGAAATGCTGTAGATATAGTATATCTTGACTTCAGCAAAGCATTTGACAAAGTATCTCACACAATCCTTATTGAAAAAATGACTAAGTATGGAATGGACAAGGCAACTGTTAGGTGGATTCATAACTGGCTTAGTGATCGGACCCAAAGAGTGGTCGTAAATGGCTGCTCATCCAGTTGGAAGAATGTATCAAGTGGGGTACCACAAGGCTCTGTTTTGGGCCCTGTATTGTTCAACATCTTTATCAATGATTTAGATGAAGGAATTGAGGGTAAACTGATCAAATTTGTTGATGATACAAAGCTAGGAGGGTTAGCTAATACTAGAGAAGAGAGAGAGAGGATTCAAAAAGATATAAATAAACTGGAGCAGTGGGCAGCAACTAACAGAATGGATTTTAACAGGGAAAAATGAAAAGTACTACATCTGGACAATAAAAATGAAAAAAGCATATTCAAAATGGGAGGAATAGGGCTAAGTAACAGCACATGTGAAAAAGACTGGGGTATACTAATTGATCACAGACTGAACATGAGTCAACAGTGTGATGCAGCAGCAAAAAAGGCAAATGCAATTCTAGGATGTATCAACAGAAGCATACAGTCTAGATCATGTGAAGTCATTATTGCCCTCTACTCCTCTTTGGTCAGACCTCATCTGGAATACTGTGTCCAGTTTTGGGCACCACATTTTAAAAAAGACATCAACAAACTGGAGCAAGTTCAGAGAAGAGCCACCAGAATGGTGACCGGTCTGCAAACCATGTCCTATGAGGAACGGTTGCAGGATTTGGGAATGTTTAGCTTGCAAAAAAGAAGACTGAGAGGAGACTTAATAGTTGTCTACAAATATCTCAAGGGCTGTCACATTGTAGAAGGTTCATCTTTATTCTAAGTTGCACAAGAAAAGACTAGAAGCAATGGGATGAAACTGAATGGGAGGAGACACAGATTAGATATTAGAAAAAACTTTTTGACAGTTAGGGTGATCAATGAGTGGAACAGGCTGCCACGAGAGGTGGTGAGTTCTCCTTCAATGGATGTCTTCAAACAGAGGCTGGACAGACATCTGTCTGGGATGATTTAGAGAATCCTGCTTTGAGCAGGAGGTTGGACCAGATGGCCCAGGAGGTCCCTTCCAACTCTACTATTCTATGATTCTATGATAATACCAGGGGTAGGTACTATCTCTATATTAGTTCACTAAGATCCCTCACTGTGATTTGGCAACCCGGTTATTTTACCATACAACTATACCATTTTTTTTCTAGATGCTAACATAGCTGGGGATTTAATGAGTGCCCCTAAGAAACCTTACCAAATATACCTGTACGGTAGGTGATTCCAAAAAATTTTTTTCTACTTTACCACAGTTCACATTACCTCTTCACATGTTCGCTGTGTACATAGGCACCGTACCATTTTATCTTGTGGCTCAATATGCTTCTATCTATCTCACTGCTTCATGAAATGACCATGCTTTCTTATGTATATATCTTGTTTTTTATTTGTTTTTTTAATTTTGTTTTAAAACTTTGTCTTATGTTCATTTATTTCATTTTACTTTTTGTAGTAACTGATGAAGGGCCAGTGTGACCGAAACTTTTCTTGGTACTACAATAAAATTACCCTTTGCTCAGCATTAAGTTGAGTGCCAGGTCTTTTGTACTTATCACATGGTTTGGGAACCTACCTTGGGACCCTCTAACAATAGTGCTCACTGTGTTTTTTCCTATATGTATTTCCCTTACGTGTAGCACACTGTCCAGTCATGTCTTCTTCCACCTTTTCATACAGAAGAATCTTCAAGCACGTTGGCACAGTCTAAATTCTCTAGTGATTTTCTGAAAGTTCCTCCCCGGGAAATCCATGGGAGAGACCTTGAGCGGGAACTCTGACACCATATTAATATAGAACTACACTGTACCACACTCTCTGAATATCTCCGTGTTGAAAGAATCCCAAGAGGCCTTAGAGTACCACTACGTCCTACACTCTTCTGTGAGTCTCCAGATTATTATTCTAAATATGAACAAATACTAAAGAAATGTTCATTTGATTTGATGACATTAACTGTAGAGCATCTTCAAAGGGCTATTGAGACCAGTTCGGAACGTATCAAAAGTATAGAATCACAATTGGCAACCACTGGTACCCCTGAAGAGCTGAGCACCTTGAAAGCCCAAATCAAAAGCCACGTAGACTGGCACAGGAGATACACCAAAAATAGGAAACGTCATAAATTCTCCACAGACGCAAACTACGAGTTCAACCGGGTGTATAAATGGCAGCACAACTCATCTACAAGGCGAGTCACCGATCATCCTCCGATTATTCTACCTCTGGATCCGAACAGGAAAAGGGGCCCTTTCCCACAAGTTCTTCATGTTTTTTAGAGCAGAGACGACGATTTCCAAGAAGAGGATCCGACGGGGGCATGGACAGAACAAGAAATCAAGACCAGATGAGAATCACCAGATCTCAGGTACCAGCCCCTTAGTAATAAACATCTCCTCTAGAACTCTCGGCATTTCCGAGTATAGTGTTCTACAATCTGACACAGATTGTATCTTTTGTGCACTGGTGTAACAAACGGCCACCCCCTGATTGTAGGCTGGCTGTCTTATCAGTATTACTGCACCTGTGCAGCCGCCATCTTTAATTGGCTTTTTTCCTATGGTGTTTTTTGTTAATTATTCTAATTTACTGAGATAATGACTTTTGGGTTTTAATTGGCTGTAAGCCATAATCATCAACATTAACAGAAAAAAACACTTGAAATAGATCACTCTGTTTGTAATGACTCTACATAATATATGAGTTTCACTTTTTGTATTGAGGAACTGAAATAAATTAACTTTTTGATGATATTCTAATTTTGAGAGACATCAGACCCAACAATGCAGACAAGCTGAAGGCTGCTATCAAAGCAACCTGGGCTTCCATAACACCTCAGCATTGCAACAGGCTGATCGCCTCCATGCCACGCTTCATTGTTGCAGTAATTGATGTCTCCCTGTGAACTCCTATTCCCTGTCTGAGGGCACCGTGAGCATGAGTTCACAGGGACACACTGAGCACACGGTACACAGTGCTTTTGCTGGTTGACAGGCTGTATGGTCGCATCATGCAATCATGCAACCTGCCATCCAGCTGTAGCAGAGCTAGACCCGTCATGGGACAAATGGATTAGTAGCATCTCTGTGGAAAGGTGAGGATTATTGATGTTTGTTTTTTTTAACTCTTTTGCAGATGACAAGGGCATCGGGGGAATGGGCGAGGTCGTAAGTATGGTTTAATTAAGATCTATTAAAGGAGTCTGTGTCATTCTTTCAATTAAAGGACTTTTTTTCTGGGTATCTGTGTTTTCATACAATGTGACTATGGGGTTAGTAATGGGGGCGTCTTATTGACGCCTCTCCATTACTAACCTCGGTCGGGGCTTGATGTCACCTGACAATACAAAGTTGACATCAACCCCCCCAACTATCACCCCACTTGCCACAGTTACAGGGCAAGTGGGAAGAGCGAGGTTAAGTGCCAGAATAGATATGCGCCTTTTCTGGGCCAGCTGAGAGCTGATGTTTTTAGACTGCGGGCAGTATTCATGGCCCCTTTCTAGGTTATTAATATCACCCCGCAGCTGTCTGCATAGCCTTTGCTGGTTATTAATTATGGGGGGACCCTACATAATTTTTTTTAGGCTCCCCCATTTTAGTAGCCAGTAAAGGCTAAGTATACAGTTGTGAGCTGATATTAATAGCCTGGGAAGCTCCATGGGTACTACCCCCTTCCCAGGCTATATAACATCGGCCCCCAGCCATCGGTTTTCCCTCTGCTGGTTACAAAAATTATGTGGGAACCCACGCCATTTTTTTCAGAAAAATAATCTTTTATTAAATACATGCACAGTAAGCTGCACACACACTGTTAGGGTCTGCGGAATGCACCAAATATAAGATGTAGAGAGGTGCGTTCGCAGCCCGGGGTCCACCGTGCAGGCGGAGCCTGCTGCTAGTAAGATGGCGCAAGAAGCGAACTCTGTTATCCCGCAGAGTCGCCAAAATAAACACCGTTACGCGCTGTGGCAATATATGCGAACTCTGTTATTCCACAGAGCCGCTAGAAGGAGTGCCGCAGCGCTATATGGCGATGTGTGTGAACTCAGTTAACACCACTGAGTTGCAAAGTAAACACTCTAGGGCGCTGTCTAGCGTTGAAAGCGAACCCTGTTGCGTCACAGAGCCGCTGAGACAAACTTCTGTGTCCTGTTAGGCACCCAGGTACACAGTTGACTGCTAAGCGAACATAGCAAGTGATCATGCGCTAATGTCCTCGCGGGAGTCACCCGCAATCTATGGCATCTGAACGCCAGGCCCTGAATACAGCAATCAAACTCCTCACCGGTAATGCATCTAAGACACCGACCCTGACCAGCAAGCATACCAAGCTCCTCACCTATTAGGTCGGTATTGTAATGGCGTATTTCAGCCGCCCTAACCACACACATGCATGACCATACTGGCGCAAAGCATATAACGGTTGATACTAGCGCACGGCCGTGCGGTAAGGACAGCCTTTTATAGCAGCCATGAGAAAAAGACCTTCCAGGAAGGACCAATGTGAAGCTGCTTCAGAACATCAACAGCCACAGAACCTTCCAGAAGGACCAATAGGAGTGGCAGCTGTATCCGAGCATGTGACCCCTGATCTCCAATGGGAGATCTTGCCCTGGGCATACTCAGATGAAGCAACAAAGGACTTAGTCCTAAAGACGTCTGCTCGCCGCTGACCAGTACTGGCTACAATAGCAGAATCTGGAGAGGCAGCAGCAAGTCTCTGCACAGTATTAGACCGGGCGAGACGCTGGGACTGACGTCTTTGCTGAGCAGGCTCCACTGCGGCCGGAGATGGATGGGGGACCGCAGCGGGACTGGTTCGAGACTCCCCTTGTGCAGCAGCGGGAACTAGAACCCTAACACACACATACTATACTAATTGTCTGTATATCTACCTATTTGTATTTACTGTATGTAATCCATCTATTCTATACTGTCGGCTCCTGCTGGAATTTTACAGTATACTGCAGATGAATTACCGGCTTTTCTTCTATGTATGTAATCTATATACATATACAGCTCTGGCAGTAAAATGTAAATTGCTCTTTTATTCTATAAACTACTGACAACATGTCTCCAAATTTCCAAGC
This sequence comes from Oophaga sylvatica, assembly GCA_033576555.1. Classification (NCBI taxonomy): domain Eukaryota; kingdom Metazoa; phylum Chordata; class Amphibia; order Anura; family Dendrobatidae; genus Oophaga; species Oophaga sylvatica. The sequence goes on from JARQOD010000002.1 coordinate 404,404,477, forward strand.
AATAAATTTTGTATTTATTTTCAGAAAATGAGAAATGGTCAAAATAACAAAAAAATGTAGTGCTTGCAGACCTCAAATAATGCTAAGAAAACAAGTTCATAATCATTTAGAAGCAACACTATTGTTTCAACTCAGGAAGAGTTCAGAAATCAATATTTTGTGGAATAATCATGATTATTAATCAAAGCTTTCATGTGTCTTGGCATGCTTTCCACCAGTCTTTTACACTGCTTTTGGGTGACCTTATGCTACTCCTGGAACAAAAATGTAAGCAGTTCTTCTTTGATGGCTTGTGACTATCCATCTTCCTCTTGATTACATACCCGAGGTATTCAGTGGGGTTCAGGTCTGGAGATTGGGCTAGCCATGACAGGGATTTGATGTGGTGGTCCTTCATCCACACATTGATTGACCTAGCTGTGTGGCATGGCGCATTGTCTTGATGGAAAAACCAGTCCTCAGAATTGGGGAACATTGCCGGAGCAGAAGAGATCAACTGTTTTTCCAGGATAACCTTGTATGCGGCTTGATTCATATGTCCTTCGCAAAGATTAACCTGCCCAATTCCAGCCTTGCTGAAGCATCCCCAGATCATCACCGATCCTCCAACAAATTTCACAGTGGGTGCAAGACACTGTGACTTGTACGCCACTCCATGTTAGGGCTGGCGGAATGCACAAAATAAATATAAATAATAGGTGTATTCGCAGCCTGGGGTTCACCGTGCAGGCAGAGCCTGCTGCTAGTAAGATGGCGGTATAAGCGAACTCTGTTACTTCACAGAGTCGCAGACATAGATGCTGTAGCACTATATGGCAGTATAAGCGAACTCTTACACCACAGAGTCGCTGAGGTAGAGACGCAGAAATAGAGACTGTGTCCTGTTAACACCACAAGGATACACAGATAACTGCTGTGCGGATAGCAGTCCGTGATCATGCATTCAGCAACACAAACAAGCAACTCCTCACCAGGGAAGCCGGTATTCTAGGGGCTTATTTCAGCCAGGCCCTGAACACGTGCATACAAATCTCCTCACCGGAGGTGCCGGTATTCTAGGGGCTCATTTCAGCCGAGCCCTAACCACATGCGTGCATGATCACACTGGCGCAAAGCACATAATGCAATTGATACTAGATCATGGCCGCAGGGCCATGCAACCCTTTTATAGTAGCAACTACAGGACCTGCCAGAAAAGGACCAATGAGAAACTGTTCCAGAGCACATGTAGTTTCAGGACCTTCCTGGCGGACCAATAGGAGCTGCTGCAGTACCTGAGCATGTGACCCCTAATCTCCAATGAGAGATCTTACCCTGGGCATGCTCAGAAGGGGAAACACAGGACTTAGTCCTAAAGACATCTGCTCGCCGCTGACCAGTACTGCCTACAATAGCAGAACCTGGAGAGGCAGCAGTAATCCTCTGCACAATGTTAGACTGGGCGAGATGCTGGGACCGACGTCTCTGCTGAGAAGAGTCCACTGCGGCCGGAGATGGATGGGAGACCGCAGCAGGGATGGTTCGAGATTTCCCTTGTGCAGAAGCGGGAACTCGACCCCTAACATTACCCCCCTCCTAGGGCCCCCCTTCTTTGGGCCTCTCTATGTTCAAAGGCAGCGATGAGCTGCGGAGCATGAATATTCTCAGGCCCATAACCCCTCCAATTCACCCAAAAAAATTTTTTGCCCCGTACCACCTTGCACCCTACAATGGCGTTCACCTCGTGATCATCTGTAGACGAACCCGACGTCCCGGCAGATGACTCAGTCAACTGGGAGATGACCACGGGTTTTAGGAGGGACACATGGAAGGTGTCGGGAGATACCAAGGCGAGGCGGAAGGGCTAAACGGTAAACCATAGGGTTCACCTGCTCGAGGACCTTGAAGGGACCCAAATAGCAGGGTGCCAACTTAGTGAACTCCACCTGCAGCCTGATGTTTTGGGCGGAGAGCCACAATAGGTCGCCAGGAGCAAATGTCGGAGCGTGACGCCGATGGGCATCGGCAGAAGACTTCATCCTCTCCTTGGAAGCCTGAATGGCATCCTGAGTGCGGTCCCAAATGTTCCGTGCCTCCACGGCCCAGTCTGCCACCCTGGAGTCGGCGGAAGACATGGGCATGGGCACCGGTACCCACAGATGCTGACCGTAGTTTAAGAGGAATGGGGTCTGTCCGGTGGAGTCAGCCACAGCATTATTTAAAGCGAACTCAGCCCACGGTAGCAAAGATGCCTAGTCATCCTGCCTGGCTGAGACAAAAGGCAGAAAGATGAAAGCTATTTGCCCCAGAGCAGATCCCCAAAGAAAATAGGAAGCCCCCAAACATGTAATGGCGGTTAGACAAGAAGAAAGCATGGACACAGACAGAAAATAGAATGAGCAAACGCTGGGGCCCAATCTGTCTAGACAGAAAAGTACAGGAAAGAATTCTGACTGCAATCCAACAAAACGCTAACAAAAATACCAACACTTCTGATTGCCGAAAAACCTGAGATCACACGATCTCATCCAACTAAATCAGATCTCTGGTGTAACAAAACGCTATTCAGCAAATAAAAGTAACAAAGGAGCAAAGCAAAAGTGCAGACAAAAACGGAGCACAATTGCACTGCCAGACCCCCAAAAGGGCACAGGCTGCAGTCCAATGCAAGCAGCAAACCAGCAATGAAAATCAAACAGAGGAAAAAAAAACAGCAAACACTTATCTGAAGGAGAGCAGGAAACTAGCAGTGCTTCAAGCAAGACCAGAAGGAACAATTGATAACCGGCAAGGCTGCTGGGAACTCAGGCCACTTATATCCTACCATTCAGCGCCATTCAGTGATCAGTTCATTACCCTCAGCAACCACCGAAGGGAGCCCCAGCTCAGAAGCCGCATCCAGCATATTCACAATACAATCCGCTTAGCAGTCATCTGTGTTCCCTGTGAGTCTAACAGGACACAGTCTTTGTACAGCGGCTCTGTGAATTAACATAGTCCGCTTATATCGCCACATAGTGCTACGGCATTTACATCTGCGACTCTGCGGGATAACAGAGTTCGCTCATACTGCCCGTTTACGCCATCTTATTAGCATCAGGCTCTGCCTGCACGGTGGACCCCGGGCTTCGAACGCACCTCTCCTTAATATCTATTAGGTGCGTTCCGTAGGCCCTTAACATAACACTAGCGCCAGGGTCTGGCTAGTAAAATGGCGGATGACTAGCGTCTACCGCAGTACATCCAGCAGCTGGAGGGTAAGTTGGCGGCTCTTGAGCACACAACCTCAGCTGTGGATGTTACAGCAGTCGCTGTTCAGGCTGCTAGCGTGGCTGCAGCCAGTTTGTCGTCTGCAACCTCTGCCCCTACATTATCACACCTCCCGCTTCCTGACAAGTTTGCTGGTGACAGCAAGCAATGTCAGGGATTCGTGAGTCAGTGCTCTATACAGCTCGAGCTTCTGGCTGCACGTTTCCCCACGGATCGGGCACAAGTGGGTTTTGTACTGTCTCTACTCTCAGGCAGAGAGTTGGAAGTGAGCAACGCCGATGTGGGAACGTGACGATCGTGTGGTGCAGAGTGCTCCTCGTTTCCTGGAGGCTCTTAAAAATGTCTTTTTAGGACGTCAGGTCACCCACGATACGGCGCTCCAACTGCTGGCATTGTCACAGGGTTCGTCTTTGGTCAGTCAGTTTTCCGTCCAGTTTCGGACTCTGGCCTCAGAGCTAGACTGGTTGGATAAAGTTCTCATTCCAGTCTACTGGCGAGGACTGGCTGACCATGTTAAAGATGCTTTGGCTACCAGGGAGATTCCCGCCACACTGGAGAAGCTTATCTTCATATCTACCCGCATCGACCTCCGTTTTCACGAGCGGAGGTTGGAGCTGGCCCAGTGTATAGGCAGAGGATTCGGTAGGCTCCCACCTTTGCCAAACCTCTTGAATCCCCCGATCTGGCGTCTGAACCCCAATTGGCCACAGAGGTTCCTCGGGCAGGACCTAAGTCTCGGGCAGTCCGAGTATCCGTGGTCTGTAACCTTTGTCAGCAGACAGGACACTATGCTAACAAATATCCACAGCGATCGGGGAAGCGATCGCGTCTAGTGGCCCTGGGAGGAGGTTCACTAGAGACAGCGGCATTTTCCTCCAAGATGACATTTAAAGGGACAGTCACTGTAGACTCTTCCACACTTACAGTCAAGCTTTGTGTGGACTCAGGAGCAGAGGGGAATTTCATGTCATCTACCTTTGCTCGTCGCCACGCAATACATCTGGTAGCGCTCGACAAACCAGTGACTGTCCGGGTAGTGAATGGGTTGACATTGCCCTCGCCAATTACACATCAGACTGTCCCTCTTACTTTGTGTGTACCCCCTTCCCATCAGGAAATTATTTCCCTTCTCGTCCTTCCCGAGGGAATAGACGAAATCCTACTGGGAGTACCCTGGCTCCGTTCCCACTCCCCTCATATTGAGTGGACCTCCGGTAGGATACTGGGTTGGAGTGAGTCATGTAAGGACTGATGTGTCAGGGAGTGCATTCAGGTTACCACTACAGAGATACCCACAGATCTTTCTCCTCTTCCCAAGTGCTATCAGTCATATGCAGACGTGTTCTCTAAAAAGGCTGCGGAGACTCTGCCGCCCCATCGTCCCTACTCAAAAAAAAGAAAATAAAAAAAAGAGCAGCATCCATCCAGGTGAAGAAAATACAAAATCTTTATTCTGCCATAAAAGGTAGCAACGTTTCGGCCATCTTGTGGCCTTTTTCAAGTACAAGTGAACAAGTGTAAGGGTGTCCCTTATATGGTGTGGAGGAGCCAATCACCATCAAGGGTTACACCTCTTCGCTAATAGACATCTAAATACATACAGTAAAACAGCGATCAGACACTACAGACATAGATGCTTAAATCATACAACTCATCGGATAACATAACAAATCACAAAATCAAATAAAGCACAAATGTAAACAAACATATAAAAATACTTCCACCAATCGATGTCCAGCTATTCCTTAGCCATGGAGATCATGGGCGTATCAAACGCCGTTACACACTCACCCGAATCCCACCAATCATCATGGTAGTCTCCCGTGGCGCCTAAATCATTATCCCATCTGTGGACTATTTACAAGCAGCCACTCTGAACACTTCCTCCTCACATGGGGGCAGCGCCAGATTGTGACGTTTGCATCCTGCGCCAAACAGGGAGGACGACATCCAATCAGAGTAACTACAGCTCTGCAGTCATGTGACCACCAACGTCACATGGTCCGCGCATGCGCAGATCATATGAGTCGATGAGATCTCGCGCTGCTGATGTCCCTGCTGCACTCAAACATATCATCAATGGTCCAAATATCGCGATATCTTCAGATGTCGATCTTTCTAATACACAGGTATAGAATAGCCAAATCACATAAATAAAGGACACATCCATATATACACGATTTCCAATATATTTTGGTGGGTAGAAAAACGGGAGGCACGGGGAGTCATGCACCTAGAGGTAATAGAAAAAAAGGAAGAAAAAATTACAGAAAAAATATATAAAAATTACTAATAAAGAAAAATAAGAAAATAAAAAAATAATTGAAACACCATGTCCACCAGTCTTTCCAAACCACCAAGCCTGTGTAAAAGAGAAAGAAAGGAAATTAAGAAAATATGTAATGTAAAAAACACATCTAAAAGCAATATACAGAGAACAATACAGTAAAGACTGAGAAGTGTGGTTAGAGGCACAATTGTAAATTATATTCCAAATTAAGGCCCCTCGGCTGTAGCGTATCAAGGATAGAAATCCAGCGAAGCTCTTTTTGCTTCAATAGTTTGGTCCTATCACCACCACGTCTCAGAGTCGGAACCCCATCAATTACCCTAAACCTAAGTTGATTCACTGAATGTCTACAATCCACAAAATGTTTTGAGACCGGGAGTTCTAAAAGTTTAGTCCTGATGGTACTCTTATGTTTGCCAATACGTGCCCTCACCTCCATTGTGGTCTCACCTACATACATCAGACCACAAGGGCAGGTGAGGACATATACAACAAAACTAGAAGTACATGTATACCGATTTCTGATAAAGAATCTCTTCCCTGTGCGGGGATGGTTAAAACTGTCACCCTTCAACATATTGCTACAGCATGCACAACTCAGGCACGGAAAATTTCCGGGCCTAGGTGGGCATAATGTACCTTGTCTGATCGATCTACTTGGACCAATGTCTGATTTCACAAGGATATCTTTCAGGTTACGTCCTCGTCTGTAAGACAGTAATGGTCTATCTGAAAATTCGACAACCTGAGGAAGACCCGTCTGCAACAATTTCCAGTGCTTGTTCAGAATACCACAGAGTTTATCACTCACTGGGCAAAAAGTAGATACAAAAGGAACACGTTTAGATGTGTTCTTAATGCGTCTCTGGCCAGCCCCAGCCGGAGTCAAGGCCATGGCATCACGATTGGGATCCGATTGGGAGGCGCCAAGATAAGGAGGTAAAGCAAGGATACGGGGAGCGGTCCCGGGACCAGGGATGAAGAGCCCAACGCGTATCGCTGCTACTGCAGCTTCGTCAGGGGAAGGCGCCTCCCAATCGGATCCCACTTGGTAACGTTACCAGTTTCATTCACCCACGCTTTGCCTCTTATTTAGGCAGCTTGGTGTTACTTAAACACTGTACCTTGTTCTTTTTTATCATCTTCTTTATATTGTTCTTTTCAACCATCAGTTTATTAAGGTACTAGCGTTTGTTCGTTTTGATTCCTTATTGAGAGTCATCTTGATCCTTTTTTCACCTTCATCCCTTATTGGGCATAATCCTGATCCTTCATATACTTTTCTGCTGATAGGTTGCCATGTGTTTGGTATAGCTTACATGTTTGGTGCATCAGGTTATTTGCTCATTATTGAACTTTATATGTATATAGGTGTTTCCGATTGTACTCACTATTTCAATGTAATATCATATATATTGTCATAGCATTATACAACTTGTTTGATGGGGATTATCTCATTTTTGGTCCCATACAATTTGGACCTTGGGGTGATGTGTTTTATTCTTATGTTTTTCTGTATTACATGTAATTTTTAATTATGTCTTATTGTATGTTTTTCTGTGTTCAGTTTTTTTGTAATAAATATTTTCACTTTCCTAATTAATTATTATTTATTTTCTATTTATTTTATTATTATTTTTCTTATTGGGGTGTGCGCTATTTATTGCACCTGTCTTTTCTCTTGTTTTCTCCATATACATATTTACAGTGCATTGCAGCACCCCCCTTTATATTTATACATATATATATAGTTTTAAACTGTAGTGCACCCTTAACATATTTGCTGTTCCCCCGGAAGTACTCTCTTGGACACATTCGTCCAGGGTGGGTGGACATTTTGGGACAAAAAGGACTTCTGAGTTGCTGGCGAGGACATACTGGTGGCCGCAGATGGCCCGTTACGTCAGGGAGTATGTTCAGGCATGCGTCTCCTGCGCCTAGAATAAATCCCTCGACAACGGCCGGCTGGGCTACTTTTCCCTTTGCCGGTGGCAGACAGGCCCTGGGAGATGGTCGGGATGGATTTTGTGGTGGGCTTACCCAAGTCTCGGGGCTGCATCATCATCTGGGTGATAACCGACCACTTCTCTAAAATGCTGCACTTGGTGCCGTTACCACGGTTACCGTCTGCACTGGCCTTGGCAGCATTATTCATTAGGCATATTTTCCGCCTACACGGTATGCCAGACAAAATTGTCAGTGATCGAGGTCCCCAGTTTGCGTCTCAGTTCTGGAGAGAGCTGTGTCGTTTACTCAGCATTGAGTTGAATCTCTCCTCTGCATACCATCCGGAGACGAATGGGTTGGTAGAGAGGGCCAACCAGACCTTGGTCACATACTTGCGACATTTTGTCTCTGCCAGGCAGGATGACTGGGCATCCTTGCTACCGTGGGCTGAGTTAGCTCTAAATAATGCTGTGGCTGACTCCACCGGACAGACCCCATTCCTCCTGAACTGCGGTCAGCATCCACAGGTACCAGTGCCCATGCCCGTGTCTTCTGCCGATTCCAGGGTGGCAGACTGAGCTGTGGAGGCACGGGACATTTGGGACCGCACCCAGGATGCCATTCAGGCCTCCAAAGAGAGGATGAGGTCTTCGGCCGATGCCCATCGGCGACCTGCTCCTACATTTGCTCCGGGTGACCTAGTGTGGCTCTCTGCCCGAAACATCAGGCTACGTGTAGAGTCCACCAAGTTGGCACCTCTCTTTTTGGGTCCCTTTAAAGTTCTTGAGCAGGTGAACCCGGTTGTTTACAGCCTAGCCCTTCGGCCTCGACTTGGTATCACCAACACCTTTCACGTGTCCCTCCTGAAACCAGTGGCCATTTCCCGGTTTTCCGAGTCATCTGCCGGGACGTCGGGTTCATCTACCGACGATCATGAGGTGAACGCAATTGTTGGGTGCAAGGTGGTACGAGGCAAAAAATTTTATTTGGTGGATTGGAGGGGTTATGGGCCTGAGGATAGGTCCTGGGAGCCTGCCGAGCATGTTCACGCTCCACAGCTCATCGCTGCCTTTGAGCGCAGCGAGCCCAAAGAAGGGGGGCCCTAGGATGGGGGGTAATGTTAGGGTTCGAGTTCCCGCTGCTGCACAAGGGGAGTCTCGAACCAGTCCCGCTACGGTCTCCCATCCATCTCCAGCCGCAGTGGAGCCTGCTCATCAAAGACGTCGGTCCCAGCATCTCGCCCGGTCTAATACTGTGCAGAGACCTCCTGCTGCTTCTTCAGGTTCTGCTATTGTAGCCAGTACTGGTCAACGGTGAGCAGACGTCTTTAGGACTAAGTCCTTTGTTGCTTCATCTGAGCATGCCAGGGCAAGATCTCCCATTGGAGATCAGGGGTCACATGCTCAGATACAGCTGCCACTCCTATTGGTCTTTCAGGAAGGTCCTGTGGCTGTTGATGTTCTGAAGCAGCTTCCCATTGGTCCTTCCTGGAAGGTCTTTTTCTCGTGGCTGCTATAAAAGGCTGTCCTTACCGCATGGCCGTGCTCTAGTATCAAATCTGTTACTTGCTTGCGCCAGTGTGGTCATGTATGCTTGTGGTTAGGTCTGGCTGAAATAAGCCCCTAGAATACCGGCACCTCCGGTGAGGAGATTGTATGCATGTGTTCAGGGCTCAGCTGAAAATGCCATTAGAATACCGGCTACTTCGGTGAGGAGATTACTGCTTGGGTTCTGTTTGTATGACCACAGACTGCAATCCGCTTAGCAGTCATCTGTGTTCCCTGTGAGTCTAACAGGACACAGTCTTTGTACAGCGGCTCTGTGAATTAACATAGTACGCTTATATCACCATATAGTGCTACGGCGTTTACATCTGCGACTCTGCGGGATAACAGAGTTCGCTCATACTGTCCGTTTATGCCATCTTACTAGCAGCAGGCTCTGCATGCACGGTGGACCCGGGCTGCGAACGCACCTCTCCTTAATATCTATTAGGTACGTTCCGTAGGCCCTTAACACGGTTTACATATGTAAACCATGTGTCATATGTCGGGTTCTGTAATTTTACTGAAGCAGGCAATTGATTTAGCGGCTATTATGCTATGTAGAACTGTATGAACTATTATATATATATATATATATATATATATATATATACACTGTGTTCCAAATTATTATGCAAAAATTGTTTAGGAGTGATAAGGTAAGAATTTTTTTGTTTGTCAGTTAAACTCATTGATGGTGATGTGTGTCAGGGCTCTTTATATCACTGTAAGCAATTGCAGACACCTGTACTAATTAGTTTGGCAGGTGTGTCCAATGAAAGGCAAGACTACTTAAGAAGGCTGTCCCACATTATTAAGCAGCCTACATTTTCTGCCAAAATGGGAAAGAAAAAGGATGTGTCGGCTGCTGAGAAGCAACAAGTTGTGGAGTGTTTAGGTCAAGCCATGACTACAATCAACATTGCCAAGACACTTCATCGTGATCATCGCACAAACAAGAAGTATGTAGCTGATTCACAATACACACGTGTGTGTGCTGATAAGGGAAAATTGAGGACTGTTTCCTACAGGCAATTACATCAGGTTAAAAGAGCAGCGGCAAAAATGCCTTGTCATAGCAGCAGACACGTTTTTGAAGCTGCTGGTGCCTCCAACATCCCCCGAACAACAAGATGCAGGGTCCTTCAGAGGCAGCTGTGAGTAAGCCATCCTGTCAACCTCCTCTATCCACTGCACACAAGCAGAAATGGCTCCAGTGGGCCAAACAATACATGAAGACTGACTTCAAAACTGTTTTGTTCACCGATGAGTGCCGTGCAACTCTCGATGTTCCAGATGGATGGAGTGGAGGATGGCTGGTTGATGGACACCCCATGCAAACACGGCTATGGCGCCAACAAGGAGGAGTGTTACGTTTCGGTAGCTGAGTGTAGCGCCGGCGCCAGCGTCCCTGTCCTCTGCCAGGCAGGGACGCTGTTCCCCTGCGCCAGCGTCCCTGTCCTCTGCCAGGCAGGGACGCTGTTCCCCTGCGCCAGCGTCCTCTGCCAGGCAGGGACGTCGCTCCCCTTACCCTCGCTCGGCGTCCTCCTTCCGCCCTGCTGGGGCTGCGCGCTCCTTCCCTGCCACTGGGCTTAGGGCGCGCGCGTGCACTCCCCCCCTCTTAAAGGGGCCGCGCGCATCTTTCAAAAAAGGTCCCCGGCCAATGCCGGAGGATTCCACCTTATATAAAGCACCTCCTCCTTAATGGAGGTGCCTGAGCAATGTTGTTGCACTGTTCACTACTCTGCTTCAGCCCTCAGGTTCCATTACCAGTTACCTGCCTGTTTCCTGCCAGTTTGCTGTCTGCTACCTGTCCGCTAGCCTACCTGGAGGCTCCACCGTCCGACAGTCTGCCCGCCATCACCTGCCAGTCTGTCTATGACCAGCCTGCCCGTTTATCTGCTGATGTTCACCGGTTACCAGTCTGCTAGCCTACCTGGAGGCGTCAACGTTCGACAGTCTGTCCACCATCACCTGTCAGTCTGTCTACGGACCAGTCAGCCCGTTAATCTGAGGACGCACATCTACCATCTGCCTGCTAGCCTACCGGGAGGCTCAACCATCACAGGTCGTTCCTGCCTGTCTATCCAGAGACTGCCCTGGTCACTTGCCGTGACTACCTGCCTGTCTATCCAGAGACTGCCCCGGTCACTTGCCGTGACTACCTGCCTGTCTATCCAGAGACTGCCCCGGTCACTTGCCGTGACTACCTGCCTGTCTATCCAGAGACTGCCCCGGTCACTTGCCGTGACTTCCTGCCTGTCTATCCAGAGACTGCCCCGGTCACTTGCCGTGACTACCTGCCTGTCTATCCAGAGACTGCCCCGGTCACTTGCCGTGACCTCCTGCCTGTCTGTCCAGAGACTGCCCCGGTCACTTGCCGTGACTTCCTGTCCGTCTTCCCCGGGCGCCACCCGCTCCTTTACAAGGAAAGCCTCCTTGTATAATAGCTCAGAGGTTCGCCTCCCAGACCCGTTACACTGAGGAGGACAGGAACAACAGCAGGGCAGCCGAACACCTGAGATGTTGGTAACTGATGGGTTAACTTCCAAATGAACCAGGAACCACAATTGAGACAAGAACAATTGATCACCGGCAACCATCATGGGAGGGAACCTCCCTTATATCAGACCAGTCCGTGAACCCAGATTGCCACTCCTCGCTGAAAGGTTCAGTACTGTCTGTAACCACCAGAGGGAGCCTCTGCTCAGAAACCATCTCTAGCACATTCATAACAGTACACCCCCCTTGAGGAGGGGTCACCGAACCCTCACTTGTGCAACCAGGCCGATCAGGATGAGCTTGGTGATAGGCACGGATCAGTCTCCTAGCATGGATGTCTTAAGCAAACACCCAAGAATTGGGTCACGGACCGCTCCCGGCACATTAACCCCTTGCACACCGCGATCAAACATGATCGCGGTTTACCGGGGGCACAGGGGAGCATCGCGCAGGGAGGGGGCTCCCTGCGCGCTCCCCTGAGACCCTCAGAACAGCGCGATGTGATCGCGCTATTCTGAGGGCTTCCTCCCTCCCAGGACCCGGATCCAAGATGGCGCCGGGGTCCTGGAGGGAGGCGGCTTCCTCAGTGCCTGCTGAGAGCAGGCACTGAGAAGCCTGCAACGCTGCCTGTGAGATCGCTGGTCTCACAGAGTGCTGTGCACACTGTGAGACCAGCGATCTGACATTTTACAGTGATGTCCCACCCTGGGACAATGTAAAAAAGTAAAAAAAATAAAAATAAACATGTGTAAAAAAAAATTCCAAAATAAATAAATAAAAAAAAAAAAATATTCCCCAATAAATTCATTTCTTCCTGTAAATAAAAAAAATAAAACAATAAAAGTACACATATTTGGTATCGACGCGTCCGTAACGACCCCCCCTATAAAACTGTCCCACTAGTTAACCCCTTTTGTGAACCCCTTAAAAAAAAAAAAAAGAAGCAAAAAATCAGTGCTTTATCATCATACCGCTGAACAAAAGTGGAATAACACTCGATCAAAAAGACCGATATAAATAAACATGGTACAGCTGAAAACGTCATCTTGTCCCGCAAAAAACAAGCCGCCATACAGCATCATCAGCAAAAAAATAAAAAAGTTATAGCTCGCAGAATAAATCGATGCAAAAATAATTATTTTTTATATAAAATTGCTTTTAATTCTATAAAAGTGCCAAAACATAAAAAAATGATATAAATGAGGTATCGCCATAATCGTACTGACCCGAAGAATAAAACTGCTTTATCAATTTTACCACACGCGGAACGGTATAAACGCCTTCCCCAAAAGAAATTCATGAATTGCTAATTTTTGTTCATTCTAACCTCCCAAAAATCAAAATAAAAAGCGATCAAAAATGTCACGTGCTCAAAAATGGTACCAATAAAAACGTCAACTCATACTGCAAAAAATAAGACCTCACATGACTCTGTGGGCCAAAATATGCAAAAATTATAGCTCTCAAAATGTGGCGATGCAAAAAACTATTTTTTGCAATAAAAAGCGTATTTTAGCGTGACAGCTGCCAATCATAAAAACCCGCTATAAATAGTAAATCAAACCCCTCTTTATCACCCCCTTAGTTAGGGAAAAATAATAAAATTTAAAAAATGTATTTATTTCCATTTTCCCATTAGGGTTAGGGTTAAGGTTAGGGTTGCGGCTAAAGTTAGGGTTAGGGTTGGCGCTAAAGTTAGTATTAGGCTGGAGTCACACACAACGTCTAAAAAAATCGGAGCGTTTTAGTCGGTCGATAATCGGATTAAAATTTCATGAACATTGATGCGACTGGCATCCGATTTTTAGTATTTGATGCGATTTTGTAGCATGTACGCTACAGTTTCACATCCGATTACCCAGCGACTACCGTTTTTTAGTGGCATCATAGCAAAATGGACATTTAACGGTTTTGAGGCCTGCAAATCATTTGAATAATGAGCCAGACCCATATTTAAGCGTGGTTGGACTGTTCTTACCCTCCCAAACGTTGCCGTGGAGTGTTTGGCTTCTTAGTGGTTCCTGTTGTGTTGCTGCAAAGTGAAAATTATGAGTGACAGACTAATGTTTAATAGAACTGAGCGTCTGCTGTACTATTGGCTGATATCCAGAACTTTTGGGGAGCCATACCCTGTAGTTGTTTCTCCAAGAATCCGCAGAAGGATGTGGGTGCATCCCCTTGTGATGCGAAGGATCAGCAAAGGGCATTTTGAGCGCCTGTATTCGACACTGCGTAGGAATCCAGACAAGTTTTTTGACTATTGTCGCATGAGTGTTGCCACCTTTGATATTTTGGTTGAGATATTGCGCCCTGGAATCACCTTTCAGAACACCAGGATGCGTCCTTCAATTTCTGCTGAGGAAAGGCTTCTTCTAACATTAAGGTATGTGTGTCAACGATATGTTGATGATGTTTTGCATAATGTAACAACTTTCACATTCTTGTTACTTTGTAAATCTTAACATACTGTACCCCATGTCATTATAACATTTTTAAGTTTGCCCTATATGTTTGTGTGTAGCAGTCAGAATGGTTTATAACTCATTACATTAAGTGAATGGGTGAGTAAACAAATGTCCACTGTTTACATTTGGTTAATGCAGTGTTTTTGTATTTTTTGTCTGATGTGTACATGTTTGTTGTTGTTTGTGTATTGCAGGTTCCTTTCCACTGGGCTCTCATACGCTGCTCTGCATTTAGAGTTTTTGCTAGGGAAATCCACCATTTCCGGAATAGTCAGCTCTACTTGTGGACAAATTTGGTCCAGACTAAATAAAGAGGTGATGCCAGAGCCCAAAATGGAAGATTGGTTGAGGATTGCACGTGGATTTCAAGAAACCAGTAATTTTCCACACTGTATTGGAGCCCTGGACGGGAAGCACATACATGTGCGTAAGTCGCCAAACTCAGGGACCCAATTCTACAATTATAAGCAACTAGCTGTAGTACCCGGCTTCACCTGGGTTAATTAATAACTGCTGTTAGCTGTAACAAAATAGACTATGTTAACAAAAATTTATTCTGCACATAAAAATCACACACCAAAACGTGCGGGGGTTAAAATTTCCATTCAACACATAGACTATGATGCTCCTGGGGTTGAGATGTGCGGGCATGCAAAATTTCATGCCCGTAAGTACAACGGTGCAGATTCCTATCCCGGGCCAAAATTATTTGCCGATTTGGAATGCGCGGGGTTAAAATTTCGACTCAAAACCTAGCCTATGACGCTCCCGGGGTCGAGACGTGCGGGTGTGCAAAATTTCATGCCCGTAAATGCAGATTTCTATGCCGGACATACACACAAGCATTCAGCTTTCTCCCCATTATGTAGATAGGGCCAAAATTGTTTGGCGATTTGGAACGCGCGGGGTTAAAATTTCGATTCAAAACATAGCCTAGGACGCTTTCGGGGTCGAGACGTGCGGGCGTGCAAAATTTCATGCCCGTAAGTGCGACGGTGCGGATTCCAATCCCGGACAAACATACCCACATACATACACACATACATACATTCAGCTTTATATATTAGATATTTTTCTATAGTTTTGTTGGGCTTGGTCGACAGTAACTACTGCTTCATAATTGTAGACATTGGGGCCTATGGAAGGACTGGAGACTCCAGAGTCTTCAATTCTTCCATTATGGGTCGGCGGCTACGCAATAACCAATTGGACTTACCACCAGCATGTCAACTTCCACAGTCAAATGTGGATGCAGTGCCATATGTTGTAGTAGCGGATGAGGCCTTCCAATTAACTCGTCATGTTATGAGGCCATATCCTCGCCGCAATCTGAACCATCAGCGACGCATATTTAATTATCGGCTTGCTCGTGCACGACGCCTGGTGGAGTGCACATTTGGTATTCTTACAGCCAAATGGCGTGTCCTACAATCAGCCATTCAGCTAAGTGAGTCAAATGTTAATCTTGTAGTGCAAGCATGTGTGGTACTACATAATTTTACCAGAATGCATGAATGCTCATCAGCTGATATGCCTGAACTTCAGTCTGATAATATGACGAGTAGTGTTGAGCGATACTGCTCGATATCTAAAAATATCGGATCGGAATGGTATCGCCGATATCACTAAATATCGTCGATATCCGATTCCGATACCGGAAGTCCCATGTAAGTCTATGGGAACAAAATATCGCAACTAAAAAAACCTTTATTTCCTTGTAAACACTAAATATACACACATAGAATACATATATATATATATATACATGTCATTGTGACATATATATATACATATATGTATAGTTTATACACTTCTACATAGTAAAATATCCTCTGATTCAATTGCCGGGTAAAGTCGGCTTCTGTGAAAAGACAGAAGCACCCGACATGAAATGACACTTGGTGTACATAGGGTTAACCATGTCTTTTCATGTCGTTTGCAATCTGATTTGCACAAACAATTACATCAGTCTATGTGTGCAAAATTTCACACCTGTAGGGGTTAATTAAAGGTGTAAATTCGTTGTAAAAAAAACTGACTTTTTTGCTACGAATTTACACCTTTAATTAACCCCTACAGGTGTGAAATTTTGCACACTTACACTCATGTAATTGTTTGTGCAAATCAGATATCAAACTACATGAAAAGACATGGTTAACTCTATGTAAACCAAGTGTCATTTCATGTCGGGTTCTGCATTTTCACAAAAGCCGGCAATTGAATTAGCGGCTATTATACTATGTAGAAGTGTATGAACTATAAATATAAATATATATATATATATGTGTCACAAATTTAATGACATGTATATATATATATATGAGGTGTAAAATTGCTGAAAAAAAATGCGTGGGCTCCCGCCCTATTTTCGCAACCAGACAGACAAAGCCAGTGAGTGGGGCAGATAATAATAGCCCAGAGAGGGACCATTATTTTTGCCCCCCCCCGGCTACTAACATCTGCCCCCAGACACCCCAGAAAGGGCAAATCTCTAATTAGATTTGCCCTTTCTGGCACTTTGCCCGTCTATTCCCATTGCCCTGTAGCGGTGGCGAATGGGTTAATAAGGGGTTAAAATGACCTTGCAATTGAAAGGTCACTTTAAGCCAGGTTAATAATTGAGAGCTGTCAATTAGACAACTATCAATTATTAATCCTATTGTATGAAAGAAAAATCAAACACACACACTTTAATAAAAAAGAAGTTTAATGAAATAATCACACAGTTTTTGACCATATTTTATTTTCCTGCTAAAACCATTTTCTGTAATAAAAATAAAATAATAAAGCAAAATTATTCTTACCTATCCCATGCACAGTCAGGTCCCACGGTGTAATCCTTCAGAAAGGGTTAATGTTTACTGCAGGGACCGCAGCTAATGCTGCAGCCTCACAGTAAACCCCCAAATGAATGAGTTCCTCTCCTGGCTGACAGGAGAGGAAGTGGAAAGCTTAATTGATTGCTTTCCACTTTCACTTCAGGTCAGCCAGGGACACAATCAGTGACGTCAGAGGGAACGGTTAACAAAAATAGGGGATCCCCTCGAAAAAAATTGGCGTGGGGTCCCCCCTATTTTTGTTAACCAGCCAGATGAAGCAGACCGCTGAGGCCTGGATTTTCAGGCTGTTAAGGAGCCAAGATCCATGGACCTTGCAAGCCTGATAATACCAGGCCACAGCAGTCTGCTTAGCTTGGCTGGTTAACAAAAATAGGGGATCCCCTCGAAAAAAAAAACGGCGTAGGGGTCCCCCTATTTTTGTTAACCAGCCAAGTAAAATGCAGACTGCTGCGGCCTGGTATTAAAAGACTGTCAAGGCCCATGGATTTTGGCCCTCAACAGCCTGATAATACCAGGCTACAGCAGCCCCACATTTGGCGCATCAAAAGATGTGCCAATTGTGGCACTTTACCCGGCTCTTCCCACTTGCCCTGTAGCGGTGGCAAGCGGGGTAATAAGGGGTTAATGTCACCGTTGATTGCACGGTGACAATAAGCCCGGTTAATAATGGAGAGGCGTCAATAAGACACCGATCCATTATTAATCCCAAAGTTATTAAATGCATAAAAAAAAGACAAAGCAAGAAAAAAGTATTTTAATGAAATAAAAGAGACAACACAGTTTTCATTTCTTTTATTGTACTCTCATTCCTGCGACGCCATCGATCTCCTGTAAAAAAAGAAAAAAAACAAACCAACAGTATACCACCTGTCCGACGCAGTCCATAGTAACGACTGTCCCACGACGATCCAGCTCTGCTACATCGCAATGACAGGCAGAGCCTGTCATCGCGACGCAGCACAGCTGATTACCTGCTTCCCCGGCGGTGACGTCATCGGACTGACTGCTTTACGGCCGGGATTACCCAGCAGTCACTGCAGTTATCGCGAGAAACTGCATGTGACCGCCGGGGAGAAGAGGATGGCGGCCATGAAGCAGTCCAGGCCGTGACCGCCGGAGATCTTCTGCCAGGTAAGTGCCGCTGACTCCTGACAGACCCGACCGACGGACACTGACAGTGACAGACCCGACCGACGGACACAGACAGTGACAGTGACAAATCCGATTCCGGTATTCGATATGACGAAAATATCGGTATTCGGAATCGAAAGGCCGATACAGCTAATATCGGCCGATACCCGATATTTGCAGTATCGTATCGCTCAACACTAATGACGAGGCCTATGAGAGCAGTCATCCATCCTCGTCGTCCCCCTTCTGGAATCAAAGTCCGTGACTTATTGACCAATTATTTTGTTTCTCCTGCGGGTGCTATTCCTTGGCAAGATGAGGCCATAGCTATGTAGTGTGTTTTATGTTATCTGATACCATAAACTTACTTTACATTCATCAATTAATGGAAGACTGTAATTATTTTATGTACACTTTTTCCTACTTAACACAGGTCAGAACATATAAGAAGAATCACAGACAAGCAATGGCACTTCACTAATTTTAATGATTAGTGTATTTCGTTAGAAAGCCTTTTAGAGGCTGATATATTTAGAAAACAGGACCAACATGTCCAAACATAAATAAAAAATATGTCTAACATTCTGAATATGCAAAAATAAATATATATAACTTCCATACAAACAAAAAATACTTTCAGCTACAATTGATGGTAGCTTGGTGGTGGTGGTGGTGGTGATGGATGGCCAGGTTGCGTATTAGGCCCCCCACTATCTGCAACCTGTGATTGAGCCTGAGGTGCTGCAGAAACTAACGTAGCAGCTGGGTTACTGGCTGCATCCTGAACGGCTTGTGTGTAGGGGTACATAGGGAATTGATGCTCATAGTCATATTGATATGACTGAGCACTAGCAGAATGACCCCCAATATGCCCATGTCTGACATATCCATGTTGTGGCCAGTTAACAACATTGGGTATGTTAGAGTGGGCATATTGTGCATGGCCACTCTGTCCCATGGCTTGGAGCTGGGTAGCTCCAAAGAAAGAAGGAGCTGCAGTAGGATGATGAGGAGGAGGAGTTGGGTTCTGTTGGACACAAGGAGGAGGTGGAGGAGGAGGATGATGAGGAGGAGGAGGAGGATCAGAGGCAGAAGCAGATTGTGATGGATTTGGTCCAAACAACCTTAACACATTTTCAGGACCAACCACCCATCTATCTAGATAATCTAGTAGGTTGCTTGGATCATTAGGCGCTGTTCCAGCATCCAAAACAATCTGCAGTCCGCTTCTGATCCGCAGTCTGTGCTGTCTTGGAATAGCCCGGAGGTAACAGGCCAGACTGCGGCAAAATCCCTCCTCACCATCATCATTAGCTACACTGGACAAATAGTCCAGAACTCCTCGGTCCACCTGCCTCCTTGTCACAGAACCCACTCCTTCTCGTCGCCGCCTACCTCGCCTTGTGCGTTGCGAATGAGGAGGAGACACATCCTGACCCCTATTAGGGCTGCTGCTCTGAGGTAGGTCCTCATGTTCCTGATGCTGGCTTTGTGAATCCTCAGCTCCTGCAGCTGCTGTTGGTGCTGCTTGGGTGGACCCACATGCTGCAGAGGAAGGGCCTGCCTCCTCTGCCCCATCACCAACGGGGTCGATAAGCACTTCTGAGTCAGACCCCGTCTCCCTCTCAGTTAGGTTTGACTCCGTCCTAGAAATGAAATAATTTTTGACAATTAAAACCCAGAAAATTACAAAGTTTGACATTAAAGTGTTTGAAAACACATGCACTTACGGCCGCACATCCATCACTGGCGCAAGGAAGTTTAGTCTATCAAAATAGAGGTACTTCCTCTTCTTAGAGGCAGAAGCCCCACTCCGATCCCTAATCTGCCTCTCCCTCCGGTAGCAGTCCCGACAGCTGCGCCACCGCCTTGTCACATCAGTCACTACAAATGTAAGAACACCATAACGGTTATAATGACTCATATCTATTTATTCATCAAAAAATTACATTATGCAACAATGAACATTTAAATAGTGTTCATGTGTGATGTGATTTACAATATTAAAACACATAAACATACAACCAGAAGTATAGATGTTATAAGCTGTAACATACATTTCAAAAAATGCTTGGCCCTTAACAAAACGCCTCAATCATTTAGCATTTTAGTACCTACAAACTACATCTGAGGTCAAGGGGAGTACAAAATGTTATAGTGAATAAATGACAAAGCATCGATGATATGTTAAAAGACATGGATATTGTTGGTGAACACACACATCAATGTGTTGTTATAAATAGGCAGAGTTCGATAATGCTGCTTTTTCAATATCATTTAAACACATAAGCATACATTATTATTTTCTTAATAACATTTTTTTACAAAAAAAAACCCGTTACATGTGGTACTTACTAAGACGCTCTTGGTCCTCCCTGGATCTCTGATGATAGTCTGGAAAAATGTGTTCACATATCGTTTGCCATGCAGCCTCTTTGCGCATCCGATTGCTGTAATTGGGATCGCGCTGGTCCCACAATTCAGGCCTCTCCTGCACCAATACGATGAGGAGTTCCACATTGATGTGGCTAGATGCCATGTTTCTGGACTCCGTGTAGGCGTTCTTCCTGTTTTTTTTTAAGATGCGCTTAGCTAATTAGCATGTAAAGGCTTCCTGAGAATTTGAAAGGCAGTTTCCTGTCACCTGGAAAAGTTGTGCGATTTCATCGCAACTCACACGTTCGGTCCGTTTGTAATCCCACTTTTCATCGCACCCATAGACTTGCATTGGCGATAGTCGACCCACAATCGGTGACAATCGCAGCATGCTGCGATTGCACTCGCACGTTTAAATCGGACCACAAAAAAATCGGATGCTGGGAGCTACTACATTGATTAATATTGGGTCGACTGCAAAGCGATATTTCATCGCTTTCTAGTGGTACGATTTAGTCGCCAGTGTGACTCCAGCCTTAGGGTTATGGTTGGATTAGGAATAGGGGTGGTTAGGGTTAGGGTTAGGTTTGTGGTTAGGGTTGGGACTAGGGTTAGGGGTGTGTTGGGGTTAGGGTTGGAGTTAGAATTGGGGGGTTTCCGCTGTTTAGGCACATCAGGGGCTCTCCAAATGTGACATGGCGTCTGATCTCAATTCCAGCCAATTCTGCGTTGAAAAAGTCAAACGGTGCTCCTTCCCTTCTGAGCTCTGCCAAACAGTAGTTTACTCCCACATGGGGTATCAGCGTACTCTGGACCCTAAGAGTTATTGTGCAATTTGTCCTATTTCTTCTGTTACACTTGGGAAAATAAAAAACTGTGGGCAAAAATATCATTTTTTTAAAAAAAAAAAATGATTTTTTTTTTTTGTTTTTACGGATGTACGTTATAAACTTCTGTGAAGCACTTGGGGCTTCATAGCGCTCACCACACATCTAGATAAGTTCCTTGTGGGGTCTATTTTCCAAAATGGGGTCACTTGTAGGGGTTTCCACTGTTTAGGCACATCAGGGGCTCTCCAAATGCGACATGACGCCCCAGACCATTCCATCAAAGTCTACAATCCAAAATGTCACTACTTCCCTTCCGAGCCCCAACGTGTACCCATACAGTAGTTTTCTCCCACATATTGGGTATCCGCGTACTCAGGACAAATTGGACAACAACTTTTGGGGTCCAATTTCTCCTGTTACCCTTGTGAAAATAAAATATTGGGGGCGAAAAAAATAATTTTTGTAAAAAGAAAATATTTTTTATTTTTACGGCTGTTCGTTATAAACTTCTGTGAAGCACTTAGGTGTTCAAAGTGCTGTGCTCACCTCACATCTAGATAAGTTCCTTGTTTGGTCTATTTTCCAAAATGGGGTCACTTGTGGGGGGTTTCCACTGTTTAGGTGCATCAGGGGCTCTCCAAATGCGACATGACGCCCCCAGAGCATTCCATCAAAGTCTGCAATCCAAAACCTCACTACTTCCCTTCCGAGCCCCAATGTGTACCCATACAGTAGTTTTCTCCCACATATTGGGTATCAGCGTACTCAGGACAAATTGGACAACAACTTTTGGGGTCCAATTTCTCCTGATACCCTTGTGAAAATAAAATATTGGGACGAAAAAATCATTTTTGTAAAAAAAAAAAATTTTTTATTTTACGGCTGTACGTTATAAACTTTTGTGAAGCACTTGGGGGTTCAAAGTGCTCACCACACATCTAGATAAGTTCCTTGAGGGGTCTAGTTTCCAAAATGGTGTCATTTGTTGGGGGTTTCCACTGTTTAGGCAGATCAGGAGCTCTCCAAACACGACATGGCATCCAGCCAATTCTGTGTTGAAAAAGTCAAACGGCGCTCCTTCCCTTCCAAACTCTGCCATGACCCAAACAGTGGTTTACCCCCATATATGGGGTATCAGCGTACTCAGTACAAATTGCACAATAACTTTTGGAGTCTTGTTACCCTTGGGAAAATGAAAATTGGGGTGAAAAGATCATTTTTGTGGAAAAAATATGATTTTTTTAATTTTACGGCTCTACATTATAAACTTGTGTGAAGCACTTGGGGGTTCAAATTGCTCACCAAAGATCTAGATAAGTTCCTTAGGGGGTCTAGTTTCCCAAATGGGGTCACTTGTGGGGGGTTTCCACTGTTTAGGCACATCAGGGGCTCTCCAAATGCAACATGGCCTCCAATCTCAATTCCAGCCAATTTTGGTTGGAAAAAGTCAAATGGTGCTCCTTCCATTCCGAGCTCTGCCGTGCGCCCAAACAGTGGTTCCCCCCCACATATCAGGTATCAGCGTACTCAGGACAAATTGGCCAACAACTTTTGGGGTCCAATTTCCTTGGGAAAAATCAAAAATTTGGGACTAAAAAATCATTTTTGTGGAAAACTGTTTCTTTTTTTTTCACACCCAGGCATTATAAACTTTTGTGAAACACTTGGGGGTTCAAAGTGCTCACAACAGATCTAGATAAGTTTCTTAGGGGGTCTAGTTTCCAAAATGGGGTCACTTGTGGGGGGTTTCCACTGTTTAGGCACATCAGGGGCTCTCCAAATGCGACATGACGCCCCAGACCATTCCATCAAAGTCTACAATCCAAAACGTCACTACTTCCCTTCCGAGCCCCAACGTGTACCCATACAGTAGTTTTCTCCCACATATTGGGTATCAGCGTACTCAGGACAAATTGGACAACAACTTTTGGGGTCCAATTTCTCCTGTTACCCTTGTGAAAATAAAATATTGGGGACGAAAAAATCATTTTTGTAAAAAAAAAAAAAAAATTTTATTTTACGGCTGTACGTTATAAACTTCTGTGAAGCACTTGGGGGGTTCAAAGTGATCACCACACATCTAGATAAGTTCCTTGGGGGTCTAGTTTCCAAAATGGTGTCATTTGTTGGGGGTTTCCACTGTTTAGGCAGATCAGGAGCTCTCCAAACACGACATGGCATCCAGCCAATTCTGCGTTGAAAAAGTCAAACGGCGCTCCTTCCCTTCCAAACTCTGCCATGACCCAAACAGTGGTTTACCCCCATATATGGGGTATCAGCGTACTCAGGACAAATTGCACAATAACTTTTGGAGTCTTGTTACCCTTGGGAAAATAAAAATTGGGGTGAAAAGATCATTTTTGTGGAAAAAATATGATTTTTTAATTTTACGGCTCTACGTTATAACTTGTGTGAAGCACTTGGGGGTTCAAATTGCTCACCAAAGATCTAGATAAGTTCCTTAGGGGGTCTAATTTCCAAATGGGGTCACTTGTGGGGGGTTTCCACTGTTTAGGCACATCAGGGGCTCTCCAAATGCAACATGGCCTCCAATCTCAATTCCAGCCAATTTTGGTTGGAAAAAGTCAAATGGTGCTCCTTCCATTCCGAGCTCTGCCGTGCGACCAAACAGTGGTTCCCCCCCACATATCGGGTATCAGCGTACTCAGGACAAATTGGCCAACAACTTTTGGAGTCTTGTTTACCTTTGGGAAAATAAAAATTGGGGTGAAAAGATCATTTTTGTGGAAAAAATATGATTTTTTAATTTTACGGCTCTACTTATAAACTTGTGTGAAGCACTTGGGGGTTCAAATTGCTCACCAAAGATCTAGATAAGTTCCTTAGGGGGTCTAGTTTCCCAAATGGGATCATTTGTGGGGGGTTTCCACTGTTTAGGCACATCAGGGGACTCTCCAAATGCAACATGGCCTCCAATCTCAATTCCAGCCAATTTTGGTTGGAAAAAGTCAAATGGTGCTCCTTCCATTCCGAGCTCTGCCGTTGCGCCCAAACAGTGGTTCCCCCCACATATCAGGTATCAGCGTACTCAGGACAAATTGGCCAACAACTTTTGGGGTCCAATTGCCTGTGGAAAAATCAAAAATTTGGGACTAAAAAATCATTTTTGTAGGAAAACTGTTTCTTTTTTTTTCAACCCAGGCATTATAAACTTTTGTGAAACACTTGGGGGTTGAAAGTGCTCACAACAGATCTAGATAAGTTTCTTAGGGGGTCTAGTTTCCAAAATGGGGTCATTGTGGGGTGTTTCCACTGTTTAGGCACATCAGGGGCTCTCCAAATGCGACATGAGCCCCAGACCATTCATCAAAGTCTACAATACAAACGTCACTACTTCCCTTCCGAGCCCCAACGTGTACCCATACAGTAGTTTTCTCCCACATATTGGGTATCAGCGTACTCAGGACAAATTGGACAACAACTTTTGGGGTCCAATTTCTCTGTTACCCTTGTGAAAATAAAATATTGGGGACGAAAAAATCATTTTTGTAAAAAAAAAATAATTTTATTTTACGGCTGTACGTTATAAACTTCTGTGAAGCACTTGGGGGTTCAAAGTGCTCACCACACATCTAGATAAGTTCCTTGAGGGGTCTAAGTTTCCAAAATGGTGTCATTTGTTGGGGTTTTCCACTGTTTAGGCAGATCAGGAGCTCTCCAAACACGACATGGCATCCAGCCAATTCTGCGTTGAAAAAGTCAAACGGCGCTCCTTCCCTTCCAAACTCTACCATGACCCAAACAGTGGTTTACCCCCATATATGGGGTATCAGCGTACTCAGGACAAATTGCACAATAACTTTTGGAGTCTTGTTACCTTGGGAAAATAAAAATTGGGGTGAAAAGATCATTTTTGTGGAAAAAATATGATTTTTTAATTTTACGGCTCTACGTTATAAACTTGTGTGAAGCACTTGAGGGTTCAAATTGCTCACCAAAGATCTAGATAAGTTCCTTAGGGGGTCTAGTTTCCCAAATGGGTCACTTGTGGGGGGTTTCCACTGTTTAGGCACATCAGGGCTCTCCAAATTCAACATGGCCTCCATTCTCAATTCCAGCCAATTTTGGTTGGAAAAAGTCAAATGGTGCTCCTTCCATTCCGAGCTCTGCCGTGCGCCCAAACAGTGGTTTCCCCCCACATATCGGGTATCAGCGTACTCAGGACAAATTGGCCAACAACTTTTGGGGTCCAATTTCCTTGGGAAAAATCAAAAATTTGGGACTAAAAAATCATTTTTGTGGAAAATTGTTTCTTTTTTTTTCACACCCAGGCATTATAAACTTTTGTGAAACACTTGGGGGTTCAAAGTGCTCACAACAGATCTAGATAAGTTTCTTAGGGGGTCTAGTTTCCAAAATGGTGTCACTTGTGGGGGGTTTCCACTGTTTAGGCGCATCAGGGCTCTCCAAACGCGACATGGCATCCAATCTCAATTCCAGCCAATTTTAGTTTGAAAAAGTCAAACGGCGCTCCTTCCCTTATGAGCTCTGCTGTGCGCGCAGACAGTGGTTTTCCCCCACTTATGGGGTATTGGCGTACTCAGGAGAAATTGCACAACTTTATCTGTCCATTTTCTTCTTTTATCCTTGTGCAAATAAAAAAAAAGTTTGTAAAAGATCATTTTTGTGGCTAAAAAGTTAAATATTCATTTTTTCCTTCCACGTTGCTTCAGCTCCTGTGAAGCACCTGAAGGGTTAATAAACTTCTTGAATGTGGTTTTGAGTACCTTGAGGGGTGCAGTTTTTAGAATAGTGTCACTTTTGGGTATTTTCTGCTATATAGACCCCTCAAAGTGACTTCAAATATGAGGTGGTCCCTAAAAAAAATGGCTTTGTAAATTTTGTTGTAAAAATGAGAAATCGCTGGTCAACTTTTAACCCTTATAATTTCCTAAGAAAAAAAATTTTTGATTCCAAAATTGTGCTGATGTAAAGTAGACATGTGGGAAATGTTATTTCTTAACTATTTTGTGTGACATATTTCTCTGTTTTAAGGGAATAAAAATTCAAAGTTTGAAAATTGCAAAATTTTCAAAATTTTCGCCATATTTGCATTTTTTCAAAAATAAACGCAAGTTATATCGAAGAAATTTTACCAATAACGTGAAGTACAATATGTCACGAGAAAACAATCTCAGAATCACGCAGATCCGTTGAAGCGTTCCAGAGTTATAACCTCATAAAGAGACAGTGGTCAGAATTGTAAAAATTGGCCCGGTCATTAACGTGCAAACCACCCTTGGGGGTGAAGGGGTTAATGAAGTAGGTTGGACCCAATCACAGATGGCTTGAACCTTGACCGGGTCCATTTCAATAACAGACGGAGACAGAATGAATCCCAGAAATGAGACCTTCTGTATGCCAAAAAGACACTTTGATCCCTTCACATACAGTGCATTCTCTCTCAAAATCTGGAACACAGTCCGAACATGTTTCACATGAGAGTCCCAGTCATTGGAAAAAATCAAGACATCATCCAAATAAACAATCAGAAATTTATCCACAAAATCCCTGAAAATATCATTCATGAAGGATTGGAAGACGGAAGGAGCATTACTGAGCCCAAAGGGCATTACTAGGTACTCAAAATGCCCCTCTGGGGTATTAAACGCCGTCTTCCATTCATCCCTGTGCTTAATGCGAATAAGGTTATACGCCCCCCCTGAGGTCAAGCTTGGTAAACCAACTAGCACTTTTCACCCTGGAAAACAGGTCAGAAATCAAGGGTAACGGATATTGATACTTCACAGTGATCTTATTCAAGAGACGATAATCAATACACGGCCTCAATGAACCATCCTTTTTGGCCACAAAGAAAAAACCGGCACCCAAGGGTGAAGAGGATGGTCTGATATGACCCTTCTCCAATGACTCCTTGATATAAGATCGCATAGCATCGTGTTCAGGTACAGACAAGTTAAAAAGGCGACCTTTAGGAAATTTACCACCAGGCACTAATTCAATAGCGCAATCGTAGCTCCTGTGAGGGGGCAAAGATGCAGATTTACTTTCACTAAATACATCCGAAAAATCAGTCAAAAAGTCAGGAACATCCTGAGACTTGGGAGAGGCAGAAAAAACAGGAGTGTCGGCATTAACACATTGGCAGCCCCAACTGGTCACAGACACAGATTTCCAATCCAAAACAGGATTATGAGACTGTAACCAAGGGAAATCTAGTACAATAATGTCATGCAGATTATACAGCACCAGAAATTTGCAACTCTCCTGATGAACTGGTTCAACCCTCATTATCACCTGAGTAGAAAACTGGGGTTTATTCTCTGCCAAAGGGGTAGAATCAATGCCCAGTAGGGGAATAGACTTCCGCAGGGGTATCATGGGAAACCCACAACCTTTGGCAAAGTCAAAATCCATCAGGTTAATAGCTGCTCCTGAATCAACAAAAGCCTGAGCAGAAAATGTGGACAGGGAGCAAATCAGGGTAACAGTCAACAGAAATTTAGTCTGAACACTACCCAAGACAACTGAGCGAGTAAAACGTCTTCCCCGCTTAGGGCAGACTGAAATTGCATGAGAGGCATCACCACAGTAGAAACATAACCCATTACGCTTTCGAAACTCATGACGCTGAGCCCCAGAAGTCACTCTATCACACTGCATGGGCTCAGAAGCTGGCTCACAAGGCAACACTATCTCACGCATACCTCTGCGCTCACGCAAACGTCTGTCAATTTGAATAGTCAATGACATAGAATCATTAAGACCAGAGGGAGCAGGGAATCCCACCATAACGTCCTTTACATTCTCTGACAGCCCCTTCCGAAAAAAGGGCCGCCAAAGCATCATCATTCCATTTGGTCAGGACTGCCCACTTTCGGAATTTCTGACAGTACAACTCAGCGTCTTCAAGACCCTGATTTAATGCCAACAAGGTTTTTTCAGCTTGATCAGTGACATTAGGTTCATCGTACAATAACCCCAGAGCCAGAAAAAATGCATCAATATCATTCAAAACAGGATCCCCAAGTGTCAGGGAAAAAGCCCAATCCTGAGGATCGCCGCACAGGAGAGAGATGACAATTTGAACCTGCTGTGCTGCGTTACCTGAGGACTTAGGCTTTAAGGCAAAAAACAACTTACAGTTATTTTTGAAATTCAGAAATTTAGCCCGATCCCCCAAAAACAAATCTGGCATGGGAATCCTAGGTTCCACAACCGGCAACCCAGCAAGATAGGTAGCAATACTCCGAACCTCAGTGGCAAGCTGATCCACACGGCCAGACAACTGTGCAAACTCCATTGAGAGAAAAAAAATAATCATCCTCAGCACCCAGAGGGAAAAAATGCAACAGACAGAAAAAAAAAAAAACCTCTGACAACTCTGACAACTTTTTTCTTTCCACACTATTTTTCCCTTCTGTGAGTACCATATAATTTTCAGTTATGGCCGGTGATACTGTTATGTTTCGGTAGCTGAGGAGGACAAGAACAACAGCAGGGCAGCCGAACACCTGAGATGTTGGTAACTGATGGGTTGCAGATTCCTAAACTAACGACACAACAAGAGGTAGCCGTGGAGCGTTCCTACGTTGATCCTAGAGGCCTCGTCACAGCCTGAGAGATAACTACACCTAAAGGCAGAAAGATGAAAGCTATCTGCCCTGGAGCAGATCCCCCAAAGAAAATAGGAAGCCCCCAAAACATATAATGGCGGTTAGACAAGATGAAAATACAAACATAGGCAGAAAATAGACTAAGCAAACGCTGGGCCACAAGTTGACTAAATAGGATAGGACAGGAGAGATTACTTTCTGCAACCCAGAAATCCCTACAAAAATCCAACAATTCTGATTACAAAAATACTGAGATCACACGATCTCGCCACCCACTAAATCAGCTCTCAGTGTGAACAAAAACCAAGCCGCAGCCGCTGAAAAAACAGGAAAAAGCAAATGAGCAAATAACAGTGGCTGCAGATAAACTGTGAGGAGCTCAGGCCCCAGGAGGGGACCTGGCTGACCTCCACAAAAGTGCAGAAAACAATGCAAAAAGCAAACACAAAAAGAAAAGCAAAAAATATCTTATCTGAAAGCAGGATATGCAGGCAAGACTCCAGCTAACTTCCAAATGAACCAGGAACCACAATTGAGACAAGAACAGTTGATCACCGGCAACCATCATGGGAGGGAACCTCCCTTATATCAGACCAGTCCGTGAACCCAGATTGCCATTCCTCGCTGAAAGGTTCAGTACTGTCTGTAACCCCCAGAGGGAGCCTCTGCTCAGAAACCATCTCTAGCACATTCATAACAGAGGAGGTGGAGTAATGTTTTGGCCTGGAATCATAGGGAGAGAGATTGTCTGCCCCTTTAGGATCCCTGAAGGGGTAAAGATGAACTCCATAGTGTATGTTGAGCTTCTCAAACAGCACTTCCTGCCATGGTTCAAGACGAAGAACCGTGCATTCCGCAGCAAGATCATTTTCATGCATGATAATGCACCGTCTCATGCTGCACATAACACATCTGCATCTCTGGCTGCTATAGGTATAAAAGGGGACAAACTTATGGTGTGGCCCCCATGCTCCCCTGACCTCAACTCCATTGAGAACCTCTGAAGCATCATCAAAAGGAGTGTCTATGATGGCGGGAGGCAGTTCACATCTAAGCAACAGCTCTGGGAGGGTGTTCTGTCCTCATGCAAAACAATTGAAGCAGTAACCATCCAAAACCTGACAAATTCAATGGACGAGAGAGTTCAGAAGCTCCTTTCGAACAAAGGGTCCTATGTGCAAATGTAACATCACCTAGAATAAAGTTTTGAGTTGAAAACTGTTTGATTTCAGTTTGTAATAACCTGCTAATGCTTATAATTTCAAAAATGACCATTTTTTTGTTCTTTATTAAAATGAAAAGGTTGAAAACTCTGCTGTGCATAATAATTTGGAATATGCATTTTGAGTGCAGTTTGAGTGTTTTATTTTTTTTAAAATATACTGTTATCATAGGCAGTTTGTACAAAATCCTTTCAATTGTACGCTAATAGTTATTTGACTGGAAAATTACAATGACTGCAATTCATATAGGTAATTTGGGAAAATCTGAGAAAATATTATTTGCATAATAATTTGGAACACAGTGTACATATATATATATATATATATATATATATATATATATCCACACACACACATATATACATATATATATACAGTACAGACCAAAAGTTTGGACACACCTTCTCATTCAAAGATTTTTCTGTATTTTCATGACTGAAAATTGTAGAATCACACTGAAGGCATCAAAACTATGAATTAACACATGTGGAATTATACATTACACTTTACAAAAAAGTGTGAAACAACTGAAAATATGTCTTATATTCTAGGTTCTTCAAAGTAGCCACCTTTTGCTTTGATTACTGCTTTGCACGCAGAAAAGGTGAACAGATGGACTCTACATGCCTAGTTCCCACCGTGAAGCATGGAGGAGGTGGTGTGATGGTGTGGGGGTGCTTTGCTGGTGAGACTGTTGGGTATTTATTCAAAATTGAAGCGGTGAGAGTAGTATAGGAGGTATAGTATTCGTCAAACTCAAATCTGACAGGTCGACACGCCCCCTATCATTTAATCCGTCTCCCTGTGCTTGTGAGCTGTCTGGACTTTGCTCAGGCTGGGAAATCTGGGCTGCTGGATTTGTGAATTTCAATCAAAGTGATTTATTCGTCTCTATTGATATTTTATCCCGTGGATTTGATTAGTCTGTGTTGTTTTAGTGTATTAAAGGGTGAATCTTGATCTTTTTTTGTGGGGAGAAACTTTTAACTAAATCCGTAAATATATAAGAAGTTTTACGAGTCTTTTTTCTAGCCTGTCATTAAATCCCTATACAATTCAAGCCTTGTACATGCAGCTTTGTAATAGCTTACCGATCTGTAACAAAGTATTTTCTATCTAGTGGTTAACATGGTACAAATTAGCCAAATGCAGACAGGTATGAACTACATTCAAATCAATATATATTAGTGCACATCTCCATATCTTATATGTTATAGCGATAATAGATTAATCCGGGGCTAAACAATAATAACCTCCATATATTTGTACCTATATATGCAATCTATGTAACTCACAATATCCCCCAATAGGCAGACATATATGCACTATATATAGGATTATAAGTATCTCAATGAATCAGGTATATCAATAAAGTAACTTCTCCATCACAGTTGCTGAACTACATTCAAATCATATATAATAGTGCACATCTCCATATCTTATATGTTATAGCGATAATAGATTAATCCGGGGCTAAACAATAATAACCTCCATATATTTGTATTAAGTCAACCAGTAAATGTATCCTATGACCACTCTATTGTGTGGGGAAAGTCATGGCGAGATTGAAATAAATTCAAAAAGGAAGCTTTTGCAGTATAAAATACAAATTTTATTAAGGTCTAAAATACATTATCATGGATAAAAATCCAAAAGAGTGGGATATACAGCATGCAGAAAAATAGACAAATGCAGACAGGTATGAACTACATTCAAATCAATATATAATAGTGCCCATCTCCATATCTTATATGTTATAGCGATAATAGACTAATCCGGGGCTAAACAATAATAACCTCCATATATTTGTCCATATATATGCAATCTATGTAACTCACAATATCCCCCAATAGGCAGACATATATGCACTATATATAGGATTATAAGTATCGCAATGAAGCATGTATA
This sequence comes from Oophaga sylvatica, assembly GCA_033576555.1. Lineage (NCBI taxonomy): Eukaryota > Metazoa > Chordata > Amphibia > Anura > Dendrobatidae > Oophaga > Oophaga sylvatica. The sequence continues at coordinate 404,436,380 of JARQOD010000002.1, forward strand.
TCAATAAAGTAACTTCCCCATCACAGCTGCTAATATAATGATGTTACCGTGCAAGTGCAGGGCTCACAATACATACTGGGCGTGCATATGAAGTCAATTAGCACATCCATATGAGGAGCTATATTAAAAAAGCAGCGCCATAGATGGGAGATCATACCTGAATGCTGCTTGGCACCCCTTGTGTATAGCCCTCATTTCTAGCAGTGTTTGCTACAGATAGCTCACTTATTAAGCCAGGAATAAACATAGTGACTGTTTCATGTCCCTATACAATCCAAGCCTTGTACACAAAGCTTGGTAATAGGTTACCGAGCTGTAACAAAGTATTTTCTATCTAGTGGTTAACATGGTACAAATTAGCCAAATGCAGACAGGTATGAACTACATTCAAATCAATATATAATAGTGCACATCTCCATATCTTATATGTTATAGCGATAATAGATTAATCCGGGGCTAAACAATAATAACCTCCATATATTTGTACCTAAACAGGTCCTTCTCAAAAAATTAACATATAGTGCTGAATTTCATTATTTTCCATAATGTAATGATTAAAATTAAACTTTCATATATTTTAGATTCATTACACACCAACTGAAATTTTTCAGGTCTTTTATTGTTTTAATACTGATGATCACAATACATACTGTGCGTGCATATGAAGTCAATTAGCACATCCATATGAGGAGCTATATTAAAAAAGCAACGATTATTCTATAGTACCATCCAGTATAAAACACCTTATAACACATTTGGAATTAGGACTCTCATCTTATAGTTTTTATTCAGTGTTTATATATATATTTTTAGCCTGCCATTGTATCTACACTTATATCAGGACTGGGAAGAATGTAATGACATGGGGTTAGGATTCTCCAACCTAGTTTCTGGTTTGCTACAGATAGCTAATTTATTACCATTGAGAGAATGAGTGAAGGTCGATGCTAATATGTTTCCAAAGTTTAGTGACAGGAACTAGTTAGTGATGACAAATTCACAGGACTATTTTTTAACTGTTCCATGTGAGAATACAGGCATAGGATGGGGGCCATTACTTAGAATTTGTTATTTTGGGGCTATTTTTAACTGTTTCATGTGAGAATACAGGCATAGGATGGGAGTCATTACTTAGAATTTGTTATTTTGGGGCTATTTTTAACTGGTTCATGTGAGAATACAGACATAAGATGGGCCCATTACTTAGTGTATACTATTTATGTACAAAGATGATACAGAAAATATATGTTTCCAAAGTTTAATTGTAGCAAATCAAGGTGTATTAAACTGATTACTAGCACAATTATGGCAACTTGATAACAATTTCACAACAAATTCGTTATTTTGTGACTATTTTTAACTGTTTCATGTGAGAATACAGGCAGAGGATGGGGCCAATACTTGGTGTATACTATTTATGTACAAAGATGATACGGAAAATATATGTTTCCAAAGTTTACTGACAGGGAGTACATAGTGGGGAGAGCCCTCTTGCAGTGCTAACCTGATTACAAGCCCTCATTGCTACTTTTTCTCTTGTCTAACATCACAATACAACCAAGTGGTTCTTCAAAACTATTTGTAAGTCTTCCGGCACAAAGCACATGTGAACAGTTGATGGTAATATTTTGCCACATGACAAATGTTTCTGACTCTCAGTTGCTAATACTGATAGACATATTGTGAACTGACATATAGGGTCCATGTGAGACACCATATTTTTCAACATTTTAGTTCCTTCACAGAATTATTTTGCATTATATATTTTTTTATTTTGCTTAAGGATCGTGTACAGAGGAGTTTTTATGTTTTAATACTGATAGACATATTGTGAACTGACATATAGGGTCCATGTGAGACATGCCTGGACAAGTCCGGGCATGTCCGGACATGCTTGGACAAGTCCTGGTCACGTGACAGCCGTGGAAAAACAATACTGAAATTCAAAAACTATGGGCTGGCCGTTAACACACGCATAGTCATCTAGAAAATATTGAGCGAGTTGCTTCACAAACCACACAAGGCGTGGTGATTGCCAATGTTCTCGGTATGCGCTACATACATGACCCTCTGTATAGCCTGGGATGAGCAGCGTTCTTGTTGCACAGGCCTGTTTTTAAAGACGCTAAGCCCCATCAGATATAAAAGACAGGCATGTTGGGACGTGTCCCGGACTATTTTGGCACAGAACCACACCTATGCAACGATTTTGATCAGCATTCAACAAAAAATTGCGTGCAAACTTTTTAGCATACGCGTCACACACAAGGCGACGACACCTCGGGCTAGCACATTTACCGGTAGTTTTCAAAAACCACTGCCTTAACAATAAAGTAAGAATCGTGGTGACCTGCATTGTGGTCTATAAATGTATAGTCTGAAAATTTACCGTTGCTAAAGAACAGTAAAAAGTCGTGCGTACAACTATCATCCTCAAACTCCCAGAGCTATCACAAACACTATTGCCTACAGAGGCGGCTCCGCGAGAATTTCTGGAAGTGCGTGTCAAGAGGCTCCATGCCTTGACCGATTGTTTGCGCGTGAATCCTGACATTTCCAGGGTCATTATAGTTGTGTAAATGCGCTGTGGGGGCTCGTGTATCGGCCCCTAGGGTGTAATGCGTGATCATTTTAATTAATTTTCAATTCATAACCACACGTTCTCAGGCAGACAGGTTTATTTCACAGAAGTTGACTGTACAGTTGCATAATTTTTGTTTAAAATCATACATTTGCATAATTTTGTTTAAAATCGCACAGTTCTGCGATAATGTCGGGTGTTGGACACGCACTTATCAGTCTTTCATACGTGTCGCAGAAAGATTTTAGTCTGTTCTGCGAGAGTTTATTATGCACGTACTGTGCAGACATGTCAAGAAACATTTTGGTGTGTTCACCAGTCCATACGGTTGTTGGCGTGTAAGGTGAGCGACCATCATCCTTCTGCTTCTTACTTACACGACGGCGCGATACCGCGCGTTTCTTTGACGGTAATGCATCGGCTGAATTGGCAGATGTTGGTTCCGCGTTGTTATTTGCAGATTCTGTAGCTTGACACAGACGTATATTCTTATGCCTACCACTCTCTGTATTCCCGGGGTGTGCGATTGGCGCGTCGCTTTCTCCACGATATGCGACACACCTGGGTGAACGTGGTTCAGTTCTCATCTCCGCTCTGTTCTCAAATCCATAATTGGATTGTTGCAAAACTCGCGAATGACGCTCCTCCGTAACTAAAGAAAAGACACGTGGTGTAGTTAACCGCTAAGCGGGCGAGATATAGGAAAAGCTACAGGCCCCACTTTACTCTGATTCAACGCGACATTTGTAAAGCTACCAGCACCGATTATCTGTGAAACCGATGCATAATTGTTTGTATAAGTACAGTATAGAGAGGCCTAGACATATATATACTTACAAGTATCCCCCGGGTGCTGATCTACAGAGAATGCTGAATTAACAGACATCACGCTGCTCGTTCGCGCCCGTATGGGGCTGATTTCTCCATCAAACTGCAACCTCGTGGGCGATACTTTAGCCGCTAAAATAAAATATAACATACATGAATGCGTAAAGCACTCACAAAGCTAACTTGACACAGGTAAATAAAACTAGTTACCGCAGAAATTTTTATCTGCGTGTATAACTACACTATAGAGTTGCGTAGACATATATGCTTACAAGTCTGAGACGTGTAGTGTACTTCAGAGATTGGTGAATTAAACGGTGTGGAGTTGTTCGGTAGTTGTCGTATGGGGCTGTTTTCTTTTTCAACCTGCATACTCCTGCACGCTAGTTTAACAGCTGTAAATAAAATATAACTACCTCAGAAATGATATCTACAAGGCCCACACGCATAAAGCTAAATTCGCAAAGCTACCGTAACAAGCGTAAATAAAATATATCCGCTAGTTAAGGGTGGGGACGCCGGGTACAGAGGATACAGACACATAACAGACGTGTTTCAAGCACTGTACAGACAACGCAGCGTATATAACTACAGATTTATATTATTAAAACATGTCTAGCTAACGTTCCTGTCAGCTAAAATAAAATTAACTGCATGGATTTTAGCGTCAGTCTATATTAATTATTAATATTAATAGTAGATGTTATAAATTTACAGTTACAGGGTAATGATGGTGGTGCTTCGGGTGTGAAATATTGTTTCAACGCGTTTAGCCGGCATGATCCCTCTGTAAAACATTAATAGATTTTTTTTCTGTCTCGCAGTTCATGGTATTGACAGAGGGCGTGTTCTCGCTGTTACCACTAATAAATACAGCCCAGCTCCCAAGCGATACACAGCTCACCTGTAAGGCTTCAAACCTCACAGACCACAACTCCGATCTGAACAGGACTATAGTGAGTATTTTTATGGATTTCGTTTCAGTTATATTTAAGTTAGTATAGTTTAAGTATTTATTTGCATGAACAGATTAGTCGCGTTTTCATACTTGATCTTTAATTGCTTTAATTCAATAGAGAACCCTTTTTATTCAAGATGGAGTCCAGGCATTCTCGCGGTCAATATTCTGCTATGCTTTCACCAGAACAATCGGGTAAGTTTTACACAGTATATAGTGTACGCCGTATTGTCTTGGGTTGTCTGAGTCTGCGCTTTGTATATATAAATTATATATTTCATTCTTTCTTATTTAAGAAGCGGGAGTCCATTCAGACTACTCCTATGAGAATCGGTTCATTACGCAGAACCTGTTAAAGGATAGCAACTCTGCTAGCGGGCGACGAGCCTCCAGCTCTCAGCAGTCTGTCACAGGCAAGAAACCTATAGATATATCAGATGTTTTAAGCCTATGTATCTAGTCTGCTAATTAAATACAATTTCTCATACAGATACACCTGTAGCGGACTGGGCGGTTGAAAACACCGTGGCGGCTGAGGCGCTCGAGCATCGCGATTCCGATGTTGAGATCGTGGAGGATCCCCTGGATTCCGGTGTTGAGTTCGTAGAACAGGACGATAATCCTCTAACTCGCGCGATACCCTACGCTTCTAAAAGATGGAGTGATTCGCTAAGCACACGGCGCTGGAACAGAAAAGGTAGCGGTCCTTGAAACACGTCTGTTATGTGTCTGTATCCTCTGTACCCGGCGTCCCCACCCTTAACTAGCGGATATATTTTATTTACGCTTGTTACGGTAGCTTTGCGAATTTAGCTTTATGCGTGTGGGCCTTGTAGATATCATTTCTGAGGTAGTTATATTTTATTTACAGCTGTTAAACTAGCGTGCAAGAGTATGCAGGTTGAAAAAGAAAACAGCCCCATACGACAACTACCGAACAACTCCACACCGTTTAATTCACCAATCTCTGAAGTACACTACACGTCTCAGACTTGTAAGCATATATGTCTACGCAACTCTATAGTGTAGTTATACACGCAGATAAAAATTTCTGCGGTAACTAGTTTTATTTACCTGTGTCAAGTTAGCTTTGTGAGTGCTTTACGCATTCATGTATGTTATATTTTATTTTAGCGGCTAAAGTATCGCCCACGAGGTTGCAGTTTGATGGAGAAATCAGCCCCATACGGGCGCGAACGAGCAGCGTGATGTCTGTTAATTCAGCATTCTCTGTAGATCAGCACCCGGGGGATACTTGTAAGTATATATATGTCTAGGCCTCTCTATACTGTACTTATACAAACAATTATGCATCGGTTTCACAGATAATCGGTGCTGGTAGCTTTACAAATGTCGCGTTGAATCAGAGTAAAGTGGGGCCTGTAGCTTTTCCTATATCTCGCCCGCTTAGCGGTTAACTACACCACGTGTCTTTTCTTTAGTTACGGAGGAGCGTCATTCGCGAGTTTTGCAACAATCCAATTATGGATTTGAGAACAGAGCGGAGATGAGAACTGAACCACGTTCACCCAGGTGTGTCGCGTATCGTGGAGAAAGCGACGCGCCAATCGCACACCCCGGGAATACAGAGAGTGGTAGGCATAAGAATATACGTCTGTGTCAAGCTACAGAATCTGCAAATAACAACGCGGAACCAACATCTGCCAATTCAGCCGATGCATTACCGTCAAAGAAACGCGCGGTATCGCGCCGTCGTGTAAGTAAGAAGCAGAAGGATGATGGTCGCTCACCTTACACGCCAACAACCGTATGGACTGGTGAACACACCAAAATTTTTCTTGACATGTCTGCACAGTACGTGCATAATAAACTCTCGCAGAACAGACTAAAATCTTTCTGCGACACGTATGAAAGACTGATAAGTGCGTGTCCAACACCCGACATTATCGCAGAACTGTGCGATTTTAAACAAAATTATGCAAATGTATGATTTTAAACAAAAATTATGCAACTGTACAGTCAACTTCTGTGAAATAAACCTGTCTGCCTGAGAACGTGTGGTTATGAATTGAAAATTAATTAAAATGATCACGCATTACACCCTAGGGGCCGATACACGAGCCCCCACAGCGCATTTACACAACTATAATGACCCTGGAAATGTCAGGATTCACGCGCAAACAATCGGTCAAGGCATGGAGCCTCTTGACACGCACTTCCAGAAATTCTCGCGGAGCCGCCTCTGTAGGCAATAGTGTTTGTGATAGCTCTGGGAGTTTGAGGATGATAGTTGTACGCACGACTTTTTACTGTTCTTTAGCAACGGTAAATTTTCAGACTATACATTTATAGACCACAATGCAGGTCACCACGATTCTTACTTTATTGTTAAGGCAGTGGTTTTTGAAAACTACCGGTAAATGTGCTAGCCCGAGGTGTCGTCGCCTTGTGTGTGACGCGTATGCTAAAAAGTTTGCACGCAATTTTTTGTTGAATGCTGATCAAAATCGTTGCATAGGTGTGGTTCTGTGCCAAAATAGTCCGGGACACGTCCCAACATGCCTGTCTTTTATATCTGATGGGGCTTAGCGTCTTTAAAAACAGGCCTGTGCAACAAGAACGCTGCTCATCCCAGGCTATACAGAGGGTCATGTATGTAGCGCATACCGAGAACATTGGCAATCACCACGCCTTGTGTGGTTTGTGAAGCAACTCGCTCAATATTTTCTAGATGACTATGCGTGTGTTAACGGCCAGCCCATAGTTTTTGAATTTCAGTATTGTTTTTCCACGGCTGTCACGTGACCAGGACTTGTCCAGGCATGTCCGGACATGCCCGGACTTGTCCAGGCATGTCTCACATGGACCCTATATGTCAGTTCACAATATGTCTATCAGTATTAAAACATAAAAACTCCTCTGTACACGATCCTTAAGCAAAATAAAAAAATATATAATGCAAAATAATTCTGTGAAGGAACTAAAATGTTGAAAAATATGGTGTCTCACATGGACCCTATATGTCAGTTCACAATATGTCTATCAGTATTAGCAACTGAGAGTCAGAAACATTTGTCATGTGGCAAAATATTACCATCAACTGTTCACATGTGCTTTGTGCCGGAAGACTTACAAATAGTTTTGAAGAACCACTTGGTTGTATTGTGATGTTAGACAAGAGAAAAAGTAGCAATGAGGGCTTGTAATCAGGTTAGCACTGCAAGAGGGCTCTCCCCACTATGTACTCCCTGTCAGTAAACTTTGGAAACATATATTTTCCGTATCATCTTTGTACATAAATAGTATACACCAAGTATTGGCCCCATCCTCTGCCTGTATTCTCACATGAAACAGTTAAAAATAGTCACAAAATAACGAATTTGTTGTGAAATTGTTATCAAGTTGCCATAATTGTGCTAGTAATCAGTTTAATACACCTTGATTTGCTACAATTAAACTTTGGAAACATATATTTTCTGTATCATCTTTGTACATAAATAGTATACACTAAGTAATGGGCCCATCTTATGTCTGTATTCTCACATGAACCAGTTAAAAATAGCCCCAAAATAACAAATTCTAAGTAATGACTCCCATCCTATGCCTGTATTCTCACATGAAACAGTTAAAAATAGCCCCAAAATAACAAATTCTAAGTAATGGCCCCCATCCTATGCCTGTATTCTCACATGGAACAGTTAAAAAATAGTCCTGTGAATTTGTCATCACTAACTAGTTCCTGTCACTAAACTTTGGAAACATATTAGCATCGACCTTCACTCATTCTCTCAATGGTAATAAATTAGCTATCTGTAGCAAACCAGAAACTAGGTTGGAGAATCCTAACCCCATGTCATTACATTCTTCCCAGTCCTGATATAAGTGTAGATACAATGGCAGGCTAAAAATATATATATAAACACTGAATAAAAACTATAAGATGAGAGTCCTAATTCCAAATGTGTTATAAGGTGTTTTATACTGGATGGTACTATAGAATAATCGTTGCTTTTTTAATATAGCTCCTCATATGGATGTGCTAATTGACTTCATATGCACGCACAGTATGTATTGTGATCATCAGTATTAAAACAATAAAAGACCTGAAAAATTTCAGTTGGTGTGTAATGAATCTAAAATATATGAAAGTTTAATTTTAATCATTACATTATGGAAAATAATGAAATTTAGCACTATATGCTAATTTTTTGAGAAGGACCTGTTTAGGTACAAATATATGGAGGTTATTATTGTTTAGCCCCGGATTAATCTATTATCGCTATAACATATAAGATATGGAGATGTGCACTATTATATATTGATTTGAATGTAGTTCATACCTGTCTGCATTTGGCTAATTTGTACCATGTTAACCACTAGATAGAAAATACTTTGTTACAGCTCGGTAACCTATTACCAAGCTTTGTGTACAAGGCTTGGATTGTATAGGGACATGAAACAGTCACTATGTTTATTCCTGGCTTAATAAGTGAGCTATCTGTAGCAAACACTGCTAGAAATGAGGGCTATACACAAGGGGTGCCAAGCAGCATTCAGGTATGATCTCCCATCTATGGCGCTGCTTTTTTAATATAGCTCCTCATATGGATGTGCTAATTGACTTCATATGCACGCCCAGTATGTATTGTGAGCCCTGCACTTGCACGGTAACATCATTATATTAGCAGCTGTGATGGGGAAGTTACTTTATTGATATACATGCTTCATTGAGATACTTATAATCCTATATATAGTGCATATATGTCTGCCTATTGGGGGATATTGTGAGTTACATAGATTGCATATATATGGACAAATATATGGAGGTTATTATTGTTTAGCCCCGGATTAGTCTATTATCGCTATAACATATAAGATATGGAGATGGGCACTATTATATATTGATTTGAATGTAGTTCATACCTGTCTGCATTTGTCTATTTTTCTGCATGCTGTATATCCCACTCTTTTGGATTTTTATCCATGATAATGTATTTTAGACCTTAATAAAATTTGTATTTTATACTGCAAAAGCTTCCTTTTTGAATTTATTTCAATCTCGCCATGACTTTCCCCACACAATAGAGTGGTCATAGGATACATTTACTGGTTGACTTAATACAAATATATGGAGGTTATTATTGTTTAGCCCCGGATTAATCTATTATCGCTATAACATATAAGATATGGAGATGTGCACTATTATATATTGATTTGAATGTAGTTCAGCAACTGTGATGGAGAAGTTACTTTATTGATATACCTGATTCATTGAGATACTTATAATCCTATATATAGTGCATATATGTCTGCCTATTGGGGGATATTGTGAGTTACATAGATTGCATATATAGGTACAAATATATGGAGGTTATTATTGTTTAGCCCCGGATTAATCTATTATCGCTATAACATATAAGATATGGAGATGTGCACTAATATATATTGATTTGAATGTAGTTCATACCTGTCTGCATTTGGCTAATTTGTACCATGTTAACCACTAGATAGAAAATACTTTGTTACAGATCGGTAAGCTATTACAAAGCTGTATGTACAAGGCTTGAATTGTATAGGGATTTAATGACAGGCTAGAAAAAAGACTCGTAAAACTTCTTATATATTTACGGATTTAGTTAAAAGTTTCTCCCCACAAAAAAAGATCAAGATTCACCCTTTAATACACTAAAACAACACAGACTAATCAAATCCACGGGATAAAATATCAATAGAGACGAATAAATCACTTTGATTGAAATTCACAAATCCAGCAACCCAGATTTCCCAGCCTGAGCAAAGTCCAGACAGCTCACAAGCACAGGGAGACGGATTAAATGATAGGGGGCGTGTCGACCTGTCAGATTTGAGTTTGACGAATACTATACCTCCTATACTACTGGTGAGCGGTCCAGCTCACCCCAAACCATCTCGATTGGGTTCAGGTCTGGTGACTGTTGTGGCCAGGTCATCTGGCGTAGCACACCATCACTCTCCTTCTTGGTCAAATAGCCCTTACACAGCCTGGAGGTGTGTTTGGGGTCATTGTCCTGTTGAAAAATAAATGATGGTCCAACTAAACGCAAACCGGATGGAATAGCATGCCGCTGCAAGATGCTGTGGTAGCCATGCTGGTTCAGTATGCCTTCAATTTTGAATAAATCCCCAACAGTGTCACCAGCAAAGAACCCCACACCATCACACGACCTCCTCCATGCTTCACGGTGGGAACCAGGCATGTAGAGTCCAGCCGTTCACCTTTTCTGCGTGCAAAGCAGTAATCAAAGCAAAAGGTGGCTACTTTGAAGAACCTAGAATATAAGACATATTTTCAGTTGTTTCACACTTTTTTGTAAAGTGTAATGTATAATTCCACATGTGTTAATTCATAGTTTTGATGCCTTCAGTGTGATTCTACAATTTTCATAGTCGTGAAAATACAGAAAAATCGTTGAATAAGAAGGTGTGTCCAAACTTTTGGTCTGTACTGTATATACACACACACCTATATATATATATATATATATATATATATATAGGTGTGTGTCTCAATGACATGTATATATGTGTATATATGTACATGTCAGTGTGATTTTACTGTACAGAGCACTGAATTGCCGGCTTTTAAAAAACGGATCCAGCGAAAACAGGAAGAAACGGATGAAAAAACTGATGCGACGGATCCATCTTTTCGACGGATCTGACGTCAGATCCGTGGAAAAAAATGGATCAGTCGCATCAGTTGTTCACAATCTGCGACGGATCCGTCAATCCGTCGAGACAATGGATTGTGACTGACGGCAAAAAACTTATGTGTGAAAGAGGCCTTAAATATCCTGATAGGATGAACTACTTGAAAGCCCTTAGCTATGTTTTTCTATAAGGCTACTTTCACACATCAGTTTTTTGACGTCAGGCGCAATCCAGCGTCGCACCGGAGCGCCGGATGCAGCTATTTTATGAAAAACCTGATGAGTCGGATCCGGTTTTCTGCCTGATCCGTCTAGCGGATCAGGCAGAAAACCGGATCCGTCTCATCAGTTTCATCCATTTTTATCCGTTTATTGACGGATTACGACGGATCCGGTTTTAAAAAATGCCCCTTTTGGTTCCAAACGTGATTGGCTACTGGAGACCTATATATACAGTGTTCCTACATCCCATCTTTGACAGGTTGTAGAGGAGCAAGTGCAGGTTGGAGAGAAGAGCAAGTAGCAAGTGACTGGCGAACATGGATGTCATTATCGGCAATATCTTCAAGAATCTGGTGGATTTTACTGCGGAGGCGAATCACTTGAAGATTATCGTTATGGAGAATGAGAGAAAGATAGAGCAGCGCATTATGCGTCAGCGCCAACGACGACACTGTACGTGGATCCACCCTATCACAGCCCAGAGACTAACCCGTGGTGTGTATTCTACACTCAACATGGAGCTGAGAGAAAATCTGGAGTAATTTTTTTTTATATCTTCGGATGAAGAAAGAAAATTTTGATATCTTGGTGGAGCAGATTGAAGACCAGATCAGAAGATGTGACACCTTCTCGATTTCTCCAGCGGAGCGTCTCATGGTCACTATAAGGTAAGCTATATGTATTGGATCTGCTCGCTTGAACACACTTGTATTGTTGTTATTATTTTTTTTTATTACAGAAGAAAAAGGGAATCGAAGTAATAGCAGTGCAATAAAAAATGGTCAAAAACTGTGTGTTTATTTCATTAAAATGCATTTTTTGTGTATCTCCAATTGTTATATACGTGAGTTCTGCGATGTAATGCTGTGATTGTGAGCTATTTTTTTTTTCTTTTTTGTTTACAGATTCCTTGCAAGTAGAGAATCGCTTTCCTCGCTACATTTTCAGTTTCGACTTGGAATATCAACGATATCTGGAATTATCAAGCACACCTGCCGTGCACTGTGGGACTGTTTGGTCTGTGAATTTCTTCCTGAGCCAACTACAGAGAGGTGGATGCAAATTGCGGACAAGTTTCTACAGATCTGCCAGTTTCCCAATTGCCTTGGAGCTGTTGATGGGAAACATATCCGGATTGTAAAGCCAGCGGGATCAGGATCAGAATATTTCAATTATAAAAAATATTTTGCAGTTGTCCTGATGGCCATCGCTGACGCATAATATAAATTAATAGCTGTGGACATTGGGGCTTATGGACGGTCAAATGATTCACAGGTCTTCAAACTCTCTGCTATGGGTCGTCGACTGTACGGGAAAACTTTCCATTTCCCACCCCCTAGGCTGCTGCCTTAAACCTCTAGGCCACCTATGCCTTTTGTCTGTGTAGGTGATGAGGCCTTCTAGCTGTCCGAACACCTCTTGAAGCCGTACGCCAGCAGAGGATTGACCCATAAAAAACGCATTTTTGGTATCCTGACAGCAAAATGGCGTGTACTATTGACAGCGATAAATCTAAAGACTGACACTGTGGACGAAGTAATTAAAGCGTGCGTGGTCCTGCATACTTTTGTTATCTGCAAGGAACAGATTTCCATTGAGGACCAGTCTGAAGAAACCACCTTACATGATTACCAGAACAATGCCAATCGCAGTTCACTGGCTGTTTCAAGGATGAGGGACAGATTTGCTGAATATTTTATGTCACCAGAAGGAATAGTAGACTGGCAGAATGACAGAGTTTGAGAAATTGCTCTGATTACCTGAACCAAAGTCATGTACAGTACTTCCTTTACCTTCAGTTAAACTTTAACCCCTTCACCCCCAAGGGTGGTTTGCACGTTAATGACCGGGCCAATTTTTACAATTCTGACCACTGTCTCTTTATGAGGTTATAACTCTGGAACGCTTCAACGGATCTTCGCGATTCTGAGAATGTTTTCTCGTGACATATTGTACTTCACGTTAGTGGCAAAATTTCTTCGATATACCTTGCGATTATTTTTGAAAAAAACGCAAATATAGCGAAAATTTTGAAAATTTTGCAATTTTCAAACTTTGAACTTTTTTTCCCTTAAAACAGAGAAATATGTCACACAAAATAGTTAAGAAATAACATTTCCCACATGTCTACTTTACATCAGCACAATTTTGGAACCAAAATTTTTTTTTGTTAGGAAATTATAAGGGTTAAAAGTTGACCAGCGATTTCTCATTTATACAACAAAATTTACAAAGCCATTTTTTTAGGGACCACCTCACATTTGAAGTCACTTTGAGGGGTCTATATAGCAGAAAATACCCAAAATTGATACCATTCTAAAAACTGCACCCCTCAAGGCACTCAAAACCACATTCAAGAAGTTTAATAACCCTTCAGGTGCTTCACAGGAGCTGAAGCAACGTGGAAGGAAAAAATTAATATTTAACTTTTTAGCCACAAAAATGATCTTTTACAAACTTTTTTTTATTTTCACAAGGGTAAAAGGAGAAAATGGACAGATAAAGTTGTTGTGCAATTTTCTCCTGAGTACGCCAATACCCTATATGTGGGTGAAAACCACTGTTTGGGCATGCGGCAGAGCTCGTAAGGGAAGGAGCGCCGTTTGACTTTTTCAAACTAAAATTGGCTGGAGTTGAGATTGGACGCCATGTCGTGTTTGGAGAGCCCCTGATGCACCTAAACAGTGGAAACCCCTCACAAGTGACACCATTTTGGAAACTAGACCCCCTAAGGAACTTATCTAGATCTGTTGTGAGCACTTTGAACCCCAAAGTGTTTCACAAAAGTTTATAATGCCTGGGTGTGAAAAAAAAAAAGACAATTTTCCACAAAAATGATTTTTTAGTCCCAAATTTTTGATTTTTCCCAAGGAAATTGGACCCCAAAAGTTGTTGTCCAATTTGTCCTGAGTACGCTGATACCCCATATGTGGGGGGGAACCACTGTCTGGGCGCACGGCAGAGCTCGGAATGGAAGGAGCACCATTTGACTTTTTCCAACCAAAATTGGCTGGAATTGAGATTGGACGCCATGTTGCATTTGGAGAGCCCCTGATGTGCCTAAACAGTGGAAACCCCCCACAAGTGACCCCATTTGGAAAACTAGACCCCCTAAGGAACTTATCTAGATCTTTGGTGAGCAATTTGAACCCCCAAGTGCTTCACACAAGTTTATAACGTAGAGCCGTAAAATTAAAAAATCATATTTTTTCCACAAAATTGATCTTTTCACCCAATTTTTATTTTCCCAAGGGTAATAAGACTCCAAAAGTTATTGTGCAATTTGTCCTGAGTAATGCTGATACCCCATATGTGGGGGTAAACCACTGTTTGGGTGCATGGCAGAGTTTGGAAGGGAAGGAGCGCCGTTTGACTTTTTCAACGAAGAATTGGCTGGATGCCATGTCGTGTTTGGAGAGCTCCTGATCTGCCTAAACAGTGGAAACCCCCCACAAATGACACCATTTTGGAAACTAGACCCCTCAAGGAACTTATTTAGATGTGTGGTGAGCACTTTGAACCCCAAAGTGCTTCACAGAAGTTTATAACGTACAGCCGTAAAATAAAAAATCTTTTTTTTTTTTTTTACAAAAATGATTTTTTCGCCCCCAATATTTTATTTTCACAAACGTAACAGGAGAAATTGGACCCCAAAAGTTGTTGTCCAATTTGTCCTGAGTACGCTGATACCCAATATGTGGGAGTAAACTACTGTATGGGCGCACGTCGGGGCTCGGAAGGGAAGTAGTGACGTTTTGGATTGTAGACTTTGATGGAATGGTCTGGGGGCGTCATGTCGCATTTGGAGAGCCCCTGATGTGCCTAAACAGTGGAAACCCCCACAACTGACCCCATTTTGGAAAATAGACCCCACAAGGAACTTATCTAGATGTGTGGTGAGCACTTTGAACCCCCAAGTGCTTCACAGAAGTTTATAACGTACAGCGGTAAAAATAAAAAATCCTTTTTTTTTTACAAAAATGATTTTTTCGCCCCCAATATTTTATTTTCACAAGGGTAACAGGAGAAATTGGACCCAAAAGTTGTTGTCCAATTTGTCCTGAGTACGCGGATACCCAATATGTGGGAGAAAACTACTGTATGGGTGCACGTCTGGGCTCGGAAGGGAAGTAGTGACGTTTTGGATTGCAGACTTTGATGGAATGGTCTGGGGGCGTCATGTCGCATTTGGAGAGCCCCTGATGCGCCTAAACAGTGGAAACCCCCCACAAGTGACCCCATTTTGGAAAATAGACCCCACAAGGAACTTATCTAGAAGTGTGTTGAGCACTTTAAACTCCGAAGTGCTTCACAGAAGTTTATAACGTACAGCTGTAAAAATAAAAAATCTTTTTTTTTTACAAAAATGATTTTTTCGCCCCCAATATTATATTTTCATAAGGGTAACAGGAGAAATTGGACCCCAAAAGTTCTTGTCCAATTTGTCCTGAGTACGCTGATACCCAATATGTGGGAGTAAACTACTGTATGGGTGCACGTCTGGGCTCGGAAGGGAAGTAGTGACGTTTTGGATTGCAGACTTTGATGGAATGGTCTGGGGGCGTCATGTCGCATTTGGAGAGCCCCTGATGCGCCTAAACAGTGGAAACCCCCCACAAGTGACCCCATTTTGGAAAATAGACCCCACAAGGAACTTATCTAGAAGTGTGGTGAGCGCTATGAAGCCCCAAGTGCTTCACAGAAAATTTATAACATACAGCCGTAAAAACAAAAAAAATCATTTTTTTTTTTACAAAAATGATTTTGTCGCCCCAGTTTTTTATTTTCCCAAGGGTAACAGAAGAAATAGGACAAATTGCACAATAACTCTTGTGGTCCAGAGTACGCTGATACCCCATATGCGGGGGTAAACTACTGTTTGGGCGCATGGCAGAGCTCAGAAGTGAAGGAGCACTGTTTGACTTTTTCAACGCAGAATTGGCTGGAATTGAGATCAGACGCCATGTCACATTTGGAGAGCCCCTGATGTGCCTAAACAGCAGAAACCCCCCAATTCTAACTCCAACCCTAACCCCAACACACCCCTAACCCTAGTCCCAACCCTAACCACAAACCTAACCCTAACACACCCCTAATCCCAACCCTAACCCTAATTCTAACGTTAGCGCCAACCTTAACCCTAACTTTAGCAGCAACCCTAACAATAAAATTCCCCAATAAATTCATTTCTTCCTGTAAATAAAAAAAACAAAACAATAAAAGTACACATATTTGGTATCGCCGCGTCCGTAACGACCCCCCCTATAAAACTGTCCTACTAGTTAACCCCTTTAGTGAACCCCTTAAAAAAAAAAAACTAAGCAAAAAATCAATGCTTTATCATCATACCGCCGAACAAAAAGTGGAATAACACGTGATCAAAAAGACCGATATAAATAAACATGGTACCGCTGAAAACGTCATCTTGTCCCGCAAAAAACGAGCCATCATACAGCATCATCAGCGAAAAAATAAAAAAGTTATAGCTCGCAGAATAAAGTGATGTGAGTCGCACACACCAAGTGGTGTGGGTACCAGGGCTATGGGGTACTCGGCACCGAGCCCATGAAAGTCTATGGGGTTTGTCACTGGCAGCAGGACTCGGTCCGTGGCCCTGGGCGCTCATACAATGGGGATGTATTTACAGGGGATTTGTAGTTAGTTCGTGACGCCACCTGTAGTATCTGATCAATTGGACCAGCGCTGCTATATGGATCTTCACAGGGGATGTTATGGGGCAGCTAGATGGTAAGTCTCCCACAGGCGAGACTGGTCCCTGGAAGTCTATGGTGGTGCAGGGTGTAGTAAATGAAACAGTCTCACACAAGGCAGTCTCTTTCCATACCTTTACTTGTAGATGTTTCAGGCAGGTCCCGGGAAGCTGGTCGGGGTGGAGAATGCACATTCAGGATAACCGCTGAGCAGGTTAGAGGCCTCCTTTAACTCTGTATGTATGTGAGTACAAACTTGCATGAAGTCAAGTTAACTCTGTTAATCTCCAGCTCGTTCAATAGCTGCAACGCCCGGCCGACATTGTGGTAGAGCCTTCTGTGTCTCTGATGCTCAGATGTTGGCAAGAACGAAGTCCTTCTATGCTTGGCCTAGCTAAAAGTCCTTGTTCCCCCTGACTCCGTTTACGTATCAGCGCTTAGGGCTACCTTCTGTGACTTGAAGTCCAGAAGGATTCCGGTGTTTCTTATTACTAGGCGTAAAGCACTAGCAACGCTTCGGACCCCGGTGTCCGGTGAATTAGTGCGGGTAATCCGGTACCTGATGCACTTGTCTCTATCTTTCTCCACTGTGCCTCGCGTCCTGCTCTTGCTCTTAACATAAGCACAAGTAGCGATGATGTGAATGTCAGCTGTTTTTCAGAGCTCACTGAACAGTTCCTAGTACACTCACTGATGTAGCTCCTGTGATTCCCTTCTTTCTTTCCTTTCTCAGACCCTGTCCAGAGCAGCGCACAGGTACTCTGTCAACTGTGTACACGCTGTAGCTCCGAGAGTCACCTTCCCACTTCCTAAGGAATACAGGTAGCTTGTGCTGAGGTACTGGCTTTGTAGTTCTGACTGGGCTAGAGTGACTCCTTACACTCAAACCAGACTCCACTTCATGAACTTGCTCTGCCAGAATCTAGTCTGCACTCCTCTTCCTCCAAGACTAGCCTGTACTGTCACTGTCCTAAGACAGGAAGCTTGAATGAACTCTGACTGAACTCCTCTCCCTCCAAGTCCAGACTGAACTGCTTGATCTGCTACGTGTCACTACCTTTTATACCCCTAGTGGGCGTGTTGGGAAATGTGAGTGACGTGAATGAATATCAAGCTTCACGGTTACCTTCTTGTGCATTTTCCTGGAATATGTGTGCCTGGCGGAGCTGGGCCACACATCCCCCCTTGGTTAAACACAGCACTCCCGGGCTGTAAAAAAGAAAAGAAAACATTTTGTTTTGCATATAACATCAAACAGTTTTTAACTCTTCCCTTGCGGGAGGAAGGGACTCTTGAACGTTACAATTTGTACATTTAGAAAAATATAAAAGTATCAAAAACACTTTCATAAATACAAGACAAGATTCTTGTGGAGGACCCGCACCAAACCTCCCACGTGGGTCCTGGGTGGGCTGCAGGACTTCTGAGCAGCAGACCTCACTCTAGGCCACACCATACGGGTTTTCTTTCAGAGGTAGTTATGGTTTTTGTAAAACCAAGATGTAGCACCGAGGCGCAAACTATTTACATTAAAAGTTCTTGGGCTGGCACAGTCCACAGCCACGCAGTCCATGCATGATAAAACACATATCAAGACATATCAAGAGAAATCACATTAATACTTTAACTCTTTACCCAGCCGGGTATTCTACTTTAAATAAGCATAGTAATCAACATTATCAAAACGTTTCAATAAAGTGCAAATTCTTCTTCAATAAACTTCTTCATCAACTTTTTACATTTTCTGATGCAGTAAACCCTGTCTGGGTCCTACTGATTTTCATCTTTGCTTGTGGTGACGTTTACTTTTTCCATCCCTGGGGACAGAATTACACGATGCCCTTGGGTACCCATTACCAGGATATCATGTCCTGCGATGTAGGTTTGGGTCGCTACAGTCTTCATTCTTACTATGGTCCCTCCGGGTGCTTCTGTCATGTAGGACGCAAGTGGCGTTGTTGAAGGTGCCGCAGTAACTTGCGATTCAGGACAGGCCGCAGATTGCGATGCAGAAGTGTACGCAGGGTACGATGCTGGACAAGATCTTGGTGTAGAGGAGGACGCAGGTTGCGATGCGGTATGAGACATAGATAGAGAGGCGTACGCAGGGGGCGATGCTGGTGCACGGCCTGATGCGGTTGGGGCCCAGGACTGGGACGCGGCGGCATAGTGTACGTTACCGGCGTCGGGGACGGGGTCACTGACGATAGAGACATTTAGGGCATACCATCCCTTTAAACCCCAGTGTCGAGTGTAACTGACGATGTCCCCATTTATCAGATCCCTTCCCGGATGACCGATGGGCAGGTGGGACTCTACATCCCGGCGACTCACAAAGACTCCCGGATATAGGCCCGGCTCACGGATAAAACCCCAGCCTTTGCGGAGTTTGAAGTCCGTTACGCACCCCTGGCGCCGCGGTTCCCGGAGTGTACCTTTATCTCGGCGAACACTCTCCTTGTCGGCGAGGAACTCTTCAAGGTACTGCTGACGGAACTGCTGTATTTCTCTCTCCTCCTGCTGCCGTTGTCTCTCCTTCTCACGACACAGCTCCTCGTGCTCCACTTTTGCAGCATAGGTGATGTCGTCAAGGTACTCCATTTGCTCCCAGTCTATTTCCGGCAGTGATGGTTGAGACCCCTCCGGTGTTCCTACTGGGGAACTGCACTCCGCTGCGGCCTCCTGGCCTGGCTGGCACTCCGGAACGGGCAGGGCCTCCTCAGCCTCCTTCTCCTCCACCTCTCCATCGGTGGGATCAGGTACAGCTCTTTTGGGGGCGGCCTCCGGTTGTCCTTCAGCCTTCTTCAGCAGGGACTTAGGAAAGTCAGGTGATGGCGTTATGTCTGTGGGAGAGAACACTGCGTCCCACAGCAGCCGCTGTGTCTGGGCACGCCAGCGTCCCTCGGTCTCCTTCATGTCTGCATGGCGCTGGATCAATCTTTTAAGCGCCGCATTCTCCTCCTTTAATTCCAGCATGGTTTGCTGAAGGTCCCGTACTGGGGACGGCTCCGGCACGGGCAGAGGCTCTTCAGGGGAACAGGGCCTGCCTGCCACTGCTCCTCCGCATAGCGTATCCCGTCCTTCCGCCATCTCACTCCAGGCCAGACTGTGCTTTTCATCAGGAACAATCTGGTCTCTTCCGTGGAGGCGGGATTTGCGCTTCCTCTTTTTTGCATAGAAGATGAAGAGGAGGCGGATCTCTCTTGCAGTGGGGCCATTGCGGACGTTGTAATAACACTTTGAGAGGGCGGCCATAGCTTTCGCGCCACAGGGGGGTACACGCCCACGAATGCACGCCCACCTTCTTCACCAGCGCCTCAGGGCGCGAACATGGCGGTAAAATGGCGGAAAATGGCGCCAAAAATAGCAAACAGCAAACAGTCTTTTCTGCACAAATCAGTCAATATAGGCAACACAGGACTCACAATTTTGCAAGCTTCGTATCCTGTTCGTGACGCCAAAGATGAGTCGCACCACATGTGTGGGTGGTACCAGGGCTATGGGGTACTCGGCACCGAGCCCATGAAAGTCTATGGGGTTTGTCACTGGCAGCGGGACTCGGTCCGTGGCTCTGGGCGCTCATACAATGGGGGATGTATTTACAGGGGATTTGTAGTTAGTTTCGTGACGCCACCTGTAGTATCTGATCAATTGGACCAGCGCTGCTATATGGATCTTCACAGGGGATGTTATGGGGCAGCTAGATGGTAAGTCTCCCACAGGCGAGACTGGTCCCTGGAAGTCTATGGTGGTGCAGGGTGTAGTAAATGAAACAGTCTCACACAAGGCAGTCTCTTTCCATACCTTTACTTGTAGATGTTTCAGGCAGGTCCCGGGAAGCTGGTCGGGGTGGAGAATGCACATTCAGGATAACCGCTGAGCAGGTTAGAGGCCTCCTTTAACTCTGTATGTATGTGAGTACAAACTTGCATGAAGTCAAGTTAACTCTGTTAATCTCCAGCTCGTTCAATAGCTGCAACGCCCGGCCGACATTGTGGTAGAGCCTTCTGTGTCTCTGATGCTCAGATGTTGGCAAGAACGAAGTCCTTCTATGCTTGGCCTAGCTAAAAGTCCTTGTTCCCCCTGACTCCGTTTACGTATCAGCGCTTAGGGCTACCTTCTGTGACTTGAAGTCCAGAAGGATTCCGGTGTTTCTTATTACTAGGCGTAAAGCACTAGCAACGCTTCGGACCCCGGTGTCCGGTGAATTAGTGCGGGTAATCCGGTACCTGATGCACTTGTCTCTATCTTTCTCCACTGTGCCTCGCGTCCTGCTCTTGCTCTTAACATAAGCACAAGTAGCGATGATGTGAATGTCAGCTGTTTTTCAGAGCTCACTGAACAGTTCCTAGTACACTCACTGATGTAGCTCCTGTGATTCCCTTCTTTCTTTCCTTTCTCAGACCCTGTCCAGAGCAGCGCACAGGTACTCTGTCAACTGTGTACACGCTGTAGCTCCGAGAGTCACCTTCCCACTTCCTAAGGAATACAGGTAGCTTGTGCTGAGGTACTGGCTTTGTAGTTCTGACTGGGCTAGAGTGACTCCTTACACTCAAACCAGACTCCACTTCATGAACTTGCTCTGCCAGAATCTAGTCTGCACTCCTCTTCCTCCAAGACTAGCCTGTACTGTCACTGTCCTAAGACAGGAAGCTTGAATGAACTCTGACTGAACTCCTCTCCCTCCAAGTCCAGACTGAACTGCTTGATCTGCTACGTGTCACTACCTTTTATACCCCTAGTGGGCGTGTTGGGAAATGTGAGTGACGTGAATGAATATCAAGCTTCACGGTTACCTTCTTGTGCATTTTACTGGAATATGTGTGCCTGGTGGAGCTGGGCCACACAGATGCAAAAATAATTATTTTTTATATAAAATTGTTTTTATTGTATAAAAGCGCCAAAACATAAAAAAAGATATAAATGAGGTATCGCCGTAATCATACTGAAACGAAGGATAAAACTGCTTTATCAATTTTACCACAAGCGGAACGGTATAAACGCCTCCCCCAAAAGAAATTCATGAATTGCTGATTTTTGTTCATTCTAACCTCCCAAAAATCGAAATAAAAAGCGATCAAAAAAGTCACGTGGTCATAAATGGTACCAATAAAAACGTCACCTCGTCCCGCAAAAAATAAGACCTCACTTGACTCTGTGGGCCAAAATATGCAAAAATTATAGCTCTCAAAATGTGGTGATGCAAAAAACTACTTTTTGCAATAAAAAGCGTCTTTTAGCGTGACAGCTGCCAATCATAAAAACCCGCTATAAATAGTAAATCAAACCCCCCTTTATCACCCCCTTAGTTAGGGAAAAATAATAAAATTAAAAAAATGTATTTATTTCCATTTTCCCATTAGGAAATTAGGTCCAGGGTCACATGGACGGAATAGTACGTCTGATGGAATAAAGGGGTTAAAAAAAAATTGTCTACCTTGTTGTGTATTATGTACATTTTATTACATTTTTGCCTATGTTATGCATGTGTTTTTTATACACAATATACAGTTAGGTCCATAAATATTTGGACAGAGACAACATTTATCTAATTTTGGTTCTAGACATTACCACAATGAATTTGAAACAAAACAAATCAGATGCAGTTGAAGTTCAGACTTTCAGCTTTCATTTGAGGGTATCCACATTAAAATTGGATGAAGGGTTTAGGAGTTTCAGCTCCTTAACATGTGCCACCCTGTTTTTAAAGGGACCAAAAGTAATTGGACAAATGACTCCAAGGCTATTTCATGGACAGGTGTGGGCAATCCCTTTGTTATGTCATTCTCAATTAAGCAGATGAAAGGGCCGGAGTTGATTTGAGGTGTGGTGTTTGCATTTGGAAGGTTTTGCTGTGAAGGAAACATGTGGTCACAGGAGCTCTCCATGCAGGTGAAACAAGCCATCCTTAAGCTGCAAGAACAGAAAAAAAAACATCCAAGAAATTGCTACAACATTAGAAGTGGCACAATCTACAATTTGGTACATCCTGAGAAAGAAAGAAAGCACTGGTGAACTCATCAATCCAAAAAGACCTGGGAGCCCACGGAAGACAACAGTGGTGGATGATCGCCGCATACTTTCTTTGGTGAAGAAGAACCCGTTCACAACATCAACTGAAGTCCAGAACACTCTCAGTGAAGTAGGTGTATCTGTCTCTAAGTCAACAGTAAAGAGAAGACTCCATGAAAGTAAATACAAAGGGTTCACATCTAGATGCAAACCATTCATCAATTCCAAAAATAGACAGGCCAGAGTTAAATTTGCTGAAAAACACCTCCAGAAGCCAGCTCAGTTCTGGAAAAGTATTCTATGGACAGATGAGACAAAGATCAACCTGTACCAGAATGATGGGAAGCCAAAAGTTTGGAGAAGAAAGGGAACGGCACATGATCCAAGGCACACCACATCCTCTGTAAAACATGGTGGAGGCAACGTGATGGCATGGCCATGCATGGCTTTCAATGGCACTGGGTCACTTGTGTTTATTGATGACATAACAGCAGACAAGAGTAGCCGGATGAATTCTGAAGTGTACCGGGATATACTTTCAGCCCAGATTCAGCCAAATGCTGCAAACTTGATTGGACGGCGCTTCATAGTACAGATGGATAATGACCACAAGCATACAGCCAAAGCTACACAGGAGTTCATGAGTGCAAAAAAGTGGAACATTCTTCAATGGCCAAGTCAATCACCAGATCTTAACCCAATTGAGCATGCATTTCACTTGCTCAAATCCAGACTTAAGAGGGAAAGACCCACAAACAAGCAAGACCTGAAGGCTGCGGCTGTAAAGGCCTGGCAAAGCATTAAGAAGGAGGAAACCCAGCGTTTGGTGATGTCCATGGGTTCCAGACTTAAGGCAGTGATTGCCTCCAAAGGATTCGCTACAAAATTTTGAAAATAAAAATATTTTGTTTGGGTTATGTTTATTTGTCCAATTACTTTTGACCTCCTAAAATGTGGAGTGTTTGTAAAGAAATGTGTACAATTCCTACATTTTCTAACACATATTTTTGTTCAACCCTTCAAATTAAACGTTACAATCTGCACTTGAATTCTGTTGTAGAGGTTTCATTTCAAATCCAATGTGGTGGCATGCAGAGCCCAACTCGCGAAAATTGTGTCACTGTCCAAATATTTCTGGCCCTGACTGTATGTAATGTTGTTACACTGTGTTTTACTTTTTTACTGTATGCTACCTTTATTTTTACAGATGTAACCTTACATATGGTACCTTAGAAATAAACAACAGACAGAATTGTAATCAACCAATTCAACTTTTATTGATCATATTTTTATAACAACTTTGTTAAATTTGAATAGAAAAATTATTTTAATAACATTTTTATTAAAAGACTGAAAATGTTTTTTTTAATTAAAAACACATCACAAACTTGTGTAGTGTGGGGTGGACATACTACTGGAGAGGCTGCGGGACACTTCGACGGTGGGAGTGTGTAGAGAGGACTGGGATGGTGGTGGGGAAGGAACATTAAGAGGTGAAGGGGTGGAAAGAGTTAAAGAATGGGAGGACAAGTTGGAGGCAGAACAGGTGACGGGTGGTGGAGTGGAGGTGGGGCAGGGACTGGAGGAGCAGGTGATATTGTAGGGCATTGGAACGGGGAAAGAGGTTGGTAATAGGCAAGAGTGTGGTAGGGGTAGGTGGCTGGTACTGGGGAGGTTGCTGGTACTGGGAGGTGACTGGAGTTGGTGAGGTGACTGGAGTTGGTGAGGTGGGTGGAGTTGGTGAGGTGGCTGGAGTTGGGGAGGTGGCTGGAGTTGGGGAGGTGGCTGGAGTTGGGGAGGTGGCTGGAGTTGGGGATGTTGCTGGTACTGGGGAGGTTGCTGGTACTGGGGAGGTTGCTGGAACTGGGGAGGTGGCTGGTATTGAATAGGAGGGGAGGAGGGACGGCAGCTGGAGGGGGGGAGGTGGAGGAACGACTGGGGTGGATGGAGGAGGTTGGGAGGTAGCCTGCACTAGAGCAGCGTGGCACGTATGCATTACATACATCTGCTGGTCAGTAGATAGCGTATCCATGCGCTCGGCTACAGACCTAAAAAAAGCTGTGATTTGGAGATGTTCTTGCTTCCGAATGCATGGTTTGCAGAAGTGTCTTCACCTCCAAAATGTTGGTGTTTTATCTGATTAATGCCTGTGGCAAGTTGTTCAGATAATTCTTTCAGACAGTTCTGGAAAGGTGCATTCAAATGCAAGAACTCGGGCGCATAGCTCCTTTCCTGACCCCTCTGCCGCTGCAGCCCAGTAGCCGCAGGTGTACTAGAGGTGGCAGTGGCAGAAGGGTGGGGTAAAGGGAATGCTCTCTCCTCACCAGCAGATTCATGTAATGCAGGTGGCCACAATGCTCCAGTGCTGGTGGAGGGGAAAGAGGGCTCACGTGTCGGTGCGGATGGGTCGGGGCGGTCAAAGTGTCCCTCGGTGCCGGTCTCCTCAGGGATCGCCCCAGAAGGGCCCAACTCTGTGGGCGCCCGAGTGCTGGTCACCGTGCTGTGGAATAAAGAAAAAAAATACAATTAATATACTGTATTTGAATGGCCCTGGCTGGAAAAAAAATGTAGTTAGACATGTTAACATTTCCTTTTGAATATTTACCTTCTGGTGACCATTGTTGCCCGCAGGAACGCCAGGGCTCTTGCATACTTATATTTGCTCTGGCGTCCTGCAGATCCACTCGGGGCCCGCATCTCTTTGTTGAACTCCTTCTTGAAGCGATCCCTGATAGACCGCCACCGCTTCACAATTCTCTCCCCTGAAACGAGAAAGCACAAATTGGTTAGTATAAAACATCAGTGTTTCACAAACTACAGTCCTCATGGCCCCCACGGGTCATGTTTTCAGGATTTCCATAGTGTTGCACAAAAGGAAATCCTGAAAACATGACCCTTTGGGGGCACGAGGACTGGAGTTGGGGAAACAATGCTTTAAATCCAGCAGCCCAACTGAACTGTATATACTTACGCATTTTAGACTGGGACCGAGCTTCAAGGTCCTCCCAGTAGCCCACAAGTTGGAACAGACTTGCTCCCAGAGCCGACGGTTCACTATCTGATCAGCATGGCGGCGGTCCCCCATGTTCCACAGCGGCTCCCGCTCTTGGATCAGATCAATGAGGAGGTCCACATCAATTCCCCCCTCCTCGCCATCTGAGTCAGGAGCACGCTGTGAAGCCTAAAAGAAAATGAGAAATAAAAAAAAACATTACCCTAAAAACAAGAAAATTCTTTTTTTTAAACTAAAGAGGAACCAAAAACCTAGAAAATTAAATAATAATAAAAAAATATATATACTTACAGGATGTAGACCGCCGCATTGCTCACGTCGACTCTGGGAGGCACTGTGAGGACCTCTTGAAGCCTCACATGCGGAAGACTATAAAAAAAAAAATTTAGTGCTTTGGTGTAGGCATGTGTTTGTGTGCAGTGTTAATTTTTTTTTTTATGTGTTGTGTGTAGTGTGATGTTGTGTTTCAGTGATGGAAGCAGGAAACTTACGAATTGCGAGCCCACTCCGGTATCTGTCCACATTTTCCTTCTTCTTCTGGAGCTCTTCAGCTTCAGATTCCTGTTATAAAAAAAAAAAAGTTAATAGATATCCCAGAGATGGATTGTGAAAAAAAAAATAAATAAATTTATAGATATCCCAGAGATGGATTCTGAAAAAAAAAAAATATATAGATATCCCAGAGATGGATTGTGAAAAAAAAAAAAAGTACCGCTAAACGCTGCCGATGAGAGGAGGGCTCCCAGAAGAACTACTGTCCTGCTGCTGCCGGCCGTACTCCATTGCTGCTGCCTGTGCTCTGTGATGATGGCGTCTGCTGTGGAGTAAAGAGAAAAAAGTGCAATGAATACATGGAGACAATCATGGCCCTGGCTGAAACACAACAGTTGGTTAAAGTTGTGGCTAATGGGGTGTGTGATATTTACCGTCTGCCGTATGCTGCCGTCTCAAGTCCCACTTCACGGTGCTCCCCAGACTCAGTGGGTGGTGGTGTTGCTGCAGCCTCTGCTCTGCGATGATGGCCTCTGCTGTGGAATGAAGAGAAAAAAGTGCAATGAATACATGGAGACAATCATGGCCCTGGCTGAAACACAAAAGTTGCTTAAAGTTTTGGGTAACGGGGTGTGTGATATTTACCGTCTGGCGTTGGCTGCCGTCTCAAGTCACACTTCACGGTGCACCCCAGACTCAGTGGGTGGTGGTGTAGCTGCAGCCTCTGCTCTGCGATGATGGCCTCTGCTGTGGAATGAAGAGAAAAAAAGTGCAATGAATACAGGGAGACAATCATGGCCCTGACTGAAACACAAAAGTTGGTTAAAGTTTTGGGTAATGGGGTGTGTGATATTGACCTTCTGCCGTATGCTGCCGTCTCTAGTCCCACTTCACGGTGCTCCCCAGACTCAGCGGGTGGTGCTGGTGCTGCAGCCTCTGCTCTGCGATGATGGCCTCTGCTGTGGAATGAAGAGAAAAAAGTGCAATGAATACATGGAGACAATCATCATAGATAGATGATTGATGATAGCTAATAGATATCACAGATAGATGATAGATAGATAGATTGATAGATAGATAGATAGATAGATAGATAGATAGATAGATAGATAGATAGATAGATAGATAGATAGATAGATAGATAGAATATAAAACATAATATTTTTGCAGAATTGAGTATGAAGTATGGGATTTTTTCCTGGCATCACAGAACATGATATTTTCACAGTATAATACACTCCTCATGGTGCTCCATATAGTATAATGCACCGCCATAGTCATCCATGTAGTACAATTCACTTCAAATAGTATAATGCATAGTAAACAGCAGGGCCCACACAGTATACAGCACTACCCACATAGTATACAACAATACCCACATAGTATACAGCAATACCCACATAGTATATAGCACTACCCACATAGTATACAGCAAGGTCCATATAGTAAACAGCATGGCCCACACAGTATATAGCAATACCCACATAGTATACAGCAGGGACCACACAGTATACAGCACTACCCACATAGTATACATCAGGGACCACATAGTATATAGCACTACCCACATAGTATACAGCAATACCCACATAGTATATAGCACTACCCACATAGTATACAGCAAGATCCATATAGTAAACAGCATGGACCACATGTACAGGTATTATGTTGTAGTTTGTTCTACTATTGTTGGGCCATGGATGCCCTGTTTCTAATTATATTATGCCACTTTACCCTTATAAGATGTGATACGCATATTGATTATAGCTGTTTGGCCTTATGATATGTATTAGCGTTTTCACATCTATTATGTGTGTGATCATCTTGGATTAATTCTATGGGATTTGTGCAATACAATTATACTATTGTCTGTTATGCATATGTATTTTAAGAAAAATTTTTTGGAATACATTTTTTGTATTTTTCCCTGGATATATCCATTTATACTTATTTTGACCTTGGCTGTTGCCTGTCTTACATGTGGTATTTAGTCAATTGTCCTCTACCTCACCTCAGTCCCTTTCTCCATTCATGGTATATTAAAAAATAAAAGTGTATTTTTACATTCAGAATTGTTTTGGGAAGTTTTTTTTCACAATTTTTTCTTTTGTTTTGTCCTAATCATAGCGAATATCCCCTACTAATTAGCCCTGATAATCCATTTCAAATATTGATATAATGTTTTATTATGGTGGCTTGATTTAGCTTTGTGGGTTTTCTGCATTCATGAAGTGGTTATAAGCAATACCCACATAGTATATAGCACTACCCACATAGTATACAGCAAGGTACATATAGTAAACAGCATGGCCCACAAAGTATATAGCAATACCACATAGTATACAGCAATACCACATAGTATATAGCACTATCTACATAGTATACAGCAAGGTCCATATAGTAAACAGCATGACCCACAAAGTATATAGCAATACCCACATAGTATACAGCAATACCCACATAGTATATAGCACTACCCACATAGCATACAGCAAGGTCCATATAGTAAACAGCATGGCCCACAAATAAAAATAGCAATACCCACATAGTATACAGCAATATCCACATAGTATATAGCACTATCTACATAGTATACAGCAAGGTCCATATAGTAAACAGCATGGCCCACAAAATATATAGCAATACCCACATAGTATACAGCAATACCCACATAGTATATAGCACTACCCACATAGTATACAGCAATACCCACATAGTATATAGCACTACCCACATAGTATACAGCAAGGTCCATATAGTAAACAGCATGGCCCACAAAGTATATAGCAATACCCACATAGTATACAGCAATACCCACATAGTATAGAGCACTACCCACATAGTATACAGCAATACCCACATAGTATAAAGCACTACCCACATAGTATACAGCAAGGTCCATATAGTAAATAGCATGGCCCACACTGTATATAGCAATACCCACATAGTATACAGAAGGGACCACACAGTATACAGCACTACCCACATAGTATACATCAGGGACCACGTAGTATATAGCACTACCCACATAGTATACAGCAATACCCACATAGTATATAGCACTACCCACATAGTATACAGCAAGGTCCATATAGTAAACAGCATGGCCCACACAGTATATAGCAATACCCACATAGTATACAGCAAGGTCCATATAGAAAACAGCATGGCCCACACAGTATATAGCAATACCCACATAGTATACAGCAGGGACCACACAGAACACAACACTACCCACATAGTATACAGCAGGGACCACATAGTATATAGCACTACCCACATAGTATACAGCAATACCCACATAGTATATAGCACTATCCACATAGTATACAGCAAGGTCCATATAGTAAACAGCATGGCCCACAAAGTATATAGCAAAACCCACATAGTATACAGCAGGGTCCACATAGTAAACAGCAATGCCAACACAGTATATAGCAGAGTCCATATAGTAAACAGCATGGCCAATACAGTATACACACACAGGGTTGTCATGCTCTGATGGCGTCCCTGGCTGAAGCACAAAAGTTGGTTAAAGTTTTGGGGAATGGGGTGTGTGATATCTACCGTCTGGCGTCTGCTCCCGTCTCCTCCTGTCCAACTTCACGGTGGTCCCCGGACTCCATTTCAATGGATGATGGTGGTGGTGGCGCTGCTGGGTCCAAATTCTCTTGAATTCTTCTTTGCTGGCTTGTTCTTGATGGTTGCATGGCTATGGCAGAGTGTCCCACTGGCATGGTTATATATGTTTGCTGTGGACTGGGCTAATTAACATTTTCAGACTAAAAAAAACGGATCAGGCCACCGGATCAGGTTTTTTGCCGGATCCGGCGCATTGCGGCGCTCATAGAATTTCACTGGGAACAAAGGTCGGAAGCGCCGGAACCGGCCCTTCCGGCTTTTTGGCCAGAGACAAAAAACGTTACAGTAGACGTTTTTCCTAGATGCCGGAATGAGACCAGACTCCGGATCCGGCAGAAAACTGATGAAACGCAGGTACTGTTAGAACCCTCTTGTTAGATTTTGTTTCAGTTTGCTGGTCACATGACCTTTTTTCCCTATTTAGTCTGGCTCCGCCCTTCTGGCTTTGCTGGACTTCATTGTATTATCTACTCTTAAGCTAGCCGGGTGCTTAGGTGCCTTTCTCAGTCAGTTTTGCTTGATCTTAGGATCTCGTAGTTATTTGTTTTCTGTTTAACCCCTTCCCGACCTGTGACACAGCGTATGCGTCATGAAAGTCGGTGCCAATCCGACCTATGACGCATACCCTGTGTCATGAAAGGATCGCGTTCCTGCGGGCCGGGAGACCGGGGTCACTCAAAGGTCACCCGACCCGCAGTTACAGGACCCTTTGTGCTTCACCACAGGGGGGTTGGCTTAACCCCCCAGTGGCCACGATCGCTCTGATTGGCTGTTAAAAGTGAAACAGCCAATCAGAGCAATGTGTAATATTTCACCAATTTAATTGGTGAAATATTACAATCCAGCCATGGCCGATGCTGCAATAGCATCGGCCATGGCTGGACACCGAGCCCTGACCCCCCCACACGTAGTCACGGCGGTGATCGGCCGCCGCCACCAAAAGATGGCGGTGATCGGTCACCGCCGTCACTATCTGCTCCCCTCCTCCTTTGCTCCGCTGCCCCCACCTTCCGATCCCCCCCCTAACCTTCCGACCCCCCTACTCACCTCTCCCGGTCCACCGATGTCCCTGGATCGGTCCCGGCGTCCGCCCGGGCCTCTTCATGGGCGCCGCCATCTTGGAAAATGGCATGCGCCCGCCGGCCGGCGCATGCGCAGTGTGCCCCCCAGTGTTCAAAAATTTATTTTGATCACTGTGATAAACTGTCACAGTGATCAAAATAAAAAAAAGTAAATGAACCCCCCCTTTATCATAGGTAGGGACAAATAAAAAAATAAAGAATTTTTTTTTTTTTTTTCCTAGCGGATTTTGCTGCTGATCCGCAGCGGATATTGCTGCTGATCCGCGGCAGATATTGCTGCTGATCCGCGGCGGATTTTGCTGCTGATCCGCGGCGGATTATGCTGCTGATCCGCGGCGGATTTTGCTGCGGGTTCGCGTCGGATTTTGCTGCGGGTCCGCGGCGGATTTTGCTGCTGTTCCGCGGCAGATTTTGCCGCTGATCCGCGGCGGATTTTGCCGCTGATCGCGGGGGATTCTGCCGCTGATCCGCGGCGGATATTGCCGCTGATCCGCGGCGGATTTTGCCGCTGATCCGCAGCGGATTTTGCCGCTGATCCGCGGCGGATATTGCTGCTGATCCGCGGCGGATATTGCTGCTGATCCGCGGCTGATTTTGCTGCGGATCCGCGGCAGATTTTGCTGCGGATCCGCGTGGCGGATATTGCTGCTGATCCACGGCAGATTTTGCTGCTGATCCGTGGCGGATTTTGCTGCGGATCCGCGGCGGATTTTGCTGGGGATCCTCGGCGGATTTTGCTGGGGATCCTCGCGACGTGCCGTCATTCAGTGAAGGAGCCTCGGACACGGGCTGCAGCGTCTGGGCTCCGTCACCGCTAGCACAGATGAATCTGCTGATTCATCTGCGCTAGCGGGTATAGCATAATGCGATCGCGTTATGCTATACCGTTACCAGCCGGTCAACACTACATGTTGAACGGGCTGGTAAAACGCAATATGAACCCAGCCTTAGGGTTAGGGTTAGCATTAGGGTTAAGGTTAGAATTAGGGTTAGGGCTGGAATTAGGGTTAGGGTTGGAATTAGGGTTAGGCTTGTGGTTAGGTTTATGGTTAGAGTTGGGATTAGGGTTAGGGGTGTGTTGGGGTTAGGGTTATGGTTAGGGTTTGTATTAGGGTTAGGTGTGTATAGGGGTTAGGGTTGGGGTTAGGGGTGTGTTGGGGTTAGGGTTGGAATTAGAATTGAGGGATTTCCACTATTTAGGCACATCAGGGGGTCTCCATACGCGACATGGCGCCACCATTGATTCCTGCAAATTTTGAGTTCAAAAAGTCAAACAGTGCTCCCTTTATTCCAAGCCCCGACGTATGCCCAAACAGTGGTTTATCCCCACATATGGGGTATCAGCGTACTCGGAAAAATTGCACAACAACTTTGGGGGTTCTAATTTCTCCTGTTAACATTGGGAAAAAAAATTGGGGACTAAAAAATTATTTTTGTGGAAAAAAAATGATTTTATATTTTTACGGCTCTGCGTTATAAACTTCTGTGAAGGACTTGGAGATTCAAAGTGCTTATCACACATCTATAGGAGTTCCTTAGGGGATCTAGTTTCCAAAATGTGGTCACTTGTGGGGAGTTTCTACTGTTTAGGCACATCAGGGACTCTGCAAACGTAACATGACGCCCGAAGACCATTCCATCAAGTGGGCATTTCAAAACGTCACTACTTCCCATTTGAGCCCCGACGTGTGCCCATACAGTAGTTTTCTCCCACATATGGGATATCAGCATACTCAGGACAAATTGGACAACAACTTTTGGGGTCTAATTTCTCATGTTACCCTTGGGAAAATATAAAAATTGGGGACTAAAAGATCCTGATTGTGGAAAAAATATGATTTTTTTTATTTTCATGCCCGGGCGTTATAAACTTCTGTGTAGCCCTTGGGGTTCAAAGTGCTCACCACACATCTAGATAACTTCTTTGCGGGGTCTAGTTTCCAAAATGGGGTCACTTTGGGGGGTTTCTACTGTTTAGGCACATCATGGGCTCTGCAAATGTAACAAGATGCCCGCTGACCATTCCATCAAGTCGGCATTTCAAAGCGTCACTACATCCCTTCCGAGCCCTGACGTGTGCCCAAACAGTGGTTCCCCCCCACATATGGGGTACTAGCGTACTCAGGAAAAATTGGACAACAACTTTTGGGGTCCAATTTCTCCTGTAACCATTGTGAAAATAAAAAATAGTGGCTAAAAAATCATTTTTTGAGAAAAAAATGATTTTTTATTTTCACGGCTCTGCGTTATAAACTTCTGTGAAGCACCTGGGGGTTCAAAGTGCTCACTATGCATCTAGATAAGTTCCTTAGGGCGTCTAGTTTCCAAAATGGGGTCACTTGTGGGGAGCTCCAATGTTTAGGCACACAGGAACTGTCCAAATGCGACATGGCAACCGCTAAATATTCCAGCATATTTTCCATTCAAAAAGTCAAATGGCTTTCCTTCCCTTCTGAGCCTTGCCGTGCGCACAAACAGTGGTTTATGACCACATATGAGGTATCTGTGTACTCAGGAGAAATTGCCCAACAAATTTTAGGATCCAATTTATCCTGTTGCCCATGTGAAAATGAAAAAAACTGAGGCTAAAAGAAAATTTTTGTGAAAAAAAAGGTACTTTCTTTTTTTAAGGATCAATTTGTGAAGCACTTGGGGGTTCAAAGTGCTCACTATGCATCTAGATAAGTTCCTTAGGGGTCTAGTTTCCAAAATGGGGTCACTTGTGGGGGAGCTCCAATGTTTAGGCACACAGGGACTCTCCAAATGCGACATGGCAACCGCTAAATATTCCAGCATATTTTCCATTCAAAAAGTCAAATGGCGCTCCTTCCCTTCTGAGCCCTGCCGTGGCGCCCATACAGTGGTTTATGACCACATATAAGGTATCTGTGTACTCAGGAGAAATTGCCCAACAAATTTTAGGATCCAATTTATACTGTTACCCATGTGAAAATGAAAAAAACTGAGGCTAAAATAAATTTTTTGTGAAAAAAAAGTACTTTCTTTTTTTTAAGGATCAATTTGTGAAGCACCTGGGGTTCAAAGTGCTCACTATGCATCTAGATAAGTTCCTTAGGGGGTCTAGTTTCCAAAATTGGGTCACTTGTGGGGAGCTCCAATGTTTAGGCACACAGGGACTCTCCAAATGCGACATGGCAACCGCTAAATATTCCAGCATATTTCCATTCAAAAAGTCAAATGGCGCTCCTTCCCTTCTGAGCCCTGCCATGCGCCCAAACAATGGTTTATGACCACATATGAGGTATCTGTGTACTCAGGAGAAATTATCCAACAAATTTTAGGATCCAATTTATACTGTTGCCCATGTGAAAATGAAAAAACTGAGGCTAAAAGAAAATTTTTGTGAAAAAAAAGTACTTTCTTTTTTTTACAGATCAATTTGTGAAGCACCTGGGGGTTCAAAGTGATCACTAAGCATCTAGATAAGTTCCTTAGGGTGTCTAGTTTCCAAAATGGGTCACTTGTGGGGAGCTCCAATGTTTAGGCACACAGGACTCTCCAAATGCAACATGGCAACCGCTAAATATTCCAGCATATTTTCCATTCAAAAAGTCAAATGGTGCTCCTTCCCTTCTGAGCCCTGCCGTGCGCCCATACAGTGGTTTATGACCACATATGAGGTATCTGTGTACTCAGGAGAAATTGCTCAACAAATTTTAGGATCCATTTTATCCTGTTGCCCATGTAAAAATGAAAAAATTGATGCTAAAAGAAAATTTTTGTTGGAAAAATTAAAATGTACATTTTTTCCTTCCACGTTGCTTTAGTTCCTGTGAAGCACCTGAAGGGTTAATAATCTTCTTGAATGTAGTTTTGAGTAGCTTGAGGGTGCAGTTTTTATAAATGTGTCACTTTTGGGTATTTTCTGCCATATAGACCCCTCAAAGTGACTTCAAATGTGAGGTGGTC
This sequence comes from Oophaga sylvatica, assembly GCA_033576555.1. Lineage (NCBI taxonomy): Eukaryota > Metazoa > Chordata > Amphibia > Anura > Dendrobatidae > Oophaga > Oophaga sylvatica. The sequence continues at coordinate 404,471,501 of JARQOD010000002.1, forward strand.
CCTAAAAAAAATGGTTTTGTAAATTTTGCTGTAAAAATGAGAAATCGCTGGTCAACTTTTAACCCTTATAACTTCCTAACAAAAAAAAATGTTGTTCCCAAAATTGTGCTGATGTAAAGTAGACATGTGGGAAATGTTATTTATTAACTATTTTGTGCCACATAACTCTCTGGTTTAACAGAATAAAAATTAAAAATTTAAAAATTACAAAATTTTCGCCAAATTTCCATTTTTTTCACAAATAAACGCAAAAATTATCGACCTAAATTTACCACTAACATGAAGCCCAATATGTCACGAAAAAACAATCTCAGAATCGCTAGTATCCGTTGAAGCGTTCCTGAGTTATTACCTCATAAAGGGACACTGGTCAGAATTGCAAAAAATGGCAAGGTCTTTAAGGTCAAAATAGGCTGGGTCATGAAGGGGTTAATTTTCCCTGCTACAATTTCTGTTAGGAGGTGTCCACCTTTTCTCCCAGTCCCTAGATCTTGTAGGGATTCCTCCCTCGCAACTATAGGTCTTCGTTCAGACTAGCTGAGGACTTTAGCGGGTCTGGTCGCAGGATCAGGTTCCCCGTTACATCGTAGGGATCCAGCTCAGTTCTATTGTAGGGACAGAATTCCCATCTTTCCTTAGTGCTTGTAGCAGTTCATAACAGGTACATGCGGCGTGATCCGACACTATATTTAGTCAATGTTAAAAAACCGGATCCGGCATTTCAGTTCACCGGATCCGGTGTTTAAAAAAAAGGCCGGATCGCGCCTGACGTCAAAAAACTGATGTGTGAAAGTAGCCTAATATTACCTTCACTTAACAGGGGTCTGCTATTCAATTGATGACAAATATAAATTTATTTGTGAATTTTGACATGTTTCCAAGTGATGGCTCTATAAACTAATATAAATCCCTTCAGTCTTACTTTAACCCCTTAACGACCGCCGATATGCCTTTTAACGGCGGTCATTAAGGGTACTGTGGAAAAAGTGAATAGCGCCCCCCAGAGGCGCATTTTCTCTGGGGTCTCGGCTGCCGGGGTAGCCGAGACCCCAGAAACATGAATCGGGTCGGTTTTTACTGACCCCGATGTTGCGATCGCCGTTATTAACCCTATAACGGCGATCGCAAAAAAAAAAAATGGTGTGCCATATAATTTTCTCTCTCCTCTGATGTGATCGGACATCAGAGGAGAAAAAGGGTCCCCGATCCCCCCTTGTGGCCCCCGATCCCCCACTTCTGGCCCCAGGGCCCTCCGGTGTCCCCCGGTGCCGCCGCCATGGTGCAAAGTGGAGAAAATGGTGGGCGCATGATTAGTGCGCCTGCAGCGATGTGCTGGGGGGGCTTGGGCAATTTTCTCTGGGGTCTCGGCTGCCGGGGGTAGCTGAGACCCCAGAGAACATGATCCGGGTCGGTATTTACCGACCCCGGTGTCGCGATTGCCATTATACTGAGTTTAACGGCGACCGAAAAAAAAAAAAAAAAAGATTTCTCTCCCCTCTGATGTGATCGCACATCAGAGGGGTGAGAATTAGGGTCCCCAGGTCCCCCGACACCCCCCCTGTACCTCCCGGTGTCCTCTTGTCCTTTGGTAGGTCCCCCTGTCCTGTGATCCTCCCGGGTCCTCTTCCTGTAAAAAAAAAATGGCGGGTGCATGCGCAGTGCGCCCGCCGAATCTGCCTGGCAGCAGATTCAAAAAATGTTTCATTCATTCTGCTAAAAGTACATTTTGATCACTGTGATAAACTATCACAGTGATCAAAATAAAAAAACAGCACATAAACCCCCCCTTTATCACCCCCTTAGTTAGGGACATATAATAAAATATAGAAATTATATTTATTTTCATTTTTCCGTTAGGGTTAGGGTTATAATTAGGGTTAGGGTTAGCATTAGGGTTAGGCTGGGTTCATGTTGCGTTATGGCAGTCCGTTAGACGGACTGCGTTACACCGCATTATAATGTGGTGTAACGCAGTCCGTTAACGCTGCCATTCACCCCCATTTGAGGGCGCATCGCGACGCATGCCGTAAAGCGGCATGCGTTCGCGACGTGCCGTCATTCAGTGACGGAGCCTCGGACGCGGCCTGCAGCGTCTGGGCTCCGTTACCGCTAGTGCAAGATGAATCATCTGCTGATTCCTCTGCGCTAGCGGGTATAGCATAACGTGATCGCGTTATGCTATAACGTTACCAGCCCGTCAACGCTATGTGTTGAACGGGCTGGTAAAACGCAAAATGAACCTAGCCTTAGGGTTAGGGTTATAATTAGGGTTAGGGTTGGAATTAGGGTTAGGGTTACAATTATGGTTAGGGTTACAATTAGGGTTGCAATTAGGGTTGGGATTTAGGTTAGGATTAGGTTAGGGTTGGGATTAGAGTTAGGGGTGTGTTGGGGTTAGGGTTGGAGCTAGAATTGAGGGTTTCCACTATTTAGGCACATCAGGGGTCTCCAAACACGACGTAGCATTCAAAAAGTCAAATGGCGTTCCCTCCCTTCTGAGCCCTGCCGTGCGCCCAAACAGTGGTTTACCCCGACATATGGGGTATCAGCGTACTCAGGACAAATTGCACACCAATTTTAGGGTTCTAATTTCTCCTGTTACCCTTGGGAAAATAAAAAATAGCTGGCTAAAAAAATCATTTTTGAGGAAAAAAATGATATTTTATTTTCACGGCTCTGCATTTATATATTTCTGTGAAGCACTTGGGGTTCAAAGTGTCACCACACATCTAGATATGCTCCTTGGGGGGTCTAGTTTCCAAAATGGTGTCAATTGTAGGGGGTTTCTACTGTTTAGGCACATCAAGGGCTCTGCAAACACAACATGACGCCCGCAGAGCATTCCATCAAAGTCAGCATTACAAAATGGCGCTCCTTCCCTTCCAAGCTCTCCCATGCGCTTAAACAGTGGTTTCACCCCACATATGGGGTATCAGCGTACTCAGGAAAAATTGCACAACAACTTTTGCGGTCCAATTTCTCCTGTTACCCTTGGGAAAATAAAAAAATAGCGGGCTAAAGAATCATTTTTGAGGAAAAAAATGATTTTTTATTTTCACGGCTCTACGTTATATACTTCTGTGAAGCACTTGGGGGTTCAAAGTGCTCACCACACATCTAGATAAGCTCCTTGAGGGGTCTAGTTTCCAAAATGGTGTCACTTGCAGGGGGTTTCTACTGTTTAGGCACATCAAGGGGTCTGCAAACACAACATGACGCCTGCAGAACATTCCATCAAAGTCTGAATTACAAAATGGCGCTCCTTCCCTTCCAAGCTCTCCCATGCGCCCAAACAGTGGTTTCACCCCATATATGGGGTATCAGCGTACTCAGGAAAAATTGCACAACAACTTTTGTGGTCCAATTTCTCCTGTTACCCTTGGGAAAATAAAAAAATAGCGGGCTAAAGAATCATTTTTGAGGAAAAAAATTATTTTTTATTTTCACTGCTCTACATTATAAACTTCTGTGAAGCACTTGGGGGTTCAAAGTGCTCACCACACATCTAGATAAGTTCCTTAAGGGGTCTAGTTTCCAAAATGGAGTCACTTGTGGGGGATTTCCACTGTTTAGACACATCAGGGCCTCTACAAACGCGACATGGCGTCCAGCCAATTCTGCGTTGAAAAAGTTAAACGGCGCTCCTTCCCTTCCAAGCTCTGCCATGCACCCAAACAGTGGTTTACCCCCACATATGGGGTATAAGCATGCTCAGGACAAATTGCAAAAAAACTTTTGGGGTCTTGTCAGCGTCGGACTGGAGCACCTTGGGCCCACCAGAGAAAATCATTCTTGGGGCCCACTATGTAGCTACATACAAATAAATGCAAGACCGCCAATTGTGCAGTAAAACGCGCTATATCAGGGTATAATATAAGGTAGTACATGTCTTAATCATGTAGTGGGGGTTGCGGTAGGATCATAGAGGGGTAGCCCCCTCATAGAATATAATGTAGCCCCCTCATAGAATATAATGTAGCCACCCTCACAGAATATAATGTAGCCCCCTCATAAAATATAATGCAGCCCTCCCTCATAGAATATAATGCAGCACCCCACAAAATATAATGCAACCCCCTCATAAGGTATATCGCAGTCCCCACCATGGAATATAATGTAGCACCCTCATAGGGTATAATGCAGGCCCCCCATAGAGTATACTGTAGCCCCCTCATATAGTATGATATATCCCCAGAATATAATGTAGTGCCCTGAGAATTCAGTCCCCCCACAGAATATAATGTAGCCCCCTCAAAGTATAATGCAGACCCTCTCCACCCCATCATTGTCCTCATCGCCACCTCTATCATTGCCTTCTCCCCACCACCCTTATCATTCTCCCCACCACCCCATCACTGCCCATTCCACCACCTCAATCATTGCCTCCTCCTCTACGACAATCATTTTCCATTTCATCACCTCTATCATTGCCTCCCCACCACCATCATTGCCCATTTCATCACCTCCATCATTGCCTCCCCCACCATGATTGCCTATCTCCTCCATCATTGCCTACCTCACCATCATTGCCTATCACCTCCATCATTGTCTTTCCCCACCATCATTGCCCATCACCTCCATCCTTGCCTCCTCCCACCGTCATTGCCCATCACCTTCATCATTGCCTCCCCCCACTGCCCATCACCTCTATCCCTGCCTCCTCCCACCGCCATCATTGCCCATCACCTCCATCCCTACCTCCTCCCACCACCATCATTGCCCATCACCTCCATCGTTGCCTCCCCAACATCTCTGCCCATCACCTCCATTGTTGCCTCCCCCCATCATTGCCCATCACCTTCACCATTGCCTCCCCCCACCATCATTGCCCATCACCTTCATCATTGCCTCCCCCCACAATCATTGCCCATCACCTCCATCAGTGCCTCCCCCCACCAACCCTCTCTCTCTGACATCATCCAGCTGGGCTCTCTCAGACAGGAAGAGCCGTGCAGGAAGCCGGGATGTGCTGCGCTGTATTTGTGTGTGTCTCTCTCTATATGTGTGTGCGTGTGGTGCGGTGGTGGGACTTTACATGCGGGCAGTGTTAGCTGCAGCCTGCAGCTAACACTGCCTGCTATTAAAGAGAAATGGTATTCACGCCTCTCCACACCCATAGGGGCATGGGGAAGCGTGAATATTCATTTAGCTTTAGCTGCGGGGACACGATCCTGTCTCCAGCTGCTGCTACTCAGGCATAGGGCGGGCCCCCTTGACTCAGGGCCCCCATAGCCACTTGCTAGGGGCCCCTGGAGCAGTGGGGGCCCTTGGAGCAGTGGGGGCCCTAGGCAGCTGCTGGCCAGTATGCCAGCAGGTGTCAATGACTGGGCCCACCGGAGAATCCTCCGGTTCTCCGGTGGGCCAGTCCGAGCCTGGGTCTTGTTACCCTTGGGAAAATAAAAATTGGGGTGAAAAGTTCCTTTTTGTGGAAAAAATATGATTTTTTTTATTTTCACGGTTCTACGTTATAAACTTCTGTGAAGCACTTGGAGGTTCAAAGTACTCACCACACATCTAGATAAGTTCCTTAGGGGGTCTAGTTTCCAAAATGGGGTCACTGGTGGGGGGTTTCTGAGTCGCTCGTACCAGGGCTTTGGGGGACTCGGCACCGAGCCCGTTCACTTTACTGGGGATGTCACGGGTAGCACAGCTCGGTCCGTTGCCCTGGGCGCTCACTAAAGGGGGATATTTACAGGGGATGATAGAATGTTTGTGACGCCACCTGTGGTTCCTGGTCAGGGTGACCAGCGCTGCCGGGTAGGTCCTCTGAGGGTTTGGGCAGCAAGATGTTAAGTCTCCCACAGGTGAGACTGATTCCTCAGAGTATATGGCGGTGTAGAGGTGCAGGGCAATAATGCAGACACACACAAGACAATCTCTTTCTGTACCTTTACTGATGGTGAAGTTGCAGGCACATCCCGGGGAGCCGTCAGGGTGGAGGATGCATGTCCAGTAATACACTGAGTAGGTGTAGGGCCTCCTTACGTCTTTATATGTGTGAGTTTCTAACTTGCATAAAACAAAGTTTAACTCCGTTCTCTTTGCTACGCCCGGCTGATCTTGTGGTGGAGCCTTCTTTTGGACAGAACTAAGTCTCCATTTGCAGTGCACTGCTAGACTCCTGTTCTCCTGACCCCGCTTACGTATCAGCACAATTGGGCCCCTCTGTGACCTGTAGTCCAGCAGGGTCTCCGGTTTTTCCCACTAGCCGTGAAGGTACTAGCAAGCTCGGACCCGGTGTCTGGTAGTGCAGAGTGGAGGTCAGCTATCAATGCTGTCGACCTCAGTTACTCTCTCTTTCTTCTTTTCCACTTGCCTGTTGCCCTACTCACACCTTTAACATAAGCACAATGGGATAGCAGTTTCTCTCAGTTCTGCTGCTCCTCAGCTCTGCTGCTCTTAGACTGCGGACTGCAGACTCTCTGAGCTCTCTGAGATGATTAGCTGACTGCCTTCTCTCAGGTGGCTGCACAGACAGACTGAACTCCACTCCTCTCCTCACAACAACTAACTCCAACTAATCCCATCTCCACACCCTTATATACCTGCGCATTCTAAAGGGCTCCCTCTGATGTTACTAGGAAAATGTGGAGTGTGAATGAATATCAGGTGATTGTGAATTACCTTTCATGCATCCTCCAGGGTAACATGTGGCACCAAGCGCAGCTTCCCCTAGTTAATATCAGCACTCCCGGGCTGAAAAAGAAAACAATTTTTATAATATCAACAATAACATAACTCATCCCTCGAGGGAGCTAAGGGTACTTCAAACGTTACAATGTGTACAAATTAGCAAATAGAAAAATATCAAATGCGTTCACACAATAAATACAGGATTCTTGTGGAGGACCCGTACCAAACCTCCCACGGTGGTCCTGGGTGGGCTGCAGGACTTCCTTGCTGCAGACCTCACTCAAGGCCACACCATACGGGTTTTGCTTCTGAGGTAGGATGGCTTACGTAAAACCAAGATGGGGCACTGAGTGCCAACTATTTACAATTAAGTTCTGTGCTGCAAGAGTCCTCAGCACGCAGTCCTTCAAAATAGCATTTCACATATCACATTAACACTTTACCCAACTGGGGTACCATACTTCAAGCATGTAAACATCATCATATAACATTTTCAATAAAGTGCAATTCTTCATAACTTTCTACAGTTCAGTAAACCCTGGTTCGGGTCCTACTGGTCTTCTTTAAACATGGGGGCATCTTCCATACCTGCAGCTGGAAGCATGCTGTGCATTCTGTAACGCATCACAATAAGATCGTGTCCTGCTACCGGTGTCTGTGTAGCTACAGTTCTCGTTTCAACTTTGTGATTTCCTGGAGGCCTGACAGGTGCCTCTTCTAAACTTAGGCTCTGCAGCGTTTCCAATGGTGACGCAGATGTGCGGTCTAGCTCAGTTGAGAGCGCACTTGCAGTCGCTGCGCTTTTTAGCGTTGCAGAATGGAACGCAGGTGCACGGAGTGGCTCAGTAGAGGGCGCATTTGCAATCATTGCGCTCTTTAGCGTGGCAGAATGGGACGCAGGGTAGAACGCAGGTGCGCGGCCTGGCGCTGATGTGGCTGGGGCCTGGGACGCTGCGACGCGGGGTGTGTTTCCGGCTTCAGGGACTGGGTCGCTGACTCGGGAGATATTCAGGGCATACCACCCCTTAAGACCCCAGTGCCGCGTGCAGGTGACAACATCCCCAATAAGCAGATCCCTTCCCGGGTGCCCCTCTGGCAGGTGAGACTCCACATCCCTGCGATTAACAAAGACCTCCTGGTACAGGCCTGGCTCGTGAATGAATCCCCAGCCTCCCTGGAGTTTGAAGTCTCTAATGGGCCCCTGGCGCCGCGGTTCCCGGAGCGTACCTTTGTCTCGCCTGACGATCTCCTTGTCAGCAAGATCTTCTCCCGGTACCTCTGGCGAAGCTGCTGCGCCTCTCGCTGCTCCCGCTGCTCCTGGAACACATCCGGAATGAGCGCGCGTCAGAAAGGGGGCGGGGCTTTGGTGTGTGCGGAATTTCCGCTCCGTCCAAAGCGCTGTGGTTCCGGACCGCGGAACCACAGCCTTAGATTTTTCCTCAGATTGTTCCTCTCCTGGTTTTGGCTTATAAATATTGAGGTAAAATACTGACCAAATACTGAACGTGTGCACGTGGCCTAATAGAAAGTTGGACATTAAACTCCCAAACTTGATATAGACCCAACGCTTGCTATAACGCCATGCCGAAAGCTTTGGTTGCATTCTGGCAAGCTAAAGGCTCACCTTGGGTGACTGTGTCAGGGCTCCCCGGACAACGCGTCCTTAGGCTATGTGTACTGCCCGCCCTCCCACATGGTCACACTAGGAGCACAACACCGGACGTCTGTAGGAGCCAGTGACGAGCTTACATTATGCAAGCATTGAGAACAGCTGTCCCATTAATTGCAATGGATCTTATTGGCCAACAGTCCCTTAAATACATTCCTGGCTCATATCTCCTTGTACACCTTCTGATGAAGCCACGCAAAATGTGCTTTATGGGGTCTCCAGATGACATCCAACCTGTTATTTTTCTTCATGACACTGTGATGTTTTACTAGAATGAGGACTGAAATCCATGCACTGTACTTAGAATACATACAGGATTGGTTGGCATTTGATCAATAATGTAGATGCACTATGCTAACATTCCCACAAGAGGGAGCAACACTTCTGAAGTTTATTCATCAATAAGTGCAATATATGCAGGAGTTTGGTTTTGGATAATATCTGTATAATTTACTAACTTTTATACTTAAGCGCTATCCAGTACTTTACTATGGTATTAAATATTGATTTTCATGATCCATACAGAGCACCTAATAATAATATTTAAAAGGATCAATTGGGATTCTTTAATTCTGTGTTAAAATATGTTATTTGATTTATACTGTGTATGTCACCTGCTAAGTTATTTTTTACTCTGAATTATGGAATTATGAAAATGATTGTATAATAAATATTTGATCATTTTGAGAAGTAGTCTCCTTGTACCATATTTCTACACGAGAATGGAGCCTGGCTGATAAAAAATGAGCACAAAGAGAAGGGGTAGGACAACATGAAGATTGCTTCTCAAATGAGCAGGTAATGATGCATACTGTAACGCTGGTATTATCTGTACCTTGTTTTCCAGCGTTACTTTGCATGTCTTTGCTTTAACCCTTTTGCTTCTTTCCCCCTAACCAGCTGGGATACTGTTGTCTGTTACCTGTATGGATGCTGCTCAGTTCCCAGCTCTGCTGCGTAGCCGTACTTGCGTGAGTGTCTCCGCTGCGTTGCATGACCACCCGCATGTGCGGTCCCTGGCCTGCTGTAGAAGCTACCCGTAGGTTGCAAAGTCCTCTGCAGTGGTGCATGACTTAGGCCTCTTTCACACATCCATTTTTTTGTATCAGGCATGATCCGTCGAACACCTGAAGGGACGGATCCGGCACTGAAATAAAAAAACTGATGCATCGGATCCGTTTTTTTGCTGGATCCGACCTAAACTTTTGAACCCAGAAAAAGAGGGTTTTGGATGCCCGGAGACACTGGAAAATGTAGTAGTAGTAGTAGTCCTTGGTTTCCAGAATCCGGATCAGACTTTTGACGGATTGCACAAAAATCTGATCCGGTTCCATTCACTTCTATTGTTTCCGGCCGCCTGATGCGACGCTTCAGGCACTATCAGGCGGCTCCGGCAAACAAAAAAAACGTTACATGCACCATTTTGTCCAGCCGCCGGAATGTACATTTCCGCTGGATCCGGACAAAAACGGATACAACGCAATGACATCAGGCACGATCCAGCGCTAATGAAAGTCAATGGTAAAAAAATGCATCCGGTACCGGATCCGTTCTTTTAGCAACACGCCGGATCGTGCCTGATACAAAAAAACGGATGTGTGAAAGAGGCCTTACTACGTGTGTTGAGGCTGCAGCCATTGTCAGGTGTCCTTCTGTGCTGAGTTGTGTCTGGCTCTGCATAGGGGGCGCGGCCCACACCTGTCCTGCTTTTATGAGGAATGGGTGTGTACTAGAATTGCTGCTCCAGCCTATCGCTGTGAAGCAGCTCATATATAAAGTTCCCCAGCCAGAGCTTTGCATTGAGTTCCTGAACCTAGCCATGTGTGTTTGTGTGTTCAGCTCCTGCTCTGAGTGCGATCAGTTCTGGAGAGCTGATTCCCTTTGTCCTGTCTTGTGTTTCCGCCTGTTCTGGGGGCTGAGTACCCAGATCGCTCTTCCTGGAGGCTGCATATCCAGGCCTGTTCCTGTTGTGTTTTGTTACCTGAATCCCTGATCCTGGATCTGTTACGGTACCTGAATGTCTGAACTGTGTCTTGTGTTTCCGCCTGTTCTGGGGGCTGAGTACCCAGATCGCCCTTCCTGGAGGCTGCATATCCAGGCCTGTTTCTGCTGTGTCTTGTTACCTGAATCCCTGATCCTGGATCTGTTCCTGTACCTGACTGTCTGAACTGTGTCCTCTGTGTTATGTTCCTGAAGTCCTTCTGTGTCCTGAACCCTGTGCCAGTGACTATGATTCTTTGCAATATAACCGGAGTTCATCTTGGAAGGAGGAGTCCGGTGTGTGTGCTGAGTTTCTGTTACTCTGTGCTCAGCTTCTGTGCAATTCCCGGCCAGCTCCCGTTGAGCCTGGCGGGGCTTGCACCAGACCGCTGGGGTTCCTTTTCAGGTCGCTGCCAGATGTCCGATGCCTGATGACCACGGTCCGATGACCACTTCCAGATGTCCGGATCCTATCCTTCTCTGCCTGATGTCCGGAGCCTGCCGATCGTTGCCAGATGTCCGGAGTCCGATGCCAGTGTTCTGATGTTCCTGAGTTCCAGTCCGTGTTCATGCGTTCCAGTCCGTGTTCCTGATGTCCCGATGTCCTGCCGGTTCCTCCGTGGTCTACCCTGTGACGTCTGTCCTGGGTCATGCTGATGTTTCTGCTGAGCTGTGCTACCCTGCCTGAGAGGCAACTAGTATGCCTCCAGTGATCTGACTGCATTACCGTGATGACCCGCATCGCTGAATCTGTCTGAGGTCGTAATATTCAAGCAGCTAAGCCTCGAGTTAGCACGATGCAGTTCAGGTTCAGATCCAATGACACGTCAACAAAAAATAGGACAACCATAAATACTTCGCCTTTTTTTTTTGTTCACAGATAACAATGAGCCCGAAACGTCGTTTAGGTGCTGAATAAGACTGTTCTCACCTGATGATGTGTTCCCGTCTGAGGTCGGTGTCTGATGTTCTCTGCTGCTGTGCACGCAGCCTGTGCTACGCTGGCTAGGCATACTAGAGCCTGGCAATATCCTGACTGCATCTACCGTGATGACCCGCACGTCTGAGTCTGTCTGAGTCGTAAGATCAACAGCTGAAGCACTCGAGTTAGCCGGATGCACTCGGTTCAGGACCATACACAGTCAACGAAAAATAACACACCCTAAATACGCGTTGGCTTTTTTTTTTTTTTTTTGTTCCACAATAACAATCGAGCCGAACGTCGTATTTATGTGCTGAATAAAGACTTGTATACTTCACTGGATGGATGCTGTTCCTGTTGAGGTCGTGTCTGATGTTTCCTGCTGAGCCTGTGCTACGCGGGCTGAGAGCCGCCCTGTATGCCCGTGCCAGATAACCTGGACTGTATTACCGATGTCCTCCTCATCTCTGTCCTAGACTTACCTTTTTGATGTGGGAATCGGACCCGCTAGTTGTTTTGTCTGTGGTCTTTAAGTAAACTTTATGTTTCTTCATACCTGAAGTTGTGCGGTGTTGTCTAGTCCTGCAGGTCGCCATCTTGCCCACATGTTCAGCTGCCATGGATCCCGGACGCTGCCCTCCCCTAGTCCGGGCAGTCCGGGTTTCCCTCTGTGGTCCAGTGGGTCCACATTCTCTTACCATCTGGGACGCATGCCTCACGTCGTCGTGGACTGGCGGCGTGGGAGCATTGGCTAGTTAGGCAAGCTATGCCATGTCCCAACGCCCCGCAGCCATGGGAAGCGTTACACATACCATGTTCCAAATTATTATGCAAATTGGTTTTAAGTGTCATAGCACTTTTTTTTTGGAAATAAAACCCATTGATGGTATTGTATCTCAGGGCTCTTCAGATCACGGAAATCAATCTCAGATAACTGTGATAATTAGTTTGCCATGTGAGCCCAATAAAAGGAAAACTGGATGTTCCACACTATTAAGCAGGGCTGAGTTTTTAAGTAACATGGGAAAGAAAAAGGATCTCTGATGCTGAAAAGCATCAAATAGTGCAATGCCTTGGTCAAGGGATGAAAACATTAAATATTTCCTGAAAACTTAAGAGTGATCATCGTACTGTTAAGAGATTTGTGGCTGATTCTGAGCACAGACGTGTTCATGCTGATAAAGGCAGAATGAGGAAGGTTTCTGCCAGGCAAGTTCATCGGATTAAGAGAGCAGCTGCTAAAAAGACATTACAAACCAGCAAACAGATATTTGAAGCTGCTGGTGCCTCTGGAGTCCCTCGAACCTCAAGGTGTAGGTTCCTTCAAAGGCTTGCTGTGGTGCATAAATCTATTCGGCCACCCTAAATAGTGTTCACAAGCAGAAATGGTTGCAGTGGGCCCAGACATACATGATGACCAATTTTCAAACAGTCTTGTTTACTGATGAGTGTCGAGCAACCCTGGATGGTCCAGATCAGGGTTCCCCAACTTCAGTCTTCAAGGCCCACCAACAGGTCATGTTTTCAGGATTTCCTTAGTATTGCCCATTTGATAATTGCATCACCTGTGCAATACTAAGGAAATCCTGAAAACATGACCTGTTGGTGGGCCTTGAGGACTGGAGTTGGGGAACCCTGGTCCAGATGGATAGAGTAGTGGATGGTTGGTGGATGGCCACCATGTCCCAACAAGGCTGCAACGTCAGCAAGTAGGTGGAGGAGTCATGTTTTGGGCCGGAATCATGGGGAAAACAGCTGGTAGGGCCTTTTAAGGTTCCTGAAGGTGTGAAAATGACCTCTGCAAAGTATATAGAGTTTCTGACTGACAACTTTCTTCCATGGTATAAAAAGCAGAAACGCGCCTTCAGAAGCAAAATCATCTTCATGCATGACAATGCACCATCTCATGCTGCAAAGAATACCTCTGAGTCATTGGCTGCTATGGGCATAAAAGGAGATAAACTCATGGTATGGCCTCCATCTTCCCCTGACCTCAATCCTATAGAGAACCTTTGGAGTATCATCAAGCAAAAGATCTATGAGTTGGGAGGCAGTTCACATCAAAACAGCAGCTCTGAGAGGCTATTCTGACTTCATGCAAAGAAATACAAGCAGAAACTCTCCAAAAAACTCATAAGTTCAATAGATGCAAGAATTGTGAAGGTGATATCAAAGAAGGGTTCCTATGTTAACATGTAACTTGGCCTGTTAGGATGTTTTGGAGTTAAATAGCTTTTTTGTTCAGTGAATGTGACCTCCTAATGCTGCAAATTCCACAAATGAGCATTTTCAGTTCTTTAAAACAGATCAAATGTTTAGAAATTCTACTGTGCCTAATAATTTGGAACAGTGCATTTTGAGTTTTTATTCATTTTGGAGATTATACTGTTATCATTGGGAGGTTTCTTCAATAAAATTCGATGTATACTCTAACGGGTAATGACTTTTATTAGACTGACTGTCATTTGCACTGACTACTTAGGAAAATCAGAGAAAAATATAATTTGCATAATAATTTGGAACATGGTGTATTGTGCTGACTAAAACAGCTGTAGTTCCTAGTCTAGGCGAGGTGGGAAGTCCATGGCTTATTTTCCTTCTGCAGAACCTGTAAACTTCCAAAGAATCATCAAGTAGCAAATTGCAAAAGAACTCGCACACACAAACTGCCCACCTGTATGACTTGCCACTACCCTGACTCAACTGACCGTTGTCGCTGTGCGGCGAAATATTCTGAGCTCCTTGCCCTGTTGTGTAGTTCCCACCTCAAGATTTTTCCTGGCTCAGCATGCTATCACCACTGACAGGACCCCTGCCACTACTAGGGCTCCTGGTTTTGGCTTATAAATATTGAGGTAAAATACTGACCAAATACTGAACGTGTGCACGTGGCCTAATAGAAAGTTGGACATTGAACTCCCAAACTTGATATAGACCCAACGCTTGCTATAACGCCATACCGAAAGCTTTGGTTGCATTCTGGCAAGCTAAAGGCTCACCTTGGGTGACTGTGTCAGGGCTCCCCGGACAACGCGTCCTTAGGCTATGTGTACTGCCCGCCCTCCCACATGGTAACACTGGGAGCACAACACCGGACGTTTGTAGGAGCCAGTGACGAGCTTACCTTATGCAAGCATTGAGAACAGCTGACCCATTAATTACAATGGATCTTATTGGCCAACAGTCCCTTAAATACATTCCTGGCTCATATCTCCTTGTACACCTTCTGATGAAGCCACGCAAAATGTGCTTTATGGGTGTGAGGAACTAAGCCGACCTCCACACGGTAGCCCGGGTATCACAGCTTCTGATCCCACCGCTGCCACCAATTGTGAGGAACGACCCCCTTTCCTCCCACGTCACCAATGTGACGTAACTCCACAGGTACAGCTCTCCGGCGCCCTCTTTGTCCCTCAGGTCAGTAAGGGAACTGCACCTAGAGCAAATGGCCGCCGGGGAGGTTGTCCTGTTACCCACTGGGTATTCTAAGATTCGTGATCAGAGTAAAAGCATCAGCCCAAGATTAATTTTATTGTTTAATTTGCCTTAAGGGCGCACTAGATAATTACAGAAATATACAGTAAAGCTATACAACGTAATTACAATGGATTTGCAGTCAGAGAAACAATACAACGATAATGTACAAGGCTAAAAGGTATAAGCTATAGATCAATATTACCGGGTTGTATGGTCATGGGGAGGCATGGAGCTCTGCGTTCCCCAGGTGAAAGTCTTCAGTTGCTGGACAGTCCCCAATGCATGTGCTGCAGCTCCATTTGGCAAGTCTGTCCCTTGTGCTTCTGTGTGTGGAATGGAATGAGCACAGGGGTACCTGGCTACAGCTCTCAACCCTGCTAGGCCCTTCCCCTTTTGCTTTGAAGCACTCATATTAACTGGCCTGCAATTCATATGGAGCAGGAAACAATGGCTTGAGCTTGAGCTATTTACCATACGACTGACCATCTTATTCAGACCCTGGCCTAAACCAATTAGCATGTAAAGGCCTATTGATTCATAGTGGACATCAAAGCTGGCCGTACTGAATATGCTAATAGGCCCTGTGTAGCTAAAAGTCTGTGGCTGTGTGAACTGACAAAATGGAGGCTGGTACAGGCCCTATACAAAATGGCGACAACCTTTTCCTTACACCTCCCTGCTTTTGAGGGCGCTAGGGGGTATCACATTCCTGTGTTCCCCCATGCGCCCTACTGCACCCTCTCTTTGGCTAGGGTGGCAGATCCAGAAGGATTTCTGACTCTCTGTCCTCTGAAAGGTTGCACACTGGTTGGGCATAAGCCTCCCGCTCATGATGGGCCTTCATCATGTTCACATGGAAGGCCTTCCTCCTTCCACGGGCGTGGTCCAGGGTGACCAGGTAAGTGACGGCGTTGAGCTGCTCGTGCACGAGGTATGGACCCTCCCAGGCCGCCTGAAGCTTGTTTTGTGGTACGGGGACCAGTACCCACACCTTTTGACCCACCTGGTAGGTCCGCTCACAAGCATTCTGGTCGTACCATCGCTTCTGGTCAGCCTGAGCTTGGGCCATATTGTCATGCACCAGCCGCGTCAAGGCCATCATTCGGTCCCGGAAGCGCATGACATACTCAATGACCGACACTCCAGGGGTGGCTAAATCCCCTTCCCATGCTTCCTTCACCAGAGCAAGGGGCCCCCGTACACGTCGCCCGTACAGGAGCTCAAAGGGGGAGAACCCCGTTGAGGCCTGTGGGACCTCCCGGTAGGCAAACAGCAGGTGTGGGAGATACCGCTCCCAGTCTCTCCCGTGGGAGTCGACCAACATCTTCAGCATCTGCTTTAAGGTGCCATTAAACCGCTCACACAAGCCATTGGTCTGTGGGTGATACGGGCTGGCCACCAGATGTTGCACCTGTACCTGCTTACAGAGAGACTCCATCAGCTGCGACATGAACTGGGTCCCTCGGTCGGTGAGCATTTCCTTGGGAAACCCCACCCTGGAGAAAATCTCCAGTAAGGCAGTGGCCACTTTGTCGGCCCGAATGGACGACAAAGCTACCGCCTCCGGGTACCGGGTGGCATAGTCCACTACCGTTAGTATGAAGCATTTCCCGGAGCGGCTGGGAGTGGACAGAGGTCCAATGAGATCCACAGCCATCCTCGAGAAAGGCTCTTCGATGATGGGCAGAGTTACCAGTGGGGCTTTGGGGCGCGGCCCCGCCTTCCCCACCCTCTGACAGGTGTCACACGAACGGCAGTAGGCTATCACCTCGGTCCTCATTCCAGGCCAGTAGAAATGCTGAGCTAGCCTGGCCCTGGTTTTAGTGATCCCTAAGTGTCCGCCATTGGAATCTCGTGTGCGATCCGCAACAATTCCGCCCTGAACGGATGGGGCACCACTAACTGTCGGTCCCTGGGCCACGCCTCCGGTGAACCCTGCTGGACCATTACCCGGTACAGCTGTCCCTGGTCCCAAACCACTCGCTCGCGGTCGGACTCCAGGGGAGGCTGTGCCGCCTGTTCCTTGAGAGTCTTCAGGCTAGGGTCAGCTTCCAAAGCTGCCTGAAATCCCTGACTTGATATGGCAAGAATTGATGAAACTGCCATGTCCTCTGTCAGTTCCCCGGGATCTGTCTCCTGGCTACTGTCTGACTCGGCAGCCACTTGGTCAGAGAGGGGAAACCGTCGGACCTCCGCGAGGCTCCTTGGGCTTCAGCGCTCCCACTCCTGGTAACAGCGGCCACGACCGCTGAGACCACGGGTAGCGCCTGCTTTCCCTCTTCCCCTGACCAAGTCGCCGGGTCAGGCAGACTTCCCTGACTTCCTGACATCCCGGATGTGGGGAACTCCTGACCTGGGGTCCTACCTGGTGGCTCCTCTCCCGGGACGCCCCCTCCCCCCATGGCCTGTTCCTCTTCCTGCAGGGGCCCTAGACTTAGCAGGCTGGGTTCACTTAGGGGCCCTACACTGCCTATAGCAGCCCTCCCCCCACCTCTGAGCTCTCCCGTGCAGCCTCCTCACCTGTCCTCACTGTGAGCCCTGTGTGTGTAGTGTCAGTGCATGGCTTGCCATCAGGTTTCACTCTCTCCTCCACTGTTGGAGGCACATTCAATACATTCACATTAGCATTCACAGTAGTCATGACATTCTTGGGGAGCCGAACTTGAGGGTTCAGTGGCCACATACTGGGACACTAGCCGCCCCAAATCGGTCCCAAGCAACACATTTGCAGGAATATTTGGCGTTACTCCCACCTCCCGCATCCCCCTCCCGGCGCCCCAGTCCAAATACACCTTGGCAACGGGCAGCGCCGGTTCAACGCTTCCAATTCCGGAGACGGAAAGGGTTTTCCCAGGTACCAAGTCTTGAGGGGACACCACCTCAGGGCGTACCAGGGATCGTTCAGCGCCTGTGTCCCGCAGTCCCATGACCGCTGAGCGGCTGATGGTGACGGGTTGGTAATTGTCTAGGGACCTCCCACCACCCCCTCCCACACACAAAACAGTGGTCGGTTTCTGGGACAGGGATGGGGCCTTCTGGCGCTGGGGACATGCAGCCTTAAAGTGTCCTGGCTGATTGCAATTATGACAACGTCTGGGTTCTGTTCCTGGCCTGGAGAGGGCAGCCGGGGGGTACACCCCTTGCACTCTGGGGGCTGGATATGGGGCTGGGGCAGGATTGGGCTTACCCCCTCTCCAGGTGCTGCTGGCAGGCTTCTTTGGCTCCGGTGCCCTGTTGTTGGCATACTCGTCTGCCAGGGCGGCTGTAGCAGAAGCCCCCTTTGGTTTCCGGTCACGGAGGAACTGCTGGAGGTCCTCTGGGCAGTTCCACAAGAATTGCTCCACGACAAACAGTTCCTGGACCTCCTGGCGGGTAGTGAGCTCTAGACCCGAGGTCCAGTGCTCCGCAGCTCTCAGCAGGGCCCGCATGTGGTCGGTCCAGGTGTCCTTTGAACCCCGCTGCAGGCTCCTGAACTTCCTGCGGTACGACTCCGGGGTGAGGTTGTAGTGTTGGATCAGGGCCCGCTTGATGCTGTTGTAGTCCTGCTCCTCCCCGGCAGGTAAGTCCCCCAAAACTTCCAGGGACTTACCCCTCAAACGGGGGTCAGGTATCTTGCCCACTGATTCGGGGCCAGATGATGTTGGAGGCATGTCCTCTCAAAAGCCAGCAGAAAGGAATCCAGGTCTCCATCCTTTTCAAGTAAGGGCAAGTCCTCCGCCCGGACCTTGGAAGTCCTTGTCTCCGGTGGGCCTGGTGCGACCAGCGGGGGCCTGTGCTGAGCCATCTCCAGTCGGTGCCGGCGCTCCGCAGCTTCACGGCGTTCTGTAGCCTGCAACACACGTTCTATATGCTCCCGCTCCGCAGCTTCACGACGTTCTGCTTGCTCACGCTCTGCTGCTTTCTCCGCGGCTGCTTGCTCACGCTCTGCTGCTTTCTCTGCCGCCACCAGGAGTCTGTCATAGGCGGCGTCATTACCAGCCTCGAGCTGTGCCATAGCCGCTTGGAAGAGGGCCTCCGATCTGTACACACTGGGACGGGCAGGGGGTGGACAGTACACTGCGGGACTGAGCACGGGGGTCGGGCTCCTTGGGGAGCCCTGGCTGAGCTCCCCCTCATCGGTATCGAACCCCTCATAGGCCACAGAATTGGCCTCCCCCTTTGCCCTACTCCTGGTGCCTTCCGCCATCTTGGGAACCTTTGGTACTGACAGAGCTGCAACCCTGACCTTGCACACAGCTTGTTATATTTACATTCAACCCACAATGGTCCCTATACTATTTGTTCTGGCACTTCACTAACAGTTTACTTAAATTCAGACACTTAAATTAAAGTGACCAAAAAGAAGAGTTCCAAGAAAAATCATAATGAAAAATTATACAAATTTTATTAATCACCGAAACATTATATAGTAACAAGAATAATACAATTAAAAAACACCCAATTCCAAAAGAGGAAACTAGATGGCTGCTCGTTATACTTGGACTTGTACACCGTATATAACTGCATATGTCCCTTAAAATGCCATGTATATTATGCCACAATAGCGATAGAAGCGGGACAGCGAAACGTACGTCGGGGTGAGGGGAGACTGTTGGCTGCGGAGCTTGGGCTGTCACTAGGCTGCTGATTTATTCCTGGGTAATGTATATGTGATTTACTTGCTGTTCTATTGCTATTGTGGCATAATATATATGGCGGAGCTTGGGCTGTCACTAGGCAGCTGGTTAATTCCTGGGTAATGTATATGTGATTTACTTGCTATTCTATCGCTATTGTGGCATAATATATATGGCATTTTAAGGGACATATGCAGTTATATACGGTGTACAAGTCCAAGTATAACGAGCAGCCATCTAGTTTCCTCTTTTGGAATTGGGTGTTTTTTAATTGTATTATTCTTGTTACTATATAATGTTTCGGTGATTGTTATATTTACACTCTGACCGTCTAGTGCTGGGCTGACCTTAAGACCCCAGCAGTGAAAGTACCGCTGGTAGTCTCTAGTGTCTGGGAGTAGGGATCCCACGCACACTATTACTCTGATCCCACTGCTGCCACCAATTTGTGAGGAACTAAGCCGACCGCCACACGGTAGCCCGGGTATCACAGCTTCTGATCCCACCGCTGCCACCAATTGTGAGGAACGACCCCCTTTCCTCCCACGTCACCAATGTGACGTAACTCCACAGGTACAGCTCTCCGGCGCCCCCTTTGTCCCTCAGGTCAGTAAGGGAACTGCACCTAGAGCAAATGGCCGCCGGGGAGGTTGTCCTGTTACCCACTGGGTATTCTAAGATTCGTGATCAGAGTAAAAGCATCAGCCCAAGATTAATTTTATGGTTTAATTTGCCTTAAGGGCGCACTAGATAATTACAGAAATATACAGTAAAGCTATACAACGTAATTACAATGGATTTGCAGTCAGAGAAACAATACAACGATAATGTACAAGGCTAAAAGGTATAAGCTATAGATCAATATTACCGGGTTGTATGGTCATGGGGAGGCATGGAGCTCTGCGTTCCCAGGTGAAAGTCTTCAGTTGCTGGACAGTCCCCAATGCATGTGCTGCAGCTCCATTTGGCAAGTCTGTCCCTTGTGCTTCTGTGTGTGGAATGGAATGAGCACAGGGGTACCTGGCTACAGCTCTCAACCCTGCTAGGCCCTTCCCCTTTTGCTTTGAAGCACGCATATTAACTGGCCTGCAATTCATATGGAGCAGGAAACAATGGCTTGAGCTTGAGCTATTTACCATACGACTGACCATCTTATTCAGACCCTGGCCTAAACCAATTAGCATGTAAAGGCCTATTGATTCATAGTGGACATCAAAGCTGGCCGTACTGAATATGCTAATAGGCCCTGTGTAGCTAAAGGTCTGTGGCTGTGTGAACTGACAAAATGGAGGCTGGTACAGGCCCTATACAAAATGGCGACAACCTTTTTCTTACACCTCCCTGCTTTTGAGGGCGCTAGGGGGTATCACATTTCTGTGTTCCCCATGCGCCCTACCGCACCCTCTCTTTGGCTAGGGTGGCAGATCCAGAAGGATTTCTGACTCTCTGTCCTCTGAAAGGTTGCACACTGGTTGGGCATAAGCCTCCCGCTCATGATGGGCCTTCATCATGTTCACATGGAAGGCCTTCCTCCTTCCACGGGCGTGGTCCAGGGTGACCAGGTAAGTGACGGCGTTGAGCTGCTCGTGCCCGAGGTATGGACCCTCCCAGGCCACCTGAAGCTTGTTTTGTGGTACGGGGACCAGTACCCACACCTTTTGACCCACCTGGTAGGTCCGCTCACAAGCATTCTGGTCGTACCATCGCTTCTGGTCAGCCTGAGCTTGGGCCATATTGTCATGCACCAGCCGCGTCAAGGCCATCATTCGGTCCCGGAAGCGCACGACATACTCAATGACCGACACTCCAGGGGTGGCTAAATCCCCTTCCCATGCTTCCTTCACCAGAGCAAGGGGCCCCGTACACGTCGCCCGTACAGGAGCTCAAAGGGGGAGAACCCCGTTGAGGCCTGTGGGACCTCCCGGTAGGCAAACAGCAGGTGTGGGAGATACCGCTCCCAGTCTCTCCCGTGGGAGTCGACCAACATCTTCAGCATCTGCTTTAAGGTGCCATTAAACCGCTCACACAAGCCATTGGTCTGTGGGTGATACGGGCTGGCCACCAGATGTTGCACCTGTACCTGCTTACAGAGAGACTCCATCAGCTGCGACATGAACTGGGTCCCTCGGTCGGTGAGCATTTCCTTGGGAAACCCCACCCTGGAGAAAATCTCCAGTAAGGCAGTGGCCACTTTGTCGGCCCGAATGGACGACAAAGCTACCGCCTCCGGGTACCGGGTGGCATAGTCCACTACCGTTAGTATGAAGCATTTCCCGGAGCGGCTGGGAGTGGACAGAGGTCCAATGAGATCCACAGCCATCCTCGAGAAAGGCTCTTCGATGATGGGCAGAGTTACCAGTGGGGCTTTGGGCGCGGCCCCGCCTTCCCCACCCTCTGACAGGTGTCACACGAACGGCAGTAGGCTATCACCTCGGTCCTCATTCCAGGCCAGTAGAAATGCTGAGCTAGCCTGGCCCTGGTTTTAGTGATCCCTAAGTGTCCGGCCATTGGAATCTCGTGTGCGATCCGCAACAATTCCGCCCTGAACGGATGGGGCACCACTAACTGTCGGTCCCTGGGCCACGCCTCCGGTGAACCCTGCTGGACCATTACCCGGTACAGCTGTCCCTGGTCCCAAACCACTCGCTCGCGGTCGGACTCCAGGGGAGGCTGTGCCGCCTGTTCCTTGAGAGTCTTCAAGCTAGGGTCAGCTTCCAAAGCTGCCTGAAATCCCTGACTTGATATGGCAAGAATTGATGAAACTGCCATGTCCTCTGTCAGTTCCCCGGGATCTGTCTCCTGGCTACTGTCTGACTCGGCAGCCACTTGGTCAGAGAGGGGAAACCGTCGGACCTCCGCGAGGCTCCTTGGGCTTCAGCGCTCCCACTCCTGGTAACAGCGGCCACGACCGCTGAGACCACGGGTAGCGCCTGCTTTCCCTCTTCCCCTGACCAAGTCGCCGGGTCAGGCAGACTTCCCTGACTTCCTGACATCCCGGATGTGGGGAACTCCTGACCTGGGGTCCTACCTGGTGGCTCCTCTCCCGGGACGCCCCCTCCCCCCATGGCCTGTTCCTCTTCCTGCAGGGGCCCTAGACTTAGCAGGCTGGGTTCACTTAGGGGCCCTACACTGCCTATAGCAGCCCCTCCCCCCACCTCTGAGCTCTCCCGTGCAGCCTCCTCACCTGTCCTCACTGTGAGCCCTGTGTGTGTAGTGTCAGTGCATGGCTTACCATCAGGTTTCACTCCCTCCTCCACTGTTGGAGGCACATTCAATACATTCACATTAGCATTCACAGTAGAGTCATGACATTCTTGGGGAGCCGAACTTGAGGGTTCAGTGGCCACATACTGGGACACTAGCCGCCCCAAATCGGTCCCAAGCAACACATTTGCAGGAATATTTGGCGTTACTCCCACCTCCCGCATCCCCCTCCCGGCGCCCCAGTCCAAATACACCTTGGCAACGGGCAGCGCCGGTTCAACGCTTCCAATTCCGGAGACGGAAAGGGTTTTCCCAGGTACCAAGTCTTGAGGGGACACCACCTCAGGGCGTACCAGGGTTCGTTCAGTGCCTGTGTCCCGCAGTCCCATGACCGCTGAGCGGCTGATGGTGACGGGTTGGTAATTGTCTAGGGACCTCCCACCACCCCCTCCCACACACAAAACAGTGGTCGGTTTCTGGGACAGGGATGGGGCCTTCTGGCGCTGGGGACATGCAGCCTTAAAGTGTCCTGGCTGATTGCAATTATGACAACGTCTGGGTTCTGTTCCTGGCCTGGAGAGGGCAGCCGGGGGGTACACCCCTTGCACTCTGGGGGCTGGATATGGGGCTGGGGCAGGATTGGGCTTACCCCCTCTCCAGGTGCTGCTGGCAGGCTTCTTTGGCTCCGGTGCCCTGTTGTTGGCATACTCGTCTGCCAGGGCGGCTGTAGCAGAAGCCCCCTTTGGTTTCCGGTCACGGAGGAACTGCTGGAGGTCCTCTGGGCAGTTCCACAAGAATTGCTCCACGACAAACAGTTCCTGGACCTCCTGGCGGGTAGTGAGCTCTAGACCCGAGGTCCAGTGCTCCGCAGCTCTCAGCAGGGCCCGCATGTGGTCGGTCCAGGTGTCCTTTGAACCCCGCTGCAGGCTCCTGAACTTCCTGCGGTACGACTCCGGGGTGAGGTTGTAGTGTTGGATCAGGGCCCGCTTGATGCTGTTGTAGTCCTGCTCCTCCCTGGCAGGTAAGTCCCCCAAAACTTCCAGGGACTTACCCCTCAAACGGGGGGTCAGGTATCTTGCCCACTGATTCGGGGCCAGATGATGTTGGAGGCATGTCCTCTCAAAAGCCAGCAGAAAGGAATCCAGGTCTCCATCCTTTTCAAGTAAGGGCAAGTCCTCCGCCCGGACCTTGGAAGTCCTTGTCTCCGGTGGGCCTGGTGCGACCAGTGGGGGCCTGTGCTGAGCCATCTCCAGTCGGTGCCGGCGCTCCGCAGCTTCACGGCGTTCTGTAGCCTGCAACACACGTTCTGTATGCTCCCGCTCCGCAGCTTCACGACGTTCTGCTTGCTCACGCTCTGCTGCTTTCTCCCGCGGCTGCTTGCTCACGCTCTGCTGCTTTCTCTGCCGCCACCAGGAGTCTGTCATAGGCGGCGTCATTACCAGCCTCGAGCTGTGCCATAGCCGCTTGGAAGAGGGCCTCCGATCTGTACACACTGGGACGGGCAGGGGGTGGACAGTACACTGCGGGACTGAGCACGGGGGTCGGGCTCCTTGGGGAGCCCTGGCTGAGCTCCCCCTCATCGGTATCGAACCCCTCATAGGCCACAGAATTGGCCTCCCCCTTTGCCCTACTCCTGGTGCCTTCCGCCATCTTGGGAACCTTTGGTTACTGACAGAGCTGCAACCCTGACCTTGCACACAGCTTGTTATATTTACACTCTGACCGTCTAGTGCTGGGCTGACCTTAAGACCCCAGCAGTGAAAGTACCGCTGGTAGTCTCTAGTGTCTGGGAGTAGGGATCCCACGCACACTATTACTCTGATCCCACTGCTGCCACCAATTTGTGAGGAACTAAGCCGACCGCCACACGGTAGCCCGGGTATCACAGCTTCTGATCCCACCGCTGCCACCAATTGTGAGGAACGACCCCCTTTCCTCCCACGTCACCAATGTGACGTAACTCCACAGGTACAGCTCTCCGGCGCCCCCTTTGTCCCTCAGGTCAGTAAGGGAACTGCACCTAGAGCAAATGGCCGCCGGGGAGGTTGTCCTGTTACCCACTGGGTATTCTAAGATTCGTGATCAGAGTAAAAGCATCAGCCCAAGATTAATTTTATGGTTTAATTTGCCTTAAGGGCGCACTAGATAATTACAGAAATATACAGTAAAGCTATACAACGTAATTACAATGGATTTGCAGTCAGAGAAACAATACAACGATAATGTACAAGGCTAAAAGGTATAAGCTATAGATCAATATTACCGGGTTGTATGGTCATGGGGAGGCATGGAGCTCTGCGTTCCCCAGGTGAAAGTCTTCAGTTGCTGGACAGTCCCCAATGCATGTGCTGCAGCTCCATTTGGCAAGTCTGTCCCTTGTGCTTCTGTGTGTGGAATGGAATGAGCACAGGGGTACCTGGCTACAGCTCTCAACCCTGCTAGGCCCTTCCCCTTTTAACTGGCCTGCAATTCATATGGAGCAGGAAACAATGGCTTGAGCTATTTACCATACGACTGACCATCTTATTCAGACCCTGGCCTAAACCAATTAGCATGTAAAGGCCTATTGATTCATAGTGGACATCAAAGCTGGCCGTACTGAATATGCTAATAGGCCCTGTGTAGCTAAAAGTCTGTGGCTGTGTGAACTGACAAAATGGAGGCTGGTACAGGCCCTATACAAAATGGCGACAACCTTTTCCTTACAATGGGGTCTCCAGATGACATCCAACCTGTTATTTTTCTTCATGACACTGTGATGTTTTACTAGAATGAGGACTGAAATCCATGCACTGTACTTAGAATACATACAGGATTGGTTGGCATTTGTTCAATAATGTAGATGCACTATGCTAACATTCCCACAAGGGGGAGCAACACTTCTGAAGTTTATTCATCAATAAGTGCAATATATGCAGGAGTTTGGTTTTGGATAATATCTGTATAATTTACTAACTTTTATACTTAAGCGCTATCCAGTACTTTACTATGGGATTAAATATTGATTTTCATGATCCATACAGAGCACCTGTTAATAATCTTTAAAAGGATCAATTGGGATTCTTTAATTCTGTGTTAAAATATGTTATTTGATTCATACTGTGTATGTCACCTGCTAAGTTATTATTACTCTGAATTATGGAATTATGAAAATGATTGTATAATAAATATTTGATCATTTTGAGAAGTAGTCTCCTTGTACCATATTTCTACATGAGAATGGAGCCTGGCTGATAAAAAATGAGCAGAAAGAGAAGCGGTAGGACAACATGAAGATTGCTTCTCAAATGAGCAGGTAATGATGCATACCATGTTCCAAATTATTATGCAAATTGGTTTTAAGTGTCATAGCGCTTTTATTTTTAAAATTAAACCCATTGATGGTAATGTGTCTCAGGGCTCTTCAGATCACGGAAATCAATCTCAGATAACTGTGATAATTAGTTTGCCATGTGAGCCCAATAAAAGGAAAACTGGATGTTCCACACTATTAAGATCGCCTGAGTTTTCAAGTAACATGGGAAAGAAAAAGGATCTCTCTGCTGCTGAAAAGCGTCAAATAGTGCAATGCCTTGGTCAAGGGATGAAAACATTAGATATTTCCTGAAAACTTAAGCGTGATCATTGTACTGTTAAGAGATTTGTGGCTGATTCTGAGCACAGACGTGTTCATGCTGATAAAGGCAGAATGAGGAAGGTTTCTGCCAGGCAAGTTCATCGGATTAAGAGAGCAGCTGCTAAAAAGACATTACAAACCAGCAAACACATATTTGAAGCTGCTGGTGCCTCTGGAGTCCCTCGAACCTCAAGGTGTAGGTTCCTTCAAAGGCTTGCTGTGGTGCATAAATCATAAATTAAGAGAAAAATATCATTTGCATAATAATTTGGAACATGGTGTATTGTGCTGACTAAAACAGCCGTAGTTCCTAGTCTAGGCGAGGTGGGAAGTCCATGGCTTATTTTCCTTCTGCTGAACCTGTAAACTTCCAAAGAATCATCAAGTAGCAAATTGCAAAAGAACTCGCACACACAAACTGCCCACATGTATGACTTGCCACTACCCTGACTCAACTGACCGTTGTCGCTGTGCGGCAAAATATTCTGAGCTCCTTGCCCTGTTGTGTAGTTCCCACCTCAAGATTTTTCCTGGCTCAGCATGCTATCACCACTGACAGGACCCCTGACACTACCAGGGCCCGTAACACAGGTAGTCAAGTAAAACACCTCCTTCAGCTGCACTCCCATGTCATTTGAGTAAACTCTGTTTATTTCTTTCAATAAATCAACTGGAAAAATTTGTTCGGATGAAGTGTTTTTCTTTAGAGCCCCCCCCACCCAGGTGCTGTGGGTTTGGAAACTAAGGGGCAGAACAAATGCAGGTGTCATTGATGGAATTTAATTTCTTCTATTTGCAACATTAAGGGTATGTGCACACATTGCGGATTTTGTTGCTGATCCGAAGCGTTTTTGGACGCGCAGAATTGCACCAAGTCCGCAATGTAGTGCACAGCCAATGTTAATCTATGGGAATTCCTGAATTGGTGTGCACATGCTCTACAGAGTCCGTCAAATCCGCAGAAAAACAGCTCGTGTAAAAAGGTCTGCGGATTTGCTGCGGACGTGCATGCGAAAAACGCTGCAGAAAGGAAGTGTGTGGGCAGAGAATGTGTGGGCGGAGACTATGTGTGACCACTGATGTGCGTGTGTGTGTGTGTGTGTGCGCGGCTGTGTCTGTGTGTAGGCAGGCATCGTCCGATGGTATTACTAATCTCATCCGGCTATGTCTGCTGTCACAGAGAACAGAGACAGCATTAGCCGATGGTGGGATAGTAGTCCCATCATCCAGCTGTGTTCAATAGTAGAAAAAAAACCTCAATACATTCACATATTCACCAAACACCTATTCACCGACACCCTCGATCACCTGCAAAAAAAATAAAATAATAAACCAATACAAATACTCCCTGTTCCGATGTAATCAATTTAATAATGAGTGTCCCTCGACGATCTCCCGTGTAGAGCTGTCAGATCGGGAGATGTGACTGCTCTATAGGGGCTCCGGTGCAGTGACAGGAGGTGATCCTCCAGCAGTGGATCACTACTCCGCTGTCAGAGGTCACCAGAGTTCGTCCTGTCACTTGCGGCATCGCTGCATGAGAAAATTCTCACGCAGCGGTAGTGCCATAAAGTGAGAGGACAAACTCCGATGAACTACACTGCGGGAGTATTATCTCTGATCAGTGTGTCACCAGAGGCCCTATGTAGAGCAGTCACATCTCCCGATGTGACAGCTCTACACGGGAGATCGCTGTGGGATACTCGTCATTAAATGGATTACATCGGAACAGGGAGTATTTATGTTGGTTTTATTTTTATTTTTTTTGGAAGGAGATCAAGGGCGTCGCAAGAATTTGGCGTATAATAAATATGGCAAACTGTCTTTCATTAAAATACTTTATTTTGGCTGTGTCTTTATTTAACATGTAACAACTATAGGATTAGTAATGGATTGACAACTCTCCATTACTAAGCCGTGGGCTTGATGTCACTTTACAATACAAAGGTGACATCAACCCCACAACTATTACCCCACTTGCCACCGCTACAGGGCAAGTGGGAAGAGAGGCTAAGTGCCGGAATTGGCGCATCTTACAGATGCGCCATTTCTGGGGCGGCTGAGAGCTGGTGTTTTTAGCCAGGAAGGGGCCAATATCCATGGTCCCTTCCTAAGCTATTAATATCAGCCCGCAGCTGTCTGCATAGCCTTTTCTGGATATCAATTATAGGGGGACCCCACGTCATTTGTTTTTTTGGGGCCCCCCTATTTTAATAGCCAGTAAAGGCTAAATATACAGCTGTGAGCTGATATTAATAGCCTGGGAAAATCCATGGGTATTACCCCCTTCCTAAGCTATAACCATCTGCCACCAGTCGCTGGCTTTCCCTGCCATTTTTTTAAACAGATATTGCGTTTAAGGCTGGGTTCACACTTGCAAGAAACTTACACGAGTCTCGCACCTCAATACTCGGCACTGTCGCCAGCACTTGGGACCGGAGTGTGCGGCTGCATGTATTTTTATGCAGCTGAACACTCCTGTCCGAATGCCGGCGGCAGTGCCGGGAATTGAGGTGCGAGACTCGTGCGAGTTTATCGCAAGTGTGACCCCGGCCTAATGCAGATTTTGTTTGTGTGTGTGTGTGTCTTTATTTAACTCTTTAGGTACCATTTTATTATGTTGATTAGTAAACATCGGGCTTGGTATTATTATTATTAATATTTATTTCTATAGCACCATTGATTCCATGGTGCTGTACATGAGAAGGGGTTACATACAAATTACAGATATCACTTACAGTAAACAAACTAACAATGACAGACTGATACAGAGGGGAGAGGACCCTGCTCTTTCGGGCTTACATTCTATAGGATGGTTGGGAAGGAGACAGTAGGTTGGGGGGGTTGCAGCAGCTCCAGTGATGGTGAGGCGGTAGCTCCAGTAGCGGTGAGGCGGTAGCGGGGTCATTACAGGCTGTAGGCTTTCCTGAAGAGATGGGTTTTCAGGTTCCGTCTGAAGGATCTGAATGTGGTTGATAGTCGGACGAGTTGGGGCAAAGAATTCCAGAGGATGGGGGATATTCGGGAGAAGTCTTGGAGGCGGTTGGGTGAGGAGCGAATAAGTGTGGAGGAGAGAAGGAGGTTTTGGGAGGAATAGAGATTACGCGAGGGAAGATATCGGGAGATTAGTTCAGAGATATATGGAGGAGACAGGTTATAGATGGCCTTGTAGGTCAGTATTAATAATTTGAATTGGATACGCTGAGCTAGTGGGAGCCAGTGGAGAGATTTGCAGAGGGGAGAAGTGGAGGAGTAGCGAGGAGAGAGATTAATTAGTCGGGCAGCAGAGTTAAGGATGGACTGGAGAGGTGCGAGGGTGTTAGTAGGGAGGCCACAGAAAAGGATGTTGTAGTAGTTGAGACGGGAGATAATGAGGGCATGCACAAGCATTTTAGTAGAGTGAGGGTTGAGGAAGGGACGGATTCTGAAAATATTTTTGAGCTGGAGGCGGCAGGAGGTGGAGAGAGTTTGGATGTGCGGTTTGAAGGACAGGGCAGAGTCAAGGGTTACTCCAAGGCAGCGGACCTCCAGTACAGGGGAAAGAGTGATGTTGTCAATTGTTATAGATAGGTCGGGTAAGGAAGATCTGTGAGATGGGGGAAAGATGATCAGTTCAGATTTGTCCACATTCAGTTTGAGGAAGCGGGAGGAGAAGGAGGATATGGCTGATAGACACTCCGGGATTTTGGAGAGCAGAGAGGTGACATCTGGGCCAGAATCTGAGTATCATCGGCATAAAGGTCGTACTGGAATCCGTGGGACTTTATGAGTTGCCCCAGGCCAAGTGTATAGATTGAGAAGAGTAGGGGTCCTAGAACTGAGCCTTGGGGGACTTCAACAGAGAGAGGGTGGGATGAGGAGGTAGTGTGTGAGTGGGAGACGCTGAATGTGCGGTTGGAGAGGCATGAGGAGATCCAGGATAGGGTGAGGTCTTTGATGCCAAAGGAAGAGAGGATCTGTAGTAGGAGGCAGTGGTCAACTG
The DNA here is from genome assembly GCA_033576555.1 of Oophaga sylvatica. Taxonomy (NCBI): domain Eukaryota; kingdom Metazoa; phylum Chordata; class Amphibia; order Anura; family Dendrobatidae; genus Oophaga; species Oophaga sylvatica. The sequence goes on from JARQOD010000002.1 coordinate 404,501,600, forward strand.
TGTCGAAAGCAGAGGACAGGTCTGGAAGGAGGAGTATAGAGTATTGTTCGTTCGCTTTGGCTGTAAGTAGGTCGTTAGTAATTTTGGTCAGGGCTGTCTCAGTGGATGGGGCGGAAACCAGATTGTAGATTGTCAAAGAGCAGGTTAGATGAGAGATGGGCGGAAAGTTCAGTGTGGACGTACTGCTCCAGGAGTTTGGAAGCAAATGGGAGCAGCGATATTGGGCGATGGCTGGACATAGCGGTTGGGACGAGGGTGGGCTTTTTGAGGATAGGCGTGATTGTGGCATGTTTGAAAGCAGAAGGGAAGGTAGCGGAAGTTAGTGATAGGTTGAAGAGGTGGGTTAGTGATGGGATAAGAGTGATGGCGAGATTGGGGAGGAGGTGGATGGGGTCGAGTGCACAAGTGGTGAGGTGTGATTTGGAGAGAAGATGAGCAAGCTCCTTTCCGTGATGTTGGATAAGGAGGTTACGTGTTATGTTTCGGTAGCTGAGGAGTGCAGGCAAAAAAAAAGGCAATACACCAGAGCAGTTGGAAACTATGAGATTGCAGTACCCTGACTAACCACCACAACTAGAGGCAGCCGTGGAGCGTTCCTACGTTGGTCCTAGACGCCTCGTCACAGCCTGAGAAACTAACTACACCTAAAGATAGATATAGGAAAGCTATCTGCCCCGGAGCAGAACCCCAAAGATAATAGAAAGCCCCCAAACATGTAATAGCGGTTAGACAAGATGAAATACTGACACAGACAGAAAATAGAATGAGCAAACGCTGGGGCCCAAACTATCTAAATAGAAAAGGATAGGAAGGGTACTTACTGCAATCCCAGAAAACCCTGAAAAGCACCAACTCTACTAATTTCAAAATCACCTGAGATCACACGACCTCTACCACCTAAATTAGTTCTATGGTGTAACAAAATCAAAACAGCAGCCACTGAAAAAAACTGGAAAAAGCAAAAGAACAAAACTCAGTGGCTGAACTAAACCGAGAAGGCAGAAGCCCCCGGAGGGGACCCAGAAGGCCCCCAAAGAAGTGCAGGACAAAATGCAAAAATATAGCAAAAACACAAAAAAAGAAAAGGTCTTATCTGTTAGCAGGAGATGCAGACACGACACAGCAGGCTACAAGGGAAACTGGAAAGAAGGATTCAGACCAGAACAATTGATCACCGGCAACCCTGATGGAAAAATGACTCCCTTATATAAGACCAGTCAGTAACACCTGATTCCCAGTCCTCACAATCTTCACTAGCACCGCTTGTAACCACCAGAGGGAGCCTCTGCTCAGAACTCATCTCAAACCCATTCACAACAGTACCCCCCCCTTGAGGAGGGTCACCGAACCCTCATTTGAGCAACCAGGTCGGTCAGGATGAGTTCTATGATACGCACGGATAAGTCTCCTACATTGGATGTCCGAAGCAAACACCCAAGAATTGTCTTCCTGACCATAACCTCTCCATTTAACCAAATACTGGAGTTTCCGTCTAGAAAAACGAGAATCCAATATTTTCTCAACCACATACTCCAGATTGCCCTCAACCAAAACAGGGTCAGGAGGCACAGCAGCAGGAACCACTGGCTCAACAAACCTCTTCAACAAGGACTTGTGGAACACGTTATGGATCTTAAATGTCCCTGGAAGAAGCAAACGAAAAGAAACAGGATTAATAATCTCCATGATCTTATAAGGTCCAATGAACCTAGGCTTAAATTTAGGAGATGCCACTCTCATAGGAATATTCTTTGAGGACAACCAGACTAGGTCCCCCACTTTAAACCGAGGACCATCAGTCCTATGCCGGTTAGCAAACCGCTGGGCCTTCTCCTGAGAGAGGGACAATCTCTCCACCACCTGGTCCCAAATCTGTTGCATACGTTCCACAACAGAGTCAACACCTGGACAGACAGAAGCCTCCGTCTGACCTGAAGAAAATCGAGGGTGAAACCCAGAATTACAGAAAAACGGAGACATCAAAGTGGCAGAGCTAGCCCTATTATTAAGAGCAAACTCCGCCAAAGGCAAAAAAGAGACCCAGTCATCCTGATCAGCAGACACAAAGCATCTTAGATAAGTCTCCAATGTCTGGTTTGTTCTCTCAGTTTGACCATTGGTCTGAGGATGAAATGCCGAGGAGAAAGACAATTGAACACCCAGTTTAGAACAAAAAGTCCTCCAAAATCTGGAAACAAACTGGACTCCTCTGTCAGACACAATGTTCTCAGGAATGCCGTGTAAACGAACCACGTGCTGAAGGAACAACGGCACCAATTCAGAGGAGGAAGGCAACTTAGGTAATGGCACAAGATGTATCATTTTGGAAAACCTATCACAAATTACCCAGATGGTGGTCATTCTCTGAGAAACAGGAAGATCGGAAATGAAATCCATAGAGATATGGGTCCATGGTCTCTTGGGCACAGGCAATGGCATCAACAAACCACTAGAGCGAGAGCAAGGCTTGGAGCGAGAGCAAGTCCCGCAGGACTGCACAAACTCCCTGACATCACGAGACAAGGTAGGCCACCAAAAGGACCGACTAACCAAGTCTCTGGTACCAAAAATTCCGGGATGCCCAGCCAATGCGGAACAATGAATCTCAGACATCACACTCTTTTTCCATTGGTCCGGGACAAACAATTTTCCAACAGGGCAGCGCTCGGGCCTATCCTCCTGACACCCCTCTAGAGCAAGTCTCAAATTGGGCGAGATGGCGGAAAGAACTACACCCTCTTTCAAAATAACAGAAGGATCAGATAACTCAGGAGAGTCCGCAAGGAAACTCCTCGAGAGGGCATCCGCCTTAACATTCTTAGTGCCAGGAAGAAAGGAAACCACAAAATTAAAACGTGTGAAAAACAAGGCCCACCTGGCCTGTCTAGGATTGAGTCGCTTGGCAGATTCCAGATAGACCAGATTCTTATGGTCCGTAAGGACCACCACCTGATGTTTGGCTCCCTCCAGCCAATGTCTCCACTCTTCAAAAGCCCACTTCATGGCCAATAACTCCGATTACCCACGTCATAATTACGTTCAGTAGGAGAAAATTTTCGAGAGAAAAAGGCACAAGGGTTACTTTTAGAGGTCTCTGGATCTTTTTGGGACAAAACGGCACCTGCCCCAATTTCAGAGGCATCAACCTCCACCTGAAATGGCAGAGAAACATCAGGTTGCCGTAGAACAGGAGCAGAAGTGAATCTCTGCTTAAGTTCCTGAAATGCAGAGACTGCCTCAGGAGGCCAATTCACCACATCAGAACCCTTTCTGGTCAAATCAGTTAATGGTTTAACAATAACCGAGAAATTACCAATAAATTTACGATAAAAATTGGCAAAACCCAAAAATCTCTGAAGAGCCTTTAATGAAGTAGGTTGGACCCAATCACAGATGGCCTGAACCTTGACCGGGTCCATTTCAATAACAGATGGGGACAAAATGAATCCCAGAAATGAGATCCTCTGTACGCCAAAAAGACACTTTGATCCCTTCACATACAGAGCATTCTCTCTCAAAATCTGGAATACAGTTCGAACATGTTTCACATGAGAGTCCCAGTCATTAGAAAAAATCAAGATATCATCCAAATAAACAATCAGAAATTTGTCCACAAAATCCCTGAAAATGTCATTCATGAAGGACTGGAAGACGGAAGGAGCATTAGTGAGCCCAAAGGGCATCACTAGGTACTCAAAATGCCCTTCAGGGGTATTGAATGCCGTCTTCCATTCATCCCCGTGCTTAATGCGAATAAGGTTATACGTCCCCCTGAGGTCAAGCTTGGTAAACCAAGTAGCGTTTTTCACCCTGGAAAACAGGTCAGAAATCAAGGGTAACGGGTATTGATATTTCACATTAATATTGTTCAAGAGACGATAATCAATACACGGCCTTAATGAACCATCTTTTTTGGCCACAAAGAAAAAACCGGCACCTAAGGGTGAAGAGGATGGTCTGATATGACCCTTCTCCAATGATTCCTTGATATAAGACCGCATAGCGTCATGTTCAGGTACAGACAAGTTAAAAAGGCGACCTTTAGGGAATTTACTACCCGGCACTAATTCAATAGCGCAGTCATAGCTCCTATGGGGAGGCAAGGATGCAGATTTACTTTCGCTAAACACATCAGAAAAATCAAACAAAAAGTCAGGAACATCCTGAGCCTGGGGGGAGGCAGAAAAAACAGGAGTGTTGGTATTAACACATTGGCAGCCCCAACTGGTTACAGACACAGATTTCCAATCCAAAACAGGATTATGAGACTGTAACCAAGGGAAACCCAGCACGATAATGTCATGCAGATTATATAGAACCAAAAATTTGCAGCACTCCTGGTGATCAGGTTCAACCCTCATTATCACCTGAGTAGAAAACTGGGGTTTATTCTCAGCCAAAGGGGTAGAATCGATCCCCAGTAGGGGAATAGACTTCTGTAGGGGTATCAAGGGAAACCCACAACGTTTAGCAAAATCATAATCCATCAGGTTAATAGCTGCTCCAGAATCAACGAAAGCCTGAGCAGAAAATGAGGACAGAGAGCATATCAGAGTGACAGTTAATAAAAACTTAGTCTGAACACTACCCAAGACAACTGAGCGTGCAAAACGTCTTCCCCGCTTAGGGCAGACTGAAATAGCATGAGAGGCATCACCACAGTAGAAACATAACCCATTGCGCTTTCGAAACTCATGACGCTGTGCCCCAGACACCACTCTATCACACTGCATGGGTTCAGAAGCTGGTTCACAAGGCAACACCATTCCACGCATACTTCTCCGCTCACGCAAACGTCTGTCAATTTGAATCGCTAATGACATAGAATCATTGAGACCAGAGGGGACGGGGAATCCCACCATAACATCCTTTACATTATCTGACAGACCCTTCCGGAAAAGGGCCGCCAAAGCGTCGTCATTCCATTTGGTCAGGACTGCCCACCTACGGAATCTCTGACAGTATACTCAGCGTCATCAAGCCCCTGATTTAATGCTAACAAGGCTTTTTCAGCTTGATCAGTGACATTAGGCTCATCGTACAATAACCCAAAGCCTGAAAAAACGCATCAACATCACTCAAAACAGGATCCCCAGGTATCAGGGAAAAAGCCCAATCCTGAGGATCGCCGCGCAGGAGAGAGATGATAATTTGAACCTGCTGCGCTGCGTTTCCTGAGGACTTAGATTTTAAGGCAAAAAACAATTTAAAAATTATTTTTGAAATTCTGAAACTTAGCTCGATCCCCTAAAAACAAATCTGGCATGGGAATCCTAGGTTCCACAACAGGCAACCTAGCAAGATATGCAGCAATACTCCGAACCTCAGTGGCAAGCTGATCCACACGGCCAGACAACTGTGCAAACTCCATTGGGAGAAAAGATCCTCCCCAGCACCCAGAGATACAGAGGGAAAAAAAAAAAAAAAAGCAACAAACAGAAAAATATCTCTGACAACTCTGACAACCTTTTTTCTTTCACAATATTTTTTCCCTTCTGTGAGTACCATACAATTTTCAATTTTTAGGCCGGTGATACTGTTATGTTTCGGTAGCTGAGGAGTGCAGGCAAAAAAAAAGGCAATACACCAGAGCAGTTGGAAACTATGAGATTGCAGTACCCTGACTAACCACCACAACTAGAGGCAGCCGTGGAGCGTTCCTACGTTGGTCCTAGACGCCTCGTCACAGCCTGAGAAACTAACTACACCTAAAGATAGATACAGGAAAGCTATCTGCCCCGGAGCAGAACCCCAAAGATAATAGAAAGCCCCCAAACATGTAATGGCGGTTAGACAAGATGAAATACTGACACAGACAGAAAATAGAATGAGCAAACGCTGGGGCCCAAACTATCTAAATAGAAAAGGATAGGAAGGGTACTTACTGCAATCCCAGAAAACCCTGAAAAGCACCAACTCTACTAATTTCAAAATCACCTGAGATCACACGACCTCTACCACCTAAATTAGTTCTATGGTGTAACAAAATCAAAACAGCAGCCACTGAAAAAAACTGGAAAAAGCAAAAGAACAAAACTCAGTGGCTGAACTAAACCGAGAAGGCAGAAGCCCCCGGAGGGGACCCAGAAGGCCCCCAAAGAAGTGCAGGACAAAATGCAAAAATATAGCAAAAACACAAAAAAAGAAAAGGTCTTATCTGTTAGCAGGAGATGCAGACACGACACAGCAGGCTACAAGGGAAACTGGAAAGAAGGATTCAGACCAGAACAATTGATCACCGGCAACCCTGATGGGAAAATGACTCCCTTATATAAGACCAGTCAGTAACACCTGATTCCCAGTCCTCACAATCTTCACTAGCACCGCTTGTAACCACCAGAGGGAGCCTCTGCTCAGAACTCATCTCAAACCCATTCACAACATTACGAGATTTGGGCATTGGTCAGGTATACACAGGGGTTGTGGTGGTTGAATAATAAAGACTTGCCGTGTTTGGTCTATCTTGTTTTTGAAGTGCATGGCGAAGTCCTCAGCAGAAATTAGGGAAGTTGGAGGGGGCAGTGGTGGGCGGAGGAGGGAGTTAAAAGTATTGAACAACCGTTTGGGGTTGTGGGATAAGGAAGATACAAGGGATGTAAAGTAGGCCTGTTTAGCAGAGGTGAGAGCTGATTTGAATGCAAGTCTTGCTTGTTTGAGTGCAATGGAGTCGTCTTGTGAATGCGTTTTATTCCAGCGCCGTTCAGCAATTCTGGTTGCCGAAGCTTTTAGTGGTGTTATTGTGCCAGGGTTGTCTATTGATTTGTCGCACTTTGTTATGCATGACAGGGGCGACCGAGTTGATGGCTGACGCAAGAGTGGCATTGTAGAAACTAGTGGCAGTGTCTGTGTCGTGGAGTGAAGATATGGAGGACAGTGGTAGGATAGAAGTAAAAGAAAACTGACTGGCACATCCAAACCAGTGTGAATTAGGTGCAAACCAGGAGCAGCTACCTCCATAGACAATATACAAAAAAAAGGTTGCACTCTATCGTGCCAAAGCAAGTCAATGTGAAATATGAAACATGAATAGCAATATGGCTTTTGAATATTAGAAAAAAATGAATGAGACGCTTTGCACAAAATTTGGCCAAATAATGCCTGCCCATGCACCAACGTCAAGGTGGTCTCAGAACGTATGGGTCCCTGTTTATGTGAACATACCTCTATTAGGCTGATATCTGAAGTCCTGGGTGAATGTGGACACCTCTGTCAGTAAAGCTTGCCTTTTCTGGGTGAGCAGGAACCTGATATAATTAAAATCACCACATGGTGACGGGCGGTGTGCTCGGTCAGTAAGCTAACATAGAAGTAAAAGAAAACTGACTGGCACATCCAAACCAGTGTGAATTAGGTGCAAACCAGGAGCAGCTACCTCCATAGACAATATACAAAAAAAGGTTGCACTCTATCGTGCCAAAGCAAGTCAATGTGAAATATGAAACATGAATAGCAATATGGCTTTTGAATATTAGAAAAAAATGAATGAGACACTTTGCACAAAATTTGGCCAATAATGCCTGCCCATACACCAACGTCAAGGTGGTCTCTTTTAATTATAGCAGGTTCCTGCTCACCCAGAAAAGGCAAGCTTTACTGACAGAGGTGTCCACATTCACCCAGGAATTCAGATATCAGCCTAATAGAGGTATGTTCACATAGACAGGGACCCAAACGTTCTGAGACCACCTTGACGTTGGTGTATGGGCAGGCATTATTTGGCCAAATTTTGTGCAAAGCGTCTCATTCATTTTTTTCTAATATTCGTGCCACATTGACTTGCTTTGGCACGATAGAGTGCAACCTTTTTTTGTATATTGTCTATGGAGGTAGCTGCTCCTGGTTTGCACCTAATTCACACTGGTTTGGATGTGCCAGTCAGTTTTCTTTTACTTCTATGTTAGCTTACTGACCGAGCACTCCGCCCATCACCATGTGGTGATTTTAATTATAGCAGGTTCCTGCTCACCTACAAAAGGCAAGCTTTACTGACAGAGGTGTCCACATTCACCCAGGAATTCAGATATCAGCCTAATAGAGGTATGTTCACATAGACAGGGACCATACGTTCTGAGACCACCTTGACGTTGGTGTATGGGCAGGCATTATTTGGCCAAATTTTGTGCAAAGCGTCTCATTCATTTTTTTCTAATTTCAAAAGCCATATTGCTATTCATGTTTCATATTTCACATTGACTTGCTTTGGCACGATAGAGTGCAACCTTTTTTTGTATATTGTCTATGGAGGTAGCTGCTCCTGGTTTGCACCTAATTCACACTGGTTTGGATGTGCCAGTCAGTTTTCTTTTACTTCTATGTTAGCTTACTGACCGAGCACTCCGCCCATCACCATGTGGTGATTTTAATTATGCAGGTTCCTGCTCACCCAGAAAAGGCAAGCTTTACTGACAGAGGTGTCCACATTCACCCAGGAATTCAGATATCAGCCTTATAGAGGTATGTTCACATAGACAGGGACCCATACGTTCTGAGACCACCTTGACGTTGGTGTATGGGCAGGCATTATTTGGCCAAATTTTGTGCAAAGCGTCTCATTCATTTTTTTCTAATATTCAAAAGCCATATTGCTATTCATGTTTCATATTTCACATTGACTTGCTTTGGCACGATAGAGTGCAACCTTTTTTTGTATATTGTCTATGGAGGTAGCTGCTCCTGGTTTGCACCTAATTCACACTGGTTTGGATGTGCCAGTCAGTTTTCTTTTACTTCTATGTTAGCTTACTGACCGAGCACTCCGCCCATCACCATGTGGTGATTTTAATTATAGCAGGTTCCTGCTCACCCAGAAAAGGCAAGCTTTACTGACAGAGGTGTCCACATTCACCCAGGAATTCAGATATCAGCCTAATAGAGGTATGTTCACATAGACAGGGACCCATACGTTCTGAGACCACCTTGACGTTGGTGTATGGGCAGGCATTATTTGGCCAAATTTTGTGCAAAGCGTCTCATTCATTTTTTTCTAATATTCAAAAGCCATATTGCTATTCATGTTTCATATTTCACATTGACTTGCTTTGGCACGATAGAGTGCAACCTTTTTTTGTGTATTGTCTATGGAGGTAGCTGCTCCTGGTTTGCACCTAATTCACACTGGTTTGGATGTGCCAGACAGTTTTCTTTTACTTCTATGTTAGCTTACTGACCGAGCACTCCGCCCATCACCATGTGGTGATTTTAATTATAGCAGGTTCCTGCTCACCCAGAAAAGGCAAGCTTTACTGACAGAGGTGTCCACATTCACCCAGGAATTCAGATATCAGCCTAATAGAGGTATGTTCACATAGACAGGGACCCATACGTTCTGAGACCACCTTGACGTTGGTGTATGGGCAGGCATTATTTGGCCAAATTTTGTGCAAAGCGTCTCATTCATTTTTTTCTAATATTCAAAAGCCATATTGCTATTCATGTTTCATATTTCACATTGACTTGCTTTGGCACGATAGAGTGCAACCTTTTTTTGTATAGTGGTAGGATAGAGTCAGAGAGTGTGTGAGTGTCTAAATGTGCAAGGTTTCTGCGGGGGTGCGCGTGTTGCTGGACATGGGTGACAGGTGAGGAGGACAGGGATGAGAAAGAGAGAGTAGATGATGGTCAGATAGAGGGAGAGGGGAGGTTGTGAAGTTAGATAGGGAGAAGAGGCGGGTGAAGACCAGGACTAATGTGTGTCCGTCTGTGTGGGTGGCTGAAGAGGACCACTGGGTAAGTCCAAAGGATGAAGTAAGGGCCAGGAGTTTGGAAGCTGCCGACTGCTGGGTGTCAATGAAGATGTTGAAGTCACCCATGATGATGGTGGGAAGGTCAGCAGAGAGAAAGTGAAGGAGCCATGTAGAGAATTGGTCCATGAAGGCAGTGGTTGGGCCCGGAGGTCGGTATATGACGGCCACTTGGAGGTTGGAGGGAGAGTAGATGCGGACAGAGTGGACTTCAAAAGAGGGGAGGACAAGGGAGGGAAGAGGTGGGATTGGGTTGAAGGTGCAGTTGGAAGAAAGGAGAAAGCCCACTCCTCCACCATGTCTGTTACCAGGGCGAGGAGTGTGGGTGAATTGGAGGCCGCCATAGCATAGCGCAGCAGGGGAGGGGGTGTCAGAGGGTGTGAGCCATGTTTCAGTGAGGCCAAGTAAGGAAAAATTTTGAGAGGTAAAGAGGTTGTGAATCACATTGAGTTTATTGCAGATGGAGCGGGCATTCCAGAGTGATCCAGAGAGAGGGAGCTGAGTGGTGGGCGTCAAGGTCACGTATTTGAGGTTGGAAAGATTTTGGGTGTTTATATGGGATTGGGAGTGATAGAAGGGGGTAATAATGGAAGGTATGAGCTGTGGGGGTCCAGGATTGGGAGATATGTCGCCAGCAGTGAGGAGAAGAGAGAGGCAGAGCAGGTGGGAGAAGAGTGGGTGATTTGCTTTGTGAGTTATTAGGAGAGATCTGAGGTTGAGGAGCAGGTCAGCAGAGAAGGTCAGTGGGGGGGGCAAGAGATAAGGAGATATTATTACTTGGTTATCCTTTTAAGACATCCATTGATAGCAGACAGATAATACAGAGGTCATTAGGGTTCAGAAAAGATGGGTGATGAGGATGGTATTGCAGTCAGGACACATACCATTAATAGCAGACAGATAATACAGGGGTCATTGGGGTTCAGGAAAGATGGGTGATGAGGATGGTATTGCAGTCAGGACACATAACTGAGGATGAAGAAGATCAATTGTCAGATTGATAGCAATAGTGAAGCATAGCAATAATAACAGTGAAGCATCTATAGCAGGGAGTTATTCATCTGGCATATAATCGATAGTTATCCTTTTAAGACATCCTTATAATGACAGACCAAGGTCATATAGATAATACCAAAAAAATTGTGCCACTTTCCGATACCTGTAGCATGTCCATTTTTCGTGATCTCAGGTTGGTTGAGGGCTTATTTTCTGCGCGCCAAGCTGACATTTTTAATGATATTTTGGTGCAGATACAATCTTTTGATCACCTGTTATTGCATTTTAATGCAATGTCGCGGTGACCAAAAAAAAAAAAACCTACCGTATATACTCATGTATAAGCCGACCCCCTAATTTTGGCACAAAAAAACTGGGAAAACTTATTGACTTGCGTATAAGCCTAGGGTGAAAAATGATTATGCCCCATATGATGCTCCACAGATTAGGCTCCCATAAACTGTAGATTATGCCCCCATATGCTCCAGATTATGCCCCCATATGCTCCAGATTATGCCCCATATGCTGCACAGATTATGCCCAATATGCTCCACAGATTATGCCCCATATGCTCCAGATTATGCCCCCATATGCTCCAGAGATTATGCCCCCATATGCTCCAGATTATGCCCAATGTTTCACAGATTATGCCCCCTTATATTCCACAGATTATGCCCCCATATGCTCCAGATTATGCCCCCATATGCTCCAGATTATGCCCCCATATGTTCCACAGATTATGCCCCCATATGTTCCAGATATGCCCCATATGTTCCAGATTATGCCCCCATATGCTGCACAATTATGCTCCATAGTATATGTCCCTTATGCTGCTGCTGCAAAAAAAAATGACATACTCACCTCTCGTCGCTGGGGGACAAGTGCCGGTGTCACCGCTCGCTCAGGACCCCAGCACCTGAGATATTTACTGTCCTTTCTCCACCGCTGCTCCCTCTTCCGGGTCCTCAGCAGTGAATGATCAGGCAGAGGGCGCGACGCGCACTGACGACGTCATCACGCCCTCTGACCTGATCATTCACAGCCAGAGGAGTCGGACGAGGGAGCAGCGCGCAGCGGTGGAGAGAGGACAGGTAAATATCGCTATATTCACCCTCCGCCGGCGCGTCTCTGCAGCCTCTGCTCTTCTCCCGGCGCTCTCCGCAGCGCTTCAGGCCTACAGCGGTCACGTGGTACTGCTCATTAAAGTCATGAATATGTGCATATTCATGACTTTAATGAGCGGTGCCATGTGACCGCTGCAGGAAGGAGCCGGAGATCGTGGGAGAAGCAGGGGGCTGCAGAGACCGCGCTGGCGGAGGGGTAAGTATGATCCAACACCCCACTCCCCTTCCCCGCCGACCCCCGTATATGACCCGCGTATAAGTCGAGAGGGGGACTTTCAGCCCTAAAAAATGGGCTGAAAATCTCGGCTTATACACGAGTATATACGGTAATTCTGGCGTTTTGACTATTTTTCTAATTACACCGTTTAGCGATCAGGCTAATCCTTTTTATTCAATGATAGATCAGGTGATTCTGAACACAGCGATATCACATATGTGTATGTTTGATTTTTTAATTGTTTTATTTTGAATGGGGCAAAAGGGGGGTGATTTAAACTTTTATATTTTTTTAATATTTTTAAAAACTTTTCTTGCACTTTTGGCATGCTTCAAGTCTCCATGGGAGACTAGATGCTGCCATAACCCGATCCGCTCTGCTACATACAGGCGATGATCAGACTGCCTCTATCTAACAGAGTGGCGCTCATAGCAATCCGGCAGTGACAACCATAGAGGTCTCCAGGAGACCTCTGGTTGTCATGCCAACCCACCGGTGACCCGCAATCACGTGCTGGAGGTCACCGGTGGGCGGATTTCCGGCCCGGTGGCCGGAAGCGCACGTTAAATGCCGCTGTCACAGTTTGACAGCGACATTTAATGGGTTAATAGCCACAGGTGGATCGCAATTCCACCCGTGGCTATTCTGGGCACATGTCAGCTGTTCCAAACAGCTGATATGTGCCGGAAAGATGTGGGCTCACCGCCGGAGCCCACATCAAAGGGAGGGAAGTGACCTTTGCAGTACTAATATGGCAGAGGTCGTGAAGGGGTTAAGGCATCACGGATGACAAGGGCCAATGCAAGTCTATGGATCTGTGAAAGACCGACTAGAAGACGGCGGGGGAGAAGGAGCGGCAGAGCAGCGGGTCACAAGAGGTAGGAGTCAGCTGCTGGAGCTAACTCATGATATGAACCATAAGAAACAAAAGGGAGCTCAAATCTCCAATGTGTAACCAAAATATGAAAACAAGTACAAAAAGTAGCAAAAAAGTATAACAAATTTTATTAAATGATCAAATACCAATACTACAAAACCACATACATATAATAACAAATATTAAAAGAACCAGTGGAGAAGATGATTAGACCATGATGCGATGATAGCAGAAAATATTAGTACATAATAGTACTCCACTTTAGTGAGAGGATAACATGAATGGATGGGATCGGCAGTTATAGTAATACCCAATTGTAGAGTGATAGGAAAATCAAGTGTCTCAGCAGGATAAAGGCAAGTGCCTAATAAGTATAGCCCATAATGAGTCCCACTGAAGACCTACTATGATCACTATACACCATACACCGCCGATAGCTCATAATGTAAGATGGTAAAGAACCAGAAGTGTTCCAACATACTAAATCATGTGATCCCACTCACCCATCGTGGAAAGCTGCTGGTCGCACCGAGGCCCCGACGCGTTTCCGCTTCCTTCCGCTTCCTGTGCCCGCTGCTAAAGAGAAATGAATATTTCCTGCACTGGCAGTATTAATTTCTCTTATAGCATGCGCAGTTTCAGCCGCAGCCGCTGGCTTCCAGCAGCAGCCAGGCTATCATGGGTGCCTGCTCATTAAGGTAATGATTATTCACCTCTCTCCACTCCCATAGGTGTGGAGTAGGTGAATATTCATTACCTTAATGAGCAGGGACAGATGCTGCTGGCACAGGAACAAGATGCTGCAAGGGCGCGCAGGGATGGTAAGTAGGATGTTTTTTAATGCTATTCTCATGGGGGCCGTACATACAGGAATAGGGATGAGGAACCATGCAGACAAGAATGGGGATAAGGAGCCATGCATATCAGGATGGGGACAAGGAACCATGCATATGAGGATGGGGATAAGGAGCCATGCAGACAAGAATGGGGATATGAAGCCATGCAAACAAGGATAGGGATGAGGAGCCATGCATGCCAGGATAGGGATGAGCCATGCAGACAAGGATGGGGATTAGGAGCCATGCAGACAAGGATGGGAATGAGGAACCATGCATGCCAGGATAGGGATGAGGAGCCATGCATAGCAGGATAGGGATGAGCCATTCAGACAAGGATGGGGATAAGGAGCCATGCAGACAAGGATGGGGATGAGGAACCATGCATACTAGAATAGGGATTAGGGAACAATACATACCTGGCTTATACTCGAGTCAATGTTTTCCCAGTTTTTCGTGTCAAAATTAGGTGTATCGGCTTATACTCGGGTCGGCTTATACACTAGTATAAACAGTATTTATTTTTAATGTGAGCACATTGTACAATATGAAAAACAATGTGGGGCCATTATACAGTATGGAGCATCTCATGGGGCCATTATACATTACGGACCACAATGTGAGTCCATTATACAGTATGGAGAACTAATGTGGGGCCACTTTATAGTATCAAGCATCGTGTGGGGCCATTATACTGCATCAAGCACTATGTGTGGCCCATTACACTTTATGCAGGACTATGTGGGGCCATTACACTCCATGGAGGAGTATTTGTAGCCATTATGGAGATCTATGTGGAGCCATTGTACTGTATGGAGGACTTTGTGTAACGTTATACTGTATGGAGGGCTGTGTGGGGATTACAGTTGGAGAATCATACTGTGATGGGGTCAACATTCTTTGTTGGGGTAACTGAGGGGGGTACTGTAGGGTCATCATACTGTGCGTGTGGAGGAGGTCATCATACTGTGCGTGTGGAGGTGTCATACTGTGTTTGGGAGCACTTTTGTTTGCATCATACTTTATCTGTTTTATTCAAGGTTTTTTTATCCTTTGTTATTAAATATTTAAATTAAGCCATTCGGTGATATGTTTTTTTACTGCTGTTACGTAACATTATATTATTCCACTATAATTCCAAAAGTTAATCGTTTTATTTGATAAGGAAAAACTTCCTCAGTTGTAGACATTTTTTTTTTAACAAATATCACGGTTGGCCTGCAACTTTCTGCAAGCTTTTAACTTTGGTCCTCTGTGTATTTGAGTTTGATCTCCCTGCCTTAAAGGGTTTGTTCTCATCATGATAAAGGGTTACAATTGAAAAGAGATTGTAAAAACAAACAACTTTGCAATGTTACTTTTAATTAAAAATCCTCCCCATTCTCAAGAACAGACCTTCACTACTTCATTGGTAAACGGCAGTTATCCATGGCAGTTAATCAGGGCTGGAATCAGGTACCCCACACTTTGCTTTCTTTTAATTATGTACTTTATCTCTATCCTCCTGTGTTCCCTTGCCATCCACATTCACCGCCCCATCCTCCCTCCATCACGACTCATACACATCAGCCCCTCCATACTTCCCTCTCCCATGTACAGTTCCCATGCACTCTTCACCTTCCTGAGAAAACTCAGCCCATCTTGCCCAAACACATCACAGAAAAAACCTACTTACAACTCCAACAACTACCTGCTCTTTATCTTCCTACTCCTACTGATTTCAGGGGACATCTCCCCCAACCCTGGTCCACCATCCCCCAACCTCAATCCCTACCCTACCTCATATCGAAACCATAATAATCTTATTAATATTACTTGCACTCCCTCATCTCCTTCTTTCAATTGTGCCCTCTGGAATCCACGGTCTGCATGCAACAAGCTATCCTTCCTGCACAACTACTTTCTGAACAACTCTCTTCATCTGTTGGCCCTCACTGAAACCTGGATTCAGGATTCTGACACGATCTCCCCCGCTGCTATTTCCTATGGTGGCTTACAGTTCTCCCATTCCCCGAGACCCGCAAACAGACATGGTGGTAGAGTTGGCATACTCCTGTCCCCACAATGCACTTTCCAGGTCATCCCCCCAATTCCATCACTCTCATTCCCTTCTTTTGAGGTCCACACCATCAGGCTCTTCCGTCCCCTCTCCCTCACAGTAGCAGTCATATATCGGCCCCCAGGCTCGCCCACCCAGTTCCTTGACCACTTCTCAGCCTGGCTGCCACACTTCATGTCCTCAGAACTGCCAACCCTTATCCTTGGAGACTTCAACATCCCCATTAACAGCCCTACTTCCACATCTGCATCTCAGCTTCTATCACTAACCACTTCTCTAGGCCTCTCACAGCTTTCAACCTCTGAGACACACAAGGATGGTAACACCCTTGACCTGGTCTTTGTCCGCCTCTGTTCAATCTCCCACCTAAATAACTCATCGCTTCCACTCTCTGACCACAACATTCTCTCCTTCACCCTCACAAATCCTCGACCATCCCAGCGCACTCCTACCTACCACACATTCAGAAATCTACAAGCCATTAACCCTCAGATACTTTCAGACTCCCTACACTCATCGCTGTCCCCAATCTCCTCTTTTTCTTGTCCTAATCTGGCTGTTCATCACTACAATGACACTCTTAGAAGCACCCTTGACCAAGTAGCACCGCTCACCCTCAGAACTTCCAAACACACAGTAAAACAGCCCTGGCTCACATTGCAAACTCAACTTCTTCAGCGATGCTCTAGGAGTGCTGAACGCCTTTGGAGAAAAACCCGCACACCAGAAGACTTCATCCACTTTAAATTCATGTTAAGAACTTATAATGCTGCCCTTCACCTCGCCAAACAGACCTACTTCACCACCCTGATCTCCTCACTAGCCAACAACCCCAAGAAACTTTTTGACACTTTTCACTCCCTCCTCAGGCCAAAAGCACAAGCCCCTATCACAGACATTTGTGCTGACGACCTGGCCTCCCACTTTATAGAAAAAATAGATACTATCCGTCAGGAAATCTGCTCTCAACCACCAAGTGCTGTGACTCCCATCCCTCCCTGCATTTCCCCTGGCTCAATTTCCACATTTGATCCCATCACAGAAAAAGAAGTCTCCAGACTCCTCTCTTCCTCTCGTCCGACTACATGCACAACCGACCCCATTCCCTCACATCTCCTCCAGTCTCTCTCTCCAGTTGTCACAACTCACCTAACTACAATCTTTAATCTCTCACTCTCCTCTGGCATTTTCCCATCCTCCTTCAAACACTCCATTGTTACTCCATTACTAAAGAAATCCGCTCTCGACCCTTCCTGCACAAACAACTACAGACCGGTCTCCAATCTCCCCTTCATCTCTAAACTTTTGGAGTGCCTAGTCTACTCCCGCCTTACCCGTTACCTCTCCACTCACTCCCTCCTAGACCCTTCACAGTCCGGCTTCCACCCCTACATTCGACTGAAACTGCACTCATCAAAGTGACCAATGACCTTCTGACAGAAAAACGTAACGGCGACCACTCTCTGCTCATTCTTCTCGACCTTTCTGCAGCTTTCGACACAGTTGACCACCGTCTCCTACTGTCTAGGCTCCAGTCACTACGTATTAAGGACAATGTTCTCTCCTGGTTCTCCTCCTATCTTTCTGACCGCTCCTTCAGTGTTTCGTTCTCTGGCTCCACGTCATCTCCTCTTCCTCTCACTGTCAGTGTACCCCAGGGCTCAGTCCTTGGCCCCCTTCTCTTCTCTCTCTATACGGCCCCAATTGGACAGACCATCAGCAGATTTGGCTTTCAGTACCATCTTTATGCTGATGACACACAACTATACACGTCATCCCCCGACCTTACCCCCGCTGTACTACAGAATGCCAGTGACTGTCTGTCCGCAGTCTCCAACATCATGTCCACTCTCTATCTGAAACTCAACCTCTCCAAAACTGAACTTCTGCTCCCGCCGTCTACTAACCGCCCTAAATCTGACATTTCCCTCTCCGTGGGCGGCACTATAATAACACCCCGGCAGCAGGCTCGCTGTCTGGGTGTTATGTTTGACACCAATCTCTCCTTCACCTCCCATATACAATCTCTTGCCCGCTCTTGCCGCCTACACCTAAAGAACATCTCTAGAATCCGCCCTTTTCTCACCATGGAAACAACAAAAACCCTCACTGTAGCATTGATCCACTCCCGCCTGGACTACTGCAACGCTCTATTACTTGGCCTCCCCATTACTCGATTATCCCCTCTCCAGTCCATCCTTAATGCAGCAGCCAGGGTCATCCATCTGGCTAATCGGTACTCGGACGCGTCCGCTCTTCCCCAGTCCTTACACTGGCTGCCCATTCATTATAGGATCCAATTCAAAGTACTTGTTCTCACCCACAAAGCTCTCCACAGTGCAGCACCCCCCTACATCTCCTCCCTTATTTCTATCTATCGGCCTAACCGACTGCTGCGCTCTGCAAACGACTTTCGACTAACCTCTGCACTAATCCGTACCTCCCACTCCCGACTCCAAGACTTCTCCCGCGCTGCGCCAATCCTCTGGAATACTCTACCCAAGAAATTAGGACTATCCACAATTTGCATGGTTTCAGGCGCTCCCTCAAAACACATTTGTTCAGAGCGGCCTATCACATTCACTAATCAAAGTCATTCTATGTGTAAGTGTGTGTGTAGCCCATTCACTATCTCCATCCATCCCTCACTCTCTCAAGATGGCTGGACCATCATTGTAAATGCACCATTGTATATACACACCTGTACTTTGTATCTCCCCCACCTCATTGTAGATTGTAAGCTCTCACGAGCAGGGTCGTCTTATTTTGCTTTAATTATTGTATTGTTAACGTTGTTACTTATGACTTGTGTTTTGAAAGTGTTAAACTGTAAAGCGCTGCGGAATATGATGGCGTTATAGAAATAAAGATTATTATTATTATTAATTGGTGTCTAGCATCTTGGGCTTGGAGTGCAGCGCTTACAAGCTTTTCAACTCTATAGGGCGCTAATGTACGAGTTGTTTTACTAATCTAAAACCTCAGTATTTAGCGCACTTTGAGAAAAAAAAAGTGGGTTTCGGATTGCATTTTGGGCACTCGGTCTCTAAAAGGTTCGCCATCACTGTTCTATAGACTATAAAACCTTAACCCCTCTCTGCCATCAGACGTACTATTCCGTCCATGTGACCCTGTACCTAATTCCCATGGACGGAATAGTACGTCATGGGCGATCAGCTGCGCTCCCGGGGGGAGCGTAGCTGATCGTGGCCGGGTGTCAGCTGTATATCACAGCTGACACCCAGCACTATGTGTCAAGAGCGGTCACAGACCGCTCCTGGCACATTAACCCCATGGCACACCGCGATCAAACATGATCGCGGTGTACCCGGGGCACAGGGGAGGATCGCACAGGTGGGGGCTCCCTGCGCGCTCCCCTGTGACCCTCAGAGCAGCGCGATGTGTCGCGCTGTTCCGAGGGTCCATCCTCCCTCCAGGTCCCCGGATCCAAGATGGCGCCGGGGTCCTGCAGGGAGGCGGCATCCTCAGCGCCTGCTGAGAGCAGGCGCTGAGGAAGCCTGCAGCGATACCAGAGCGATCGCTGGTGTGACAGAGTGCTGTGCACACTGTCACACCAGCGATCTGATAAAATACTGTGATGTCCCACAATGGGACAAAGTAAAAAAGTAAAAAAAATAAAAAGTGGTAAAAAAAATCATAAAAAAAAAAATATATATTCCCCAATAAATTAATTTCTTCCTGTAAATAAAAAAAACAAAACAATAAAAGTACACATATTTTGTATTGCCGCGTCCGTAACGACCCCCCCTATAAAACTGTCCCACTAGTTAACCCCTTTAGTGAACCCCTTAAAAAAAAAAAAAACTAAGCAAAAAATCAATGCTTTATCATCATACCGCCGAACAAAAAGTGGAATAACACGCGATCAAAAAGACCGATATAAATAAACATGGTACCGCAAAAAACGTCATTTTGTCCCGCAAAAAACGACCCGTCATACAGCATCATCAGCGAAAAAATAAAAAAGTTATAGCTCTCAGAATAAAGCGATGCAAAAATAATGATTTTTTATATAAAATTTTTATTCTATAAAAGCGCCAAAACATAAAAAAATGATATAAATGAGGTATCGCCATAATCGTACTGACCCGAAGAATAAAACTGCTTTATCAATTTTACCACACGCGGAACGGTATAAATGCCTCCCCCAAAAGAAATTCATGAATTGCTGATTTTTGTTCATTCTAACCTCCAAAAAATCGAAATAAAAAGCAATCAAAAAATGTCACGTGCTCTAAAATGGTACCAATAAAAACGTCACCTCGTCCCGCAAAAAATAAGACCTCACATGACTCTGTGGGCCAAAATATGCAAAAATTATAGCTCTTAAAATGTGGTGATGCAAAAAACTACTTTTTGCAATAAAAAGCGTCTTTTACAGTGACAGCTGCCAATCATAAAAACCCATTATAAATAGTAAATCAAACCCCCCTTTATCACCCCCTTAGTTAGGGAAAAATAATAAAATTAAAAAAATGTATTTATTTCCATTTTCCCATTAGGGTTAGGGTTGCGGCTAAAGTTAGGGTTAGAGTTGGCGCTAACATTAGGATTAGGGTTGGGATTAGGGTTAGGGGTGTGTTAGGGTTAGGTTTGTGGTTAGGGTTGGGACTAGGGTTAGGGTGTGTTGGGGTTAGGGTTGGAGTTAGAATTGGGGGGTTTCTGCTGTTTAGGCACATCAGGGGCTCTCCAAATGTGACATGGCGTCTGATCTCAATTCCAGCCAATTCTACGTTGAAAAAGTCAAACGGTGCTCCTTCACTTCTGAGCTCTGCCATGCGCCCAAACAGTAGTTTACCCCCACATATGGGGTATCAGCGTACTCTGGACCACAAGAGTTATTGTGCAATTTGTCCTATTTCTTCTGTTACCCTTGGGAAAATAAAAAACTGGGGGCGACAAAATCATTTTTGTAAAAAAAAATGATTTTTTGTTTTTAACGGCTGTATGTTATAAATTTTCTGTGAAGCACTTGGGGCTTCATAGCGCTCACCACACTTCTAGATAAGTTCCTTGTGGGGTCTATTTTCCAAAATGGGGTCACTTGTGGGGGGTTTCCACTGTTTAGGCGCATCAGGGGCTCTCCAAATGCGACATGACGCCCCCAGACCATTCCATCAAAGTCTGCAATCCAAAACGTCACTACTTCCCTTCCGAGCCCAGACGTGCACCCATACAGTAGTTTTCTCCCACATATTGGGTATCAGCGTACTCAGGACAAATTGGACAACAAATTTTGGGGTCCAATTTCTCCTGTTACCATTGTGAAAATAAAATATTGGGGGCGAAAAAATCATTTTTGTAAAAAAAAAAAGGATTTTTTATTTTTACGGCTGTACGTTATAAACTTCTGGGAAGCACTTCGGGGTTCAAAGTGCTCACCACACATCTAGATAAGTTCCTTGTGGGGTCTATTTTCCAAAATGGGGTCACTTGTAGGGGGTTTCCACTGTTTAGGAACATCAGGGGCTCTCCAAATGCGACATGACGCCCCCAGACCATTCCATCAAAGTCTGCAATCCAAAACGTCACTACTTCCCTTCCGAGCCCCGACGTGCGCCCATACAGTAGTTTACTCCCACATATTGGGTATCAGCGTACTCAGGACAAATTGGACAACAACTTTTGGGGTCCAATTTCTCCTGTTACCCTTGTGAAAATAAAATATTGGGTGCGAAAAAATCATTTTTGTAAAAAAAAAAAAGATTTTTTATTTTACGGCTGTACGTTATAAACTTCTGTGAAGCACTTTGGGGTTCAAAGTGCTCACCACACATCTAGATAAGTTCCTTGAGGGTCTAGTTTCCAAAATGGTGTCATTTGTGGGAGGTTTCCACTGTTTAGGCAGATCAGGAGCTCTCCAAACACGACATGGCATCCAGCCAATTCTGCGTTGAAAAAGTCAAACGGCGCTCCTTCCCTTCCAAACTCTGCCATGCACCCAAACAGTGGTTTACCCCCACATATGGGGTATCAGCGCACTCAGGACAAATTGCACAATAACTTTTGGAGTCTTGTTACCCTTGGGAAAATAAAAATTGGGGTGAAAAGATCAATTTTGTGGAAAAAATATGATTTTTTAATTTTACGGCTCTACGTTATAAACTTGTGTGAAGCACTTAGGGGTTCAAATTGCTCACCAAAGATCTAGATAAGTTCCTTAGGGGGTCTAGTTTCCCAAATGGGGTCACTTGTGGGGGGTTTCCACTGTTTAGGCACATCAGGGACTCTCCAAATGCAACATGGCGTCCAATCTCAATTCCAGCCAATTTTGGTTGGAAAAAGTCAAATGGTGCTCCTTCCATTCCGAGCTCTGCCATGCGCCCAAACAGTGGTACCCCCCCCACATATGGGGTATCAGCGTACTCAGGACAAATTGGACAACAACTTTTGAGGTCCAATTTCTCCTGTTACCTATGGGAAAATAAAAAATTAGTGACTAAGAGATAATTTTTGTGGGAAAAAATAGGATTTTTTATTTTCATGCCCGGGCATTATAAACTTGTGTGAAGCACTTGGGGTTCAAAGTGCTCACCAAAGATCTAGATAAGTTCCTCAGGGGTCTAGCTTCCAAAATGGGGTCACTTGTGGGGGGATTTCCACTGTTTAGGCTCATCTGGGGCACTACAAACAGAACATGACCCCCATCAATGTTTGCATTCCAAAACGTTACTGCTTCCTTTCCAAGCCCTGCCGTGTGCCCAAACAGTTTACCTCCCCCCACATATGGGGTATCAGCGTACTCAGGACAAATTGGACAACAACTTTTGGGGTCCAATTTCCTTGGGAAAAATCAAAAATTTGGGACTAAAAAAATCATTTTTGTGGAAAATTGTTTTTTTTTTTTTCACACCCAGGCATTATAAACTTTTGTGAAACACTTTGGGGTTCAAAGTGCTCACAACAGATCTAGATAAGTTCCTTAGGGGTCTAGTTTCCAAAATGGTGTCACTTGTGGGGGGTTTCCACTGTTTAGGCGCATCAGGGGCTCTCCAAACACGACATGGCGTCCAATCTCAACTCCAGCCAATTTTAGTTTGAAAAAGTCAAACGGCGCTCCTTCCCTTACGAGCTCTGCCGTGTGCCCAAACAGTGGTTTTCCCCCACATATAGGGTATTGGCGTACTCAGGAGAAATTGCACAACAACTTTATCTGCCCATTTTCTCCTTTTACCCTTGTCAAAATAAAAAAAAGTTTGTAAAAGTTCATTTTAGTGGCTAAAAAGTTAAATATAAATTTTTTCCTTCCACGTTGCTTCAGCTCCTGTGAAGCACCTGAAGGGTTATTAAACTTCTTGAATGTGGTTTTGAGTACCTTGAGGGGTGCAGTTTTTAGAATGGTGTCACTTTTTGTTTTTTTCTGCTATATAGACCCGTCAAAGTGACTTCAAATGTGAGGTGGTCCGTAAAAAAATGGCTTTGTAAATTTTGTTGTAAAAATGAGAAATCACTGGTCAACTTTTAACCCTTATAATTTCCGAACAAAAAAAAATTTTGGTTCCAAAATTGTGCTGATGTAAAGTAGACATGTGGGAAATGTTATTTCTTAACTATTTTGTGTGACATATTTCTCTGTTTTAAGGGAAAAAAATTCAAAGTTTGAAAATTTCAAAATTTTTGCCATATTTGTGTTTTTTTCAAAAATAAATGCAAGTTATATCGAAGAAATTATACTTCTAACGTGAAGTACAATATGTCACGAGAAAACAATCTCAGAATCGCGAAGATCCGTTGAAGCGTTCCAGAGTTATAACCTCATAAAGAGACAGTGGTCAGAATTGTAAAAATTGGCCCGGTCATTAACGTGCAAACCACCCTTGGGGTGAAGGGGTTAAAATAGCCACTACTTTCCCTGGCCATATCTTTTATAGTTGATGTTATAGCTGCAAGGTTATAATGGGGAACTGCACAGCCCCACTTGAGGTCATGTTAGTCCACTCCTCAGCAATGTGTGAGATGTCAGGCATTTTTTGGGGGCAATCAATGTGAATCGAAAATTGTTCAAAATTTGCAGAGACTTTTGACTCTAAGGTAATTTGCAAAGGATCTATTCGATCATCTAGTTACTACATAATTTGTACACCAAAAATTTTACTACACAAAAAGGATAAGCGAGGATGAATTTTAGGATTAGTGTGAAGACATTTTGTTGGTTACTACAAAGTGATACTGACATGTGGACTGTGTCACCGATTACATGGCAGCGCTGATTCTGTTAGTTGGTGCTACTCGCTGTATCACGCGATGGGATTAGAAACACACAGTGTATCAATTGCTGTGACTATATACGCAGACTGCATCATGTGCTGTGGTTAAATACACGTGTATCACGAGTTGGGGTTTGATACGCAGCTCAATTGGCTATATCACACATGATGGGATTAGATACCTGTGAACATATATGAAACGTCGGCGCTCGAACAAAGGGTGCTTATTTGCCGGTCATACATATAGTGATGTCACTTGCATACACGCCTACAGTGTGTGGGGAATCCAATTGGCTAATTATATTCCATGCTGACAAGGTCAGATGACTACATCGGCAGGAGACACAGTGAGGTCAGATGACTGCACAGTCAGAACACAGCACTCTGCTCAAGCATTTTGCATATGTTCCAAGATATTTATTGGATTCAGTTGGATGAACACGTAGGTGGGCTGCGCTGATGGGGAAAATAAATTCTTCAGAAATAATGATGAGGAAAAGGCTTTTTTTTATTCACAACGCGTTTCAACGCCTTAGCGGTGTCTTTTTCAAGTGAAAACAACAAATGTTTTTTCACTTGATACAGATGCCAGCATGGCGTTAAAATATATTGGTTAACCTCAGCAGCACAGCCCACCTACGTGTTCATCCAACTGAATCCAATATTTCCTGGAGGTGTTATCCACCAACCACTGGGCAGCAGCTGTTTATCTTCATGCCTACAAAAGAATTGTCCCTGTCATAACTCCACCAGGTGAGCGTAACCAGCACTCTCCTACTTTCCCTCCATAGGGTATCCTCCTATTGTGCGCTCCCCGTTTCTGACTTCTAGATTTACACAGATATTTATCAGCAAATGATCTGTTTGTACAGGTGTTATCTGTACGGAAAGTGAAAATCACTTATCGAATATATGGAGTTGCTTTGACGCGTTTCCCCATTTATTATCTGGTTAATCAGGAGTCATACAGGCAGTTATGCGAAGATAAAGAAGGATGCAAAGAGTAAAGGTGATCTTCTTAAGGAATCACCTGTGATGAGCTCTCATTCCACCTCCCTAGCTAGTGATTTTCTTTTTGATACATTATCAGGATTGAGAAAACGCCATATATACGATATTCTTTTTTATCATGATTTATTAGTGTTAACAGCTCTCACTGAAGAGGTAACTTCATATTTACAATAAGTTAACACTGTCATGATATATTAGTACTATATGGCTTATTGAAGTGATGAGCTAATAGTATGATATGTCCTTATTACAGTCCTTATTGAAATGGTATTTCTATAGCTATGATAAGTGATTTGTTCCTATAATACTATTATATCAGTGTTGCAGCTGTCAGGAGTCGAACCCAGTACCTCTTGTCCACTGGCCAGCAGCTCTACCATCTGAGCTATTCTGCTGGCTGCAAAGTTCCTTGCTGAACCCAGATACCATTGACTGTTCTTCCTGATTGGCTACACCTAGTGCTCTCTTGATTGGGCCTCTGATTGCCAATTACACACCCTATATAAACCTGGCCCTGTGGGTGTGTCATTGCGAGATTATTGAGCTCCAAGCCTTTAGTCAAGCGTTTCCTGCTGATCCATTGCTACAAACACTGCTCTCCTGTGAACCGACCTCGGCCTGCCTTCTGACTACGCTCTCCGCCTGATCCATTGCTACAAACACTGCTCTCCTGTGTACCGACCTCGGCCTGCCTTCTGACTACGCTCTCCGCCTGATCCATTGCTACAAACACTGCTCTCCTGTGTACCGACCTCGGCCTGCCTTCTGACTACGCTCTCCGCCTGATCCATTGCTACAAACACTGCTTTCCTGTGTACCGACCTCCGGCTGCCTTCTGACTACGCTACCTGCCTCTGCTTCCCCTAGTGTTTGCAGTAACATCGGCTCCAACCCAGACGGGATCTTGACAGAATAATCTCGCGCCAAAATGGAGTCGCTGTGAACACCCTGAGACGGCAAGTTACGGAGCTTCAAAGTTTTTGTACGGACTCTCAAGGAAAATATGCCAAGTTACAAACTGATTTTACGGCGATACAACAGGAAGTAATTGAGCTACAAAAACAACTTCTGGACGTGCGCAATTCAGGGTCCGAATCAAATGCGCGGCTGCCGCTGCCTGCAAAGTTCAGTGGGGATCACAAGCAGTACCGAGGATTCCTCAATCAATGCCGCATATACTTCCAGATGCAACCTGCTCCCTTTACCAGTGAGAGGAAGAAAGTTTTTTTCATGATAAATCTCCTGACGGATGAAGCTCTTGCTTGGGCTTCACCTTATGTAGAAAAGGACTATGCCCTCCTTAATGACCTGGAAGCTTTCATCGCAGCTATGAATCAAGTTTTTGATGACCCAAACCGCTGTGCCACAGCAGAAACCAAATTACATAATTTGCGCCAAGGACGTCGCTCTGTTGCGGAATATACATCGGAGTTCCGTCGCTGGGTGGCCGACACCACCTGGAATCCAGCGGCCCAGAGAAGTCAATTTCGACGAGGGTTATCAGAACCAGTGAAAGACGAGCTTGCCAGGGTTGAGACCCCTGACCAGTTGGAGGACTTTATTCAACTATGTATCCGGATTGACCAGAGACTTACTGAAAGGAGAAAGGAGAGACTGCGAGCACTTGGGAATAGCCCTGGCTTCTCATTTTCAGCATCAGACCACCAAGAAAAGACGCAAGTTGTGTCTGAACCGATGCAGATCGACGTCATCCGAAGACCACTCTCTGCACAGGAGAAGGAGAGGCGACGTGCAGAACATCTCTGCCTCTATTGTGGGGACCCTGGACACTATGCCATCAACTGTCCTAACAAAAGGACTATAGCCTTTACCAACAACAGGTCTGCCAGCAATACGGACCTTTCTCAGCAGTCGGATTCCATCTTGCAGACTATCTCATCAGTAACGCCAGAAATAGACAAAATACATACCACATCATCTCATTTTGTAATCCCCATTCAGGTTGTAATGGGCACCCAAAAAATACAATGCTCTGCCCTGTTGGATTCGGGAGCAGGAGGAAATTTTATGGACTTAAAATTTACACGTGATAATGATATTTCCAGTAGGACCAAATCCACACCAATTGAAATGGAAACTGTGGATGGATCACCTTTGTCTTCTGGACCTGTCACGCATGAGACAATCGAACTGGAGATTTGTATCGACCCGGATCATCATGAAGCTGTCAGTTTCCACCTTATTTCATCTCCGAAATTTCCGGTATTCTAGGGATCCCCTGGTTTTCAGTCCATAACCCTTCTATCAACTGGGCATCAAGGACCATCACCTTTCCATCTGACTACTGTAAGAATAATTGTCATAAGGAACCCCCTGTTCTCCAACAAGTCCAAATCTCTGAGATTTCGCATGAGAAGGAAGAGAAACTACCACCTCAATATCAGCAGTTCTCTGATGTCTGCAGTAAGAAGAAAGCAGATCAATTACCTCCTCACCGTCCTTATGACTGTCCCATTGAATTGCTGCCAGGAGCAACCATTCCATTTGGACGGATTTACAATCTTTCCGAACCTGAATTGAAGGTATTAAGAAAGTTCCTGGATGAAAATTTAGAGAAAGGCTTTATTCGACCTTCCACATCTCCAGCTGGGGCACCCCTGTTCTTTGTTGAAAAGAAAGACTCCACTCTGCGGCCATGTATTGACTACAGAGAGATGAATAATATCACTGTCAAGAATCGCTACCCGCTACCTTGATTCTGAACTATTTGAGAGACTCCGTTCTGCGAAAATCTTTACGAAGCTGGATCTTAGAGGGGCTTACAACCTCATACGGATTCGCCCAGGAGATGAGTGGAAGACCGCCTTCAGAACGAGATATGGACATTTTGAATCTCTTGTTATGACCTTTGGCCTTAGCAATGCCCCAGCCACCTTTCAACATTTCATTAATGATGTATTTCGAGATTTCTTGGACCAATTCGTTGTGGCTTATCTCGATGACATTCTTATATTTTCAGACACCTTGGAAGAGCATCGCAGGCACGTCCAGTTAGTCTTGGAACGACTACAGGAGAACCATCTCTACATTAAACTTGAAAAATGTGAGTTTGAACAAACCAGTATCCAATTTCTGGGATATATCATCTCCCCAGAAGGTCTGAGCATGGATCCCGCAAAATCAATGCTGTAGTGGACTGGCCTGTTCCAAGAAATTTAAAAGACGTCCAGCGTTTCATAGGATTTGCAAATTTTTACCGAAAATTTATAAAGAACTTTTCACGGATCATACTACCAATTACTACACTAACAAAAAAGACAAAAGCATTTTTCTGGTCTCCAGAGGCACAGGAGGCTTTTGACAAGTTGAAAACTCTTTTTACGTCTGCTCCATTGTTAGTACACCCAAATCCTGAATTGCCATTTACTGTCGAAGTGGACGCCTCGGACTCTGCAGTGGGAGCTATTCTGTCTCAGCGAATTGGGGACAAGATGCAACTTCACCCATGTGCGTTTCTTTCCCACACCATGTCATCTGCAGAAAAGAACTACGACATTGGTAATAAAGAACTGTTAGCCATTAAAGTTGCCTTCTCCGAGTGGAGACATCTTCTGGAAGGTGCCAATCACCCTGTGACTGTCCTCACGGACCACAAGAATCTTGAATTCCTCCGTACAGCAAAAAGATTGTCTGCAAGACAAGCACGATGGGCCTTATTTTTCTCAAGATTCAATTTTATAATCTCTTACCGGCCTGGTTCAAGGAATGGCAAGGCTGACGCCCTGTCCAGGATGTGTTCGGAACCTCAGGAGAGGTCTAGTAATGATGATACAATTCTAGGCCCTAAAAATTTTTTGGGAATATTGCACTCTAGAGGACTAGGTAATAGAATTAAAGATGGATATCAAGAGGACTCTTTCCTTAACCATCCTTCGGAAGACGTCGATCTTTCATTCAAAGAGGGGTTTTGGATGCAGAAACACCAAATATATGTACCTGAATCTTCTCGCCTTGAAGTCCTCAAAAGTGTCCATGATTCTAAACTGGCAGGACATCCTGGAGTTGCAAAAACACAAGACTTACTACTTCGTTTCTTTTGGTGGCCTAATTGTAGGAAGGACGTAAGGAAATATGTTTCAACCTGTTTAACATGCGCACGAAACAAGACCCCACGATCGTCTCCTCTAGGACTCTTGCAACCACTCCCAGTTCCATCCAGGCCTTGGGGATCTATTTCCATGGATTTTATTGTGGAACTACCCCCTTCCAAACAGATGACCGTCATCCTTGTCATAGTGGACCGACTCACAAAAATGGCCCACTTTATTCCAACTGAAGGAATTCCTACTGCTGAAAAAACTGATGATCAAAGAGGTATTCAGGTTACATGGAATTCCTGACAGCGTGGTGTCTGACAGAGGCGTTCAGTTTACGTCAAAATTTTGGAAGAGTTTCTGTACAGCCTTGGGAGTCACGGTGAATCTTTCTACCGCTTTCCATCCTCAGTCCAATGGCCAGACGGAGAGAACGAACCAGACTTTGGAGCAATACCTCCGTTGCTTCATTTCCTATCTTCAGGATGACTGGGTGGACTATTTACCAACAGCAGAGTTTGCCTACAACAACTCCATACATAGCGCTACATCTCAAACCCCATTTTTTGCTAATTATGGAGTACATCCAGTATTTATCCCTAATCTGCCAGTGAACACTCCCATTCCTGCTGTTAATGACAGGCTTACAAAATTACAGGAATCCCAGAAGGAATTATCAGAGATATTGCTCAAGACCCAGGAAGAATATAAGGAAGCAGCAGATAAACATCGGAGAGTGCCCCTGCTCTTCAGGTTGGAGACAAAGTTTGGCTGTCCACTAAAAACCTTAAGACACATGTGCCATCCTCCAAATTGGGTCAGAAATTCATTGGACCTTTTCAAATTTCTGCAAAAATTAACCAGGTTGCTTTTCGTTTAAAACTTCCCAACAATCTAAAGATTCAT
This sequence comes from Oophaga sylvatica, assembly GCA_033576555.1. NCBI lineage: Eukaryota > Metazoa > Chordata > Amphibia > Anura > Dendrobatidae > Oophaga > Oophaga sylvatica. The sequence continues at coordinate 404,531,649 of JARQOD010000002.1, forward strand.
CCAGTGTTTCACATATCCTTGCTCAAACCCTTCTGTGAAAACCCGTTTCCAGGAAGAATTCAGCCACCTCCTCCACCAGAAAGGATCCGTGGTGAAGAAGAATACATTGTGGATAAGATTCTGGACTCCCGAAAATTCAGAGGTAAACTGCAGTATCTGGTGCAGTGGAAGGGTTACGGACCAGAGGAAAATTCATGGGAACCAAGGGACAAACGTCCATGCTCCTAGACTAACAAGAGCCTTTCATCAAAGGTACCCGGATAAGCCAGCTCCTGAGATGTCCAGAGGCCATCCTGGAAGGAGGGGAGTACTGTCAGGAGTCGAACCCAGTACCTCTTGTCCACTGGCCAGCAGCTCTACCATCTGAGCTATTCTGCTGGCTGCAAAGTTCCTTGCTGAACCCAGATACCATTGACTGTTCTTCCTGATTGGCTACACCTAGTGCTCTCTTGATTGGGCCTCTGATTGCCAATTACACACCCTATATAAACCTGGCCCTGTGGGTGTGTCATTGCGAGATTATTGAGCTCCAAGCCTTTAGTCAAGCGTTTCCTGCTGATCCATTGCTACAAACACTGCTCTCCTGTGAACCGACCTCGGCCTGCCTTCTGACTACGCTCTCCGCCTGATCCATTGCTACAAACACTGCTCTCCTGTGTACCGACCTCGGCCTGCCTTCTGACTACGCTCTCCGCCTGATCCATTGCTACAAACACTGCTCTCCTGTGTACCGACCTCGGCCTGCCTTCTGACTACGCTCTCCGCCTGATCCATTGCTACAAACACTGCTTTCCTGTGTACCGACCTCCGGCTGCCTTCTGACTACGCTACCTGCCTCTGCTTCCCCTAGTGTTTGCAGTAACATCGGCTCCAACCCAGACGGGATCTTGACAGCAGCTCTTACCGTATTGAACGTATTCTGGATTTCTCTTCATCCATGACAACATTGCTACTGTTTATCTGCACTTATGACCTTTTGAAAAACACGCTGATAGAGTATATAGACGCATTATAATGTGTCTATAGCAATTTATACCATAATTTGCATCAATGAATATACTGCTATCATTCATCTGCACTTACGGTCTTTCAGATACATATGGTTTTTGGTATATAGACCTACTGTAATGTACCTATAGCAATATATACTAGACTACTTTGATACAGGTTCTTTTTCCTCTCTTTTTATATTTCTCTATCAGTAAAGAAAAAGTGATATCACAACAGTGCAATGTACCTAACGAACCCTAAATTGCCACCACTAATATATGTCATTCATATTACTATAAACCTATTAATATACAGCTCTGGCAAAAATTAAGAGACCACTGCACAGTTTTATAAAAATCAGCTTCTCTACATGTCTGACAGCCATTCCATTCCAGTGTCAGATGAATTCCAACCAGAGTACACCTCATACTACTTAATGTGCTTCTGATTAGGTGATCACCTGAACCAAATCTTATTTAACGAAGGAAAGTATAAAAAACACTGCTGTGTGGTCAACAATCCTCTTGCAATAGGACAAGCTGGATGGCAAAACAAGTGCTAGTAGTATCCCAAAAGTAATAGGAATGAAAATATAACTTTTAACCATGCCAAAGGAGTTGAAAAGTCTTGAGTGAGAAAAAGAAGGGATCAATTCTGGCTTTACTAACAGACGGATACAGTGAGCGTCATGTTGCCTCCATCCTTAAAATTTCTAAGACGGCAGTCCATTACAAGGTCAAGCAGCAGACATTGCGGACAACAAAGCTACAGACCGGCAGAGGGCGAAAACGACTCTCCACTGACCGAGATGACCGTAATCTTATTCGAATGTCACTCAGCAACCGCAAGATGACATCAAGTGACCTACAAAAGGAATGGCAAATGGCAGCTGGGGTGAAGTGCATGGCAAGAACAGTTCATAACAGGCTCATAGAGGCAGGGCTCAAGTCATGTAAAGCTAGAAAAAAAGCCTTTCATCAATGAGAAGCAAAGGAGAGCCAGGCTGAAGTTTGCCAAAGACCATAAGGATTGGACCATAGAGGACTGGAGTAAGGTAATCTTCTCTGATGAGTCTAATTTTCAGCTTTGTCCAGCACTTGGTCATCTAATGACTAGACGGAGACCAGGAGAGGCGTACAAGCCACAGTGTCTTGCACCCACTGTGAAATTTGGTGGAGGATCGGTGATGATCTGGGGATGCTTCAGCAAGGCTGGAATTGGGCAGGTTAATCTTTGCGAAGGACGTATGAATCAAGCCGCATACAAGGTTATCCTGGAAAAACAGTTGATTCCTTCTGCTCAGGCAATGTTCCCCAACTCTGAGGACTGTTTTTTCCAGCAGGACAATGTGCCATCCCACACAGCTAGGTCAATCAATATATGGATGAAAAACCACCACATCAAATCCCTGTCATGGCCAACCCAATCTTCAGACCTGAACCCCATTGAAAACCTCTGGAATGTAATCAAACATGCCATCAAACAAAGAAGAACTGCTTAAATTTTTGTACCAGGAGTGGCATAAGTCACCCAAAAACAGTATGGAAGACTGGTGGAAAGCATGCCAAGACGCATGAAAGCTGTGATTAAAAATCATGGTTATTTCACAAAATATTGATTTCTGAACTCTTCCTGAGTTAAAACATTAGTGTTGTTTCGAAATGATTATGAACTTGTTTTCTTAGCATTATTTGAGGTCTGCAAGCACTGCATTTTTTTTGTTATTTTGACCATTTCTCATTTTCTGAAAATAAATACAAAATTTTATTGCTTGGAAATTCAGAGACATGTTGTCAGTAGTTTATAGAATAAAAGAGCAATCTACATTTTACTCAAAAATATACCTATAAAGAGAAAAATCAGACTAACTGAAAATTTTCCAGTGGTCTCTTAATTTTTGCCAGAGCTGTAGATACAGATTCATCTAGTATCTGTACTCTTCACCTATCTTCATACCTTCTGCTGTATAGAGAACAGAACTTTACCAGGGATATCAGGAGAGCCGCTGTTAAGCCGGGGCACCATCTCGAATGTTAGAGTGCCAACCTTTGCTGGTAGGTAGGGGCCGCAGTAAGACAAAAAAATAGGGTACAGACAGTTCCCTCCCCTGAAGCTATGTGTAATCCACAATAGTATATTTTTGTGTATTTTGCACATGGGGTATTATGTTTTTTGCCTTTGGTTTGTTTTTGGTGTATTTTACCGATATTTATAATAAAATTATGTTTTAAAGGGAACATATGCTCACTACTAGTGATGAGTGAGTATACCGTTGCTCAGATTATCCTGAGCACGCTCGGGTGATCACCGAGTATTTAGAAGTGCTTGGAGATTTAGTTTCTTTTGGCGCAGCTGCATGATTTATGGCTGCGGGACAGCTTGAGTACATGTGAGGAACGCCTGTTTGTTAAGGAATCCCCACATGTATTCAGGCTGTCAAATAGCCGCAAATCTTGCAGCTACGGCAACAGAAACTAAATCTCCGAGCACTTCTAAATACTCGGAGGTCACCCGAGCGTGCTCGGGAAAACCCGAGCAACGAGTATACTCGCTCATCACTACTCACTACAGGTGTTATCTACAACAGGTTAAATAAGTATTGAACATTTCACCAATTTTCTAAGTAAATATATTTCTAAAGGTGCTATTGATATGGAATTCTCACCAGATGTCGATAAGAACCAACTCAATCCACACAGGCAAGAAATCATACCATAGAGTTCTGTAAATTAAGTTATGTTGAACAATAAGAAATGACACAGAGAAAAAGTATTGAACACATGAATAAAGAGAGGTCCAAAAAGCAATGGAAAGTCATGACACCAGCTAAAATATATTATTATTATTACACATTTATATAGCGCCATTTATTCCATGGCGCTTTACATATGAAAAGGGAAAATATAGACAGGTACAATAAACGTGCTAGACAAGGGACACACAGGTACAGGAGAGAGGACCCTGCCCGCGAGGGCTCACAGTCTGCAGGGATGGGTGAGGATACACTAGGAGAGGGTAGAGCTGGTCGTGCGATGGTTCAGTAGACTAAGGATCATTGTAGGCTGTAGGCTTGTTGGAACAGGTGGGTCTTCAGGTTCTTCTTGAAGGTTTCCGTTGTTGGTGAAAGTCTGATGTTTTGCAGCAGGGAGTTCCAGAGTATGGGGGAAGCCCGGGAGAAGTCTTGTATGCGGTTGTGGGAAGAAGAGATCAGTATATCAGTAATTAGAAAGCTATCCTGCCAATTAGTGAAAAATAATATGAGTTGGTTCATCTGGATGGCCTACAAAAAGGTGTCTCATTACCAAGGTGCCACAAAAGAAACATCTCATGATGGGTAAAACCAGTGAGCTGTATCAAGATCTTCGCAACCTTATTGTTGCAAAGCATACTGATGACATTCGTTACAGAAGAATTTCTAAATTACTGAAGGTTCCAGTAAGCTTTGCTGAGGCCATAATACCGAAGTGGAAAGAACATCTTTTCACCATAAACCGGCCATGAACAGGTGCTCAGAGCAAGATTTCAGACAGGAGTGAAAAGAATCAAAAGCCCTGTCCAAGAGCCAAACACTACCTGTGGAGAGCTACAGAAAGACTTGGAATTAGAAGGTACAATTGTTTCAGAAAAAAATTAATTAATACACTCAACCTTCATGGCTGGTATGCACACTCACTACGCCAGACTAAATGTAAGTCAGATGGAGTGCCACCCACAAAATAAGACAAAGGTTACTTATCTAATAGTACAGTGAGTGATACAACTTTTTTTTTTCCTTTTGCTGAACATTTAGACGAGCCTCTAAAATACTGGGAAAATATAGTCTGGTCTGGTCAGATCAGACCAAAATTAAACTCTTTGGATGCCGTAATGCACACCATGTTTTGAGGCCAAAAGGCACTGTATATGATCCCAAAAACAACATAGCAACAATGAAGTTTGGAGGTGGGTGTAGGAATGTTTTTCAGCATATGGCACTGGCAACCTTCATATGATTGAAAGAAGGATGAATGGACAAAAGTACCAAGACATTCTTGAAAAATTTTTTCCATCATCTACCATGATGATGAAGATGAAATGCGGGTAGACATTTCAGCAGGACAATCATCCAAAACACACAGCCAAGAAATCTCTCAATTGGTTTCAGAGAAAGAAAATAAAGCTACTAGAATGGCCCAGGTTATCACCTACCTTGAATCAAACAGAAAATTTATGGAAGGAGCTAAAGCTCATAGTTCATAGAAGGAGCCCACGGAACCTTCAGGATTTGAAGAATGCTTGTGTGGAAAAATGAACCAAAATTACACCCGAGCAATGCATGTGACTAGTGTCTCCATACTGGATGCGTTCTGAAGCGGTCATCCTCAACAAAGGCTTTTGTACAAAGTATTAATTAAATTTCATGAAGCGTTTGCAATACTCCCTCTCCCCCTCCCGAGTCATTTCTCATTATTACACAACTTAATTTATGAACATCAATGGTTCGATTTCTTTGCTTGTGTGGATTGGATGAGTTGTTAGACATCTGGTGAGGATTTTCTGTCAATAACACCTGTAGAAAAATATTTACTAAGGCTGGTTTCACATTAGCGTTTTTTAGCGCAGCGCATCGTGCTCATCCGATCGCATGCGCCCCTATTTTTAACATGCGGGGCGCATGGTTTAGCGTTTGTATGCGATCATCACCGTTTTTGTGCACATGCGTAATTTCGAGGTGAGTGCCTTGGCGTGCACTACGCAACATGTTGCATTTTTTGGTCTGCCCAAAGTCGTAAAAAAGACGCATGCGCTCGCTTTGCGCACAGAATGCGCAAAAACAACACATTACAGTCTATGTAATCTCTGGCATGCGCTTGGACAGGCGCACGTCAGCTTTTTAGTACGCATGCGTTGTCAAAGATTACACGTCTAGACACTGGTTTAAACCACCACCTAAACAAATAAACATTGTTTGGGGGTAGTGTATGTAAAAGGTGTTGGCACTGGCAGTCCACTACTCTACAGCCAGCTACAGAACAAGACAGCTATTCCAGCTTTGAATAACTTGGATAATGTGAATATAAAACCTAATGTCTTACTCTCCTTTTTTCTCAATTTATCATGTACTAATGTCTCTTTTTTTATTGCAGTATGTCTTCCGGAGATAAATATGTGCTGGCCCCTGGTGAACTGGCCCAAGCAGAGGGTGAAGTGAGTACCTTCCTTCCATACTGATTGGTAAGTATTTGCTGTTGCATGGACACATGTGGCAAATATTTTTTTTTTCTTTTTCAGACCTCATCGTCCACAGCAGCGGAGGAAGAGCGGGAGCAGCCAGTCCATGTGCAGGCGGGGAGACGGCCTGTAAGTTTAGACTGACAGATTGTACTTTTTTTTTTCCCTGACTTTTTTCTTGCCTGTTTTTCCTATTCAATCTTGCTTCTCTTATGAATATTGCATCTATTCTGTCTTGTTTTTTATCTTTTTCATTTCCAAATCTTTCCAATATTAATATTTTGCTTTCTTTTCTAGGCTCCACAACGGGATGAGGAACTCGCTCTGGACAATGACGCCCTGATAGACTTAGTCTAGGAGCGAGACCCGTTGTGGGACAGCTGTGATCCACTGCACTGTGACAACGTGATCCGGCGGCTCTGGAATAAGGTGGCCGCAGCGTTGATGGATGCCTGGGACAACGCCTCTCCCCGGGTCCGCAAGGAATTTCGTAAGTATTTCAATGCTGTGTGATGCGGCAGTGACCTTGGCCGGGATCACACAACTGTGTGTGATGCTAGTAACTCCTGTGAGTTTCTATCATCACACACATTTGTGTGATCCCGGCCTACAGTGCATTGTCTAATTTTTTTTTGGGGTTTTCCACAGTGAACAAGGTCAGAACCCATTGGCGCTCAATGAAGGACCGCTTCAACAGGGACCTGAGGCAGGAGAACCGGGTTGCCAGTGGTGCTGCAGCAAGGACAACCCGAAAATATTGCCACCATCGGGCGTTGGCTTTCTTAAGACCGGTCCTTGCCACCAGAGCGTAAGTATTTTGTTGTTGTATTGTATTGTGTTTACTCTATGTTTTTCTATTCCACAGGAGTTGGCGTTTTGGCTATTGTAAATGCATGATACTAATGTATTTTTTTTATTTTCACAGCACCTGGAGCAGCACCTTGCAACCTGGTCCTGGAGCGGTCCTTCAACGAGCTGCCTCGGACCCGTCTCAGCCATCCATCAGCCAAGAAGCACCTTGTGGGTCGGCAACACAGCCAGCTGGAGACCAGGAAGCTGGTCCATCAGGTGTTCCCTGTCCCAGGTCTCTGCCACTGGTTTTGCGGGCACTTCCCGCCAGCGGCAGAAGGCCTCCAAGTTCATTCACTTGAGCACGGTTTTTCAAAATGGCCTCAAGGCGGTGAGCGACAGACTGGAAAGCGGTTTTGCCCTGATGGAAACATGCTTCCAGTCTGTTGAGCGTTGCCTTGACCATCTTGAAGCCGACCTCAACAGACCATAGCACCTTTTTTTTAACCAAATAGAATGGGGCATGGCAGAACACCTTAGTCCTGATCTCCAGCTGACTGTGATGCAGGCCTGCAACACTGCTTACATGCAGGCTATGCAGCAGAGTCGGTACGTGCAGCAGGCAGTGGTGCCTTTTCCACCCGTGCCACCACTGACTTGCTTCACCCCACTACCGACTTCTGCTGCATATCACTGCACGGCACTATACAGCAAGGCCACTAAAGGAGACTCAAGGTCTTCAAAAATTCAATATAAACAGCAAACAAAGAGGCAGCAACACTCACCTTCCCAGATCTCAAAACAAATGCACTACAGGGTGCAGCCAGCCCATAAAGCAAGATGTTAGCAGCACAGGTGCAAAATATCAGATCAAACAGCCACTCTCCACATACCCTTTCAGGGAGGGGGTGACTGCCCAGTATACAATTGCACAATAAAGGCCCGCATAGGGTGCCGTTCACACAAGGAGAGTGGAGAGTGGCTGTTTGATCTGGTATTTTGCACCTGTGCTGCTAACATCTTGCCTGGCAGAAAGGCAGTCTCACTGTGTCCTCTTGGTATAACTCAGTCCGTCTTACAATGTTATGGGTCTCCAACCAATAGCCGTGACTAAGGCTTCACATAGGAAAATTAGTAATGGTGAGTCCCAAGAATAATAAAATCCTCAAATTTATTGAAAAAAGATTAAAAGATCTTTTAATCTTTTTTCAATAAATTTGAGGATTTTATTATTCTTGGGACTCACCATTACTAATTTTCCTATTGTAGATATACCTTGTAATTAACCACATCCTATATTCAGTGTGTGGTGAATAAACTGAAGAGATGATGGAGAAAATACACGTCATATCTACAATACCATGGTCTGGTATCATAACTATTTATCACACATGGCCAGGTGACTATACCTATGAGTTTGTCATCTGCAGCATCGCTTCAGTCTGCATTATCTATTGCACAGAGCACCTGGGTGGAAAAGAGATGTACTAGTCCATATGTAAAATAGAAATCTTTATTAATTAATTAGACAACCGACACAAGTAGTACAAAAAGGGGCAACCCACATCCACAATGGATGTAAGCACTGCACACATATAAGTTAAAAATACGACAAGGGGCACAACACCCCCAATACCCTCAGAATTGTGCTATGACAAACAATTAAAGCAAAATAACATATATAATTAACATAAATCACTCAACACCTAGAACTAATTTTAAAGACAATAAGGCAGAAATTACTGCCCTAAATAGCCCACAAGCTCACCTATACCTGCAATTAGAAGCATAGTATAGAACAGCATAATTATCACAATAGATAAAACCTACAACACATGTATGTACTGGTGGTCTATATTAAACAGAAGAGGTCAAAAATGCTGCCCTTTTAATGAACTGCAGAAAAGGCTATGGGTGCGATATTGCAGAATGGGCTACAGTCGAGCGATATGCTAGTTCTATACTATGCTTCTAATTGCAGGTATAGGTGAGCTTGTGGGCTATTTAGGGCAGTAATTTCTGCCTTATTGTCTTTAAAATTAGTTCTAGGTGTTGAGTGATTTATGTTAATTATATATGTTATTTTGCTTTAATTGTTTGTCATAGCACAATTCTGAGGGTATTGGGGGTGTTGTGCCCCTTGTCGTATTTTTAACTTATATGTGTGCAGTGCTTACATCCATTGTGGATGTGGGTTGCCCCTTTTTGTACTACTTGTGTCGGTTGTCTAATTAATTAATAAAGATTTCTATTTTACATATGGACTAGTACATCTCTTTTCCACCCAGGTGGTTTGTGTTCTCTAAGTAATTGATGTGTCCACACATTTCCATATCCACTCCTAGCTCCCCAGGATAGGGCCTTTTTGATTGTTGCATTAGGATGTGGTGGTTCTGGTCATATGTGTATTATTATCTATTGCACGCAGACTGGAGAGATGCTGGTGGTTAACTCATATGTGTATTCACCTGCCCAGGTGTCATTAAATTCTGAAGTCAGGATGTTTTTTTTGGCATTCTCACTTCTGCATGACACCAGGCCATGGGATTGTAGAAGTTGTATATACTTTATCATCTCTCCAGTGTGCGTGCATACTGAAGCCACAGTGGAGATACTACAACTAATATTTATACTCCTATGGTCAGGTGTCATAAAGAGTGAAGGATGCTATTGCTTCCCAAAATCACTATTTGTAACATCAGGCCAAGTGACTATACCCATGAGTTGTCATCTGCAGCGTCGCTTCAGTCTGCATTATCTATTGCACGCAGACTGGAGAGATGCTGGTGGTTAACTCATATGTGTATTCACATGCCCATGTGTCATTAAATTCTGAAGTCAGGATGCTTTTTTTTGTCATCCTCATTTCAGCATGACACCAGGCCATGGGATTGTAGAAGTTGTATATACTTTATCATCTCTCCAGTCTGCGTGCATACTGAAGCCACAGTGGAGATACTACAAATAATATTTATACTCATATAGTCAGGTGTCATAAAGAGTGAAGGATGCTAGTGCATCCCAAATTCACTATTTGTAACATCAGGGCAGGTGATAAATATTTGTTGTATCTCCACCGTCGCTGCAATCTGCTTGAACACAGACTGGAGAGATGATGAATGTCATACAACTTTTCTCTGTAGTCTCACCTGGTGGAGTCCTAGTAAATTCAGGATGCACAAAACACAGTATCCTGACTTCACTGGGACACTGGGGCAGGTGATTATTGTATTAGAGTGTATAAAGACAGAGTGCACTCGGTACAGGTATCAAAACTGTTTTTTTATTAACATACACACAATAAATATTTTTTACACCATTTGATCTTGCCATGACACATATCCCACATCAGATATAAAGTAGGCCGCAAATTGGTCCCTCATTTGGCCAACTTCAACTGATGACCTGAGAGTGTGCTGAGTGAAATCAGGCAATGGGTTGGCAGCTGATTCATCTAGTTCGAAGTTAGGGCGCTCTTTAGCCATCACAAAATTGTGAAGAACCACACAGGCTTTCACCACCTCATCCACAAGTTTAAGATTAATGGCTGTGCCGAGAATGGACACAAGAATCCCAAAGGCACACTCTACAGTTCTTCGTGCCCTTGTGAGTCTGTAATTAACCCCTTAATGTCCAATGACATGCACAGTCCGTCATGGCTGGGTGTCAGTTCCGGCACCAGGATGGACTGTGCACGTCATGCCTTTGATCTACCACTGCGTGTAAACACGCAGTGGTAGATCAGTGCCAACAGCTGTCACAGACAGCTGACAGGCACAGCAAGTGGTGCGGGGACCTTTGCCGTCAGTCCCCGCACCTACAGCGCTGTGCTTGGTCAGTCAATCTGACTGACCAAACACAGCAGCGATCGCGCAGGAGAAGCTGAAATTTCAGCTTCTCCAGCGCGATCAGTGCAGGAGCCGGCGCTGCAGTGGCCAGGCTTCCTGCACTGACAGCCAGGAGCGGAGCCCCCACCGCCCCTGGCTGTTAACCCCCTGACTGCTGCGATCGAGCGCGATCGCAGCGCTCAGGGGGGGAGGCAGAGGGTCGGGAGCTCCCTCTGCCTCAGATCGGCGCCCTGCAATGTATTTGCAGGGCCCGATCTCTGCCTTGATGACCCGGGGGTTGTCATGACAACCTCCGGGTCATCTAGCTACGGAAAGCTGCTGTGATCATGCTCACAGCAGCTTTCCCCATAGGTACAATGCATTGTAACTGCAATAAAAAGTAAAAAAAGTGAAAGTCCCATAAAGGGACAAGTTAAAAAAAATCATTTTTTTTTTAAAAATTGTAAAAAAAATATTAAAAAATAATTTTAAAAAAATCCCCTAAAAAATACACATTTTTACGTAATAAAAAAAATAAAAAACAAAAAAAATACACATGTTTGGTATCGCCACGTCCGTAAAAATCCCATCTATAAAAGCGTAATCCTAGTTAACCCCTTCAGTGAAAGCTGTAAAAAAAAAAAAACACAAAAAAGTAGTAAATTATACTTTTTCCAAGCGGTATCATCATACCGCTTGGAAAAAGTGCAATAACACGCGATCAAAAAGTCAGATATAAATAATCATGGTACCGCTGAAAACGTCATCTTGTCCTGCAAAAAACAAGCCGCTATACAGCATCATCAGCGAAAAAATAAAAAAGTTATAGCTCGCGGAATAAACTGATGCAAAAATAATTATTTTTTCTATAAAATTTTTTATTGTGTAAAAAACGCCAAAACATAAAAAAAAATATATAAATGAGGTATCGCTGTAATCGTAGTGACCCGAAGAATAAAGCTGCTTTATCAATTTTACCACACGCGGAAAGGAGGAAACAAAAAAAAAAAAAAAACAATTCCTGAATTGCTGGTTTTTGTTCATTCTGCTTCCACAAAAATCGGAATAGGAAGCGATCAAAAAACGTTATGTGCCCGAATATGGTACCAATAAAAACGTCAGCTCGTCCCGCAAAAAATAAGCCCACAGATAACTGTCGGCCGAAATATGGAAAAATTATAGCTCTCAAAATACGGCGATGCAAAAATTTCTTACAAAAAATATTCCAAAAAAAAAGCATCTTTTAGTGTGTGACAGAAGCTAAACATGAAAAAAGGATGTAAATCTGGTATCGCCATAATCGCACCGACCCGAGGAATAAAGTCGCCTAATCACTAATACCGCACAAGGAACGGCGCAAAAAAGAAAACCAATTCTTCACCTTTTGTGGATTTGTTCATTGTGCCTCCCAAAGATCGCAGTAAGGCGATCACAGTGGTTCCCCCCACATATGGGGTATCAGCGTACTCAGGACAAAATGCACAATAGCTTTTGGGGTCCTATTTCTCCTGTTACCCTTAGAAAAATAAAAATTTGGGGGCAAAAAGGTCATTTTTGTGGAAAAAAATATGATTTTTTTTTATTTTCACGGCTCTACGTTATAAACTTCTGTGAAGCCCTTGGGGGTTCAAAGTGCTGACCACACATCTAGATAAGTTCCTTGGGGGGTCTAGTTTGCAAAATGGGGTCATTTGTGGGGGGTTTCTACTGTTTAGGCACATCAGGGGCTCTCCAAGCGCGACATGACACCCGCAGACCATTCCATCAAAGTCTGCATTTAAAAACGGTGCTCCTTCCCTTCCGATCTCTGCCATGCGTCAAAATAGTGGTTCCCCCTCACATATGGGATATCAGCGTACTCAGGACAAATTGCACAATAGCTTTTGGGGTCCTATTTCTCCTGTTACCCTTAGAAAAATAAAAATTTGGGGGCAAAAAGATTATTTTTGTGGAAAAAAATATGATTTTTTTATTTTCACGGCTCTACGTTATAAACTTCTATGAAGCACTTGGGGGTTCAAAGTGCTCACAACAGATCTAGATAAGTTCCTTGGGGGGTCTAGTTTCCAAAATGGAGTCACTTGTGGGGGGTTTCCACTGTTTAGGCACACAGGGGCTCTCCAAATACGACATGGCGTCCAATCTCAATTCCAGCCAAAAAAGTCAAATGGCGCTGCTTCCCTTCCGAGCTCTGCCATGCGCCCAAATAGTGGTTTACCCCCACATATGGGGTATCAGCGTACTCAGGACTAATTGCACAATAACTTTTGGGGTCCTTTTATCCTTTGGAAAATAAAAATTGGGATATAAAGATCATTTTTGTGGAAAAAATATGATTTTTTAATTTTACGGCTCTACGTTATAACCTTCTGTGAAGCCCTTGGGGGTTAAAAGCTCTCACAACACATTTAGATAAGTTCCTTGGGGGGTCTAGTTTCCAAAATGGGGTCACTTGTGGGGGGTTTCCACTGTTTAGGCACACAGGGACTCTCCAAATGCGACTGTTGTGAACTGCTACAAGCACTAAGGAAAGATGGGAACTCTGTCCCTACAATAAAACTGAGCTTGATCCCTACGATGTAACGGGGAACCTGATCCTGCGACCAGACCCGCTAAAGTCCTCAGCTAGTCTGAACGAAGACCTATAGTTGCGAGGAAGGAATCCCTACAAGATCTAGGGACTGGGAGAAAAGGTGGACACCTCCTAACAGAAATTGTAGCAGGGAAAATTAAACAGAAAACAAATTACTACGAGATCCTAAGATTAAGCAAAACTGACAGAGTAAGGCACCTAAGCACCCGGCTAGCTTAAGAGTAGATAATACAATGAAGTCCAGCAAAGCCAGAAGGGCGGAGCCAGACTAAATAGGGAAAAGGTCATGTGACCAGCAAACTGAAACAAAATCTAACAAGAGGGTTCTAACAGTACCCTCCCTTCTAAGAGGATCCTCTGGATCCCCTAGGACTTAGGCTTATCCGGAAACCTCTTGTGAAACGCTCTGACAAGTCTAGACGCAGAAACATCATCCGCCCTCACCCATGAGTTATCCTCGGGTCCATAACCCTTCCAAGCGACGAGGTACTGCAAAACCTCTCTATACCGTCTAGAATTTAGGATGCGGGAAATCTCATATTGCCCGTCCTCCACCACCAGACCTCAGCTTTTTTCAAGAGAGAAACATGAAACACCGGATTAATCTCCCAGGAGGTGGGAAGCTCCAACTTAACAGCAGATTGGTTAATAACCTGAAGCACCTTAAAGGGCCCTACAAACTTGGGACCCAATTTCTTAGACGGAATCCTCAAGCGCAGATTCTTAGAGGACAACCAGACCATGTCACCAATAGCAAACAAAACCTCTTGTCGTTTTCTATCAAAATACACTTTGGATCTTTTGTTAGCCTCCTGAAGATTACCACGCACATCAGTCCAAACTCTCTCCAACACACCAGAAAAATTCTCCTCTTCAGGTACAGCCGATCCCAACTTGGAAAATGACCCAAAAGACGGATGTCTCCCAGTACAACAAAAAAAAGGTGAACAACCAGCAGAAGCGGATGTATGATTGTTAAGAGCAAACTCAGCAAGTGGCAGAAACTCAGACCACCCCTCTTGATTATCAGTCACAAAACAACGCAAGAACTGCTCAACATCCTGGTTTTTCCTTTCTGTCTGGCCATTAGACTCAGGATGATATCCGGATGAAAACGACAAATGAACTCCCAACCTGTCACAAAAGGCGCGCCAAAAACGAGCCACAAACTGAGGTCCCCTATCAGAAACAATATCAGTAGGAACACCATGTAGTCTGACTATTTCCTTGACAAAGGCCTTAGCGAGAGTCTTAGCGCAGGGCAATTTGATGAAAGGAACCAAGTGACACATCTTGCTAAAACGGTCCACGACCACCCAGATGACAGTGAAACCCTCAGAGGGGGGAAGGTCAGTAATAAAGTCCATAGCCAAATGTGTCCAAGGTGCACTAGGAACCTCCAGAGGGCAAAGCAACCCTGCAGCAGGAGTATGAGAAGACTTAGATCTAGCACACACAGTGCATTGACGCACCCACTTAATGACTTCCTTCTGCCATCCAGGCCACCAAAAGCTGCGACCCACAAGTCTCTTGGTCTCAGAGATTCCAGGATGACCTGCCAACCGAGAGTCATGACATTCAACAAACAAATCTCTCCTCAGGGTACCAGGCACAAACAACCTCCCATGCGGCGTGTTAGATGGGGCATTCTCCTGTACTTTAAGAATCTCATCTTCCAACACGGAGTCCAAAACCGCAATAACAACCCCCTCTTGCAAAATGTTTTCCTCCTCCTCAGTACCCACCATAGGAGAAAAGCTGCGAGACAAAGCATCAGCTTTAACATTTTTAGTACCTGGGATGTAAGTAACGGTAAAATTAAAGCGTGAGAAAAACAGTGCCCACCTAGCCTGACGGGCATTCAAGCGTTTGGCAGCATCAAGGTAGATCAGATTTTTATGATCGGTGAAGACTTGAACGGGAAATTCCGCTCCCTCCAAAAAATGACGCCAGTGTTCAAATGCGAGTTTAATTGCCAACAATTCCCGATTACCGATATCTAGTGTTGAGCGATACGATACTGCAAATATCGGATATCGGCCGATATCAGCTGTATCGGCCTTTCGATTCCGAATACCGATATTTTCGTCATATCGAATACCGGAATCGGATTTGTCACTGTCACTGTGAGTGTCCGTCGGTCGGGTCTGTCAGGAGTCAGCGGCACTTACCTGGCAGAAGATCTCCGGCGGTCACGTCCTGGACTGCTTGAGGCCGCCATTATCTTCTCCCTGGCGGTCACATGCAGTTTTTCGCGATAACTGCAGTGACTGCAGGGTAATCCCGGCCGTAAACCAGTCCGATGACGTCACCGCCGGGGAAGCAGGTAATCAGCTGTGCTGCGCCGGGATGACAGGCTCTGCCTGTCATTCTGATGTAGCAGAGCTGGATCGTCGTGGACACTCGTTACTATGGACTGCGTCGGTCAGGTGGTATACTTTTTTTTTTTTTCATTTTTTTACAGGAGATCGATGGCGTCGCAGGATGAGACTGTAATAAAAGTAATGAAAAATGTGTTTTTTTTTTTTATTAAATTAAAAAACTTTTTTATGAACATTCACCCGTCCGGGTACATCAACAATTTAACTATTTATCAACAATTTAACTATTTACATACAGGGACCCTGTCCGGGTTATTTATACTTCTTTGGCCGGGGTGTTCCAGGTACCACCTGGTACTCTTCTGATGCTTGCCAAACATCCGAGGCACCAAGGACCACCAGGACCTGATGACGTCGTGTGGCCTGTACAGTCAAGTCGTGACCCGCTATCTGGGTCTGTGTGGCCACCTCTTTCATCTCCCTCCGGGTCTGGAACCCTATGTCCCGGACTGAACGAACCCCAGGGGGCCTAACAGGCGCCGGGTACGGGCTAGCTATAGTTATCATGTCCATAGCTGGGGCTGCTGAGGAGACCACTGAGGGAGGCTGTGGAGATTTACGGCGTGGGGTGGGCACTTTTGCAGAGGCCTGGATGTGGGAGGCTGAAGGCTCCGAGGGTCTCACAGGTTCCTGACACTCTGGGGAGTAGGGGTCGCACCTGGTAACATTTAGGGCGTACCACCCATTGTAATCCCAGTGTCGGGTGTAAGTCACCAAGTCTCCTGGCAACAGGTCCCTCCCCGGGTGTCCTTCTGGGAGGTGAGTCTCCACGTCCCGCCGGGTCACAAAAACTTCTAAATAAAGTCCAGGCTCCTGGATGAAGCCCCAACCACCTTTCAATTTAAAGCTCCGTACTGCACCCTTACGCTGCAGCTCCCTCAGGGTTCCTTTATCCTTTCTCATCCGGTCCTTATCTGCCCGGTCCTTCTCCACCTGACGTTGGCGAAGTTTTTGGGTTTCTCGCTGCTCCCTTTGTCGCTCTGCTTCCTGCTCCCAACGTCTCCACTCTTCCTCCTGACACCGGTTGAAATTCTCCTCCACCAGCAGCTCCATGTCTCCACCACTCCACTGCAGCTTGCGATGTCCGGTTTGCGGCAGCTCTCCTGGCGCCCCCCAGTCCTGGCGGCGCTCCCCTGCGGAGGAAGCAGACGGCTCTAAATCAGATGACAGTCGGGGCTCCGGTACAGACAGGTAGACCTCTGGTGCCTGCGCGGCCTCCTCCATGAGGACGGGTGTCGCTTCTTCTGTCTCAGCGACGGGGGCAGACAGCGGCATCTGGGGTGCTGATGGTGCTGCGGTTTTTGCAGGAACGGTGCCTCCACTGCGACAACGTCAACCGGATCACATTGCAAGGGCTCCTCTACTAGAACGGGTGCCTCACCTTCCGGTACAGACACTTCAGGTAAGAGGGATTGGCGCCGCTCCAAGTTTATTTTTAGGGCACGCCAGCTCGCTTCCATCCTGGCGACCTCCTACCGGTGCCGGGCCAGGCCTCTTAGGGTATCCTCCGCTTCTTGCAGCGTAGGAGGGTTTACAGGCCGGGTGCCCAACGGTGATTCCGTGGCGATCGGGTCGCTTCCGTGGGGGAGAGCTCTGACTGCTCCATCCCTTCACACTTCTGCTCGTGTCCATTAGCCATCTCTGCCAAGTCACATGTGTCATTAGCATCTGGAGAGGGCCCCTCTTTTGTAGGGAGGCGGGACCTTCGTGTTAGTTTCCGCACACTGAGGAGGATGAGGAGGCGGAACTCCAGAGCTGTGGGGCACGATCTTACATTGCAGTAACATTTACACTGGTCGGCCATCGTTTTCACGCCACTGAGTGAGTGTACACCCACGAAGAGCACGCCCTTCTTCTTCACCAGTGCCTCGTCGTGACGCAGATATGGCGGAAAAAATTGGCAAATACATTCTCTGATGATTTTAGCAATTCTCAAGCACAGAGTCTATTTTACTATGTAGAAGTGTATAAACTATAAATATATGTTTATATATATATGTCACAATGACATGTATATATATATATATATATATATATATATATATATATATATGTATTCTATGTGTGTATATTTTGTGTTTACAACGAAAGAAAGGGTTTTTTTTGTTGCGATATTTTGTTCCCATAGACTTACATGGGACTTCCGCTATCGGAATCGGATATCGGCGATATTTAGTGATATCGGTTATACCATTCCGATCCGATATTTTTCGATATCGAGCAGTATCGCTCAACACTACCGATATCATAATTTAATTCAGACTCAGAAAATTTCTTTGAAAAAAAAGCACAGGGATGTACTCCATCCGTCTTTTCCTGAGACAACACCGCGCCGACCCCCACAGAAGAAGCATCAACCTCAACCAAAAATGGTTTAGTCACATCAGGCTGCGTAAGGATGGGAGCAGAGCTGAACCTCTCCTTTAGCAACACAAAAGCCTCAATGGCCTCAGTAGTCCACTGAACCGCATCAGCACTTTCCTGGTGAGATCGGTCAGAGGTTTGGCAATCACAGAAATTTTTTTTATGAATTTTCTATAATAATTGGCGAACCCCAAAAACCTCTGTATTGATTTCACACCAATAGGTCTAGGCCAATCCTGCACAGCTTGCACTTTCACAGGGTCCATCTCAAAACCTTCACTGGAGACAATGTAGCCCAAAAAACTCTCTGTAAAGCGAACTCACATTTTTCTAGTTTGGCAAAAAGTGAATTATCACTCTTAACTGTAATACTTCATGCACACTCCTCCAATGAGACTCCAAATCCGGTGAATAAATCAAAATGTCATCCAAATACACAACCACACTTCTGCCGATCAAAGGTCTAAGGATGTCATTAATAAGATTCTGAAAAAATGCCGGAGCACTGGAAAGTCCAAAAGGCATGACCAGATTCTCAAAATGACCCAGTGGAGTGTTAAACGCAGTCTTCCATTCATCCCCCTCCTTCATGCGCAACAAATTGTATGCCCCTGAAGATCAATTTTCGAGAACCACTTGGCCCCCACTAACTGATTAAACAAATCAGGAATCAATGGCAGTGGGTAAGGATTGCGTATAGTAATCTTATTAATCTCACGAAAGTCTAGACAAGGCCGTAAACCGCCGTCCTTTTTTTTTAACAAAAAAAAATCCAACCGCCACAGGAGATTTGGAAGGCCTAATGTGACCGGCGGCCAAGCTTGTCTGTATGTATTCCTCCAAAGCCTTTCTCTCAGGAATAGTCAAATTAAATAAACGACTTTTAGGAAGAGTCGCTCCAGGGACAAATTCAATTGCACGATCATATTCTCTATGAGGAGGCAATACCTGCGATTCCTTATCAGAAAAAACTTTCCAAAAATCCTGAATAGGTACAGGTAACTCCCCCTTAACTACAGCAGCAATACGCCCGTTACAACACTTGTCATAACACTTAGGACTCCAGGACTTAATTTCATTGGTAGACCAATCCAGTACCGGATTGTGCAATTTTAACCAGGGTAACCCCAAAATCACCGGGGAGGGCAAATTATTCAAAACTACCAAATCCAAATTCTCTTGATGAACACCATTAATAGTAAGAGGAAATTCACATAGGGGTATGGCATTGATGTAACATTTTTCCCAAAAGTGACACATCACAATCCACATACACCACATTAATATGGTAGAACTGACAGGACAGTTATGGAGTTTATTAAATTCTTTAAGTTTGCATGTTTTCGTCTCAAAACATTTCCCATCCATATCACCATTGAGAGTGTTGAACCCAATTCCAGAAATACCGCAAACTTTCCTATTAATTTCACCTCCACCCACGCAGTGGTACAATATTTTTCCACATTACCCGATCCCTGTCTCAAACGTCTCAACTCTGTCTCAGCTGATGAAACACGATCCGGATCGTCATACAACAACCCCAAAGCAGAAAAAAAACCATCCACTGATCCAAAGCATGGATCACTAGGCTGCAGAGAAAAGGCCCAGTCCTGAGGTTCTTTGCGCAAAAGTGACATTATAAACCCTATGCGGTGTGATTCATCACCAGAGGATCTGGGTCTCAAACGAAAATACAACAAGCAAGCATTTTTAAAAGAAAAAAAATCTTGTTGTTCACCAAAAAATAAATCAGGCAAACGTACCTTTGGCTCCACGAAATGTGCTCCAGAACAACTACTCACGTGTTGCTGGATTTCAGCCACCTCCAGAGAGAGACCCTGCAGGCGTTCAGCCAAATCCCGAACCGACACCATGATGAAAACAGAAAATCTTTCCTTAGAGATTTTTTTTTTTTTTTTTTATTTCTTGGGCTGGACTTACTGTTGTGAACTGCTACAAGCACTAAGGAAAGATGGGAACTCTGTCCCTACAATAAAACTGAGCTTGATCCCTACGATGTAACGGGGAACCTGATCCTGCGACCAGACCCGCTAAAGCCCTCAGCTAGTCTGAACGAAGACCTATAGTTGCGAGGAAGAAATCCCTACAAGATCTAGGGACTGGGAGAAAAGGTGGACACCTCCTAACAGAAATTGTAGCAGGGAAAATTAAACAGAAAACAAATTACTACGAGATCCTAAGATTAAGCAAAACTGACAGAGTAAGGCACCTAAGCACCCGGCTAGCTTAAGAGTAGATAATACAATGAAGTCCAGCAAAGCCAGAAGGGCGGAGCCAGACTAAATAGGGAAAAAAGGTCATGTGACCAGCAAACTGAAACAAAATCTAACAAGAGGGTTCTAACAGCGACATGGCGTCCAATCTCAATTCCAGCCAAAAAGTCAAATGGCGCTGCTTCCCTTCCGAGCTCTGCCATGCGCCCAAATAGTGGTTTACCCCCACACATGGGGTATCGGTGTACTCAGAAGAAATTGTACAACAAATATTGTGGTTCATTTTCTCCTGATACCCTTGACAAAATTTAAAAAAATTGTGTCGAAAGAAAAATTTTGGGAAAAAAAGTTAAATGTTCATTTTTTCCTTCCACATTGCTTCAATTCTTGTGAAGTACCTAAAGGGTTAATAAACTTCTTGAATGTGGCATTGAACACGTTGAGGGGTGCAGTTTTTAGAATGGTGTCACTTTTGGGTATTTTCTGTTATATTGACCCCTCAAATTCACTTCAAATGTGAGGTGGCCCCTAAAAAAAATGGTTTTGTAAATTTTGTTGGAAAAATGAGAAATTGCTGGTCAACTTTTAACACTTATAACTTCCTAACAAAAAAAATTTTGGTTCCAAAATTGTGCTGATATAAAGTAGACATGTGGGAAATGTTATTTATTAACTAATTTTTGTGACATATCTCTCTGATTTAATGGCATAAAAATTAAAAGTTTGAAAATTGCAAAATTTTCAAAATTTTTGCCATATTTCCATTTTTTTCAGAAATAAACGCAAGTTATATTGAAGAAATTTTACCACTATCATGAAGTACAATATGTCACGAGAAAACAATCTCAGAATCGCCAAGATCCGTTGAAGCGTTCCAGAGTTATAACCTCATAAAGAGACAGTGGTCAGAATTGTAAAAATTGGCCTGGTCTTTAACCTACAAAATGGCTTGGTCGTTAAGGGGTTAAAGATTCTTCTTGTGTGGTCCAAGTCCAGGCTGGAGTAGGGTTTCAGCAGGTTTATGCACATTTGAAAGGCCTCATCCCCAACCATTACAAATGGCAGTGGTGGACCTTCGGTGTGGGGAAGAGGCCGTGGCAGGGGGAAATTAAAATGGTTGCCATACAACCTACGGCCCATGTCCGAGTTCTTAAAAGTCTGAGAGTCATTGCCCGGCCAAATGCCCCAATGTCCACCGCAATAAACCGACAGTCTGCATCCGCAATGGCCATGAGTACTGTAGAAAAAGTACTTTTTATAATTATAGTACTCCGATCTACTTTTTGGGGGTTTTGTTATCCTGATGTGTTTCCCATCCACCGCTCAAAACAGTTGGGAAAATTGCAGACTGTCAGGAATTGATCAGATATTTCAATCCACGTTTACGCGGTGGGCAGGGGTATAAATTCAGGACAGAGAACGTCCCACAAAGCCCGGCAGGTGTCCGCAACTATTCCCGACAAGGTGGAGATTCCAAGCCGTTACTGGAAGTGGAGTGAAGATAGGGTCTCGCCAGAAGCCAGGAATCTGCAAAACAGAAGAAGAAAAATTGTGATTGTCTAGGCTTTGGCAAAACACTGACATGAAAAAAATTTCTGTACATGGCATAACAATAATTCTGCAGGCTTTTAGTAAATGGCAGAACAAAAACAATTATGCACGCATTGTTTTTTAAATATTACGTACCGTAATGTGACCAGGAGCCGTTCCTCAGGAGGAATGGCACGACGGAGCTGTGTATCCTGTCTCCGGATGGCTCCTTCAACACGACCAACCAAATACATGAAGCTTTCTTGGGACATCCGGATATAGTCATTAAATTTTGCCGGGTTTGCCTGGAGCTCACTGAAGAGTGTGTGGTACGCTCCACGGCTCTACCCACCAGCACATGTCAATGGTGACCTCTGTGTTGGAACAGTTACATTTATGAAATTTGTCTTTTAATCGTATATTTTTCAACAAAAGTTATTTATAACTTTGATATATTTTTTCCTGTTCTGCGCTATCATTATTGTCTTCCTATTTAATTTTTTTATTGACATACAGTGACATGTGAAAGTTTTGGCACCACTGGTTAAAATTACTGTTATTGTGAACAGTTAAGCAAGTTAAAGACTAAATGATCTCTAAAAGGCCTAAAGTTAAAGATTACATTTCCTTTGTATTTTAGGCAAAAAAGTATTTTTTATTTTAAAAATGATAAAAAGGAAAAAGCAAAAGTTTGGGCAACCTTGGAGATGTGTGTGCTCAGATAACTTTGACCAAGTTTTCAGACATTAATTAACCTGTTAGGGTTATTGCTCGTTCACTATCATCGTTAAGATAGGCCAGGTGCTCCAAATTTCCCAGCTTTATAAATGCCCAGCCTCCTCTAACCTTGTGCCAAAAAATGGCAGCCATGGGTTCTTTTAAGCAGCTACCTAGCACAATGAAAATGAAAATGGTGAAGGCAGACAAAGCAGGAGAAAGGCTATAAGAAGATAGCAAAGTGTTTTCAAGTTGTCTTTTCCTCAGTTTGAAATGTAATTAAGAAATGGCAGTTAACAGGAACAGAGAAGGTCAAGATAAGGTCTGGAAGACCAAAAAAATGACAGTGAGCTGCTCGTAGGATCCCTAGAGAGGCAAATTTGAACCCCCGCTTGACTGCAAAAGACCTTCAGAAATATTTAGCAGAATCTGGAGTTTTGGTACATTGCTCTACTGTTCAGAGACACCTACACAAATATGGCCTTCATGGAAGTCTTCATAATAAAACCTCTCCTGCATCCTCACAAAAAAATTCAGTGCCAGAAGTATGAAAAAGAACATCTAAACAAGCCTGATGCATTTTGGAAACAAGTGCTATGGACCGAAGAGGTTAAAATAGAATTCTTTGGCCACAATGATCAAAGGTATGTTTGGAGAAAAAAGGGACAGAATTTCAGGAAAAGAACATCTCACCAATTATCAAGCCTGGGGGTGGATCAATCATTGTTTTGGAGTTGTGTTGCACTGGGAACATTTCATAGGTAAAGGGAAGAATGGATTCAGTTAAATTTCAACAAATTCTTGATGCAAAAATAACACCATCTGTAAAAAAGCTGAAGTTAAAAATAGGATGGCTTCTACAAATGGATAATGAATAGTGTTGAGCGATACGATACTGCAAATATCGGGTATCGGCCGATATTGGCTGTATCGGAATCCCGATCCCGAGTTCCGATATTTTCGTCATATCGGATACCGGAATCGGAATTGTCACTGTCACTGTCAGTGTCCGTCGGTCGGGTCTGTCAGGAGTCAGCGGCACTTACCTGGCAGAAGATCTCCGGCGGTCACATCCCGGGCTGCTTAATGGCCGCCATCCTCTTCTCCCCGGCGGTCACATGCAGTATCTCGCGATAACTGCAGTGACTGCTGGGTAATCGCGGCCGTAAAGCAGTCCGATGACGTCACCGCCGGGGAAGCTGGTAAGCAGCTGTGCTGCGCCGGGATGTCAGGCTCTGCCTGTCATTCCGATGTAGCAGAGCTGGATCGTCGTGGGACTGTCGTTATGGACTGCGTCGGACAGGTGGTATACTGTTGGTTTGTTTTTTTTATTTTTTTACAGGAGATCGATGGCGTCGCAGGAATGAGAGAGTAATAAAAAAATGAAAACTGTGTTGTCTCTTTTATTTCATTAAAAGACTTTTTTCTTGCTGTGTCTTTTTTTTAAACATTTAATAACTTTGGGATTAATAATGGATCGGTGTCTTATTGACACCTCTCCATTATTAACCGGGCTTATTGTCACCGTGCAATCAACGGTGACATTAACCCCTTATTACCCCACTTGCCACCGCTACAGGGCAAGTGGGAAGAGCCGGGTAAAGTGCCACAATTGGCACATCTTTTGATGCGCCAAATATGGGGCTGCTGTAGCCTGGTATTATCAGGCTGTTGAGGGCCAAAATCCATGGGCCTTGACAGTCTTTTAATACCAGGCCGCAGCAGTCTGCATTTTACTTGGCTGGTTAACAAAAATAGGGGGGATCCCCACGCCGTTTTTTTTTCGAGGGGATTCCCTATTTTTGTTAACCAGCCAAGCTAAGCAGACTGCTGTGGCCTGGTATTATCAGGCTTGCAAGGTCCATGGATATTGGATCCTTACCAGCCTGAAAAACCAGGCCTCAGCAGTCTGCTTCATCTGGCTGGTAAACAAAAATAGGGGGGACCCCACGCTCATTTTTTTCGAGGGGATCCCCTATTTTTGTTAATCAGCCAAGATATGCAGACTGCTGTGGCCTGGTATTATCAGGCTGGCAAGGTCCATGGATCTTGGCTCCTTAACAGCCTGAAAATCCAGGCCTCAGCGGTCTGCTTCATCTGGCTGGTTAACAAAAATAGGGGGGAACCCACGCCAATTTTTTTCGAGGGGATCCCCTATTTTTGTTAACCAGTTCACTCTGACGTCACTGATTGTGTCCCTGGCTGACCTGAAGTGAAAGTGGAAAGCAATCAATTAAGCTTTCCACTTCCTCTCCTGTCAGACAGGAGAGGAACTCATTCATTTGGGGGTTTACTGTGAGGCTGCAGCATTAGCTGCGGTCCCTGCAGTAAACATTAACCCTTTCTGAAGGATTACACCGTGGGACCTGACTGTACATCGGATTGGTAAGAATAATTTTGCTTTATTACTTTATTTTTATTACAGGAAATGGTTTTAGCAGGAAAATAAAATATGGTCAAAAACTGTGTGATTATTTCATTAAACTTCTTTTTTATTAAAGTGTGTGTTTGATTTTTCTTTCATACAATAGGATTAATAATTGATAGTTGTCTAATTGACAGCTCTCAATTATTAACCTGGCTTAAAGTGACCTTTCAATTGCAAGGTCATTTTAACCCTTATTAACCCATTCGCCACCGCTACAGGGCAATGGGAATAGACGGCAAAGTGCCAGAAAGGGCAAATCTAATTAGAGATTTGCCCTTTCTGGGTGTCTGGGGGCAGATGTTAGTAGCCGGGGGGGCCAAAAATAATGGTCCCTCTCTGGGCTATTATTATCTGCCCCCACTCACTGGCTTTGTCTGTCTGGTTGCGAAAATAGGGCGGGAGCCACGCATTTTTTTCAGCAATTTTACACCTCATATATATATATATATACATGTCATTGAGTTTGTGACACATATATATATATATATATATATATAATATATTTATATTTATAGTTCATACACTTCTACATAGTATAATAGCCGCTAATTCAATTGCCGGCTTTTGTGAAAATGCAGAACCCGACATGAAATGACACTTGGTGTACATAGGGTTAACCATGTCCTTTGCTATCTGATTTGCACAAACAATTAAATCAGTCTATGTGTGCAAAATTTCACACCTGTAGGGGTTAATTAAAGGTGTAAATTCGTAGCAAAAAAGTCCGTTTTTTTTACAACGAATTTACACCTTTAATTAACCCCTACAGGTGTGAAATTTTGCAAACATAGACTGATTTAATTGTTTGTGCAAATCAGATAGCAAACGACATGAAAAGACATGGTTAACCCTATGTACACCAAGTGTCATTTCATGTCGGTGCTTCTGTCTTTTCACTGAAGCCGGCTTTACCCGGCAATTGAATCAGAGGATATTTTACTATGTAGAAGTGTATAAACTATACATATATGTATATATATATATGTCACAATGACATGTATATATATATATATATGTATTCTATGTGTGTATATTTAGTGTTTACAAGGAAATAAAGGTTTTTTTAGTTGCGATATTTTGTTCCCATAGACTTACATGGGACTTCCGGTATCGGAATCGGATATCGCCGATATTTAGTGATATCGGCGATACCATTCCGATCCGATATTTTTAGATATCGAGCAATATCGCTCAACACTAATAATGAATGATCCTAAATACACATCAAAATCAACAATAGACTACCTTAAAAAGGTGCAAGCTGAAGTTTTACAATAGCCCTCACAATCACCTGACCTGACCATCATTGAAAATATATGGCTAGACCTCAAACTAGCAGTGCATGCGAGACAACCCAGGAATCTCACAGAAGTGGAAGAATTTTCCAATGAAGAATGGATGAAAATCCCTCAAACAAGAATTGAAAGACTCTTGGCTGGCTACAAAAAGCGTTTAAAAGCTGTGATACTTTCAAAAGGGGGTGCTACTAGGTACTAACCATGTAGGGTGCCCAAAATTTTCGTAGGCCCAGTTTTCTTTTAGCAATTTTTAAAATATATGAAAAAAAAACAATTATATATATTATCCTAAAATACAAAGGAAATGTGTCATATTTAACGTTAGCCCTTTTAGAGATGATTTCATCTTCAACTTGTTTATCTGTTCACGATGATGGTAATTTTGAGCAGGGGTACACAAACTTATACATGCCACTGTAAAATGTTTGAGGTCTTGTTTTTTGCTGGCAGAGTTGCACTTTTGAATGACATCATCCATTTTATCAGGTCATGTAATGTAAAGCTAGGAAAAAAGGTCAGTACCATTATGGTGTAACATCTGTGCCTGCGCGGGGTCCCCATCCCCACATTGTGGTGCCCGTACCTCCACGGGGCCCCCGGCGGGGTCTCCGCTCAGTCTACTTCCTGCCTCAGCTCTCTCCACTGCTCCTGCTTCCTGGTGCGCGGCCAGCACATCCCCGGATATGAGGCTTAGGACGCGCGCGCTCTCGGTCTCTTAAAGAGACAGCACATATTTTTTAAAAAATGTTAACCAACAATATTCTTGCGTGTGGTATTTATGGTCCCTCTGCCATAGAGAGAGTGCTGGAGCAACAAGTGTTTCCTGTTGCTAGTTTCCGGTTCTGTGTTCTGACATGCCTGTGATCTGCTGTGCTTTTCCAGTCTCCTGCCAGTTCTCAGCTAATATAGTTTGTCTTCTCAGACTACCTGCGGCTTACTACGCTATACCTGGGACGACACCTGTGCAAGTTCCACTCTGCTCAGCCGTCCGTCACTTCGTTACCTAAGACGTCAGTACTGCCTGTGCCAGCTCCGTTCCGTGCTCCTGCTTCCCGCCAGTCAAGTTCAACGCTACCTATTATCCCTGTATGTTCACCTGTTCCGCTGGGCCAGCTTCCACGTGTCCGGGGTCTAACTGGAGGTAGCACCTGCATCCCTTGGGCATTCCAATCTGATGATCCTGTTCGAGAGGTCTTACTTCAGGTGTCTGGGGCTCGCACAGTCAAGCCCCCTTCGGAACTCCCCAGTCCGTGGTCCTGTGGTTCCACAAAAATAGCAATAAACGAATGTACACTGCAACACCTGTGCCTCCGCTTCCATTCGTTACAGATTGCTCCGGCCATGGAACCCGCTGGGTCCCATGCACCTCCAGCTGCAGAGTTGTGTCAAGAGGTTACTCGCCTGAAAGATCAACAGGACAAGATCACGACCTAACTACGCAACTTGTCTATACGTATAGACTCGGTGATATTCTCGAATACTCCCGTCTCGAACACCGGCTTCCAGGTTCCCTGTTGTACGGCAGGTAAAGGTCTTCGTCTGGCAGCTCCCCCTCGGTTTAATGGTGATCTCGCTCAATGTCAGGGGTTCATAAATCAATGCACATTGCACTTTGAACTCCTGGGGCATATGTTAGCTTCTGAACAGGCCAAGGTGGGCTTCCGTATGTCACACCTCACGGGAGAAGCTCTCGCCTGGCTAAATCCATTGTGGGAGAGCGGGAATCCTCTGGTTAATAACCTCGTCTTTTCTAGAAGCCTTCCGCAGGAGCTTCGATGAGCCTGGCCGTACTTCCTCGATAGCCTCTTCGCTTATCCGGCTGCACCAGGAGAGCCTCACAGTGGCTCAGTATGCAGTTCGTTTCCAAACCCTCTCCTCAGAGTTGTCCTGGAATGATGAGGCCTTGGTGGCTACCTTCTGGGAAGGTTTATCCGGGAGAATAAAGGACAAGCTGGTGGGTCGGGATACTCCTGTGACTCTGAATGACTTGATATCCTTGGCAACATGGATTGATCTTTGGTTTCAAGAACATTCTAGGGAATCCAAGCGGGAGAGGAAACCTTATCGTATGGATCCTAGTTTCCAGAAACCGTCTGTGTTTCCGTCTCCAGCCTCTCTTCCTGAACCAATGCAAGTGGATCAAGTGAGCTTGGCCAGGCAGGGCCAGGAGGTGCGCAGCGTGGAAGCAAAATGTTTCTACTGCAGCAGTTCTGAGCATCGGATTCACTTCTGTCCAGAGAGGTCGGGGAACTCCAGAACCTAGTGTCGGTAGGAGAGGCTACCCTGGGTAAGGATCATCTCTCTCCATCTCTGCAAATGACTGTTTCCGTGTCCTTCGGCACAGTTAAATTTTTGGAACTTTGTCACTTGGATTCCGGAGCCGCCGGGAATCTCATCCAACAAACGGCTGTGGAACATTACCAGATTCCATTGCGAGTGACTTCCGTGGATGGCAAACCCTTGACCGAGCTCATTCGGTTCCAGACTGTGCCAGTGGAACTCCGGTTAGGTCTAACACATTCTGAAAAAATCTGTTTTTATGTTTTGCCCAGTTTGTCTCACCCCTTGCTTCTAGGTTCACCCTGGTTCTGAACCCATTCTCAATTGGAGGACTGGAGAAATCCTATGCTGGGGAGATTCCTGCTCCGATCGATGCATCTCTCCCATCCGTCCAGTTGCTCCTTCAGTTCAGCCAGCTACCCTACCGGAGTTACCATCCTCCTACTGGGCTTTTTCTGATGTATTTGGGAAAAAGGAAGAGGAGAGACTACCTCCACACAGGTCGTATGACTGTCCCATTGATCTGCTTCACGGAATGACTCCTCGGAGGCGAATCTATCCTCTTTCCCAGACAGAGACTCAGGCCATGTCGGACTACATCCAGGAGAACCTGACTAGAGGATTTACGCAGAATCATCTTCCCCAGCGGGGGCAGGTTTCTTCTTTGTTAAGAAAAAGGACGGCTCTCTTCGGCCCTGCATCGATTACAAGGGTGTTAATCCAGATCATGGTAAAAAATATCCGTTACCGCTTATTTCAGTGCTGTTTGATCGTCTCCGAGGGCCAAGGTCTTCACCAAACTAGACCTCAGAGGGGCCTATAACCGGATACGTCAAGGAGACAGCCTTCAATACTCGAAATGGGCACTACGAATACCTGGTAATGCCATTTGGCCTCAGTAATGCACCCGCAGTCTTCCAGGAGTTTGTAAACGACATTTGTAGAGATCTCCTCTATTCATGTGTTGATGTCTACTTGGATGACATCTTGATTTACTCCACAGAGTTACCCACTCATCGGAGACACGTGCGACTGGTTTTACAAAGGCTCAGAGAGAATAGACTACTCCAAGTTTGAGAAATGTGTCTTCGAGCAGTCCTCTCTGCCTTTTCTCGGTTACGTAGTCTCGTACAAAGGTCTAAAGATGGATCCGGAGAAAGTGTCCGCTATCCTCAAGTGGCCTCCTCCGTCTGGGCTTAAAGCGATACAACGGTTCCTGGGATTCGCCAACTACTACCGCCAATTAAGCACCCATCTTGGCTCTAACTCGAAATGGCGTTAATCCCAAGGATTGGACTCCAGAGGCGGAAGAGGCCTTTACTTCACTGATGGAAGCCTTCTCTTCTGCCCCGATCCCCATCGACCGTACTCTAACAAACAATTTTTTCTCGAGGTAGATGCTTCCTCCATAGGCACTGGAGCTGTTCTCTCTCAAAAATCGTCCACCAGTCGTATGGTATCGTGTGGCTTTTTTCTTAAAGGTTTTTTCCACTTCTGAAAGGAACTATTCCGTTGGAGATCGGTAATTGCTTGCAATCAAGTTGGCCCTGCAAGAATGCAGACACCTCCTCGAGGGAGCAGTCCACACGGTTGTCATATTCAACGATCATAAAAACCTTGCTCATCCCCAGACTGCACAGAGGTTGAATCACCGCCAGGCCAGGTGGGCTTTGTTTTTTGCTCGATTTAATTTTGTTCTTCATTTTCATCCAGTTGACAAGAATGTCAAGTCCGATGACCACTCCAGAGCTTTCCTGCCTGCCGATTTAGTGGAAGAACCTCAACATATCATTGAACCGTCCAGGTTAGTGCCAGTCGCCTCTGTCAACCTCTCTCTGCTTCCCCCAGGAAAAACTCTTGCGCCCACGTCGGAAAGGAATCGTGTCCTTCGGTGGAGTCACTCCTCCAAGTTGGGAGGTCATGCCGGCCAGAAAAAGACTTTGCAACTTATCTCCCGTTATTACTGGTGTCCTACCATGGGCAAAGATATCCAGGATTATGTCGCAGCCTGTCCTTCGTGTGCCCGTAATAAAACTGCAAAACTCTTACCATTTGGGAAGCTTCTGCCACTTCCTATTTCCATCCACTCCCTGGCAGTACATCGCGATGGACTTTATTACGGATCTTCCCATCTCTTCTGGCTGCTCTGCTGTCTGGGTTGTGGTGGATCGCTTTTCGAAGATGGCTCACTTTGTTCCTCTGCCTGGGCTTCCGTCTGCTCCTGAGTTGCTGAATACTTCATACAACACATTTTCCGTTTCCATGAATTTTCTCTACATATAGTGTCTGACAGGGGCATCCAGTTCACTTCGAAGTTCTGGAGAGCGGTCTGCAAAGTAATGAAGGTAGAACTGGACTTTTCTTCTGCTTACCATCCGCAATCCAATGGGCAAGTGGAGAGAACCAATCAGATTTTGTCTGGCTTCCTGCGTCATTTTGTCAATGCGCATCATGATGACTGGGTTAAGTTACTGCCCTGGGCCGAGTTTTCGTATAATCAAATAAGTGAATCCTCTGGAAGGTCTCCCTTCCAGATTGTGTTTGGACTGCATCCCGGAATCCCTCATCTCATCTCGGGGCCCTCTGGCGTCACTGCAGCTGACACTTTTGCATAGGAATTCTCTAAAGTATGGAGTGATACTAAGTCCGCCCTGGAAAAAGCCTCACAACGTATGAAAAGACATGTGAACAAGACGCCTGGATGCTCCAATCTTTCGGCCTGGAGATAAGGTGTGGCTGGGGGCGTGTCCTAGCACAGCATGGAGTGAGAAGTGTGTTTCTGTGCTCTCTGAGGAAGCCTCTATAAATCTACCTTCATCGCTGCTAAAAATCACTTTTGGATTACCATCCTTATAGGAGACCCTTTCCTACATCAGTAGGCATCATTTGGAGCTGATTTTTGTGCATATTTGTGCATTTTGAGACCTAAAAAGACGGATTCATCTCAGGCCATTGGAGTGCATTGAGCGAGGGCCTGCATCTTCCTGTGACTTTGTTTCTACAAAAGGGCTCTTTGTGGCTGAAGCTATCAAGACCTGAGCTCCAGGACCCCTCACCACCACCACCGGGATCATCTTCAGCTAATCAGGTTAGAAAAACCACCGCCACCAGCCCCTTACAGAACCGCCGTTACCGGTAAACCACATGGGTCGCAAAAATAGCGTTCCCATTCGCGTCCCTATCCGCGACGCATTCCTGATCTCTATCGCTAAAATCTGCTCCGGTCTCCTCTCCCAGGGATTAAATCACCAGTTTTGGGTCATATTTGTGTAATAGTGGTCTTTTCCCGGGACTATTTACCTAATCCATCGGTATTAGACTTTTTTAAAAAAACCCTTGAATGGATCGCAAAACCGGATCGCAGGCCCCGTGTTTGCAAAGTGCGTTCCCCCTTTTTTTTTGTGACTGTCCTGGGGTCTCATCCTTCCCCCCGGGGTTTTATGTTGTGGTGTCACGAAAAGTGGATTTCAATCGAGGAGTTCCACCGTCCTTTGGCCCCTTTTTTAATCTGAAAAATTTTCTCAGCTTTTCTCT